>CM037830.1:3253780-3995651 GCA_021234535.1 Stichopus chloronotus
TAATTTCACTAGCTAAATTTTCTCATTTTTGGAACACAAGTTAGAAAATTTACACTTCCACTAAGAATACTGTATTTTTTTTGTTTGTTAACTGCATGTTACAAAAAGTGGAGGGTACATGTTACAGTACCATTTTGACTTTTTAGGAAAAATCCAGTTAATTTCATAGCCAATATCTATCATTGAGGGTTGCTATAGGTAGTTTTTGCTTGCATAAATCCTGATGGTTTTAGGTATACAGACTTCACATATTGATAGATATGACATCTCTTAAATGTATTCCACCAGTGGCTATCATGCACCAACATCTGGGACCAACAGTCCACAGTGGGGTGCTCTTTCCTCATGCTCTGATACATTTTAGCCCATCCTCTTCAAAAGAGAAATATCATGTTCTCACCTTAGTTTCTCTGCTGTAGCTCCTGAAGAATATTTGCCAATTTTGGATGTCTTCCATGACACAAGGAGATGATGTCAAACATCTCACATTCTAATTCCTGATCAACTTATTTGTAAAGCATAGCCTTTCAGGATTCACATCGAGGACAAAAAGTCCTAAACTATCAACTTTCTTTGATGATATATTCACAGGCAAACACGTTCAAAATACTTCCGTCAGTCACCTTATTTAACCAAATCAACCACTTCTGTTGAGTCCCTGTTACAATTGTCATGAAGGCAGACATATTTCATAATCACAAGCACAAAGCCTGCAGGAAATTCATCTAGATATATTTGGGAATAACATTTTGTGCACCTAGGACTGCATAGTCGAACTGCTGAAGTGTAAATGCCTGAACACAGCTTACCATGTTATATCATGAAGTATGAATAATTGGCTAAGTATAAGGACTTAGGTATCACTTTAGATGTATTATGGTGAATTTCAAACCCTTGGTTTGGTATTTTCTTTCTTGTGGCATTTCTACACAAATTGACAAAAGTAAAGGCAGGAAAGAGAACCAATAAAACAAGCAGTAAGATTTCCTTCAAATACTGCCACATCTTTCAGTATCAGTAAGACTGATATCCTGTTTTATTTATGAGTGACATGCTGAAAATACAAGTATTTGACCAAAACTCTCGCACAACATAATTTGCCAGACCGCAGGTAATATGTCAAGGAGATCTACTGTACTGTAGATGCATTTACCTTTCAAAATAATGACACACTGGCAGGCGGGTGTTTTTTCCTTCTTCTTTTTCTTCATTCTGGCAACATTTTTCAGATGGAAAGCCATCTTGAGTGAAGTATCTGATGAAGGAAAACAGCCAAAAGCAAAATACAGAAAATTTGGTGGATAATTCTACCTGACATACTGTCTGTTAGACAACTGTACTGTTTTCTGGACTCTGTACGATGTATTTCATCTGCATCATATGGGAAGCTATCCACTTTGTGCAATGTTTATTTACAATTTTAATAAATTTGTTTCTTGCCTGGTTTCCTAGAGTATATATTGACAAAATTTCACAGAGCTTTGTGTTTAAATCAGTGGATGAGTATCAACTCTTTACACAGACATTATGGTAGTATGACAAAGCAGAGAATACCTTCTCTGATACTCAAGCTGCAACAGCCCTGTAAACCTGTGAATTAACCCCACTTCTTTGTGAAGTAATGCAACTGTTGGAAGCAGATTGTGTAAATTCTATAAATACCCAGTTAGGAAGGGCCTTACACTACAGTAAATTTATTTCACATCAATGAAGACTTAATAATGTAAACTTTCCTTGAGGTATCTCCAATTTAGGGGAAATTTTTTGCCTCACAATTCCTATAGTTTGCAACCTTTTAAACATACAGTAATTGCTATGACTTGCTATACTGTAGAAGTGATGTTTCCCTTTTATGAAGTGAAGTGAGGAGACACATATATATGTTGTCCATGGTGGTCATGATTAATTTTTAATATGTAGTTTGTAAGAAATCTTAGGTCAGATCATACTGTTATTACAAGCCTTTGATCTCTCTGTATTGGATGGGAGTATGTTTTATGGAGACATTTTTTTCATACCTGCCTAATTTCAAGCTTTACTGTTTGACTCACTTTGATGTATCTCCCTTCATGATAGGATTTCCTAATCTTTCATTTGACTTTCTTCAACCACATAAAAGGAAAACCAACTTGAGTCATGTGTTTTGCACGGAAGTAAAACTGAAGTAACAATTGTGAAGGACTGTTCATTTTAACCTGTGCCTTGTATATATATCTGCCATTTTATTGTGTAAGTTTGTATAGTGTTTTCTTTATTGCAACTTTAAGGCACATCATTTGGTTTCAGTCGTAGAAGGTTAGCCAAGTGTTAGATTGTTGTATTCATCTTCACACTAGATTTGGAGCTCCATGAACGAGTCCACTAACAGTAATTTTCTTTTTGCCTTCAATAGGTAACTGAGATGTTTGCTAAATCATGGATTCACTAGCAAACTTAAAACAAAACTGGAAGGAGGACATTCTCTGCAGAGACAAACAACTTTCGATCGTATTGTCACTTTTGGGAAATGTAAGGTGCTTTTGAAGAGCACTGTGAATTTATTTTGAAGAATTGCTTTAAAAGTTTGCACTGTTTAAGAGGTTGTACAGTAATTGCTTATGGCTAACATTGTATTGCAAATATCATGAGAAGTGAAAATTATTAAAACAAGTGATTTGAGGCTTTGGAAGTCACTATTAATGTACATTATCCTCATATAACAAGAATATTGGTATAACGTATTGTAGGATTTGATGGTAGACAGGCTCAACAAAGTCTGAAACATTAGAAGAAATTGTCTCCCTCAAAATAGCAGTGATAGATTGCATCATCTTCTCTCTATCAAAGATGAAGAAACTATTATGAAACCATTATTAAATCATAATAACTGCAGATGAATCAGTAGGTTTGCCGAGGGCAGATTGAGTACTATCAGGACCATTTGAGAGTAGTGGCACAGTTGATGTTGAGTGCACAAGAAAATATTTGGTTACCCCTCTTCTCAGATTGCAAGAAATAGCTCTCTGTAGGTCTTGTGAGATGCCTGCAGATGTTGAGGCATTTGCTTGAATATTTGAATAACAGGAAGAAGTCTCTCTGTTGGTTCACATTTACAGCAGATAATAACCATCTTATCTAAATGTTTGTTAAACATGTTGGTTTTTTGAAAAGTCAGTCTCTCAGCTAGAAATGGTTTGTTGTCCTGGCCAGATCCTACCGGTGCCGACCAGCGCCAACTGGCGCTGACCAATGTCAACAGTCAGTGGCAACGGTGTATTATATTTATGTTTGCATTGACAGCATTTGTCTGTTCCTTTATTGTAAATACATAAAGCCCAAGTTCCATTTCCTCCTTGTGAAATTGAAACAAAAATGTTGATAGGTTTAAATGAACTGCTTATTCAACTATAATTTTCTGTGAATAAATTGTCCCTTCCTTGCATTCCACTTCTTTACAGGATTCTCATGTAACCCCACCTGCTATTTTTATTTATGGACATTCTTCAACTGGTAAAACTTTCGTCACTAGAAGAATTTTAGAAGCCAAGGGAGCACCACAAGCATTTGTGAGCTGTATCGAATGTCAGTCACAGCGACTACTTTACGAGGAGATCCTTGGGCAACTCTCAGGAGTGTTACCTAGTGTCCAGAATGACTACACCAAATATGCCAGATGTGAAACTACTAATGACTTCATTAGGCTCTTGAAAAATATAATTTCTGATAAAAAATGGGAGAAACAGACAGTTTACATTGTAAGTGGGACCTTTTTTAAATTGAGTTATTTAATTGCACATGCACTGAGAACAACATTTGAAGCAAGTATGTATTGTCTCCTTGCATATTTTGATGATGCAAAGTAATGCATCCTAGTTACCATCACCTTATTATGACAGCTTTAATTGCTAGTAATAATGACTCATTTTGTGTTCCAAAATAAACATTTCTTTATTGACGTGTTGTTAAATGAATTCTACTGCACACTCTCTTGACTATTCATTGCAAGTGAGTCTTTGTAAGCTTTGAACAGTTGCGTTGCGGTTCACTTTGGGTCACATGGTAGCCGCATATTGAACCAACCTCTTTGTCCCCAGACCACATCTAGGGAAGGCCACTTTGACAATCCGTTCAGTCACCTGACTTTCAAAATGCATCCTCATTGGCTATGGAATGCCAGTCTTGTCACAGTTGAGTTGGTGACAGGCTCACATTGGTCGGACACAACTCAACTCTCTAATGCGACAGTTTAACCCTTGCTAAAAATATCAAACATGTGATATGACCGATTTCCTTAAAACTGATAAAACCTGATTTAAGGGAGTCAGGTCACAAATAATATGTTTGATCCACACTGCACTGATGCAATGTCAAACCTGATGGCCAGTTGCAAGGAGTTTTATCGTGGTGCAGTCAGCCCCTGCCGTATGCGGTAGCCTTACATATTTACAAATTAATGTGGTTGCTTCAGCAAATATTTCCATGATTGTGAAGATATTGGTGGATTTCAGAATATATTTCTTAATTTGTTATTCATTTACTTCTACTTTCAAACATCTTTATTTGTGTTTACATCGTTCATTCTTGTTTATCTTTCTTTGTGTTTACATATTCTTATTTCCATTTTGTCTGGTTTCGGGGAGCTGAACCGACATTTCATCGTTTCATGCTTCCATGAACAGGTTCTTGACAAGGCAGAGAGGCTCCGTAATATGGAAGGTCACGTGCTGCCAGTCTTTTTGAGGCTCTCAGAGCTTTCCAAGAGTAATCTTTGTGTGATCTTACTCACTCAAATCATTTGGGAGAAGTTCAATGCCACATCAGGATACCTGGACCCTGTTAAAATACATTTCCCGGACTACAGCAAAAGTGAGTTGCGGAAATTACAGTGCAGGCTTCCCTCGTTTTTAGCAGCCCCCCCCCCAAGAATTGAGCACCTTGGAAATCCCAGTATACAGAAAGGGGTCCCTAGTCAGACTTTCAGCTGAAAGTATATTTTTAGATTCTTTATCTGCCAATCTACTATAAGCTGCTGTCTGTTTCACTTAAACGACTTTCAGACAGTGATATATTTCCGAGAAGGTAAGAACTGAATGGAAGTGACGGTTATTTCCAAGTTGATGCTGAGTATCACCGTCACATGCAAGGCTGCAGATTGTTTGCCGATTTCTCTAATTGACTTTTCATGTTTATTCATATTTTGTTGAAATTTGAAATGCAGACTGAGGATTTTATCCATTAACAGTGTCTCATAGCAAGGATCATGATGGTCTCCTTGAAGTATCACATTAAGTGTACAGTAGGCAGCTTTAGTCATAATATAATATGTCACATTGCAAAACATTCTGTTTGTAGAAGATTTGGCTATTAAGTCTCTCGCTGTTTGAAGAATTGAACTCTTCCATATCATAGATACATACTGTAGGAGCTGCCATATTGCACTTTTGCATTTTTAATGTTTTGCCAACTTTTACAAGTACTCTGAGATACAGTTTACCTTGTTCCATATAAGGCATAACACTGCAATAAAAATTCGTTGTTTTGAATATTGTAGCCAGACTGTCTTAAGAAATTTGCTGTTTGTGAACATTCATCACTTTTTTTCTTTTAAACAGATGAATTGCTTCAAATCATGACATTAGATACTCCAGATGGATATTCCAAGGCATTCTATTCATCTTATGTCAATCTTTTGCTGAGCATATTTCACATGGCCTGCAGGGACTTGTCAGAATTACGTCATTTGGTGAGTCTTTTTTTGCTTTCCTTCCTTTGCATTTCAGCAATGCTACCAACACACCACAAATCTATGTTGTTTGGCAGAGTTCTGCCTCAAGTGTTACTATCAAATTTGTGCCCGGAGGGAATAATTGTATAAAAATATCAAATGATTATCATTACCTTCTGTTATCATTGTGACTTTTTTAGGTCCATATTTGTTGGTTCAGTGAGAGAGTTACAAGCTCGTAATGTATATAGATCCTCAGGTTTGCCAAAAAACAAAGCATAAACCTGAGAACACTGAAGTTTCCTTGTAAGCCACATACTGCCACAAATGATACGGGAAAGAAAAAAAAAACAGCCAAATTGAAGAGGTGACCTGCCAAGCCATTGTTAGACTTCGTACAGAATAAACCATTTCCTGGTCTATGATGGGGGTGGGGGGAGGGGTATAAAGAAGAAAAGTTTGGATCATTTGACTGTAACATTACTGCTGTGACATGTCATAATTGGCTCTCTGTGCAGTAATTTATGTAGCTTTCAAAGCAGTTAAATGTTTGCACACAAACAAGATTTAAAACTTTGAATACAGTATTTATTCATCGTAGAATTATGCTAACAGTCCAATGTGTTACATTTGTATGATATAATGTGTATCAGTTCGCTGGTATTGGAATTTTTCTTGCTCTCTTTTCAGGCTCTGATCAACTTTCCAAAGTACATTGAACCCATCAAAAATGGCGATGCTAAAGAAGATGATGCCCACAAACTCTGGAGGAATATTGAACCTCACTTAAAGAAAGCTCTTCAAACTGTTTTTTTGAGAGAAGTCTCCAGGTTTTCTATTCCCTTTTTTTTTGCTATACTTTTATCTTTGGCAGAGGTCATTCTGGAGAAGACTGTGGTTAAGCTCTCTGGAATTTTTGAGTGTTCAGTCAAGATGTCTGCTAACATTTTGATCTGTGACTTGGTTTAACAGATCGTCACATGCTGTGAACAAATCTCCAAAGATTCAAATCAATTCAAGCAGATCACCCACAGAGGTTGAGTTTAATGCACTCGTGGGTTACTTGGTTCTGTTGCTGGGTAACTTCCTGATTTGATGGTAGTAGAGAACCATGGTGGGTCAATAGTTATGGTTTACTCAAGGTTTTAAGAATTAGTGATACATAGTACAGATTGAAGTTAACTTTAGGGATATTAAAGGAAGAGTAAGAACCTAATTGACAAGAAAATGCAGAGATGCACTTACTGCAGTGAAGTGAAACACGTTGAATTTGGTCCCAAGAGATACGAATTGAGATCAATAAAGTGATGAAAACGACTAGCCACATACCAGTATTTTATAATATGTTAACTAATATGTATGCATGTGAAGTACTCCTTCTGACTGTAAGATTCTGTTTATTAACAAGAGTACAAGAAGAGAGGAACAGTGGATGGTGAATATTAAACACAATCTAATGACTAACTACAGTTCTGTATGGTAACAAACCATAGACAGAAGGATAGAATAAGGGTGATGGGTCCGCAGCAGAACAAAGACAAAGAATGGGACTCTTCTTTAATGATTTGTGAATGACTTGAGAAGCAGGGGCAGTTTTTTGTAACAGTTTTCTTGGAGTGAAGTCAATAAAACAATGACATTCATCGCAACAAACCTTCTGAACATTGCTCACGATGGTAACTAGACATATCTCAGTTTATTTACCCTTAGCATAACTCATTGGACTCATGTAATACCATCTTTTGTTTTAAGTCAGGTAGATTCTTGCTTGCTCCAGGGTGAACATTACATTGATTGTATATATTTATAAATCTAAGTGCTTGTAATGTATTCATATTTGAAAACAAAGAATGTAGAGCTAGAATATTTGAAATCCAGCATAATCTGATTACACTTTGTTCCTCACTTTGTTCAGCTCACAATGGGAACAATACCAACTGAGTGATACCAGCACCTTGCCACCACTGCTGTCTGCAAGAGCCCATGTGGAATTACCATTTTACTCCAAGTTTCTGCTCATAGCTGCCTACTTGGCTTCCTACAATCCTGCCAAATCAGACAGGCGTTTCTTCGCAAAGAATCATGGGAAAATTCGTCAGACGAAAAGGAAGAGAAAGGCTGAGGTAAACATGTACCTTTTCTTTGAGAGTGGAATTTAAATCGTCTTATTAAGCTTCAAGCACTCTGGGCCTTATCAGTTCACCATCATATTTTTCCATGTGCAAGGTAGAAGTAATATCCTAAACCACTGGAAATCTTAAGAGTACAGATGAAGTATTAGTCTTAGAGTATCTATAGCTAAATGGTACAACAACCAATGGTAGATTCATCTCTCTTGTTTTAAAATGTTTACATTTTAACCATCTTACATTTTGAGACTGTACCACAGGG
Organism: Stichopus chloronotus; assembly: GCA_021234535.1. Classification (NCBI taxonomy): domain Eukaryota; kingdom Metazoa; phylum Echinodermata; class Holothuroidea; order Aspidochirotida; family Stichopodidae; genus Stichopus; species Stichopus chloronotus. The sequence goes on from CM037830.1 coordinate 3,261,876, forward strand.
TGGAGGGGTGGATGGAGGTAGGGGTGGTATTCATCCCCTCCCAAATTTATAGATATGCTGCACTTTTCCACAAAAAGTACCCTAATTAATTTTATGCTACATGTTATCCATTGTTCCCTTTAGATATTTACCCCTCCCAACTGTCGGAGGGTTTTGCCCTTTGAAACATTTACCCCCCACCTTTAAGAGAGTGACACTGGGCTCACACTTAACAATTACAGTACTTTTGTAATATCGTATAATTTGTCACTTCGCCTTTGTGCTGCGTACTTTTATGATGTTAGTGTTTTTGGGTAATGCACTCATTACCCCTCAGTGACAAGGAGTGGCATCTAAAAAGTTTTGCACAGTATTTAAAGTCTTAGGTGTATTTGTTGAAGCTTGCACTGTTTCACACATTTGTTCATTTCAAGTAGTTTGAACATAAATCAGGAGTTGATGTCTGAAATTTAGTCATTCTCATAACAGAATGAGAACCTTTTTGTTGCGTCCTCTTTGGCTATGAGTAAAAGCCTTGATGAATTTATGACACCAAATTGTCGTTCACAAGATATTGTAACATTTCATTGCAGCCAAGTTTTTTGTATGAAAGTATGAAAGCTTATTAGTGCCATAGTCAATATATTCTGGAGTTTCTGTTTTTTTTTTCCAAGAAATAAATGTTGTAGTTTATGTTTTCTCAAGAAATAGATGTTGTAGTTTCTGTTTTTTTTTTTCAGAAATAAATGTTGGAGCTTCTGTTTTTCCATGAAATAGATGTTGAAGCTTCTGTTTTTTGAGAAATAAATGTAGGAACTTCTGTTGTTTTGAGTAATAAAAAGAGTTTCTGTTATTCGAAAAAATAGATGCTGAAGCTTCAAAATACATTTCTCGGACTAACTATGTGCTTATAAAAATTTCTGGAAAAAGAAAACCTGAACCTCCAGCATATATTTCTTGAAAAAACAGTTTGCTCAAAATATATTTAAAAAAAAACCAAAAAAAAAAAACAGAAGCTCCAAAGTATATTTGTGGAAGAAACAATTTGCTTACAAAATATTATTTGAAAAAACAGAAGCTCTCAAACATGTTTCTTGAAAAAACAGAAGCTCCAATGTTCATTTCTCAAAAAACCAGAAACTGCAACATATATTTCTCGAAAAAGCAAACTCCGGAACATACATCTGACTATGTCACTAACAGACCTTTGTACAGAAGTCCTTGCCTGAATGAGTGAAAAGTTCACTTCCTTTTATCAAATATCAGTAGATTTTGTCACACACACAAATGGAACAGTATCTGTGCTTTTGTGATGTCGTAAAATGTTAGCCAAATCTTTCAAAGGTGAACACTGAGTTGTATTAAATTAAAGCAACGATGTGTGGGTAATAGCACCAACAACTTCAATAAGATATGTCTCCCATGTCATGAAATAAACCCGACGTGTCGACTTTCTTAAAAAATTAAATGGATATTCTTGCCATGCATACTCTTGTATATGTGCACATAAATAGTATTGCTGGCATTTCTTCTTGTTGTCTTTTATTAAACAGATCAGCAGTCAGTTGACAGGACCTAAAGCATTCCAGTTAGAAAGACTAATGGCCATCTTTTATAGCATTGTCGATGTCAAGGTTGCACCGACGGCACATATTTTTTCACAGGTTTGTGCACTGCTTTAAATGCAGATGGGTACCATCACTTTGTGCACTTTCGTTATTTTGAACTACTTTTGATAGAAACAGGGGTGGAGATTTCTTGACAGGGGTGGAGGGTTGCATACTTGACAAAGTGAGGGAGCTTGAGAGTGCTTGTGTGCCAGTGGGGAAAGTGTGGGAGTGGGGTGTTCCCCTCCCATGTTGTGAAACTTTTTTGTCTCTTATTTGAAAATATGTGATTTGGTGCATGCATATTTTATACGGTATTTTAGTATACATAAGTATGTGTTTAATTATGTATTTTATGGACTATTTTTCCCAGCTTGCTGAGGTAAATTCATTGCCTCAGCAAACTGGAATGGTCAATCCATATACAGGTACGTATGTTGCTTATTTTTATTACCTCATCAGCTTTTTTTCAGTTTTTCATGAATTATTTTGATTGGAAATGCACCTGAAAACTGATCGGGGTGTAATTGTGTTGTTCAACCCCCCTTGTCTAGAAGTGGAGAGGTTATAACCATCAAACTCCCTGTTTCTCCACTCCTGGATGGAAACCAAGGATAAAGTGGTCAAAGTTTTCAGATGCAGGTTTTTTTTTTTTTAAATGAACATGCACAATGCATACAAGTTCATCACCCTGACAGTGAATCAGCAATGTTTCAATGTGGTAAACCAACGAAATACACCCGTTTGGTTCCCCCTTTCTCTACTCCTGTGCTTGCTGTTAACATTTTTCAAAATACACATGTAGAGTTTGCTGCCACTGAAAGCTGATAGTAACACTGCCTACAAAGTAGTAATAAATAGAAAGACTAAAAGCCAGGTGTTGAGAATATAATATATGCTTTTTACGTCTGACAGTGTCTGAATTCTCCTCTTTATTTGGTTGCAAACCTTTGGGAGGAGGGGAAGGGGTGTACATCTAGTTTCCTCTTAATTACCTGTGATTGATGGTCTAAATTTGAATCTGATTATTAGCTGTAACACCCTACTGTATATGATGCATATCTATTTCAACCAGTTAACGTGTCTGAAAGGTGGCATTAATTTTTTTCACACTGAGGTTTCTTTTCATACTTTCACAGATTTCTACTTTAGTAACCTTACAACTGCTCTCACAGATTGGATCAGGTGATCAGATTGATGCCCCCAAGTACAGATGTTGCGTATCTCTGGATTTTATAAGATCAGTATCAAGGTATTAAAAGAATATTTTTGTCATCTCCAACGTTTACCATGTTAAAGTGAAGGTATTGAAAATGTGAAAAATAGCCTAATGTTAGATATTTATTATTAGTTTAAACTCTTTCTCACTCTCTTCCCTCGCCCATCCCCAATCCCCTCCCCTACTCCCTCCCCTACTCCCTCCCCTATCCCTTCCCCTACTCCCTCCCCTACTCCCTTCCCCTACTCCCTCCCCTACTCCCTTCCCCTCCCTTGGTTGAATAGTCATACGATGGTGTTTCCAAGACAGATGTTTAACATCAGACTTAGTGTCTGTTGTTGGATTTTGAAGGCAAACCTTATCTAAGTTGACAAAGGTATTAGGGGTCACTGTGTGACAAATCCTTTGTGGGGGCTGAAATAAGTACTGGCATCAGTGGACTATTTTCTGATATTACATTACACATTTGGCACTATTTTTAAGTGTAGGTATCTGTTTTTTGAAGTCAGCAAGATATTACAATTTTTTGCATATGTATTGATCTTTTGTTTTATTGTTATTCTATTTTTATACTTTTTCTGGCAATGTGATTGGTTGATTCCAAGCTTGAGACTATCAGATGAGCACAAAAGTCCTTGATCATAATTCATAAAAAATGTCTGTTTGTACAACAAATGAAAATAGACAAAACTATTATGTTCTCTTTGATTGTCTTCCTCGTTGAATGTATTTCCAGTACTTTGGTTGTTGCTGATATTTTGATTGTTTAATATATTTTGACAGCTTTTGGTTTAACTAATTTTTCTATAGCAATTGTTCTTTTTTGTTGATTGATTGTTACTCTCTTTTGATTGTCCTTTTGTTGTGATTGCTTCATTTGTTCGATTGTCCCTAGTATTGCCATTGTTTCCTGCATTTTGTTTTTTTATATTTTGATAGTTTCTTGTAGTTTGATCTTTCCTGTTTGTTTGATTTAGTTATATAAGCAGTATGACATTATCTTTTCTTTTTTTCTCTGATTTCTTTAATATTTTCTTGGAACTAAGTATGTCTTTCTTCCATTTGTTTAATTGTTCCTTCTGTTTTCCTCTCCTCGCATATCAGAACTGTAAATTTTGACGTAATGAAGTACCTTTACGAGTTTGCTGCCTGATGTGAGGCTTGAAGAAAAAGAAATGATGTGAGTGGAACTATTCCATGTCTCATTTAAATGACAGTATTTCCTGCCTTAAAAGATGGATGGTGATCTTCGAACCATCATGAATGGAGCAGGACGACTTGTATCTCTTAGCAGCGTGTATTGACTAAAATGTGTTGAATGTTAAAGACTTTCGAGAGTTGACTTACAATTATGTACATTGTCGTTTAAATCCTTCACATTCTTTGGAAGTTGTTAGTAAAGTCGGCTAAACTGATCGAGTAGTATCGTAAGGAATTTCTCACAAATGTCTGGATGGCGTGGAAAAACATGAGATCTAGCCAGAGACTGGAAGTATTTAAAGCTGTAAGAAAGTATAAAACTCGCATCAGCTGGGACAAAATTCATCCTAAAGGAAGTGATTGGTAAGGAATTAATTGTGAGAGGTTGAGCACGTAGTTGGAGTTTCTGCAAGGATTTATTGTTTTCCATAATTGAAGAAGTAAAGGAGGGATCCACAGTACCGGTGATACCATCACAGTATTTCTTTTGGCTGATGTTCCTAAGCTTTTGTTGTTGGGCATGAGAACATGAATCGTGTGGTATTTAGAAGTATGTATGATATTTGACTAACTTTGTGACTCCAGTCGTCCTCTGCAACACATAATGTTCTACGTCTCCCACATACAAACTCTCCCTCTGCCTCTCCCTCTGTCAAAACTGTTCCTATGTTGTATTCTGAAGTGCTCATATTTCTGAAGTACTTTGTGACGTCATGAGTGGATCTTCTTGTGCGAACCACCGACCTACTGTATATATGTGTGTCCTCTACGTATGCATATGCATGTTGTTGTTGTCACATAAACTATTCTCGTGCAGTCTAACATTACAATTTAACAAGTCGCAGGAAAAGATCGATCTGAAAAGGATAAAGTGACAACCAGGAACGGATGCTTGGTGTAAAAAATGTGAAGAAGATACCTAAAGGAGAAAGTGATACTGTCCATGAGGAGGAGTTACGGCCAAAGTAGGTGCGACGTTGCCTTATCATTATGTACAAGCCATCGGTGGTATGTGTACTGGGGAGGGCCGATTAAGAGCTTCACGTCGCTTCCGCCGTTCTATACTACATTATTAACTTTAGAATCTTAAGTGATTGGTTACTATCTACATACTGTAATTAAGACTGCAAATGTAGCCCAGCCTAGTGTAGGTACAGGTGTTGAGGCTAATGTACAAAATTTCTCATAGTGAGCTGTCATCTTTTCTGATCTGCTTTTTGTGTCTTACTGAGCACAACTGTATACATTGTGTCACTGATCTAACATTAGGTACATAGGCTGGGGCTACATGTATTTACACAAGTAGTATTTATATCTTGGCAAAATTTTGTTTCAGTGATATGCAATTTTGTGGTAAATTAACATTTGACTCTCCAATAAATTCATGCCTATTGTTTTTTGTCTTGCCATTGACTAAATCCAAGAACCAGCAAATCAGTCTCGTGCTTGAATAGTTAGGAATTTTGCATTTTGAACCATATCAGTAGTAATTGTATTTGCACATGGTAACATGTTTACTATTTCCTGATTGGCAAATAAATATGACTTGTTGTCCTTCTTGCATTTATGTGTATCTTTTGACATTATATCAAGCCTCCATTTATGTACAAAATCTTTTTTACACATTGTTTGGATCTACTTGTGGGTTTTACAAAGTGATATTACTAACTATGGTAAGATGTGAATTGTGAATTGAATATATTTGCCTTCAATCACCAGACCCTGGTCCCCTCACCTGTCAATCATCAAATTTACCATTTGTCCTAACATATGCAATGTCTGACCAGTTTTGCCCTTTCAGTACCATTCAAAGATACAGAAACCTTGGAAGATATAGAACCCTTCATCAAAATGCTCAATTCTGCAAATACCGCATACCTTCTTGGCTTTTTCTTCTGGTCGTGTTAATGGGCGTTACCCCAGACCCCAGGTGAAAACCTATTGGACCTGTTCAATATACCCCAAAACTGCAAAGACCCCCCCTGCTGTCCCTGCTGTCCCTTCTAGGGCAGCTATAATCATTCAAACCTCTCAGTTAGTCAACACGTGTCTCCTCACATTTTAATTTGGATTGAAAAGCCCCTGCTTAGTCACAACGTTGCTCTCCAGGTGCATACCTTACATTTAATATACCCTTGCCACACCCTTTCAGTCAAGACCTATACCTACATTTATTTCTTTAGTTTCACCATCGCCCTCTATGTCTTTGTCATCTAAGGGACTGTGATGTTAGACAAAATTGAATGTTTTCTCATGAGTTTCATGAATCTAGTTTCTTGGATCTCAATGCCAGATCTCTGTTATGGGAAGACAGTTGCAGAATTTCTAACGGTACAGTTAACAGAAAAAGTCCAGCTGAGAATGAACCATGGAGAATTGTGCCCCAATGAGTTAAGCCAAAATTGTGTTTGTACCCTGATCAGACTTAAATTGATGGCAGTATTTCCTTTTCATTCTTAGCTGTCCAGCCCGTGGAGATGTTTACTTGTTTTTCTTCTTGTAGTCCTCATTTAAACTAACATTCTATGAAGATAACAAATTCTCAAAGATAAACAAAAAAGTATTTGCGGTTTGCTGAATTTTGCCTCATTGGTGTCAAGTAAGTGTCTGACGTTGGCAGCATTTAGTAAGTTTGATAAGTAAAAACCCAATCAATTCTTGAAAACTTGTTTGAAAACTCACTTGCCATGAGGTACTGTATTCTCCATATGATTGTTTTGTCTGTCATATCACAGGTGAGAGGTCATTGGTACAAACCATTAAACTGGTGTAAAAGATCAATCATCCCTCTATACTTAGTATGAGGGATAGGCTTTTCTGTTTCTCTAACCCCATGGGGGGCTTTTATACCACCTAAAATGATGTTTATTTAATATGTCAAAGTGAAGGAGACTTTGTTTGTGTAAGGTGTCTGTCTGTCTGTTTGGGGATTTGACCTTAAATGAGGGGAGTGGGTGACAGGAAAGGTAAATCGGTGGCATAAACATGATGTAAAAAAAGAAAAGTATAAAACTGCATATTTGGAGCAACTTTCAAATTTCGTATTACCTAATAATGATTGTTATATTTTTGACAGATGAATTAAAGCAGTATGACTTACAGTCTGATCAAAGTTTTCCAAGAACAAGGTATACAGTGTTTAACTACAAGTAACTAGATGTTTCAATGACATGTGAGTGGTTCATTGCATGAATCAATTTGACAGAACTATTGCCAAGAGTGTTTCACAGTGTGTGATTGGCAATTCTATAATGCGATAACTTGCAGTATCCTAATATTGTCATACTGAATAGGCTGCGAAATCCCATACGAGCCAGTGAGTTTAGTAACATTGACCACTTTAACTAAAGACGTTTGCAATTAGTACATCCGTGCTATACATTGTCTAGTGCTATTAAGTGCCCTGTGTCAAATTAGCTAATAATGAATATATACTCTAAATTTGGATACCTTATTCTCACTTTGACTCATCTTTGGTTGTACTGTGCTATTTGTGCAGTTACATGTGAAAGCTGGTCTGGTGATGTAGAAAAAGAGTGCATACCAGTCCTTCAACAGATATAAAACCTCCTTTCACCCCCCCCCCCCCACACCTCCACCACCTGTGTTAGGATATAAAAGCTGTTGTTATCTTCTCAAACTGTATCAACGCATAAAAAGGAATGTTGTCATCAGACCGAATCTAGTGCACCTGGGACTGGGGCTCCTCATCGCCATGGTAACTGCATACCACACTTAGAATGTTGTATGTATGTAGCATCGTTGTTTGCACCATTAGCGTTTCATTTCTTTGTTGATTCCTTGCAATGCTTGTCGCTTCAACAAAGTTTTCATCATTAAACATCATTGTTATCTGTCTGATTTTTGAGTTATATAATTTTTAAAAACAGTTTTCATTATTGTTTTTGAACCATCTCACTGATTGAATTATATTTTATTTGGTAAATGCTCAAGAGGCACTCCCAAAAAGGATAAACAATGTTACATTATTACATCAGATTTGGCCAATACCAAGTTTAATACTTATAATATTACAGGTGGAATTCTTGTATTTTTTTGTGTAATACTGTATTATATCTTTTGTCAAAGACACCTTACACAAGATATGAGTAAAACTTCCAATGCCAATCAAAAGCAATCACCTCCCCTTACCACCTCACCACCATAGAGAGCAGAAGTAGTATTCGATCAAGTGTATTTATTTTTATAGCATGCATTCATGTTTCTTCCTTGTGTTCTCTAACATTTTCCATTCTATTTTATGAAGCTCCATAGGAACAATATAATAAAAGTAAAAACAAATTTTATGTTTCCGGTATAAATTTTTGATGATATCAGCCTTTTACTCCCTTACAGGTTTTATTTCAGCTAGGTTCAATCATACCATGTTTTGTCTGAACTTCCATCTTCTGGCCTCTTGAGACCTTCAAAATGTCACTAGGTCATCATGATCACCTTCTCCTGATATTTGTCCTAAGTTTTGTATCCCAGCATACTCCCTGTCCTCTCGACCTGTGGCCACTTATCCCCTAAGTGGTTACTCAGAGTGGTGTAGTAACCAGTCAGTTTACTGTTTTGGTGGTGCAGCCTGATCTGACAGAATGACTTACGTCTTCTCTTCCTTGCCTCTGAAAATAATCAAGATTATCACATAAAAAGTTCAGAAGTCAACAGTTTACAGGTGAAGTTGTTCTAGTCTTATTGGTGGCCTTAGATCTCACAGACACTTCATTTAACAGCAGAAAATTTGAACAGTGAATCATCAGCCAAAGATCCTTTAAAGATTGTTCCATGATTTTGAAGAAAAAAAAAACTATTCTGCCACCCAGGGTTTCTTCCGATATTTTCTCCTAATCTACCTTCACATTTCTTGTATGTGCTTGTAGTCAATCCTTTTTGATCTTCAGTCTCTGATCCATAGACACATGTAATCAGTTATGGTGCCAATGTTTTTGTTTTCTTTTTAATTATCATTTATATCACCATTTGGATAATACAGAAATGATTGTAATGATGTATCCTGGTTGTGGTCCTAATTATGTGTTTAGTGAAACCATCCTTGCTTCAAAAGATTTTTTCAGTAACTTTTTGGGAAGATCTCAAGTACAGTTTTCTCTGTTATCATCACTGGTTTTATTGCCTCATAATTTTGTTCAAGGGTGAGGTGGGTAGAGAAGTAGGACGGAGTGAGCTGGGTGAGAGGGAAGTGAAAGTGGTAGATGAGCAACAGAGGAGTTGGGAATGAGGAGCAGGTAGAATGGAAGGATGTCATTAGATGAGAGGAGAAGAGGTGATTGAGAGAGAATACTGGAATGTGAGAGATGAAGGAATTAGAAGGATAGAATTAGTAGAAGGGAGTTGGTTGACAGAGAGAGGATTAGTGACATGGCTGAATAAAATTAGAGGACGGAGTTTGGTGATTTGGATAGTGGGCTAACTTGAAGAGGTGAATGAAGGTAAAAGTAAACAAAGAGAGGGAGATGGTAAAGCTAAAGCAGTTGTTTGTTTTTTTTTTACAAGTGTTATCAGATTTCTACAAACTGATATCATTTTGGGCAAAAACCAATCTTACCATCTGGTAGGTTAGTACAAAGCAGTGGTACCCAGCTTCTATGCAATTTGTAACCTTTATGAACTGACTGTGTTACATCTGCATTATCTTCAATAATAATGCATTTCACTATGATTGTTACTAACTAAGATGATAGTTAACTTGTAATAGCTCTTGTGTGATACATGCCTTTTTATTACTATTTGGATTATTTGAAGTGAACATGCAATTGAAATCGTGAGCAGTAGTTGATGTAATATGTACTCATGGACTGTGTTTGGTCCACCAGAGATGTGAGGTTTAAATGAAGGCCAGGATAATAATTATGTTGTAATAGCTCTTGTATGATACATACCTTTTATTATTATTTGGAATATTTCAAGTGAACATGCAATTGAAATTGTGAGCAGTAATTGATGTAATATGTGCTCATGGACTGTGTTTGGGCCCCCAGAGATGTGAGGTTTAAATGAAGGCCAGGAAGGGGCAGGAGGGATGGGGGGAGAGGGAGAAGCATGCCCCACAATTTGCCAGAGAGACACAATGTGACAATGTGCTGTTTTTTTTTCTTAACATTCCTTCACATTCCAATATTCAAGTGTTTCTGGGAAACAATTACAGCACCGTGGCTGCATTGTTGGAATTCCCAACCTGAAGCAGCTGATATTTCCTCCTCTTCTCCTCTGAGGGTTTCCTTGGTCCGATTACCGATATGCTGAATACTGGCCACTGATTGGCTGAAAGTGGATAGACCCTCTCTTATCATGTGACTTTTCAACAGACAGAAGGGAAGTGCTTGACTTTTTTTGACCTACGTTATCAGACATTCTTCGGTATAGCTGTGGTAGGATGGTACAGCTATCATTCACTGCTTGTCAGGAACTGTGATTTGTGCAATGCAGATTTCCTTCAGAATTTTATCAAAGTGTTTATTTTCGTTTGATAGTTGGCTCTCATTCTTCTGTACACCTTATTTTTGTGTTGAATTTCACTTCTGTATCTCAATGGGTCCAGCTTTTTCACAACAAACTGCCAGTGTTCTGTTGTATCCTGATGTAGTTGTGATCTGAAGGTTCTGTTACTGGAACTATTTCATTTCTAAATCTTGGGTAAAACAAACATTTCACTGTCTGTCTGTGAAAGGTTGCGTTTGAAAGTCAGATTATTATCAATGGCCTTTGAAATTTACTTGTTTACTAATGAGCTGAGTCATACTCACTGTGGACCATTGCAAGAAGATAGAATGCTCTACTGCTGGCTGCAGAGCTAACTACCGGCGGTGGTGACTGAAGTATAGGTGACTTTTATGAAGATTTGGACCCTCAGACTTGGGCGATCATAACTGGAGTGATTTAATCTTGTAGACTGCCATCAGTTGAAGAAAGACCCATCTGTCACTGAAATAACACCACAAAGGATATTAAAGGAAGTTATGACCAGAGTGCCCTGATGGTAACCAATTTGCTAATATTTCAAGGTTTCATCAAAGAGGGTGCCTTCATGGGTGGTTGTTATAAACTTCTGTAAGTGTGCTGTCATTGTGAAGTTGGATAACACCAGACCATTTGGAATTGAATGGACGATAATCATGATGTGATACAGTGGTAGGGTATTTGAAATGTGTCAGGGCTGGTTTAAAGTTATGTTTAAATTCTGACATGTGCATTACCACGGACTTGAACTTGATCAGTAACTGCAGATAAATTTGTTTGAGATATGTCTCTAATTATGGCTGGTGCAGGTCATGGTAAACTGCTGTGTAGGAGCTTCTTATTCTTCTGGATCTTGGCGACGGCATCCGGAAACTTCAGGCTCTGTGATTTCGGCGGTGTGGTCGAGGAAGATTACGAGGGCGTAGTCGGGGATATTGCCATCTCTGTGGATATAGAGGGAAGCCCCAAGTATTACGAACCAGACCAGTTTTATGAGAGTGAGTATCAACTTTATTTGGCGTTTTTGTAAGTTGGTGACCAGGAAAAGTTTGATGCAATTAGGTCCCAGCTATTTTCTTGTCTGGTGGAACTGCTGTTTTCCTTTGGGCATTGGATGGATGGGAGGGAAAGGTGGGAGTGGGGTGTGAGGGGTGTCAGATAGTTGGAGAGACTGAAAAGTCTGCCAGCCATGTATCATACCTGATAACTCTGAGCTGACTTGTAAATCCTCACCATAAACAAAAATGGCAACAACTTAATTGGAAACTTCCCTCCATATTTGTCCTATGTGAGTATGTCTACATTAGACTTTCATTTTCATTGTGATCATTGTTATAATCTTACTGGTGCCCGTCCCATACCATCTGCACACAAACATACTTATACTCTACGGTACCATCTGCACACACATACATGCACATTCCTTCTCCGACCCATGCATCTCCACTCAACTTCACTAGAATTGTTTCTTGATTAGACTATTTCCTCATACTAGTTTCATCCTACAGCCTTGGATAGTCATTATGAATGGAACCAGATGTAATTTCAAATGGTGTTAGAGTTGTAGTGGTAACTTCAGTGAATGAAAAAACCAGGTTTGTATCACACTTTCCAACCCATGAAAGCCCATTTGCTAGTTAATTTCATGTAAGCTTTGTAATATTTGCAATAGTTGGCTAGTTTTTATGGTCTTGCTGAAAAGGTTGAATTCTTTCCCAAATTTTTTTGAAACTGAAGCCACTAATTGCATGTAACTGCTTTACATGCCATACAAGACATACTTGCACACAGGCAACTGAGTTAACTGTCACAGGAGGTATTGAAGGTTGTGGTATTCAGGCTTACTTAGGAATCCAGTAAGTGCTGATCAAAATGGGTTGACTACTTACCAATTCAAACATTCATTAGTTAAAACTGCACTATTTTGTCAGAAAAAAGATAAAAAAGCAGGTTTCTGAGAAAACCTTTCACAATAGTTTTAAAGATGTGAAAATAGGTCCTAATCTTCGCATCCATCTCTCCCCCTTCCCTCCACTCTCCCTCTCTCCCCCCCCCCCCCACTCTCATCATCCCTCTTCAGCCAAAATCAGTAACCACAGACCTCAGGGTGGAGTGAGTTTACCAACAAATCTGAATAGCAAATGTGAATAGATAGCAACCAGCAAAATTATCTGAAATTTCGTTCAATCAAAGAGACATTGACATACGTGAAAACTGTGTTCCAATTGCTCCCTACGATTATAACAATTTTGTGAAATAAACAGTTAAGTAGAAACATAAAGTGTGGAAATGAAAATATCTCACTTTGAACTTCTACCAACTGTTACGTTCAGCAGAGCATAAAATCCCCTCCACATGATCCACTTTGTCCTTTGAATAAATTTGTCAATGCATTGTAAAGTTTCATTTTTTTCAATTACTGTATGATTATGAAAAACTTTAAGCTTTTCCAAAATGTTTTGCAATAAAGTTTTTGAGATTTACAAACATTTGTCTCTAAATTACATAATCCTTTGGTATGGCAAACTTAAGACAATGTTTCTTTAGAGAAATTTACCTCTCAGTGCTGTAGCCATGATAATTTATTCGAAAATTTAGAACTAAAGAAACTTTTCATTAGTAGACTTGATAAAACCATGGACAAATGCTAACACTTTCTGACATGGAGATAGTACAGGCTGACATTCCAATATTCACCCCAAACCATGGTATGCATCACAGTCATGCAGTCATAAACAGGCAATGTTTTAAAGAAAAATAAAGAAAAATGATATGACTTCTGCTGGTGTATTGTTTACATTGAATGGATAATAAAATGTCCTTGTAGAAAGTGAAAACAAAACACCGTTAAAATGCGTCATATTCTGCTAAGCCACCATCATCCTAGCTTCCATATTACCTGTAAATATGAACTGTTTTTAATTTCTATCCTTTATGATTGAAATTGATATTGTCCTATAGTGTCAGAGTGATTGTTTTACCTGGAACAAAAATTAGGTCAATGACACCGTTATTCTCTCCTTTTTACCGAGAACTTTGATGCATTCATGGTTTGTTGATTAGAATGGCCTGGGGAGTGTTTCGAAGTAGCAGAGGGTTCAAGAAAGTGGTATTTTACTTAAAGGGGTAACGTCAACATACCACACATTCAGATCATATGGTAACATCAGAGATTCAGAGAACAGACAAAAACATATGAGAGCTAAATATTTGCTGTAATTGCAAAGTAGTTGAAGGAATACTACTATAGCTGCACTCCAAAAGGATTAACAGAATTCATGCTAAGCATTTACTGTCACTTAAAAAAATATATAGATTTGGAGAATTGCTGCAGCATATAATAAAGAATTATACGAGTTCATTGACGTCAAATGGTGTATTTCAGAACAGCAAAATGAAATGGAATTATAGTTCATTAATTTATGAATTTTTTTTTTCAAATTTTGTCTAAGTGACTTGAAACTATCACAGTACCATATTATTAGGCTCAGCTACAAAATACAGTAAATACTTCAATATCTGTAAACTTCTAAGAACAAGTGTTGGATTGACTAGATGTACAGTTATAACTGCAGGTGGATGTTACTGCATATGTAATACCATACTGTAGGCTAATTATATATGTGGCACAGAGTGCAGAGGATCTGAGGGGGAAAGAAAGCAAGGTTCCCAGCATGCTTTGAGTTTCTCGTTGTAAGAAATCTTCTGAAAATGACACTTATGATCTTGATTAAATTTCAATTACTAACAGAAGTTCAACCTTGTTAATTATATATTCAACAATATTCATCAATGATACATCTGCCCATTTTAGTTTCATTCTCAGCTGTTTGACTGCCAATAAATTTAGGACAACATTTGCCACACGCTGCAAGTCTCTCATGTAAGATTTGAAGGTTGTAAAGTGGCCTTTCGCCCTAAAAACTAAGGTCCTCAAACTGTCTACTGCCTTAATATCCAGACCCCCCCCTGCCCTTTTCTAGTCCACACTTGTAAAATTTAGGTTACAGTTAGAAATTGGCCTTTAAACCTATTCTACAAACATATTCCATTCAGACAAGAAATAATTGGGTCTCTATTTGACAAGACACTTTACAGAAAATTATATTTCTAGTTACGTCTCCATGAGTTGGAATTCTACCCCTCTTACAGTGGAACACCAACCTTCAGGTAATCTCACATGTGTATATCTAAGATTCTAGAGAATTTCAAGTGGAGGCTATAGAAAAAAAAAATGACCTAGCTTTGATGACCCCTTTGAAAACTGTGTCTGGAAAAACCACAATATTTGATAGAAAAGCATATGAATCAATTGCATAAAATGAAAGAAATGGTCACTTTCATTCATTTTGTATCAGATAAATTGAGTACTACAGTGTGATAGGAAAACAGAGGGGGAGGGGACTTGGGGTATAGAGGAACAGAAGAGATAAAACACAATATCTGTTTTCAATATGCTTGGTATTTGCAGAATTCTTGCCGCAGTTTCCTTTTATAAGTACAGTAGTTAGTAACGGTCGTGCCCCACGTTGATCACAGTACCTGCGCAAAAGAAGGCCAGAGAGGTCGATACTGTCTTCTATTTGCGAAGTAAATTCAAACTTCGAAAATGAAGACTGTGAATGGTTTATTTCATAAAGGAACGAGAGTAACGCTTTTCTTTTCTTGCATGAATGTGGTCAGGGGCATATAGCTGTCTGTTTTTTTTTTTCAAGTGTTTACTCCTGACTGGGGAGTGTCAAATTCTACAATTCCAACTCTATTGAACAAATATTTGGAGTGATAAAAGTGATAACACAAGATAATAAACATTTTTGCCTTAGCATTCTCCATAAACATTTGCTTGAATGAGTATTGTGCTATGGAAGTGATTTATGGTCAATAGAAAGAGGTTTAGTTTTGTGTATCTGGCCTCCCAACAATGACTGATAAAGCTTTGAATGGAGTATCAATAAAGAAAAAAAAACCAACCCATCAAACCATCAGGATTTGAGCATGTTTTGCCCATTAAGTTGTCACAGAGTCTTCCAGAACCTTTTTTTTCTCTTTTTTTTTTAATGTCAGGGATTATGTGACCCGGTTCGTAGGGGTTGGCCAGTATATGATAGAGAATGTGGTGTACTGTCAGGATTGGATGTAGTAATCACTAATGGGGGGAATGAATCAAATGTTAAAATCCCTTGCCTTTTTTATGGCTGTGAGATGTCTGTGGGACCTCTTTGGTAACTTTACGTACTTGCATATTTTACATTTATATAAATTTATAAATGATGAACATATTGGGTGGAACTATTAAGCTTGCCGCAGTATTTTTACTGTGACAAAGACCAGATTTGCCAACACTGACGGTTTCACCAAGAGCCTCACAGTTTTGGGCGTCATCTCATGATGGTGAATGTGATTCCATGGTAATTTTCATTACACTAAGATGGTCAAGAAAATAATTCATATCTTGC
This sequence comes from Stichopus chloronotus, assembly GCA_021234535.1. Taxonomy (NCBI): domain Eukaryota; kingdom Metazoa; phylum Echinodermata; class Holothuroidea; order Aspidochirotida; family Stichopodidae; genus Stichopus; species Stichopus chloronotus. Next base: position 3,277,820 of record CM037830.1, read on the forward strand.
TAGTTTAGAAAACACTTGTCAAAGTAGTGTAGGAGCTTTTTTTCTAAAATCTCCAGGTTTGACACATGGTTTCTAGGATTTTGTGCAAGAACCTTAAGATTTGCCATTTTTTAGGTTGGCAAGTCCTGCTGTGTTAGCCTGCTCTAGTTTGGGTTGTTTATGTTTTTATATCATGGACCCTTCATGGGTAAGAAGGCTATAAGTCTGGATAGTTTCTGTTTTATACCATGGACCTCTCATGGGTACAGTACAAATGTTGTAGTCTGGAAAGTTTCAATTTTTATATCATGAACCTGTCATGGGTGTGACTACTATTGTCTGGATTGTTTGTGTTTTCACATCATGGACCTGTCATGGATGTTAATGCTGTTGTCTTGGTAGCTTCTGTTATTACATCATGGACCTGTCATGGGTGTGAATGCTATAGTCTGGAGAGTTTCTGTTTTATATCATGGACTTGTCATGGGTGTGAATGTTATTGTCTGGATTGCAGCTGTCATGGTTGTGAAGAGCATGCAGGCTATGCTTATTAGCCTAAGTCTGCACCGCTACCTCCCTCCTTGAACATCTCTTTTCTAAACTTCTTTAAAGAACATTGACGGTGTTTTGAAGTAACAGCCAAAGTGAGGAGCTGGAATAAAGAAGTGTTTGCACCTTAATATATCTTTGCAACAAACTCATAGCCTAATGTAAATTATATTTTAGCATACCCATATACTCACCAATTGACTGGTTGACTGAAAGGGTGTGTGACATGATTCTAGAAAAGAGCACCCTTCATTCAGAGGTTGCAAAGTAAAACCCTGAGTGAAAATCCGTTGAATTTTGTTTATATCTTTTACCGTAAACTTTTGACATACGACTTTTCGGAGTTTGAGAAAAATGCAAAACAGATGATGTGGAATGTTGCACAGTGTCAGTTTTTCTTTTGTTAAGACTATATTTTTACCTCTTAATTACTTAATTACTGAGTTTCACATTGGTAAGTGATATCAATATTTTGAAGAAAAAAATATGTGCCTCCAAAATAAAACCCCCTGGGCATATAAAATTCTCAAACGTCCTTGAAATAAAGGTTACATAAACAAAGGATTAACATAAGACATATCATGGGAGTCCATCTGCTGATGTCATAAATTTGCCTCCTTTCCAATCTGTATTCATGATGTAGCTGTGGGACACTAATTTGCCTGTAAATTCGTCAATCTTTGACAGATTTTCATGGAAGTTGTGGCTCTTTGTAATATTTTCAATGCTTAATGCACCCAATAATCCAAAATGTCATTTTATGTCACACGACCTTTAGGGACATTTATTCAAGTGCCTTTTATTTGTTAATGGATTGATATATAGGTATCTAACGAAGTCAACGTTGCACAAGAAAAAACATTCAATACAAAAAGTCTCAGTGATTTTCACAAGATATTTTCACATTCGATGACCAGCAATTCAGCATTTGGTCTGTCCATAAATACAGTCAGTTTAAGTCATATTTGTTTAGGTGGGAGATGTGAGACAAATTCACTGGTGTTTCTATATTTTCCCACTTTTAAGGCAAAATTAAAGTTTGTGGTGTGGTTTCTTTCATGCAATGGTTTTGATCATAATTTCGTCATCACGATTTGTGAGTTATTATGCATCATCTTTGCAAAAAGAATGCTTTTGGGCCTATTTTGGAGAAAAACTGCACTAAGTCATGGTAAAGTCTGTCTTACAACTGCTGTAACTTTCACCCTTTAGGTATCAACTCATTTGAAGATTGCTAAGAGCAAAGTATTTTCTTTAAGACAGCTTTAGATTTCCTCAGCTTAAAGTAGAGGGAAGTGAAAATAAGCATCAATGTTTAATTTAGGAAGTTATGATTATCCTAGCTGTATTGTACTAGGCTTAACCTCTTCAAATAACTAGCATTGTTGTGTATAGTGCAATTTCCTTCCCATAATTTGAACAAGTCCACTGTGTTGCCATGGTTACTTTATCCATTGTTCCATATCTTGAGATAATATGATTTTAACTACTTTGCAACTACATTGTAGGGCAACTTAATTTAGACAAAATAAATCATGAATCCCAAAATATACCTACAGTATATAACTGCCGGCACCTTGATGTTGCTATGGTGACAATTATCTGTAATGTGTAATATCTGAAACTTTGCAGGCTTCATTCCTAGATATTCTAGGCTATCTGAATATGGTCACTTCTCTCACATAGTTCTTACATCACATTTAATTTCTTCTAGCAAGATGATTTTTCTCTGAAACACTTAGTAGTTTGTGGTCACATTTAGCTTCTTCTATTCCTGAATTTCCCTGACAGGTTGTATTAGGTCCATTCTGTAAAATTACATCAATCCTAGTGAGATAACTTCGTTGGACAATGCAATCCCGATTGTGGATTGGAACATAGCCCTTGCTTTTTGGTTTCGATGATAATCGTAACCTTTGTAATCATGCATGGGTGTGTGTCTGTGTCTGTGTGCTGTTGTTTTTGGGTGGGATCGAGGACGGAAACAATAGATTTTAGGTCCTCTGTAGAAGATTCAATAGATTTCTCTGGTCCCCTCAAGATTAAAAATAGAGAGTCTATTGTTAAGTTTAGGGCTGAGGAAGAAAAAACAAAAGAAAGCACAATGAGGTCCTCTGAATGAATGGAAAACCAAGCTGTGTGTGTGTGTGTGTATGTGTGTTTGTGATGCACTACCTTGTAAACATGAACTCTCAAGAAGGGAAGCTTGTAGAGATCTTATATTTGGTATGTAGGTGTACCACATTGAGTAGAAGATCCCTATTGTTTTTGGTGGAGGTCAAAGGTCATTTGGGGTCAACAGGGATCAAATTGTGAAAACCTTGTAAGCACGATATCTCAAGAAGGGGAGCTTAGTCAGATCTCATATTTGGTATGTAGGTGTACCACATTAAGTAGAAGAAGCCTATTGTTTTTGGTGGGGGTCAAAGGTCATTTGGGGTCAACAGGGATCAAATTGTGAAAACCTTGTAAACATGATATCTCAAGAAGGCAAGCTTTGACAGATCTCATATTTGGTATGCAGGTGTACCACATTGAGTAGAGGTACCCTATTGTTTTTGGTGGAGGTCAAAGTTCATTTGGGGTCAACAGGTGTCAAACTGTGAAAACCTTGTAAACACCATATCTCAAGAAAGGAATCTTGTAGAGATCTCAAGTTTGGTATGTAGTTGTACATGTTGAGTAGAGGAACCCTATTGTTTTTGGTGGAGGTCAAAGGTCATTTGGGGTCAACAGGGATCAAATTGTGAAAACCTTGTACGCATGATATCTCAAGAAGGGAAGCTTGAACAGATGTCATATGAAGTGTGTAGGTGTATCTTATTTACTACAAGAACGCTATTATTTTAATTGAGGTCAGCGGTCATAGTGTGATTCTGTCCCCAGTAGTCATGGGGCAAGATTTTTTTTTTTTCACTCCAACAACCTTCACTGTGATAACATCTTTCCAGTTCATGGGCAATTAGGCAATAAACATCCTCCCTAGCCTTCTCCCCACAGGGGTGAAATGGTGTGAAACTTTAGCTTCTAAGCTCTTACTTAAATCCCTTGTTCTGCTTCTCTTATCAGTTTGTTGCCTTATTTCTGCACACAAAGTGAGGAAATTTTAAGAGAGATTACCATGATTAATTGAAAAGCATGCAGAACACAAACTAGGATGTAGACTATAAACATCCAGAAACAGACCTACTTGTATGTTGATGGAGTAACCAATATCCCAGCTAAGATTGCAGTGGTAATTGACCAAAGTTACTGGGCCAGCCCAAGCGTGTAATTTCTGCCTGAGGCAGTCAATCTCTGTGTAAGTGGTGAAAGAATCCAGACCCGGAAATTCCCATACATAGGTCGGGTTCTCCACACAAAAATTCTGCCCCACCATTACAGGGACCAGAATCACCCTATGGGTCACTTGAGGTCAATAAGACTTGGGACTTTCTCTGTAGCGCCTAACATATAAACATACACACTGTGATAGAGCCTAGCCAATACATGTATTTCTAACTGTTGTGCCTTACACTTACTACTAGACTAAGATTTTGAAGGACACTTTGATCCTAGTTGCTTGAAAATGTGCTTCATGTTGCCTGATATTGCTAAGCTTATATTGGGTCATCAGGAACAGGATGGCATATTTTACACTAAAACTTTGAACATTCAACTTAAAAATAGTGTGGAGAATGTTTCACCATATATAACTGTGTTACGACAAACTAACAACTCAACAACTTCAAGAATTTGAGACCAAGCTCACTCATATTGGCCCGCTCATAGTCACAGGGTATGAGTTGAAAGAACTCTTCTGCCTCCTAAATTTTCTACTTTAAATGACCTTATCTCTTAGATCCTCTTAGGCCTACTCAAAGGCAGAGTACACACATGAAACTGAACACATTCATAGCCAGTTTTTGCAAATTTATTCTCATTTAAAGATCTTTGAGAAATTAACACTGCTTACTCTGACATTTGCATGCACTGTACATTCCTAGATAGTAGGTGTATCTCATTGAGTATACAAAGTTAGATTGTCTTTGGTGAAGGTCAAAGTTCATTTGCAGTCAACAGGGTCACAGTATGGAATTCTTGTAAACATGCTATCTCAAGAAGGGAAGCTAGACAGATGTCATATTCAATAATTAGTTGTACTTTATTTAGCACAAAACCCAATCGGTCTTTAATGGAGGAAAAAAGTCATTCAATGTCAACAAGCTGGTCAAAGTGTGAACATGTAGATATGATCTCAAGAAAGGAAGCTGGTGCAGATCTCATACTTCATGTAAAGCATACATAGCTTAATGTGACACATACTAATGCTATTATATCAGACTCAGAAACAAAATTCTCTTAAACAGATCATGGAAACCGCAATGAATTTCTGCATTCTGGTTAAACTTGATATAGGTATTAAAAGAGTTGAAGGTACTGTACCTGTAAAAAGTCACTTGTTTTTGATTGAGCTACCTTCTGTTGATGATGTATTCCTCTACAAAATGGTCACCAAATACAGTGTGGTTGCACATGTGATAGACAGTGTAAGATGACAAGACTTCCTTCTTGAGCACATGAAGTGGAAAAAATGTTTCTGTTATCCAAACAGTAATTGATTGTCAGGATTAAAAGACAGTTGTTGGCCCAAACTTTTTGTCCTGAACACCAAGAGCTATTGGGGACAAGAGTCAAATGTCAAATCTGGTTAACTCTGACAAAACCTTGGTATGACTAATATGATGGCCATGGACACTTCCTTAAAAGGAAGGTATCATCACTTGTGGAAACAGTCTAGTGATGAAATCATAAGTCTTTGCAATTTGTGCTCTTGTTTCACTCCACATGTTGTAATCTTAACACTGTATGTATCAGATTAATTGATAAGCCATTTTTGGGGAGATTCTTGCATGCATAGTACTTCTCATGTAATATTTCAATAATACAGATACTTAAGAATGACACTTTCATTATCTTAGTATTTAAATGCACATTGAACTGTACATGACTCATCTAGCTGATTGAGAAGGGAAATTGAGAAGTTGCATAAAATATACTCAATTACTCATACAGTAATTTATTTGTTCACTCATTGTTAGCATAAACTGTTGAATGAATAATCATTAGTCCTTTTACCGTATGCTGTGACATCAGAATATGCTGTTATTCTAACATCCTAGGTTCCAGAGAGCAGGAGCCAGTCCCCCTGCCCTCCAACTTTTTGAAAGTAGGTGCTTGACCCCTCCCCCAACATTTTGCCAAGAATAAAACTATGGCCGCTTAAAAAAAGAAAATTATCAGAAAATTTCAATTTAACCTTTAAATCGATTCACCTTCAGATTGATTCACTAGTAATGAAAATCATAATGACAACCATTAGTTTTGTTTTTATTCATTTAAAATAGGAAGGATTGCATAATTCTCAGCACTGTTTTTTAGTTCTAAATATGGTAAAATTTACAGAGCTTCCGGGGCCTTGCCCCTGAACCCCCGCTAGGGCTTTGCTCCTGGACCTCACTGGACCACTGGACACCATGGCGATGTCTAGTTGACCCCTAATGTTACATATACAGCATGTCATTTTGGTACTGGTGACTTGAATGACAATCAAATTCTCTACAGATCTGATCTGTCATTTTAACTATTTAAACAATTTTGCTTCTATCTCATTTGACAGTTTTTCTGACCAGCAACAGGCCATTCGATTCTGTCGAAATATATGGTTTGTTTCCGGTTCCTGCCGAGTCTGACCAAGAGAGGTACATGCCGTACGGACTGCTAGGGAGTAGCAGTCCAGATGAAGCCACCCATATGTGTTCCTGGGTCCACTCACAGAGGGCCCGTAGACCCAAGACCAAGATCTCATTCTGGTGGCAAGCTCCACCTGCTGGATCGGGATGTGTGGATTTCTTGTAAGTACTTTTTGCTCCTGTCTACTCGTCAGTAACTGACAGTCCAATTTACATGCAAAGTATAGTGATTGCACCAGACACCGGACCAGTGATGCCAGAAGCCACTTCTAAAGTTGCTATCCGGCTCATCACATGTGACAAAGAAACTTAGAATGTTTCTTTTTCCTTACAGCTTGGTATTTTCAGACTCTGTGCTTAATCAAGGATGCTTCATTATCACAGCCTTATCAAAGGTGCATGGTGTTAAATATTAACTGCAAAGCTAATTGGGTATTTTGATGCACAACAAACTTGTTGGCAAAGTGAAGTTATATTTCGGGGTACCAGGGTCCATGACTATGGGCCATGGTACCTTGGTCAAATTTTGTCCCTGGTGCAAACACTAACTGAAGTAAACTCCATTCTATTATTAGCTGTACCCTCTATGATCTTTCCTTCTTTCTGAAATTGCTTTCAATTGTGTATGGTACTGAGACATAGGCACATGGGGTCAATATTTCTGGGTGGGCAGAGGTAATTTTTGTGGTCAGAATTAAGAATTTTGGATTAAGTTGCCCAAATGTGACCCAAATTTTGATGCAACTGTGTTTGTTTGTCATAATGTATCGCTGAAGAAGCTGATTAAACAATAGAGAGATTTCAAAGTTACTAGAATAACTGTTTTTCAGAAAATATAGAACTCTTGCGTCTTTCTTCTTCTGAAGTTATTGATCTTGTTTTACCCTGCAGGTCTTGGAATCAATGTTAATGTCCACTAAAGGAACCAATATATAGGATTGACACTTAGCATGATTAATACCATGGTGAACATTTATTTCATGCAGCTAAGACATGTATTTGATTATATCTCTGTGATATTCCTTTACCTAAACTGTAAAATTTATAGGCAGTATGTATAACTTGGTGGCCTGGATGTGTAACTATTGACCTGCCAAATTTCATAGAAAGTAATGATTTCCTGACTCCGATGGGGAAGATTTTTATCATGACCTCTGACGTAACCGCTTTTTAAGTTCAAGGTTAATGAATACATTCATCAGCCTCAAGGCATTTCACAGGAACTGTATACATAAATACACAACGTGCAGACTGAACAGATCAGTGTAAAAATAACTTGATCGTGTGAGCTGGTTGTTTGTTATCTCAGTAAGTTGGCCAGTGTTATGTCGTGAAGAATGAACTGTTTCAGAAACATATGAACCTTGTGTCTTGTCATTTTAGATGGTAAGTTCTTGCAGGACACTGCAGACCTTGCTAACTGTTAGTTGTGTGTAGAATTTAGTTGCTAGGTGCCCGTAGAATAAGCAATCAAGGATTGCATGAAGTTAGGAGCTGCACGTAAATTAGGGGGTATGCAGTATGTATGTATACGCTTTTATGTGTGCACAGCGTTTAAAAATATACCCTGGAATCATCGTACGTGAAAATTGACTTGAACTCAGTAATGCTGACAAAACAATTGCTTGACAACCAGTAATAAAGTTTTAACTTATTCATAGTTTATCATAATGCCAACAGATTGTCAAGGACTTGTATTCACAGAGTACTTTTTATTGATGCGTTTTGATTCCTTGCCAAAGGCGGGCAAGGGATCTTTGCGATGGTGATTCGGTGAATGTGCGTGCATGGGTGTGTGTGAGGGTGCGTATGTGTGTGTGAGCAAAATCTTGTGAACACTCTAGCTTTTGGAGGGAAAGTGCAAGGTGGGTCAAAGTTGGTGTGTTGATAGAACATATGAAGATCTCGCCTGGGATTGTTTTCGGTGAAGGTCAAAGGTCATCTGAGGTCACCATCAGGCAGAATGTGTACAAACTATGTTTGCAGTATCTCAGAAATGACAAGTTGCATCATTTTTAAAGTTGGGTGGTATGTACTGCCCTGTAAGTGAGATTGTGAGGGTATTCTTGTAGGTCAAAGGTCATCTAGGGTCATCAGAAGTCATAATGTAAAAAGCTTGTGAACACTCTATCTTTTGAAGGGAATGTGCAAGACAGTCCAAAGTCAGTGTGTGGTTAGGACATTTAAAGATCTTGACTGGGATTGATTTTGGTGGATGCCAGAGGTCACCAGAGGTCATCTGCAAGCAGACTATAGACAAAACATGTTTGCTGTACCTCATGAATCGCACATTGCACAAACTTTAACCTTTGAGGACATACATGTAGGACTTTCTAAGTAAATAAGATGAGGGTGTTTCCTGAGATCAGAGGTCATGTGGGGTCATCAGAGGTCACAACATGAAAAAAACTTGTAAACACGCTATTGGCAAAGGGGAGATAATTTCACTATTTACAAAGGGAAGACAATTTCACACTTTAAAGTTGTTCTTTTTAAATGGAGTATATAAATACCATTATTGGTTTTGGTTTTGATGTGGGCCAAAGGTCATCTGAGGTCCTTGAGTACAAAGTGTTAAAACCTTTGCTGGTGTTGTTTCACTTTTCTGTCTTTTCCTATGGGTGGAAGGTATTTGAGCTCCCTTCCAAGCAAAGACTGGCAATGCTTGCACATTTAGGAAGTTCCAATTTGAAAACTTTTACCTGTCAGTTAGGTTATAAAGTGTGGTTGCTGTACTAATTTCACAAGTCTTTGACTTATAATGATGAAACTTCATCTACTGTATGCATCTTCAGCTTGCATGATGCTGATTTCTGATAAAATACTGTATGTCTGAAAGCATCTGTAAAGTATCTAAAAGCCCAATTTGGTTGTTTAAGTTCAGCAGGTACAATACACCTTTGAGCTTCTATTTAGTCCCCAATTCAGCAGTACAGTATTTGGTATCATGCTTCTTTTATTTATTACTCTTGTTTTGACAGTTAAAAGTGGTCACTTAGTTTTCAAAGCCATAATTGGCTTTTAATTCCATCTGAGACATTTTCTGTCTGAAAATGGTGATTGACCAATGACCTCTTTTGAAAATGGTGAGAAGAGGTTGACCTGCCTATCTTTCCAAGAGGAATCATTATCTGAGATACAGCGCTCCTTCTGTCATCAAACAATGTGGAATAGATTTGTTTTAGTTGTACATCAGAGATTTCTTTTAGGGAAAAGTCTTATTGTACAATAGAGATAAATAAGTTATTATTTGGTGATATGATGGGGTAGATGAAGGAATTTATGTAGTTTATATAATTGGCAATCATTTCAACTGGCATATGAGTATATCTCTTGTTCCTGGGAAATTTGTACTGTACCTAGGCTACCACTGTACAGACTGGAGGATTCTCGGCCTCCAGTGTTATCTTACATTAAATGCGTACGGTAGGTATTGGAAAATGATGTACAGTAGTAATGGTTTCATCTGGTAGCCTGTGGTTACTACAGTAAATTGCAACTGGAATAAAATTCATGGAATTGCATGTATTAGAAGCCTCTTGGCTTTCTTGTTTTTTTTCTATCAGTGGCACTTTCTCCCGGCGAGGTAATATCTTCTTCAGAAACACACTTGCACCAGAACTGTGTGAGCTAGGTCCATCTTCACAAGCAACCGGTAAGTTTTGTCAGTGTCATTGGATTATAAAGTGATTATTTTTTTCTCCTATTGATACAGTGTGTTGACAGATATATCATGGCAGATGAAACAAGATGGAAGAACCTTCATTGAGGATGCTTTTTTTGGTCCTTTAAAGGAGAGATGTCAGTTTTTGTTGATCAGTGAAGTTGATTAGATATCAATTACAGTAGCATAAATCTCTGGAGGTATTGATCTTCCCAGCATCACCTACCTAGAATTTGTTTTAACATAGACTTGTTCAACTTTACTGGTGAGATAGACTCGCTCACAGTGTGAAAATGCAAAGCTGAATAGATAATGTAAGAAAAAACTGCAATCAATACTGAAAGGTGCGAGAAAATATTTGATATGGAACTGCATCCCTGAAAACGTTAAATACAGATATAGTAATTCAAAAAGATAGTTACATATATTGAATAATCAAGTTCCAGCTTGTTAGACCCTTATTGTCAATTGAATTACAAGAACCTGTCTCAAATACTCTCATCACTTCTTAACACTTGGACACCATATTTGTTGTCTCACCCCACTTGTGGTGTGTAAAACATAGTGTAAACATGGAATGTAATGTTTTGATCATCATAATAGATAGGATCTTGGTGTAAACGATTGGTTTGGCAGTCTGGGGCATAACCCCTCACAGGTGCGGATCCAGGATTTCGAGAAAGGGGTGGTGCACACACCATCAGCTGAAGACTGACGAGGGAGTGCACACGTTAGACTGCTGGCGCCATTTCCACTGGGTCTGGGCAGGGCAGACACATTCTTGTCCCCCTTTCCGGGGCTCATCAGACGATTCGAATATTAGGCAAAAAAAATGTTGGCCAAAAAATAACGGTCATCAAAAAAAAAAGAAAAAGGGGAGCCATGCACCGGTGGGCCCCGACCTGGCTTTGCATCTGCCTCACTCAGGAGCAGAATTTAAGTTAAGTTTAAGTATTTAAATTTAAGACTTTGTTCACACAGGGAGCAATGCAGGTAGTCAGAATAGATCAGTTCATGGTAGACCTAGTGGCATGAATGCATTGATGGTGCCTTTATCAGAGAGAAAGAAAAGAGTTTTACTGTGTTTGGTATCTGCTCCTCTGTTATTCATTTAACCTACCTGGTATTAAAGTATCAATACTTAATCCACCTAGCATCAAATAGCCGTTGTGATAGCAGTATGTGCAACTAATGTGAAAATAGAATAATCAATTACATAAACTGAGAACGAAGGTGTGAATTTAAAAAAAACTGGAAGGTGAGATGAGTTCTTCTGCTACATTTGATCATTTGTATTTATTGAGCTTTAAATAGGGAAATATACCATCACAAACACGTGCAGAAATGCATAAATGAAATAAATCACTGATATCATAGCTTCTCACCTCTTTATCTACACCTCAATGAACCGAAGGTAGCATAAATGAAGGGACGTGTATCCTGTTATACTGGCATTCTTATCAGCACTTTCACTTCTGGAAAATGTGTCTTTTTTAGGAGGGGACAGGGAAGGGGATGTGATAATAATCCACATGGACACTAGTTATAGGTTTTGTTTAAATACTCTAAAACGTTTCTCACTGCTGTTAATATGTTATCTCCTTTTGATATAATTTGTTCATTTGGAAATGAACTCACACCTGTCGAACTTTATTCATTTCCGGTCTAAATCAACCACTAGGACCAAACAACTTCCTCGATTGGGTCCGTATTCTTTACTGAGGCTCTGCCATGCAGAGTTTGCCACCTGCATGTAATGATACATACATCTAGGTGTGTCCCCTGCTCATGTTAGTGTCTGACCATACCAAATGAAGATGCAATCTCCGAAGATCATCGTAATGGCCCTATTTCTCATTAAGAAAACAGATGCCGCTTCCTTGATTTGGAAGGGCTTGCCCTTGTAAAAGATTTCTTGTTTTGCTGTAAGCTAAAAAATAAGTATGGTTGGCAGGAAGTTTTAGTGAAATGAGATCATGGACTACCCAGTGCGGTGTCTTCTCGTCGTTTTGCGGACGGTCTGCCTGGTAGAATTGACCACAAGATTGCTCCCATCGTTGTAGAACATTGATTTTTTCCCCCACTGTGGAACGTGAGTTCAAAAGGTCATCAGCAGGTCACAGGATGTGTTGTATCTTCAATGCCTGTTTAACAGATGATAGTGGAATGTTTTGCCAAGTATTTATTTCTTCTTTGACACAAATACTTTAAAAAAAGATGGAAATTTTGTTTTAAATCTCCTATATGGATAGCTGCTTTTGAGATGGAGATGAGTATTGACTGGTGGAACATATTTGGATATAAAACGATATCTGTGAGGTTCAGTATGGAGTTTGAAGCAGAGTTTATCTCCAACCTTCAGTCTGTGATCAGTGTGGATTTAAAAATATCAGAAACTGCATGATTTTTCTTCAGAGGACCATAGACATAGCCTTTTAAACTACAATGGCTCTATTTGAGAATTACATCTTTCCTTTCTCATTGCTGGTAGCAATGGTTCACAGCGAGGGCGTCGTCATTCGAGATGATTTTGATTCTGTTGATGGTCTGGATTACACGATATGGTGAGTTCCTAGTCTCATTTCCCGTCCCAGCTCAATCTGAACGTAACATTGAAGAGTTAATAGTTGAGAGAAGTTGGACTTAAAATTCTTTTCACTTATGTTTTTATTATTTTTATGAAAAGTAGAGCAAGATGACAATTGAAGAGCTCTAGTTTATCTTGTCAACATCAAACTTCTCTTCATTTGAAATAGACCATGGCAGTCCCTATGTAAACAAAATTTTTATTGAATCACTTTTGATTTTCCTTGAAATATCTCCAGTTTTTCAGGAGTCATTATTGGACACTACCAAGTTATATTGATTTCATTAATTATTACTCTTGTAGGAACTCATTGGCAAACTTGATATCAAATTTGAAAATGTGGAGTTTGCTCTATAGTGGAAAAATATAAACCAAAACCTTAGATAAATTTTCATTGAACTATTGAAGTAGTAGTAACTTCCTTTCATGACTTTCAATGAATTGTGAATAAATTTTGTAGCATTTGTTATCAGTATTCCTTGTGTTGTGCATAAATATTTTTGTTAGTAGGCCTAAGTTGGTTGCAAATTTGGCATACTTAAGTCTGCAGTAGAGAATTTGAATAGCTTGTCACCACTTTAAGGATGCTGTCATCACCTCTATGAGACATATGTATGATTCCCTCTGGTCAAATAACGTTTAATTTGATATCGTTCTTGGAATGACTGTGCAAATTTATGATCAAAAGCTGAAAAGGTTTTCCATTTTTAATTTTAGTTTCAAGTTTATGATTAGTGCAACTTGCTTCTCAATCTATAAAGAAGCAAATGTCATTGAATTGTGACAGTGGGATGAACATATTTGCAGTTTATTGCATTTTGTTTTTGTTATCGTGGTTTGACGTCTTGCGATGGTGCAACACCATACGTAATTTTGTTTAATTGTAAAACCCCACCAGTAAAACCCACAGTTGTTAAACCGGCTAGGAGAGGGGTCCACAATATAGTCAAGCCTTACAAGCTAAATATTTCATGTAAAAGTCATAGTGTGTTTTTATAGCACACCAGGCTGGACAAGTTTTTCTCAGAATACTTGTCGTCAATAATACCTCTTTTGCTGTAAGATTGTTTCTCGGATTTGAAAAAGTATCTCACAAAGAAAAACATCGCTTGCATGTGGTTTGTGACTGAATTTTGCAAATGCGCCAAACATTAATGAAACAGCAGCAAAACTGTCGCCTAAAGTTGCAAGAATCGCAAAAGCATTGCCAGCAGTTTTGAACATCTTCAAAATTTTCTGCGATGATTTTGCAAAAATCTAACGTCAAATGATAGCAAAGTGTGAGTAGAACATTCTCAATCATTAAGCTCTGATGTAGAACTAGCATCATGGTTTTGTAGGATCTGCCCTTGGCCAAATGTCCTCTGGATTTGTCTAGATTGTTTCACGACATTAGTGTTAATTTACTGCAAAGTTAGTGCTAATAATAAATGCAAACAATAAATGTGCAAATTCATCTTTGTGAGATGGTAATTTTGACTTCTTTTTTTTTTGACTATTTTCCGTTCAGAAATGCAATAGTCTCAAAAATAAACATGCAAATTTGTCTTTGCGAGATACTAGGTTTAGGAAGAGAACTAGAAGGAAGTATGGAAAGGGAAGGTCAACGTTAATGCATCTCTCCTTCGTAGAGTCAATCATATTCTTAAAGATGTCCTTACAAAGGACAGTATTACCATAGAACAGCATGTTAAGCATTGTCTGCACTTCAGAAAGGTCAAAGGATGAAAAAAGTCTTTTAATCCTTCTGTGGTGTAAGACCCAAATAATCTCAACAATTTGTGAAATTTCTCTCTCTGGAAGCCATAATTAGTGACTGGATGTAGTTTACTAAGCGGTGAGGTTTGTCACTTAAGTTCTGACGTCAGGCTAATGTTTTGCTTGATCTGCTCAGTAGTTGGTAACATTAGGCAGTAACAGGAATTAGGAGTTCCTCAAACGATCCACTCGGAAATCATTTGTGAGGAATATGCACCTCTTTGGTACACACACGGGATGTGTTCAGAATGACTCACTGGTCATTTACTCTGGGTGTGATCGAAAGAAATCTGCTAGAAATAAGCTCTGCAGGGCATTCATTTAGAGACAGATGAACTTTTATTGACAGAAATAGATCATATTTGTAAAGTAAATGTGTGTGGGGGTGGGGGGTGGTAGGTAGAAAGGGATCTGAGGGGTTGATTTGGGGAGGGGGATGATCAGACTTATTGATTTGAAAGATTGTGGAGGTAAGCTTTTCATTTTTATTTGGTAATTGTACCCCTGTCACAGCAATAAAGAAAGAAATGTGAAAGGGGGTTTTAAGTCTACTTCTGTCTTCAAGCCATTAACTTCATTATAAGTTTTAACAGGATTAACAATATCCTTTGCAGTCCAAACTTTGCACCCATATTTCTAACTTGTCCTTTCACTTTTAATTGAAGATGCTGCCACCTTCATCCCACATGAACTTCAAATTGCATTCTTTTTAGATGATGCCGTTTTGTCAAAAAAGTGCAATTGTTTTTTTCTTGACATCGCTGCAATTCAAGGAGAAAATTTTTGCATAACATTTTAGTTTTTCTTTTCCAAATCCTTAGGTCTGAAGCATATGGAGCAGAGATAAGTGAATACTGTGGTACAGTGCTTCACAGTAAATCTATGGTGTTTTGTGAACCAGTTGGCAAGAGAGAGCTCATATCAGTGTACTTGAATACAACAACTGCCTCAGCAATGCATTTTGCTGTTTGTAAGTCCCCAGATATATCTTAGTATGTTGGAATAAGTGTGATGGAGCCACAGAATGTTAGTGGGTACTATTCTTACCTTTTGTGGTATTTTCAACAGGAAACTTCTTCTCTCAGATTGACACACAGATGTCCTTTTATTAAAGCACCTCTGTGATTGGTCAACCCCTAACCTTCTTTGAGAAATTGATTGGTGCTAACATTCTGTACCACCATCATTGTGCAGTGGTGCCCAGAAATATGAAATAGCCCATCCAACAAAGTGGTATTGATCTTGTAAACATCTACACACTACTTAAGTGGAATTTGTGCATGTTTGTGTTTGCTCAGTAATCAGCACAGGGGAATTCCCCTGCATTAAGGGACTTTTTTTTTGCAAGATTTTGGTGTCCTCTTTTACAATAGTACCATTTTGTGTTAATTCTTATCATTGTTTCTTGTAACGGTTTAATAGGTAATATCCAACCTCCAATGATGTCTCACAGTAGCATAAATATGACAAATTTTTGTTAAGAACCAACTAAAAATGTTTCTGGGTCCTCAGTTGTTCAATATCTGAGGGGGGGGGGGCATTTAGGTAAGAGAATATGTAGCAGGGGCAAGTGGTTAACTAATTTTCATATTAATTATTTCTGTGTATAGCTTGAAATTTACACTGTTCTTGGGGTTCTTGAGGGTGTCATTTTGTAATGCTTATCAGGAAATTATGATTGAAAGTGACTTTGATTTGTCCTTCACAGCTGCAGGATCCTGCACCCCTGGGCTCAATGATTATAGCATTGCTATATCTTATGCAATCAATGATAGAATTGACTGGCATCTTATTGATAAAATAAGGCAAGTATATCCTCCTCACACTCCCACCCATGTTTTACTATTCCATGCCACTCATTTGTGTAAGATTCACTCTACATGCTTGTGATCATTAGGTAATTCTTCATTCATAACATCCTTTGGATTTTACAAAGGCCAGAATGATTTGAGCTTCTGATAGTTTTAATGACTTGTTTTCATATGTACTGATTGTGCTCACCTTGCACATTTATATTTTTTCAACAGTGTTTTCACAAACTGTTGAATCTTTCATTGCTTGTTTTTACACCATTAGTTGGTCAAGTTTTAGTGTAATTTTTTTAGTTGTTTCAGTGTTTAGGTTAGTTTTTTTTTTATTTGAAATCATCTGAAGTGCCTGGAGTACAAGTTAATCTCATTTGATTGTAAATGGAAAACATTTGGTGGTAGCAGTTGAGAGGTGGTCTCTGATAATCAGACTAGC
Source organism: Stichopus chloronotus (assembly GCA_021234535.1). Taxonomy (NCBI): domain Eukaryota; kingdom Metazoa; phylum Echinodermata; class Holothuroidea; order Aspidochirotida; family Stichopodidae; genus Stichopus; species Stichopus chloronotus. The sequence continues at coordinate 3,294,333 of CM037830.1, forward strand.
AGACTATGGGGTGTGAGAGATTTGATGAAATTCTTTTCAGCAAACAAGCAATGCACTGCCTGTACATCACTGAATTGGAATTACAAATTGGTTGAAGATGAACCTAAGTATTTAATCAAGATAAGGGTAATGTAGGTGGTTATTAATTTGCATGCTACCTCTCATGAGTTTCCTGAAAGTTAAGTTAAAAACATACCACTTTCTGACAAGCTTTTGTAACCATTAAAAGATACCTACCATCTTATGTTAGTTTTCGATCACTCCAACTACCAGAAGATTTTGAATTTGTTTATTTTGTTCTGTCGACCGTAGAGTTCCTGTGAGTCATGACACCATTGTTCACACCCTCCATCTGCCTGAAGAGGCCAAACAAGAAGGCGTGTCCTTCCGGTTCCACCAGGACCTGGCAGCTGATGCCCACAGCTATGAAGGTTGTTGGGCTCTGGACAACATCATCATACCGAACATGGCTCACACGCCACAACATCTGGAGGATGATTTTGAATTATTCCAGCCTGGCAACTGGTTGTTTTTCCCCAATGGCGATATTACGGTAAAGTTGTGATGCTGCTTAGTTGCTATGGGAGCCAGGAATTCCATGTATATATAAGTTGACTCCAATAACTTAAATGACTGAGTCTCCTGCACTGTGTCCTCAGGATTACGGTATTAAGAAAAGAGGGTAGGGGGGTGAAAGAGAAATGAGGTTAGGGGGAGGGGTCAGTCATGAAGTTTGTTCCGTTATAAAACTGCCAACAGAAATTTGATCCGTAATTGTTAAGAAACTAGTTAAGTGAAGCTTTTGACTACCCTTTGTAAGGGTAGTCAATCAAAACTATCTATAGATGCAGTTTTTGACAAGCTGAATTTATGCAAACTGGAAATATGAAACAAATGATAGCTGCAAAGGATGTACCTTCTAAACAACTTCAGTGATCTTGATGATATGCAGTTGTTTTAATTTCTAATTAATCCTCATTACTTAGAAGAGTGTCACGTAAAGCAAAAGGAGATGTCTCTTTGTCAGATGAACCACAAACTCTCCAAAAGGGATGCTGTTTTGAATTGTAGTCTCATCTTACCATCTCAGTGAGGAAAGGAGGGGTAGATGCAGTTTTGTTTTCATTAGTATTTGCATTGGGTACCTGATCAACAAGGCAAAGACCAGGTTGTGAAATTGCTGTCCAGAGCCAAATTTTCACTGAATGTGTGAAAATTTTTAGCATACATCTAGCTAAGAGCAACTTCATTTTCATGCCTGTACGTACAATTGAGGTTGTTACAATAATGTGCAAAGCAACCAGTCATATTACGACTTAACAATCAACTAGTCACCTACTGGAATCTACGTATTTGGGTACCCGACGGGCTATGGTCAGTGACCCGACCAGTACTTGGGTCTGAAATTCGGACCTGATGTAAACGCTGGTTTTTAAGCATTTGCTAACTTGTTGCTATATGGTACACTAGATGGTTGCACTCTCAAAGTGCATTTGCTCAAACATTGCATAAGCTACTTCAGCTTTAGCTGAGTGACCATGCTGACACAAACTAAGGAGTGTCTGTACTGGCACCACAAACTGAGTAGTTTCCACGCTGAAACAAACTGAGGAGTGCCCATACTGACAGAAACTGAGAAGTGCCCATACTGACAGAAACTGAGGAGTGCCCATACTGAAACAAACTAAATTATGACACTGTCAAATTTGAAGATGGGGCAACTTGTGATAGACATTTTAAATTTATACACTGGTGGCAAATTAACAATACTTGTCACTTCTTGCTCATCGTGTTTGTGAGCTGATTCTCTACAATATTTCAGGAAATCAGGAAAGGAATGGTTAGGAGTGGTATATGACAAAATCATGCAAGATATTCTTCAATTGTTTCCTTCCTTTTATAACCCTCTTTGTCATTTTTTTTTTAAATGAGAATCATTGACGTGTATAGTCTTACTCTGAAATTGCTGCTTTATCTAAACAGTTGTTCCTCTTTTGGCTCTGGCTAAAAAGTGATCTGCCGATTGTATAAAAGAAAAAACATCAACAGTTTGACCATTGTCATATCAATCCTTCTTGTGATGCCAAGGCTTAACTCACAGATGCAAGACACGTGCAGGTCCAATAGCCAACCATCTTATGTTTAATATTAGAGCGTCTTTTTCATCTAGTGGACTATTCTTTACTGGTAGCAAAGTATTGCAGAAATCTAATTGGTCTGCTTACACCAACTTAGTTATTTCTTCTTGTTTTCTTTGTTCGAACAGAATGCCTGCGGTGCCAATGAAACAGTTTTGTTTTTTGAGGGAGGGGAGAGTCAAGGAGAGCTTCATCAATTTGTTATATCACATGACATAGATCTGTCCGCTTATTTCAGCAGCGATGATGTCATTTTTTCAGAGAGTTTCGATGAATCTGAATATCCCCAAGGGTTCGTATCATGAGCTGAGTAAACTTTCGCAGAGTTCTCACTTGTGAAGTGCATAAAATGGCAGAGTTAGTTTAAATATTGAAAGGTATGATGATAGGGAATTATGCAGTTAATACCATCATGTTTTTCATTCCTCTTTATGTAACTCCTTTTAAAAGCAGGTCTTTCTAACTACAAGTCACAAGTCATTAATTGCATGAAGATTCGCTTCCAAAGTTTTATTTCTAAAGGAGGGTTATTCTTCTTAGATTGCTGCAGATAACTCAAAAGACTTCCTTTAAATAACTTCCCCAATGAAGGGCGAAAACAACAAAAGTTGTTCACTGTCAACAGGACAAGTGGATTTTTCCTTCCTTGACTGTTTCGTGGGGAGTTTCTACTTCCGTCTTATCTAAAGATCTTTTGTTTGTTTTCCATTTCGGCCAATCAAATCGTTGTACTTTGACTGGAGGTCACATATGTCCTCAATATTAGATCTTTTTGTAAATTTTTCCACCTTTTGTCTCAAGATGTGTTAATAATTGTGTTACGAATTATGTTTCCTTTATCTGTTGTATTTTATAACTATAGCAACAAAGCTGTACTTTTCCAAGAACATTTTTGGCTGATAAATATCAGCATTTAACCTTTATCACGAACAGTTTATTTTTAGACTAAACCTCTGTGAGTGAAGCATCGTATAAAGATATGTGAGCCCTACCATCACAGGGTTTTATCTGTAAGTTGTGCATGTTAGAATCAAAGGTTCTTAGAGCAGACAAGAAAACTGATCATTTAGGACTTACTGTATAAGTAGTCAAGCAACAAATAACAACAAATATGAATCACAGTATTGCAATAATTAAGGCTTGTGGCAGTGCGTACATAGGTAAAGAACAGACTTAAAAATATCAATGTGTGTTTTTAAATCATAAATTGACTCTAGCTTTCACAGTAGTATTCACTATTGGCTTCCAGATTGTTCAAACCTCTTTACTGTATTCTTTTGATCTGATGAGGACACTCTAAAATGTTGAAACGTTTGCAATTCTTTAATGGATTCCATTGTTGTTTTTCTCATAACTCTGTTTTTAATAAAAACTGATCTAGGTTTTACTTGGTATCTCTCGTTCACTTTGCGCTTTGTTTTCGCAGATGGGAAATTGCTGGTTCTGAATTGGGCTCAGTTTGTGGTGTTGTACATTCTCAGAATTCCGTAGTCTTCGCTGGGCCAAGTAACCGTTACATTTGCACACCCTTCCTTGATGCCACAAACATTGGCAACCTTAGATTCTACTTCTCAATGGGTAACTAGCCATTTGGTATGTTATGTAAAGAATAAGGTAGTGATTGTGGAAGCTGCTCAAATAGGCATTATAGTCCTTGTGAGAGGCTGTAATAACTTTGAAACACTATGAAACACCTACTTAACAACTTGTAAGATATTGAATAGCTATTTTATCAGAAAACGAAAGGTTTACCAGAGACAATTCTCTTTTGAAATATTCTATTTTGAGAGATTTATGCTTGATACTTACACACAAGAAAGATACAAGTAATTGTCTTCAAATTGTTGTTAAAAGTAATATTTCACTTTGCTTGTGGTTTGTGATGCTCTGCAATACAAAACAAGAGACAAGAAAGTCCAGAGTGCTGTGTAAAGCTAAAGACATTGCTTTTGAAAGGTCAATAGTGTGAAACATGCCATAGTATAGTATTTTCTTCATTTTGTTGCATTTGTGGAATTAAGACTTACATTTCAAGAGACAAAGGATGTGTTTCAAATAATTTGAGAGTTTGTTATGAATGGTTTTCATTCTCAGTAAAACTATTTTTAATCTGTGTTTACTGGTTTGTCTTTTAACACAACACAGAATGTAATAGATATTCTTCCATTCACACTTTGAACTTGTTCAGATTTCTTTTCGTATCCCAGGTGGTGGAACATGTGACCCGGCAGACTCCTCAGACTACGCCGTGTCTGTGTATGCATCTGTTGCTGGTGGTCAGCATATATTTCTGCAAACTTTATCTCATCTTGTGTACAAGGCAAGTCATCATGATAAATCATTCCATGATGTAATCTGTTTAGGAAATTTCACCAGAATATGCATAAATTATTCCAAATTTGTCACTTTGCGATCTCCTCTTTCGTGATGACAGAAACCCCGCCTTGTGTCCATAAACATACCACCTTCAGCCAGGAGTAGTCTGACGCAATTTTGTCTCCGCCAAGATGAACACTTGGGTCTCAGTCGTAATGTCTGGGCCATCGATGAACTTTCCTTGTTGCCATGGCTACCATCAGACATGGCTGCATTTGTCCAGTTTGAGCTGAACACAGATTGTGGTGGATGGAGTGAGGGAGTCGTCTCTGTGGAATTCTCCACCAATCAGGGTAAAGATTGGTCACTAGTCCAGCAGGAGTGCTTGCCTGGTTCTTGTGATGGATCTTTGAAGATAGGAGAGTCTGTATACATGGCGTCTGTGTTATCTAACAGGTCAGTGAAAAGATGGAAACAAATTCATTATTTCAAGTAGAAACAAAAATTTAATCTATGATCTAAGGTTCCTCTGGTCATGGAAGATATGGAAATTCATGAAAATGTGGAGAACTATTTCAAGGCCCAGAAAAGTCTTGAAGTTCAGAAAAATTGTGTGAAGTCCTAGAAAAGTCCTCAAAATTTTCACAAAGTTACATTTTTCCTTTCTGACATGTAATATAGAAATGTATTCTCATTACTTATATCAAAATGTATTGTCCCCACCTTATAATTGCTCTGGCTTTACTGTTATGGTTGGAAAACTTTGTGCAAGAAATCAGGAGAAGGTCATGTAAGTTTTTCTTAGGTTCTGGAATTCCCTTGAAAGGAATCCAAGAGGTTTAACTTTTCCTTACAAGTCAGTATAGATGAAATGTTTGAATAAATGTAGTATCATATTTCTTTTATTTCATTTCAGGTTATTAAGTGCACAGTCACATAGTAGATGATGTTTCAACCTACTCTAGTTGTTGTTCTGCTAAAATCAAATCTAAAAAAAAAGTATTGTAGTCTTGTTAATCAGATTTAGTGTCAGTTTAACAATGGGCCCAAGTCTTCTGATATTAAAAATTTACTGTATAATTTACACAAATGTTTCGTTCAATTATAGATGGATTCGAGAAACTCTTCCTATACCATATGCAGCACTGACTGCAAAAACCAGGTTTCGATGGCTGCAGAGAGGTACATCTGAAAGCATACAGTGGGCAATTGATAAAGGTATGTTTATTGTAAAGTTCTGTGACATATACACTGAATTTTCCCTGTGGCTATGGGACCTTGTGACATGGAAAACTCTCTAGTTACTTTGTGAGGAAAGAAAAGGTCATTAATTCAGCTTTTTTTAAAAAAATGTGAAACAATTTCAAAGATGTCGTTCCTGTGGAATGTCTACTGAGGATCTTTTAAAGTGAACTTTGAATGTAAAATGTGCCTGCATAAATTGACAATTTTCATTTTTTATTCTACTTTTCAGTTTACATTGGCTCTGATTGTGAGAGTACTATGTGCTTTGGCCATGGACAGTGTACTGCATATGGTTGTGTGTAAGATATGTTTTAATGTGTATTATGTTTATATATTGTAATATTTTATATTATTCTCCATTTTGAGTCAGTCTGTTTTATTTTCAAAGTCAGTCATGTTCTCTTTTCACCTGAAATAGTATTCTAACATATTTAACACTTGGAATTTATGTCCAGTAGTTTAAATTTGTTTTTTTTTAAATAACTTACTGTCATAACAACTTCATAAAACTTCAGTTGACATTTGATTGTAGGTTTGCTTACTTTTTCCTATTATGCTCCAAAGGTGTGATGAGGATTACACTGGCCTGAACTGTGAGGTATCGGTGATAAACTTACCAACAGAATTCAACAGAACCTTTGAAGATGCCTCCATCATCTACAGTGATCCTTTGCTACCGGTGGTTGAAGGTGGCTCTGTGGGCTTTCAGTGTGGATTGCTGATCTCTGGGAAAGCTTTAGTCTTTGATAAACCTGGCAACAGAGAGCTTGTGACAAGTGAATTTAATACTAGTTCATCAGGGTGAGAAAAAGAAAAAAAATATGAACTAGGAAATATAACTTTATTTGTGTTATGTTGGGAATTTGGACAAATCCTGTTTACTTGTTTCCTTTGACTCACTAATACTATGTGTTATGTAACTCAACTGAACCTTGTGTTCTTTTCAACAGATATATTCAGTTTACAATCAGAATTGGCAGCCATTCTACAGTCAATACTTGTCCATCAGGTGACCTCTCACATGACCATCCAGGTGAGGTGTTGCTGATGTCTTCCTGTAATGCTGGTACTTCTTGGGAACTGCTGAAGAAGTTTGACTCAAGCAGTTATCGAGAGCCGAGGTCTGGTTGCATTTCTGTCGTTACAGAGAATCATCTCTCTTTCTAGGCCAAGACAGTGACTACCTAAAAAAAATGATATTTTGTTAGTTTTGCACAAAGTTTGCAAAAAAAGTTTCACTATGTTACAGACCATGAACAAAGTTTTTGCCAAATATCTTGTATTTTTGTAGTGGATGTACTGAACTTTATTTTGATGCATATTTCATTTCTGTTTTTCATGTCATGGTTTGGGTAAGTGCACTATGTGCATAACATTGATAGATCTCTGTAGCAGGTCCAGTCCACCTCTTTTCACTGTGCCCCTTCTAGCAGTATGACATTAGAAGTTTATTCAGAGAGCAGATGTCACAGTAATCATTAGTTGAAGCACAGTGAACTTTCAAAATAATGTTGGTCAGAAAAAAAGTCCAGGTTTAATGATTAAGTGCTGATCTAATTTTTTTTTTTTTATTTGTCCCTATATTTTCATATACTGTTGACTTTTTCACTTGTTTAATATTTTTCTTATTTCTCAGTATCGTGCTTTTTTCAACACTTATCTTTCATCTTGTCATTCTTCACTTTTCAGGACTGTCCTTGTCACTCTGCCAGAGGTGGCCAAAGGTGGCACATGCAAGTTCAGATGGTGGCAGCCGCCCCCTCTGACAGCGGAAGGGCGTAGCGTTTGGGCTCTGGATAACCTGAGACTCAGCCATGCTCCTTATACCATCTTTGTGGACTTTGAAGAGGAGAATAAAGTAGATGATACCATCACCTTTCATTTTGGAGAAGTTGGGAATGCTTGCGGCAGGGAAGGCGTATTGTTGTAAGTGATTCCTCTAAAATGTAGTTTTGGTTGTTGAGGGTATTTTTAAAGATGGTCATAGGCCGGGGTCTTGGCTAGAAAATTGTGAGTGGTGATCATTGTCATAGCAGTGTGAACATAAGTCCTGGTGGATGGTTCTATGGACAGCTGGCGCCTTTCAGCAACTTCTGCTTGCAATGTTAGTGATTATTTTTTCCTCAAAATTCGCATCAAAGGACCAAATAAAATGTTGATTTTTTTTGTATTAGAATATAAATTCCCATGAATTATCAGACATTTACCATGGAATTTTCAGTGCATTTTGTGTCTTCCTGTGGGCTGGCAATTTGCTCTTCGTGCTGGTTGACAAGCATCAGTGCCGACTACAGTTGGTGGTCACCAGCCAGCATGCGTATGACCCTGTTGTCAGATAATATGTAAATTATGGAAAGGCTGTTTGCTGAAGATGTCAGAAGGACAATTGTCCACGTGCACAAAATAATTTTGCTGATGAACAACTCTGTTAAAGGGTAGCTAACAGTAAGACTAAAGGGTAATTAGGGTGGGAAGGGATGTGGACAACTTAATAGGTTAACTTTATTAACGACTTGGATTTGTCTGATGTGCCCCATATCCCAGTAACATTAACATGGTTCCTGCTGAGGTAAAAAGATACAATTTCATTTTAAAATTAAGAAGTGAGTATCTTGTACTATGGATGCACTATGCAATGATTGTTTTTGTTTGATTCTTTCAGCTTCAGTGGTAAGAACGAGAGGGATGGCGTTCGTTACCTAGAGACGCATACCTTCCAACTAGGAGCAGAATTTATGATTCAGTTTGAGTTAATTATGGGATGTGGAACACCATATAGAGGATCCTTGAGAGACAGTGAGTACTTTTAATCCTTGATACTGTATTTGAGTGTAATAAGGATACTTCACAGAAACATGGAGTCAGATGGAATGCTGACTGGGTGTGTAACGATGGGTTGATCTAGGAAAGTCAAAACTATGTCAGGATGCTTCTTTTGTATGGCAGAGTGACTGCTAAGTTGGGTGTCTTTATACCTTATTGTGTGTAATATTAACCTGTCTTTGAAACTAAACACAAATTACGACATATCTTCTTCATTTCTTCTATTCTCAGGCTTTTGTGTGAAGTGACTGTCCACCTTCTGTATTTTGGTCAAGTCTGACACACATTTTGGCATGCAATTGTGCAGTTTCAGAGTGATTTAGTTTGATTTAAATACATGTATTGTGTGCTGTCACCCTCTCACCGTACCAACATTGTAGTGTGTGGCTTCAGGATAGGTCAGATGGCATCATTCTATTGCTTCATTTTCATCTATGTCAAAGGGCTGTTGTTATGAAGTGACCTTTAAATTGCTAGATAATACTAGAATGGTCACTCCGTATGAACCAACTGGACAGTGCACTTCTGGGTTGTATTGGACAACAGTTAGGGTAATATATTTGTATGATTCTCACATATGTGTGATATCCCTGGAAGTCAAACTGTTCAAACTTAAAAAAAAAACATAAAAAACTTACTTTTGAATGGTATCTGACTGACTTTTGATAATATCAGGTGATTTTTCACTTTATAGTGTATAAACCCATCCCCTTCTCCCCCCCCCCCCCACTCCCTCTTTCCCAGTTCATCCTTGTAGCATGATCATATTACAGGTGTGGTACTCATATGAACAGTAACTGATTTCATTCATAACTTTTCAGGTTTGGAGCAAACATGAAAAATCCCATTGATGATTTGATTTTCATGGTAACTTTGTTTTTTCTATTAATGTCAGGGAGCAGGTTTAGGGGTGGAGGATGATTCATGTAAAAAAGAAAAAAAAAACTGAAGCTGTGAGAAAAGTTTAGAGATACTCTGAAACATGCCATTAAGGTGGTCTTATTTCACTTAGAACAGATGTTCTCCTTCGATACAGTTCGTACATTTTCGGTACACGGAATGATTTCTGTTCTTACGTTTGTTTTATAGAAAAGCAAGTCTTCTTGGAGTATTCCTCTGATCATGGACTATCCTGGCAACCAGTTACAGTGGAGTGCCTCCAGGGTGATGTGGACTGCGATGGGTACCGTACCATGTCAGCCTTTGACGATACACAGTATGAATTCTGGAGAAGGGTCACCGTCCCATTACCTAATGAACTGAGGTAAGTGAAGATATATAGTATTGTAAAGATTGTTATAGAGATATTGAGATAGATGAAGGCTGGATATTGTGGTGTTAATATTGTGAAGACGTTTAAATAGGAAATGAAATGTGATCATGCTTAGAAGACTAGAGATTACGAAAAATTTTTTGTTTTTGTTTTTTTTTAACATTGTTGAAATAATATTCCTCTTTTGCTTTCAATTTAGCTCAAAGCCTGTGAAATTTCGCTGGATTCAGTATCACTTCTCTGGCATCAACAAATGGGCCATCGATAACCTCTACATTGGCGAACAATGCCCTCAACTCTGTAATGGCCATGGCTGGTGTCTTCAGGGAGAATGCAGGTGCAGGGTCATAAGAATCCCTACCAAATTATTAATATTTAGATGGGACAAAAAGGCACTGAATATTCAATAATATGTGCATGTGCCCTTCTCAAGCTGAAATTTTGTTTGCTGAAGTGCTTTGGTGTTGAAGACCAAAGTAATATGACATCTATTTGGATTCGTCGAAACTGCTAAGTGTCCTTAGGAAGTTGAGGCAAACTTGAAAGAAAAAAAACTGTATTTGATTACATGATTACCTGCATATGCTATTTGCAAATGAAAACAAATTGAAATGATGATGTAGTTATTTATGAGCTAATTTGATATTAGCAGTGTGTTTTTATATGCATGTAAACTGGTCATTTCTAGCATAGGTCACAGAGCAAAGCACCCTCTGTGTTACTTCTCCTTTGCTATTTTCAGATGTGATCCAGGTTATGGTGGTGAAACTTGTACACCTCAAACCTTCTTGCCTACCACAGTCCAGTGTGACTTTGAAGAACGGTTGACATTATTTTCAGATTGGAAGTTTATTCATGGTAGCAGGATTTCTGAAGGTCAGGATGACTGTGGGATTATAACATCTGGTAACTCAATCTATTTCTCTCAAGTGAGCATTTGCTTTCATTTGGTTTGTTTTATGCTACTTTCTTTTTGTTGTTGACATTGTCATGGACAGAAACACAGAACATTTATGTCATTCAGAAAACTTTTGGTTTTGCTTGGTTTGCTTTCTGTCAATGCAGTGAACTTAGTGGTTTGAGCAAAACTTTCAAGTGCAGGCAAACAACTCTTTAAGATGGATATGGGATCTTGGCATAAGTGTGTATGAGATACCGAGTTAATGTTTTGTGTCCGTATATTTTTTGGTGGAGCTGTGAAGGACACTTTCCTTATCAGTAGAATATTGCAGACAAATCCATTGTGAAATCAACATACTATTTGCTATTTGAATTACAGTCTGATTAGCATGCATTTGAATATATGCCCAATAGTGATTAGAAATCAGTTAGTACTCTTTCAGAACTTATCCAATCTTTTCCAGGTATGTGCTTTTTGCCCAAACAGTTTGGCTAATTCTCAACAAAACATTGAAAAAACAATTGCCTTTGCCAATATGCAAGGCATAACAAAGAGTGTGATGCATATTCATGATGTGTTCACAGGAGCATGCATTATTCATAAAATATTATTATATTATTTTTATATTATTATTTTGCTTTGGCCACTACTTTGAAATGACCAAACTTTACAACTTAAAACTTATGAAACTTAAACTGTGAGTGTGTATTGGCTATACATCAGGGAACATTTCATTTTCTTTGGTTAACAGACATCAAATGCAGTATAAAACTTTTGTCTTTTTCAGCCAAAAGTCAGGCTTATAATAATATGCGTTGAAATTTTAGCCTAATTGTGGGTATGTACAATGTTCCTTTTCATATCTAACAATGTATAGCTTAGAGTTTGTCTGATAATGTGCATGTCCATCAGTTAATATTTGTTCCCATAGAATGCCAAAAGTATTTCGTTTTGATCATTTCAGGCCGGTGTTCGGGAACTTGTCAGTCATGATATGAACACTGTGGGTGCAACCTTCATTGAATTTTACATCCGAATGGGTGGCTCTGATAGTCACTGCTCTGGTGTAACCACCCGTCAAGAGGGCGTCCTTCTACAGTATTCAGTGAACGGAGGAATTGATTGGAATCTACTGCACGAACTTTACTTTTCAGACTACAGAACTCCACAGTTTGTATTTTGACACCATTCTCTCAATCTGACAATATATTATACTACCTGTGACAAAGGCAATATTGGTGTAGCAAAACCCCATAGACCTTTGCTTTCCATGTTGTACAAAGTTTATCTTTGTAACTGCCGGTGAAGTTGTCTTTGTGTCTACTCTAATTGTCAGTCTGGACAATATAGTGAAGTAAGGCCAACCAGTTCAACTAGCTTTCGTCATACATGTGATATGTCTGAACACACAGACAAAGGGCCTTGTCTTCATGATAAAAAATAAGTCTGGTCTGCCAACTCCTGTCCCTTGAAGTAGTTTTAATTTTATGGACAGTATTTTTCTTGTGGGAGGGAGCAAAGTTGCAACTTTGCTCCTGAACTTGAAAACCTCTTTTATGGAGGGGTTTTGATTATAATTGTAATTGATTTAGTCATTCTGGTGTGTGTTAGGGTGTATGTGTGTTTGTGAAAATGATATCTCAAAGAGGAAAGCTTGAACTGATCTCATATTTGGTTTGTAGATGTACCAGGTTGAGTACAAGTTGTCCATTGTTTTGGTGTTTGTCACATTTGAGGTCAACATGTATCAAATTACAAAACCTTGCAACGAAACATCTCAAGAAAGGAAACTTGGGACTGAGTTCATATTTTGTGTATGTAGGTGCATTGCATGGAGGAAGAAGCCAACTTGTTTGTGGTGGCAGTACAAACATCATTTTAGGTCAACAGGGGTCAAATTAAAAGATTTCTTAGTATAATGTTTCAAATGTTTGGTATATAGATGTACATTTAGTAAAAGAAGCTTTTTGTGGAGGTTAAAGGTCATTTGGGTCAAGTGTTGTCCAAAATGTTGTGAAAATATTATAGCAAAATATTGATAATTCTGTATTTGATGAAGGAAGGGAATCTGGAACTATCTTCTTGATTAAGATGTACATGTGTCACATTGAGAGCAAGAAGCTTGTTGTTTAGTCAAACTTAAATTTCATGCTGGAGTCACTTGAAGTCATATAGTGAAAACATTGTACATTAGACCTTTCAGGAAAGAATCCTGGACTAACCTCATATGTGTTATTTAGGTGTATTACATATAATAAAAATAAATGGGGCAAAGATAATTAATGGACCAGTATAGTTTAAAAGTAAATTACAAGTATTGTTACAAAAAAGAAGCGTGGACAGACATTTGTTTTGTACATTTGTCACTGTCATTGTGATGATGTTTGTCATAACGAAATGCTTTGTGCGGTACATATATTGTTCAACTGTGATTCCGTAAGTGTTGCTGCAGAGTATAGTAGAGGCTCTGCCTACATCATCAAAACTACAATGCATTCTTGCATTCTGGTATCCCTTCCTTAATCCAATTAAAAGAATCCAAAAGCAACAATTCTTGTAAGACCAGAAACCAAACCTATGGGATATTATTTGGTTTAAGGTGACCCTGTATTGATTCCAACATTTACTGGAGAATTTATAATTATCCCACATAATCAGCTTTTGTGGCAATTTGATTATATAGTTTGATGTAGAAGCGGGATATATCAGCTGGGGTGAATGACTGTCTCATTTTCTTTGTTCCCAACACATAGATTTGTTCATATACCAATACCTGAAGAGGCAAGGTTCACCAGTACCAGGTTCCGCTGGTGGCAGCCTCGTCATTCTGGTGAGGGTACGGACCAGTGGGCACTGGATAACATCCTCATTGCTGGAGTAGCTTCTGGTGAAGATAGGGAGGCAGTGCTGGTAAATATCATCCTAGCTGTTGAAGTTGATCCATCTTATACTGATAATGAAGTCGAAAAATGTAAAACCAGGTTGGCCAGGGCCTAAAATGAAGGTACAAGTTTCTCATTTTCTTTCTGTCTTGGTGTTTATTTTCCAGAACAGGGAGGAAGCAAGTTTCTGGATGTCAAGCAGTAACTCCAGAAGTGCACAATACTGTAACTCTGATGCTTCGTCGGTGATGGTGTTTGATGGAACCGGTGGAGACCGATTCGCCGTCACCAACATGCTGAATGTCACCAGAGGGGATGTACTGCAATTTAAGGTAGAAAATAATTCTGAGAAAATCCACAAGATGTACGAAAAATTTTTATAAAGTAAAGCGAAGGAGGTACTTTACATAGTTCTTTATCTCACAGCACAAAGACATGCTTCTCATAGTGCAAATATGCATTGTATTGCATGTGCATCTGTGGATGGCAGAATTACAGTCTAGTGTCCATCAAATTGAAACTTGCTTTGTTATCAAGGGAATTTTCAAGTGTGCATATCTCATAATTCATTTTGTAACTTATTGGTCATTCATTTCTGTTACTTCATGTCACAAATTTGTAACAAAAGCATGAGAAGTCATATGCTAAGCATTTTATGCTTTGACATATGTTTTCTGTGTTTTTTAGCTGATTCTCTGAGTATTTCAAGTGCAATGTGTAACCCCATATTGTTTATTATCAGAACATTTAGTATCTTCTTTTTTTCTACTTTCACTTGTTTTACTTTAAGATTGTGGTGGGTTGCAGATCCAGTTTTGCTTACTTTGCTCCGGTACTGCTGCAGTATTCTCAAGATGGTGGTCAGCAGTGGGATTATTTACTACCGCCATGTTTTCCCATGGCTGGTGGCAGCAGTTCTTGTGATGTGGGTGCAGACTATTATGAGGGCAGTATTTATCACATGGGCAGATACATGCTGTGGGAGCTGATCACTATTCCGATTCCTGATCGAGCCCTGGGAAGGTATTAAAAGTAAACTCTGAGTGAGGTTTTGACAGATTGAAAATGGAATATATATACATTGTTATGTAATAAACTATTACATTATACAGTCATTATGTAATAAACTATTACATTATACAGTCATGACACCACACATCCACTTTTTCAGAATGTACATACTATATTGCACCTGTATATCGATGCTACTAGTATCGTGTGCATGGTTTTGGATCAAGTAATGCAAGTGTCGCTATTACATGAGAAACAGCGACATACTGGACTAAATATATTATTGTATGAAATATGTGTAAAATGTTCGTTAGCATAAGTGCTTGGTATGAAGAAGATAAAACAAGTAGATTCTTATGCAAAGCATGCATTCCAATGACTGTGATGTAATTAATGACTCTATTGTGGTTTATGCTTGTGTAGAGAATTGTGAGACCAATTGAAACTGCAGTCCTCAAGATAGTTTACAGATTACGTACTTTGCTTTGTCTCCCTCCAGTCGAGTCCAGTTTCGATGGTGGCAGGAGGGTCACGCCTATGCACCTGTCTTTGCCCTCTCTGATGTTCATATTGGCCCATCATGCCCCCAGAACTGTAACAACCATGGTATTTGCTATTCTGGCAACTGTCACTGTGAACAAGGCTATATAGGTGAAGACTGTTTCATCTTCAGTATGATTACCCTGGTGATGTCATTCTTCATATCACAAATGTCCCAGAATTACTGTTCTTCTAGGGCATTTGTGAAATTATTTTGACGCATGATTTGCAAATTATTAGTCATGACTTAGAGAATCTGTCACATCACTTCATTTGAAGCAGTAAATTTATATCAATTCACAAGGGGTTCACTGCTAGGATATTGTCACATTGTAGCATGATAATAGAAGAAGCAAAACATTAGCACCTTGCTTGGTAATCTGTACACAAACTTAATGACATGTATATACCAATTTGCTCTCTCAAATCACCTCAAATGTGAACACACTGAGATTGATATTTCACTTTAAGCAAAAAGAAACTGCTGAATTATTCTTCTGTTTCCCCAGTGATGTGCTTTTGTGGGTGATTTTCTTAAACGTGTATTCTTTAATTGTCCAATTTTTCTAATCTGATTGTCTGTGAGTTTACAAGGTCACTGGAGTAAAAGTTTGCAGATCGTTGCTCTAAATAGTAAACAGAGGCAAAGCAACAAAATGATGAAATTTTATCAAATTTATGTAAACTCAGTAACATATGTTTGGTATGAAGACCACGTTTACAAAGCTTTAAAATGATTCATTTTAGAATACTTGTCTTTTTTGTGTTGTGCTTCGTAGTCAAATCTGATTCCTTGTTTGGAAGATCTTCCATAGGCTTGATGTCATGTTCCTTTTGCCTCCGAACAGAGCCTCTCTGTGAACCGATCCATACTCCGCCGTTTGGACTCAAGGATACATTTGACTCTAATGGTAGGACAAGCGGTGACTGGGAGCAGATTACCGGGGCGACGGTGGGCCAAGAATGTGGAGTGGTAAAGATGGATGAGTCGCTTCAGTTTGGTGGTCAGGGTCCACGAGAAGGTCGGACCCTGCCTCTCAACACAACGTCTTTAAAGTGAGTTAAAAACAGGGGAGACTCAGAGAATAGTAGGTTATTTCCTATTTTAGGGAGTGTGTGGGGTTGGTGTTTAAGCAATCAACTGGTCAGCACTTCATATTCCTTCAAAAAGTTGTCGAACTAATGTTAGTCCCCTGTCTGCATCCTTATTTACATCTCAGGGAGCTTCACAGTGATTTTAATGTTTTTATGTAATTTCATTTTACTTATTGACATGTTATAACCACACACATTAAAATATTCACATTTTTACTGTTGTCTCTCCAACTTCAGAATGCTTCAGTTCTTTGTCAAGATTGGTAGCTCATTACAGAGTCTTCGTTGCTTCCCAGCCAGGAGTCAGAAGGAGAGTGTAATAGTTCAATACTCCAATGATAACTCAATATCATGGCATACCTTGAAGCTATTAGATCCTACTGTCATGGAGAATAGGTCGACAGAGGTCACTCTGGAGCTATTGCCAGAGGCCAAAGGTCATTATGTAATGTTCAGATGGTGGCAGCCACTGATTGATGCAGGTAAGTCCCTCAGATATTGGACATTTTCCCATGAATGATAATAGACAGAATGAGGTCTTAAAACAGAGATATGTTATAAACATCCCATTACAGAATGTCACATATTGCCCCCCAGATTTGTTTTCAGGACAGTCTTTTGCACAGCTTTGATGCTTCTCAATTATTTCTTTAGGGTGTACCTTTTCATGCTTATCTCTGGATTATTTGTCGTTATTTTTGAGTTTTTCTGACACACTATGGTTCACCCTTTGTTATTCAGAGTTTTGCTTGGATGCTACTATGCACCATTTATTATTTTACAATTTTTCTGGCACATTGTTTTGTGCACTTTGTTATTTTTTAGTTTTGTTGGCATACAGTACTAGTTTTATTTTACACCCTTTATTAGTTTACAGTTTTGATGGCATGCTGTGGTATGCCCTTTATTGTTTTACAGTTATTCTGGGATGCTATGTCACGCCCTTCTTTATTTTACAGTTTTTGCTGGTATGCTATGAAACATCTCTGTCACTTTTGCTTCTGTTGGAATGTTTTTGTACATGCCTTGAAATTTTACATTATTGTAGTTAGCTGTGGCATCTCTTTCTTGTTGACCTTATCTTTGTATCATTTTAATAGAACCATCGTTCTCATGGCATGAGGTGACAACAGTAGAAGAAATTAAAACTGAAAGTTAATCCACTTTTAGTTGCCACAAACTCATCCACAATGACTTATTGATCATTATTCTTACTGATAACCATTATTGTTTCTCATTTTCAAACCCCTAAAATTTTTATCACAATGAAGGCCTTGCAAGATCTTCCTGGGCATTAGACAATGTCCTCATCGGGGCCAACGACACACATTCTTTAGGATTCGACGATCCGTTCGATCCTCAGCCATCTAATAATTGGTATTCTCTGATGGGATCATCAACTCAGGAGTACTGTCAGTCAGAGGGCCGTGCCGTCGTCTTCGGTGGCAGGGAAGGTGATTACTTATCTTGCTTCTTGATCTCATCATAAGCATTGAAAACCGATTGATTGCAAAACCAATTGATGTAAAACCGATCGATTGCATTACTTTGGAGGTGGACAGAGGAATCAGTATTTCCTTTTTCTTGCAACTTTTCCGGGGTGAACTAAGTGCCTGCCCTTGTACTGGTGGTGACTTAATTGGACCTTGTCTGAAGAAGAGTTTGGTGGGGTGATGGTATCATTGCACAGGGAGGGGTACAGTCATTTCAGACAACTCTCATGGGGAATATTAGGGAATGATGGTTTTGAACCTCAGAGAACCTCATCTGGAGAGAAAATGACAGTCGTCTATAATGTCTGGTCTCTTATCCCCCCTTCCCCATTGTTTACCCCCACAATTTACTCCGCATGTCCTCGTCTGAAGTTTTTATTTAGCTGTGTTTATCATGTGTACAATTTCTTGAAGGTTTTTTTTTTTCAAAACTGAAGCCAGTCAAGCAAGTACTGTGACCACTCTGCATTGTGATGCATTTGTATCAAGTGTAAACAATTTGACTGCAACTAACTGGCTTGAAAGCATGTGTGAAATGGATCAGATGAGACCTACACAGGGAACAGGTAGTTCTGGTTTGACTGACCGTGAGTTCAAGCTAATCAGTGTAAAAACAAGAGATAACTCTCAGGCAAAAATTAAGTCACTGAACTCCCAAGTTTGAGACCCAAAGTTTTACTGACTTATTTGAACCTCCGATAGACTTGTACATGTGATGTTTGCCTTGATGCAATCTCTTTGAATTTTTGTCAGATTCTCCCAGGTATGCAGAGACATGGGACTTTGAGATGTCCTCCACCTCTTTCCTGCAGTTTGATCTTGTTATGAGATGCGGTGGTGATGAGTCTGTTCCAGATCGGTTTCCTCTGGTGTTAGAGTACTCTCGGGACATGGGACGTAGTTGGCATCCGGTGGTCGAGGAATGCACCCCTCCTGATATGAGCTGTGGAAAGTATCACATGGGGAGCGCCTACCATGCACAGATGTACACAAACTGGACTAGAGTTTCAGTTTTACTGCCAGACTGTGCAGTGTAAGTGAACCTTAATGAACTTCCTTTAGCTTAAATCAACTATACTGGTTGATATTTGTAATTTTAACTCAGTCTAATGTATCTGTCTGTCTATTTTGTCTTTCTGTTGGTTTTCATCTATCTGTCTGCATACCTGTCTGCTCCTTTCACCGTTTGGTGGACATTTGGCTACTCTCTAATCTCCGTACAAACCATTACATAGAACCCCTTCAATGTGTATTTCATTCTATCAGACTGATGCATATTTTTTTTTTGTGAGTTTGTCATGATGGTCCTTCCATGAGATTTGGATGTGAGATTTTCATACTGAAGGATATATAGATAATAAAATCATTTCCAATTGGGTGTGTTATCTTCCAATCAGGCAGGAAAAAATAAAACTACCTAAGGCTTCTCTGAGATAGTTGATAGTTTTTATCATTATTTTATTCTAAGATGAAAGACATGTTTTTTCAATGTATTAATAGATCTGATAAGCAATAGCCTGCACCAAAAGTTCAAAGCTGTACATAGTACTCATTAGCTACTTTCATTTAAACCCCACGAAAGTTAAGTGTGACTTTTGTTTAGAGTGAAGTGGTTGTGTTATTGGTCAAAGTACTGAAAGATCAGTGAAATATTATCATCAGTTTTTGAAGTTAACTAAAGTTGATCTTAAAAAAGGTTAAAACAACAACTTAACAGTTCTTTTGTAAATTCTAAACCAAGTGATAGATGAACTTGCTTCCCTAAAACACCATGAACTAGCTGTTTTCTTTTCTACTCCAGGACCAAATCAACCCGATTTAGATGGAAACAGCCAAAGTTTTCTCCGATCGGATCTGGTTGGGCTTTGGATAACGTTCATGTCGGTGGTGGCTGTCCATGGCTCTGCTCTGGACATGGAAGATGCTTTGAAAATCAGTGCATGTGAGATATCAAACCTTGAAATTCTTTGATCCTGAGTTTGCGTGATGACATCATAATGTGAACCTCTTTGAGGGTTATTGGATGGCAAACTTATCACTGCTGTTGCTTTTCAATGGTTCATTTTCTCTCTAAAGATTCAATTCTGCTTAGAGAGGTCACTTTGTCTGCCATTGATATTTACAAGAACTAAATAAGTAATGACAAACTAGCCAGAAATATTCACCAGTCTGGAGATAAACTTAGGTGTAGATTGAGCATCGACCATTAGGAAATCCATGAAGATTGATTTCATTCACCAATGAGTTATCATGTTGATTATTTGTTTCTTGACCTTAGTAAATACTGAGAGGTGTGTCGTGTTCATTTGTTGTTGCCGCTCAAGATGTCTCTCAACTTTGGATATCACCAACTGGTGCAAACATTAGAGACTTTTCTCCTACAGATAATGAATCTCTTTGTGTTTGCTCACAACGGCACACTACTTGGTGAAACCGAATTTGTTACGTAAACTACAGCCAAGTAAACATCCACATTGGCTGTCTTCTGAATCTAATACGCAGTGTTCAGGTCTAATTGTGGAAGAAGAAAAAAATTTCCCATAAAGGAACTAAAGTTGCCCCTGTGAACGTTTGTGTACTCAGGATGGGACTGGAGAATATGGTCATCATTGCAGGTTTAGATACTCTCCAAATTGTTGATGCAAAATGTGAGGGAGGTCTGGATCTGTGTGTCTGATGTACGTAATCATCACTTCTTGTGTCATTGTGTGACATAATGCAGAAATGTCTAAGTCTGTTTACTTCACAAATACCTATTTTAAAAATTGCCAGCATATTAACAATTTTTTAATGCCTCTTACCATCTAATGTTTGAGAACAAATTTTACACTTAACACAGTGGTGATATACCAAGGTATATATTTGAAGAAATGTTCTCAGGGTATTTGTGTTTATATTGTCCAGTGAATTGAACATCCAAATTGATAATGGTCATTCTGATGATACTGAGAGATTCACCATAAGAGAGAGTAGGTTTTCCAATATAGAAATTTATTCCTACTTTGGACATTATGTCTCAATCACACACATTTGCTTTCACTTGTTTCTGGCTGGATAAATAGTGAACCTCCCAAGGATGCGGTAAGAGACTGTTCCTCCTATTGTTCTCAAATCTGGACACAGAATTAATTTAGCAAACCCACAGAAAACCATATTTGATCATCTGCTGTGTTGAAAAGAAAAAGGAAAGGAACACAAATACACAGCAACTATCATTTAAAAAAGTAATGAACAATTTCTTCAAGGGATGATATTAATATTTTCATTTCATATTTTCAATAATATATTATTATGTTTGTTGTGTCTATCTCCAAACATCACTGTGCACAATTCTTTATCATAGATGTGATGCTGGTTATCATAATGAAGTCTGTGCACCTGCTGACATTTCTCTGCCTAACCAGTTGAAAGAGACTTTTGATAATGACCCACTTTCACCTCAAATGTGGAACAGAAATCTTGGTTCATATATCGGCAGTCACTGTGGCAGCTTGGTTTCCGGTTCATCAATTATGTTCAACCAGGTTTGGAATTTTTATGTCGTTGAGTTTTGTGTTGAAATCGTTTCTCAAGAAGACTTTTCCTGCACAAAAAATGATGAAATTAGAGATACCGTCGTGGTTAGGGTTCGTACTCTGGAGAAGGCATAAACTAAACATGTAGGCCTATCATCACACATCATGTAAGGGTGGGTTGGATATAAACTGTGGACACATAGACCTGAAGCTGAATATTCAGGTGAATGTTAATGAATTTGAATTAACTATTGTACCATTTCTATCATAAACTGTCAGTTAAGAATCAGTCAGTTGGTATTGGTGGCACCAGTGACACATTCGCAAATAATTCCTCTTTTTTTTTATTCATGCTTAATCAGCCGGGGATAAGACTGTTGGAGACCACAGATCTTGATGCCAGGCTTATGGATTCCATCCAATTCACACTCCAATTTGGTTGCAGTTCCGTGGATCCTTCAGGAAGTTCCTCGGTCAGCCCTCTACTCCTTCAGTTCTCCTACAATGGTGGCATAACATGGGAACTGGTCGCAGAGTTGACCCGAAGGGCGTCCCTCAGTCCAAAATATTACAGCATGGAATTACCGACTCAGGCCCGCATGAACGCCACTCGTTTCAGATTCTGGCAGCCTAACCATTCTGGTAGAGGGGATATATGGGTCCTAGATAACATGATGATTGGTGGTAACCTCCTGAACAGAGGCATGATAGAAGCTGACTTTGATTACGGCATACCTGAGGAAGATGTGATATTTTATCCTGGTGGAGAGGTAGACACCTATTGTCAAGGAATAGATGAACGCAACTCTTCAACAAGGTAGGTTAACCAATCAAATGTTGAAATGGATCCACTTTCGATTGGACTCTAGTATTGTGGTATGCACCCTCTTTGTTTGTTTTCTTTTTTGTGTGTGTTGCATGTGCTATGCTTAGCTACCACGACTGTTGTCATAATTGCTGTTTACATAAAGTTTTCTCTTGCAATTTTTATGGTCAGGTTATGATGCTCATGTATATGGTACAAAAACTATAAACTAAATTATGCATCATCTCTGTCAACATAAAATTTACGACTGTGTGCATATCAGATGAGGTTGGTGCTATATGGATTTTTGTCTCATTCACTGGACTACTTTTTGACAATGGCCCAATAGTGTCACAGAGAAAAGAAAAAAAATCACTACACAAATGTGTCATAACAGATTAAATAGTCTCTCACAGCAGCTTATAGTTTTGACAACATGGGAAAACATTCGACATAACCAGAAACGCAAGAAAGTCATCTGCACTGTAAAAGTTAATACAGACTGTATTAAAGCGAAATAGGATCTTTAGAGTATACCAACATGGCATACAAAGAAAATTGCTGTAATCATTGTTAAACCATTCAGTTTCATCAATAAACATCTGCAAAACCTTCATCTCCTCAAAACATAATGCCTGTGATGAGTAACAGAAGATGCATCATGAATTTTGAAAAGTTTGGGTGACCAAATTATTGTCGAACAACAAATAACTGAATTTCTATGTGTGAGAAACATATTTCTTGAAGAGAAGGCTACTGTCCTTCATTATTTTGATCAAACTTTCAATGTCCACAAACATTAGTTTTGAAGATATGGTTGTTTTCTGTAAAACAAACTCCCTTTTTCCCTTAAAGCACATCCACAAAGTACAAAATTTGACAGATTCATCGCTGAGATGTAGACATCAATATCAACAAAGCTGTACCTGAGTATACATGTTGTGCCACATTGCTGGGCTAAGAGGTACTCCCCCAAGAAAATTTGAGTTCTTGATGTGCTTACAAAGGATTTCCCAGCATATAGGAAGCATATCTTCCATATCTAATTGCTCAGTTTGGTAAAAGAAAATCGTTGGTCACTGAAAGGGGGGAGGGGGGTGAACCAGGTGCACCCCTCCTGGAACCATGCCTGAGTGGACTCCTATTTCTTTATTGTTGCCTACTCATAATACACAAATATTTCTCTGAATCATAAGCATACAAGCCGGATTTGACATCTAAGATTACAGTTGCTAAATCTGCACACATGTGCCACCCTGACTGAAACACATGCATCTGTTGTAATAGATATCTATTGCATCTCTTGTAATAGATATCTGTTGTATCTGTCATAAAAGATTATTTTATGTGTCATAACAGCTTATTTAATCTGTTATGAGAAACTACATTGGCCTGTTTGTTTCTCTCTGTGGCACTTATGGGCCATCATACTTTTTTTCAATTGGCTCTCTCCACTCTTTGCTGCTCATAGAATTTACCCTTAGCTCCCTGTGATGCAGATTTCATGTAGATCTCAGGTATGAAGTCAAGAGTTGACCTGAAGCTGGGTTTCAGTTTATGAGATGGCCTCACCTAGCTCTGTACTTTTGCCCAAAACTCTCTAACAATGCTAGACTGATTTAACTCAAACATATTTCTTTTTCAGAGATTCATAGTAAAACATAGAATTGTATTTCAAAATCAGTAATATTCATACACTAGAAAGCAGGCATAGTTTGCACCCAACATTTTAGCCAGAGGTTGAACCACCCCTGCTAGAAAGTGCAATCTCATCTTATAGCCAGTTTGTTTTAAAAGTTCTGAAGTCAGATTCTATACCTTTAACTTGCCATTGTTTCTTTAAACCTTCCCTAGGTTTATTTTTGGTCCCTTGTGTTAACAAAGTTGGTGTGTATTTGTGTGACATTGAGTTGATGTGCCCTATTGCTTTTGGTGGAGGACAAAGGTGATTTGGGATCACAGAGACAAAAAGTGAATTTCTTTGGGTTGCTATAATTTGGTTTTCATTGTTCAAATGGTGGCATAGTTTTACAATAAGATAGATTGGTAGGAGAAAATAGTGTTACATTAATCTCATTAATTAATAACATTAATCTCATTAATTTGAAATCATTAAAAGGTCAGAAGGTAATGTTTTATGGATATTTCTTCAACAAAACATTTTAAGGGGATGGCGTAATGGAAAATTTGTTCGTCTGTGTGAAGTGCATATGATAACCTCATTTGACCCTACTTGACCTCATTTAATCTTTGTGACTTTTGTGTGATTTACAGGTAGGTCTTGTTAAAACAAACCAAAAATCCAATTCTACTATCCTCCTATGATTCTCGTAAGTCATATTATTGACATTTTAGTGAAAACTTATGATTTACATGAAAGTCAAGGTTGTGCTGAATACAGACTCAGTGCATACATATAGAACTGGTATGCAAGCTGTTGTGTCATTACTTCTGCATAGAGGATACACACACACACACACTTCTGTGCTGTACTGTGCTTATAGTAAATTGGAATGGAGTAATTTTCCCAGCCGCATCATCAGGACCTGGTTGATCTCAATTGATCATTACCAAAAGACAAAAAAAATAGAAAACTCAATGGTATGAGCCAACTCTGGTACATGACATGAAGGCTGCTAAATGACCTTGACTTATACCAATGCCCTGCAATTTGAGACCTCCTTATCTGAGGCTGGGTTTAAAATTACAGCATTTTCACACAAGGAACCACAGTTTCCTTGGACACTTGTCTGTTACATCTATATGGTCATCTCCATCCAGCTGCACTGTAGGGGCTATGTAAATTTTCCTGAGGTTCAATGTTCCCAGGGTTCGATGTTCCTGGGGATCAGAGTTCCCAGTCGATGTTCCTGGGGTTTGTGGTTCCTAGGTCTCGATGTTACCAGTGTTTCGATGTTCCCAGGGTTCTGTAACATCAAAGCCTTTGAACATGGGACCCTGGGACCATCGAACCTCAGGAACAGCAAACTTGGGAAATTACAGTGACAATTCTGAGAACATTGAACTCTGAGAGTAACGAACCTTGCACTCATTGGAAACTATTGAAACAATACAAAAATGGGGAACATCGAACCCTGGGAACAATGAACCCTGGAAATACCGGGTAGAACCCGCCCTACATATTACAGTCTCTTAAATGTGATTCGCTCTTTTTCTGTTTTACTTGTATGTGAAAGAATTTGGACACTTTTAAGTGTTAATTATGAACAATTTACTGTTCATTTTCTTCTGGTTAAACTGTAAAGAAAGAAAGTCAAAGTAATTCCACATTGTTATGTTTAATTTCAGAGGTCAATCTTTGGTCTTCTCAAATGCACTTGGTGAGCATTCGGTAACAACAAGGAATATTGATGTAGGCATTGACACTGTCTTGCAGTTTGAGGTAAGCAAAATGTTCATGACTTTGCTATTTTGTTTTTTGCTAAACACACAAATCTTCCGACTGATGCTCTGACCAGAATGTCCTTATGAATTGTTCAACCATAAGACCTCAGACAAAAGGTACCAAATTCCCCAATTACCAAAGATATTTTTGAGGCTACCACACTCTCCTGACATTGATTACACTTTTCTGTTTAGAGCACAGACAATTCAATATCTTGTAGTAGATTCCAAGGATATTTTCACATTTACAAACGATATACTCCAACTTAGTTTACCATTTGTTTCCTTCCACAGATTAATGTCGGTTGCACGAGGGATGCCTCTGCAGAGAGCCCTGTCCGTCTAGAATACTCCAGCGACAATGGCGTCACCTGGCATTTAGTTCAAGAAGACTGCTTTGGTGATGATAGGTCCAAGAGTAATGGCTGCTCCGGTGACCTGACCCCACCCAGTATCTATTACAAAGGAGCAGTCCGGGGGTGGAGGAGACATGTGATCCAACTGGCCAACCTTCATTTTTGTGGGTGAGTCAGGACAATTTAGTAATTGCAGTGTTGGAGACATGCTTTATTTGACTTAGGAAACTGTTCTGTAAAAGATAAAAGCCCGTAGAACACTGTTGCTCCCTGGAACAATAGTTGCCTTCAAAGTTATCACAAGTAGATATTATGGACATCTTTTATTGATGATTCATTTTCATGTTCATCTGAGGTCTGGTTCACTTTCTTGAAACCTATAAAGTTATGTCATTAGTCCAGGATCATAGTTTTCTTTTTCCCTTTTGCTGTTTGGACGTTTGCAGGACTATCCAGTTCAGATGGTACCAGGGTTACTTTTCCAGCAGTATGCCACCACCATTCTGGGCACTAGATAACGTCTACATCGGACCATCTTGTCCTGAGAACTGTCACGGGCATGGCACCTGCCTGAGGGGCATTCATTGCACTTGTGATCCAGGTCATTGGGGATCCTTGTGTGAGTCTGGAAAGCCTAACCCTTCTTTTCTGAAAGATGAATTTGAGGGTGAGTGACCATGTTGTTATTTCTTAGATGGAATTGTATTAATGTGGTCACCTTGTATCTTTGAGGTGGATTAAAGAGGCTTAAGAGAACACCTGGTGGAATATTGACTTTGTCTATCAACTTTCACTTTAGTGACTTATTACCGTATCTTTTGGATGTTTGTGAAGAAAGTATATCCATTTGTATCAATTTCTTGTTGGAACTGTTTCTTTGTAAATAGTTGCAAAATCATCTACAACAAAAATGTTTTTTCCTTGATGTATCAATAACTGTTGATGGGTGAAGAAAATGGGCCGTTTCTCTGACCTTAGGTTTTAAGAATTACTCTGTCAATACATGTACTTGTTGAGAGGATTCTTAACATTTCAAAGGAAATACCCATTCTCATGCAGAATAATGAAACTCTCCTAAACTTAATTCCTTGTAACAATTTTTGTAGGAGCAATCAGCCCCATGAAATATTTGGAATGGAGTGGAGCAGAAATAACCAAGAAATGCGGCATCGTTATTACCGGCAAGAATTTGCATTTCACGGGTGAAGGAAGTAGAATTCTGATGACTACTGATCTGGATTTGAGCACTGCCAGGTAATCCACAGGACATTTACATTTTGTGTTTTATAATGACTTACATGCCACCCAATGATTATGTCAACATTAAAATGTGTTTTGGCAAGAGACTTTCCAGGGTGAATGATGCTTTCTAACTTTTTTCATTGTACAAGTTTAAGTTCTGGTTAGTGGTGTAATTTAACAATGCTACCGCTTAATTAGGGTGCATAGTGTGGTTGCATGTGTATAGTGACATTATTAAGTGTATCCAAAGCACCAAGACTTTCTCCTTGAAAAGTATTAATGGTTGAAACTATGATGACCTAATTTCTCTTCACAGTGAAATCCATTTCTACATTCGACTTGGTTGTAATCGAGAGGCACCCAATGTTAAGACTCACCCGATCTTACTCCAATACTCTGTGGATGGTGGCATCACCTGGCAACTCATTGCTGAGATCCCCTTCACAGAGCCTAACCATCTGCCTAACAATAAGGTTGCATTGGAAATACCCTTCAAAGCCCTGACCAACTCTACAAGACTAAGATGGTGGCAGCCTTCAAGAGATGGGGAGTACCTTGAAGATTGGGCTATTGATCAGGTGATCAATCTCATTTTTTTTCTCAGTGTCACCATCGCTGAACAGACAATGAATCAAGTTCTGCAATTAAAGGTGCAAGGATGAAATATAAGTATTACACCACGCCTTTGCATGATTTCATTTGTAAGAAATGTCAGTTGTTTTCCCCAACTAATTATGGAGACATTTGCCGTAATGCAATTATTATTTGTTCCTCGGAATGAGGTTGGTGGTACTTCGAGAGATTTTTGAAAATTAGAAGGGATACCAGCAAGTTACATTTCTTTTCCTCACAATTCATTTTATCTTCCATCGCATATTTTACATGGATAGAATAGTAATGGAATAATTAAGTGACGTCAGTGAAACACCATTTCATGGTAATGCTTACATTTGCCTTTTTTTAAGATTTTGGTTGGAGGTAACATCTGGGGACAAATCATCCTTCAAGACGATTTTACGTCATCCATGCAAAGTGACGACAGTGGTTTGTTTTCTCGTCACGACCAGAATTGGTTGATTTCTCCTGGAAGTGAAATGGAACAGGTAAAATTGAAAGAGATGATTCTGTAAACCATCATTTTTTTTTTTAATGTTTTCTTCAATGTTTTGTTTGAGGTTGTCATGTGTCTGTATATTGTTATTATACAGCTGGTGGACTGCAAATGCTGTAGCAGATACATGAAGGAAATGTCACATGGGATTCTATTGCTCAATCATTAGCAATGGAGCTTCTTAAAAAGTTGTTGTTATGTTCCTTGTAGGATACTTGATGTATTAATTTCCTTTCCCTCTTACCCTCTCCTTTAGTGTTACAGTTTATTCAGTGCATAAAGTACTCTATTTTCCAGCAGGTACAAAAATACTAGTTTCACATATGCAAATGGTTTTGCCAGCGAGGAGAGTTTCTGTAATTCCTCATGTAAGAATAGATTTGGTAGCCAGGATAATTTCTTTAGCAAATTGTTTATGTCTAACACTCTAGTTGAAAAGAGATTCACAACAAGATTGCATTTGTGTCTGTTAAAATGTATCAAGGTTTCCACAATGTGGCTACTACGAATCTGTAAAATATTTTGATAAGTATAGTTTACTTGAAATTACAAAAAGTTGTTTTAGATTCAGTCATTTAGTTTGATGTTTGTCATGAAAATTGTTCTGAAGGTGATTCATCCATAGTTCTAGCCATACAAGCTGAAAATTTTCAAATGATTAACAAATTTCAGAATAATTGTTTATCTCTTGTTCATATTTCAATTCAAGTTTTGCAGTTTTGTATAACTAAGCTGTGTTTCATCTGTTTTACATAATGAGGGTCATTATTGCATAATGTTCATTGTAAGTAATTTCAAAGTTGTTTCATTTTATGTTTTAATGATTTCTAACTTTTAATCCGTACATCTGTGATTGAAACTTATTTCCTTATGAATGCAATGGCACAATCATCGTTCTACTCATGTTTAATCTTGCATGTTTTAAATCACGTAAGAAAATTTTCTCTTTAAATGGATTGCCTCAACTTTTGTAGGTAATACTGAGCATCCTTCTGCATCTTAATTGTTGTTGCCTTGCTGACTGAAATCTTTCAGATAAAACTTACTTGATCATCTGATCTGAATTTTTGAACAGGTCTGTAACTCTCCAAGCAACACGCTTCACTTCTCTGGTAACAGCCAGATGAGATACACTATTTCGGCAGATGTGGATATTGTAGAGGGCAGTGTAGTTCAGTTTGAACTTGCTATGTCTTGCTACACCAGACAACCTGACTGTTTCAGTGAGTGATAATTTTGAGTCTTATATCCATCTCGTTTCCTTCCCTTGGTCCTCTTGGCTCACTAGATCATCTTTAGCTTTACAGATGAGTAGGAAGATGTAGCAAAATCTTTGTATGTGCTTTGATTGTTGTGTCTTAGAACAGGTGAAGCAGCCAGGCACTTCATTTACCCTTTGAGAGAAAGTAACTTGATTGGTAGACATCAAAAAGGATGATAAATTAGTTATCAACAAACTGGAAATGGGAAATAATGCTCTCTGAATCCGCTGCTATCAATGGGCTGGGAGGTGATTGAATTAAACTAATCAAATTGCTTCTCTAGCATGCTGAAGACAACAACGATGAAAAGTGAAAATAGAGTGAAAGTGGGGATTTAAAAGAAAATATAGAAAAGGGAACTTTAATAGATGAACAAAAAAATAAACAAAATTGATTAGTAGTGTGAAGGGAGTGGCCAAATGATAGTAGGAATGAGTGAATGTTGTCATTTACTCTTTGGATGAGAGAAAATTAGTTTTGATTGGTTTAAATGTGCTGCATCTTGCAGACCCTCACTTCCTGCTGTGTGTCTTATGTTACTCATTAAATATATCACAATGAAGTTCTTTATTTCAAGAGATGTTTTTGTTCATTGATATCTTTTCCATCTGATCAAAGGGACCCTGATGAGACCCTAATGCAACCCTGATCCTTTATTTTCTTTGCATGTATTCTCACAGGAATATATCTTGAGTATTCGATAGACATGGGTAAAAATTGGCACTCCGTTCACGAGTCCTGTCTGCCATCGGACATGAACTGCGATAGTTACCATGGTGACAGCTCGTTTGCCTCCGATGTGTACAATGAATGGACAAGAGTTGTAGTGTTGTTGCCATTATGGACAAGGTAAATAATATTCAGCATAAAATACTGATATGAAAATATTCAGTAACAAATTATATTTTATAAAGATAGCTGGATCGGCCATGAAGTAAAATGCAATGTTTGATTTTGCTTATTTTTCATTTATTTCAGCTTTAAATGATATCAGGTAGCTATATGTAAAAACATTAGATCATAAAAAATGGCAAAATAGATTTGAAATAGAAGTACAATTAAATGGAAGGTATAGGCACATTAGTATTAAATAAGGAGGGTATCAAGTTTCAAATCTACAAAATTGCCAGTAATGGATAGATTGTTGGCAACTTAACCAAGACTACAGACATATAATTGTTATATTTTACCAGAGTATCAACCACCAATAATTGTCTTTACTCTTGGCTACAGCTGTATCGACTGGCCTTATATTGCACTTCTAAAAGAAGTTTAATTGAATTATTTTTAGTTACCCGAATCCCTTATTAGATGTAAATGTAAATCATCGTCATCATCATCACCATCGTGGTCGTCATCATCATCATCATCGTCATCATCATCATCATCATTATCTTTGTCATCTTAACCTTAGTTGTCAGATCACTATTGCCACAATTATAGTCTTCAAGACCAGTATCGTAGTAGTTATCATCTATCATCATCGCCATCATCATCATTATCATCATCATCATCACCATCATCACCACCTCAGTTGTTGTGATCATTATTGACACCACTAACAGTCACCTGGTTGCTATGCAATTAACTACGCCGCTTCACACAGTTCTATTTGAAAAGTGACCTTGAAAATGCTACGGTTGCCCAGCTTACGCAATTGCGCGGTCAAATTTTCAAACGATGATATCTTCGCCCCTGTGCATTCGATCACGCTAATATTTTCACAGCGCATACTCTGTACACTCCTCAACTCCCTTTCCAAATTTTGCAACCTTACACGATCATCCGGCAGAGATATCGATGATTTTAGCTTTGACCATGCCTTCAAACAACCTTCAGTAAAACGTGTCAGGGAACCGCATCACCACTCCGTCAATCTCCAAAGCTACTCCATGTCAATCATGACACTTGTTTCCATATACGGTTATAATCTCCCCTTGTTCGAAAGACATTTTAGTGATATTTACATACTAAACAACTCCCATCACTTTCACTTGCCTTCGCAGTTGGTTGCTCTATACAAACCACGCCAACTCTTGTTTCGTCATATGATAATAACATGTAATGACGTCACACAATGTCGAAATCTGAACAAGTCCAAACTAGTTTACAGTATTGCATTGTGGGTAGCGTATGTCTTACGTATATGGAGTAGAAAAGAAACAGTGTAGCCCTAGCAACCAGAAAAAGATTTAAAAACTTGTCACGGAAGTGCATCACGGCACCTGTGTTATCAGTTTTGTCATTTTCATGTGGAAAACTCAATTACCTTTGTGAATGTGAAGTATGATAACGTTCGAGATTTCCATTGCAGATATTTTCGACATTTTCTTCGACAATCAAGAGGGAAAATTTTCGCGAGTGTGTTGAGATGTGCAACCTTCGTTCGGATCAAATATTTGTGCGATTTATCTAACTTGGAACGATTATATTGGGCCATACTCTTGGATCATGTGTTCCCAATGTTCTGAATGAGTTTAAAGAGACAATTTGCTGTAAATTGTGAGATTCGAATGATTTAAAATGTTGAATTTTTGCTCTTTCTTGGTGAGCTCCAAGGACAATCCGCCATGTGCGTTGCAAAGGTTAGGTAATCCAATTACCTTGACGTTAGCAACGGTACGAAATGGGCATAGCAACTCGGTGACTGCTAAGACCATAATTATAATCTTAGAGACTAGTATCATAATAATTATCACCATCATCATTGCTGTCATCATTATTATCATCATTTTCATTACTACTATCATAATTAAAACCTTCATCATCAGTATCATTATCATCATTAGTATTATAATCATCATTGTCGTTTACAGGTCAAAGGCTACAAGATTCCGTTGGATCCAGCCATCTGGTTTTGTTCCCAGTAATTCCTGGGCTTTGTCCTATGTCTATGTTGGGTATGCTTGCCCACTCATGTGCTCTGGACATGGTCGATGTGACAATGAAATTTGCATGTAAGTCTTTATGATGTTTATACTTTATATGTTTACCACAGGCATCCTCAATTTAATTTGATTAAGTCTTACTTTGTGAAATATGTTAATATAATGTGCCACTGATTTGCCATCCTGTTGAGGGTTTAAAGGGGTGCCTCCTCATACCTTTTTTTTGGGGGTTAGATGGAACCAACATCCAAATGATTCAAAGTTTGCCCACTTTTCCCAAGTCAAAGTTCATTGCAAAATGGCCATTATTATTTTGTAACACATCCCAGTTTCGGGGGAAACTTTTAAATTTGGCTACATTTATCAAAAAAGAAGTTTTTTCACAATATTGTTCCACTTTTTTATTTTTGCACACCTCTCCAAACCACACGGTGATGCAATGCTACCACTTGAGGGAGCCTGGTATAGCAGCTCAATGAGGTTGTTTTAGAGGAACATAGTGATTTAGTTGCTTTACAAGTGTATTGCTGTGGTTTTGCTGCCCTGGGTGTGCAGAAGATTTTAACAAAATGTAAAAGTAAACCACCGCCTTTACTTCTGCTGCAATCTTTGCTTGAATACACTATCATGAGACTGGTCACCACGTCAAATTGACACGTGACACATTGAAGCTTTGTAGCGGTGGATCCTGACGTCGATATCATGGTATACATTATTTAACAGAGTGGATGCTTTGGGACATCAATTTAAATAAATTTGCCAAATTTGCATGACTGTAGCAATGATTGTGATTCTTGATACCCTTCCAGACTGACTTACCACTAAAACTATCACTGATTGGGTTGATGTTATGCATTTCTGAAGAAAAGTTTCTTTATTCATTTAAATGTATTTCTGAATGAAACACATTGTTGTAAATTAACACTGCACAAGAGCATTTTGTCAAACATTGAGCGTAAGGAGAGACATGGGATATCTGAAATTAGCTAAAGCAATTACTCATTTTGTGTTGTTATTGGGTCACTGGGGAAAAGTCAAGGGTGGAAATGGGCTGTAATGACCATATAGGTGTACTGAATACTTTGGACAATACTTCTCCAAAATCTTTTTAGAGGGTTGAAGGGACAAAAAGAATCTTTGTTTCTTTGTGGGACAAAATCTTTTTCAGATGTTTCTTAGGGCAGTTCTCCAACCTTTCAGCTTAGACTTCTCTGACAGCTTATAGTTGGTGTTGACTTCTGATCTCCTATCTCCCTTGCTCTATCCATCTTGATTTAACAAATAAATAGAGGCAGAGACCATTTATTGCTGGTGTAACTGCATTTTTGTTTTTCAATAACTTCTTGTCATTTTTTTCTTAGTATTGCTTTACCAGGAGGGGGTGAGGGAGGAAATTGTAAAGAGCATGAAAATATGCCATTGGTGCCATTGTTTTTTTATATTATATGGCATTATGTGGCATACTGACAAACCATATAGTACAACATCTGAGCAGATCTGGTCCTTTGTAGGAGCATAGCTTTCAGGCAAGCCTGTTAAGCATATGGGACTGGCACTTGTTATACCATCTGGTTAAGAAGACGACAAGCATTACAGGTGATCAATAATCCCGACCAATGTCAATAATATGCTTGGTCCATCAGCAGCTGTTCACCAATGGTGGGCCAATCGGTGCAAAGTTATTACTTAAATCAAGAAACGATGCTTTCTCGTACCAGATACAACCTATTATCATTCACGAGAGACGTGAAATGGTTAATATATTATTTCAGATGAAAGCAATTCAACTGTCTACACAACAGAAAGAATATGTAGTAAAAACCTTAAAATATTGCCGCTGATCGGTCATGACAAGCCTATAACAGTCCTAGCATGGTGTCTGCAGATGGTGGTAGAAAAAAAACAGCAGAATTGACATAAGAGCACAAAAGAGCAGTAACAGAGAAAATTCCTGAAGAGTCCCATTGTAATGGGATTTGATGGGATGATTATGATCCCATTCATTTTCAGTGGGTATCAACATGGAATTTGATCAATTTCTATTTGGAACTTACGAGACCCTTTGAAGATGCCATGGGAATCAATGGAGTCATTTGGTACCCATGTATTCCCATTAGAAAGACCCATAGGAATGAATGTGGATCGCAACGGGTAGGAATTTCCAATGGGAGTGAATCGGCACCAAAGGGAATGAATCTAGTTTCAATGGATTTCCTTACAATGAGACCATGGGAATTTCTCTCTGGATAGAGTCTGTTGACACCTGTTTTGTGAGAACGTGTGGAAGAATTTTCTACAGTGGCTGAATAAGTGACCGACTGTTTTGAACTCACTCCTGCTCATCACTTAATGTTGCCACATGTATGCATCAACTTCATGTCCATTAATGTTCAACAATGTTGTCTCTGCTAGGATGTCTTTTCAATGAAATCAATGATCAATAATACTTGACCAATCACTCAAGCTATGAAGCATAAATATTTGCATTCCTGGTTTATTATTACAAACAAGGAATACTCTTTATTTTTGTATGAAATCATATTTTCTGCAATTTCACTCTTTGTATGGTATTGATACTTTTGCGCAGTCTCCGTGTGATGACTGCACTGTAAAAAGTACTCATGAAAAAGTAATTCCATCAGAAAACATACACTTATTTTTTAGGAATGTAGTTACAGCCAGATTTATGACTTTGCTAGGTTTTGCATTCTCCCACATTGCTACTTTGTTGCTTTCTCGCTGTCCCCGTGTATCCGATTGCACTCTGCAAGGCTTCTTTAGAATACTGTGGGAAACACTCATTGGCAGCTTCGATGACATCTGCGTAAGTTGTGAATTGTTTGCGGGTTTCTGTTCCATTTTTATCATATTGAAGAAATGTCTTTCCTTTGAATATAGTCCAAAGTAAATCTTTGTCATAACCAAAGATGACAAGGTCTTTGTGAAAGTCTGGTATCAATGCTGCATTTTCGGTAAGGAATTCTGCAATTTTGCAGCAATAACCCCAGCTTTGGAATTCCAGTATCCTATATGTTATCATTCCTCTCCAAATCTGTCCCTCATCGTGGTATAAATTTGCATCTCGTTTGACATCAGCAGCTTTAGAAATTGGCATGCACAATTTAAGGATTCCAGGACAATCCCGAAATAACTTGACAGGATATCCCATAAGTTGGTAGACAGGGGAAGCCCTTTTGAAGTTGAGAGATATTGGATCCAAGATAGGATGTCTTGTCCCTGGTTCCACCAAATGTGTGCTGCCTTCCTCTGTCACGTCCTTGACAACCAGCCCCACGTGGGCTTGGTAGGAGTTAGCCCTTTCCTTAGGGAGTGTAGCACACACCATGTAAGCTTTGTAACCAAACTGCCTCAGCACTGCCATTGTAAATGGATTTATTTGTATACATCCTCCACCCTGTCTTTTAAACATCATCATTTTCATCTCATCTTTGCTGGGGCAACGAAGATTAGTCGGGCCCTTTAAGTAATGCACCATGGAGAATGGCTGATTGAATTTTGTCCGTCTCTGCACCTCACAGAGAAAGTTGTACCTTTGAGTTTCTGCAAATTTGCAAGGATCTTGTATCTGTAAGATGTTCTCCACATATGAGATTGCCTCATCTTTAGTTACAGTAAATTCATCAGCATTATTGACTTCTTGTTTTACCTGGAGAATGTGAAATGAGAAATTTGGTTGGTTTGATAGTAAGTACCTATTACACTATCGTTCTTTCCACAGTTTATCATATATATAGTTTTTATTTGAAAGGAGTGAATGTTGCTGGAAATTTAAACTGATGGCATTGGTAGTTCTGAATGAAAAGATAATTTCTCATTTTTTTTATGTCAAAGGTCACTTGAGGTAAGTTAAGGTCATAGGTTGAAAACCTTCTTACTGTAACTTTGGTCAATATGTTTGAAATGATTCTGCTGAAATCTTGGAGGAGAGCATGCATGCACCATGCACTCCTTGTCGTCTGAAATGAATTTGTGAGGTGACGTTGTTTGCATGGATGTTCCTGTACACTTACCACAGAAACAGAATGTGCTGATATTATTTATTTACAAATTTTATTTGTAGGGCCAGTCACCAGGTTTTTAGTGTTATGTGTTAGGCCTAGGAGTTAGGATGAGTTTAGTGGTTAGGTTTAATAGAGTCAATGACCATGCAGTGGAGTGTAGGAGCACAGACACACTTTACAGATCTGCCAAGTCCATAATGTCTACCTTCATAAAAACGAAGTAATCCGTGAAGTAATCCGTGAAGTAATCTGTGAAACCTTTGGAAAATCTACCTCTAGTAAAATGAATTCGGTTTATGAGACGTGCATGGAATAAATGGCAAAATTTGTGATCTTTATGATCCATTATCTATACCCATTATAGAGTGAAGCTACAGGAATAAGAACCCTAATCTGGTTCACAAATTGTTACAATAATTTTGTCATAGTCACAGCCATACTACTCCAATAGTCAGACTTTACTAGAAAATAGTGACTAGAATCTTCACTGTCTTTGTTTCAGAATTGATTTTTTTGTTCTTTTTTTGTTCTTAGTGTTCTTTACTCTTCTTTTTCCTTTTTATTTTATTTTTACAAATTGCTTCTTAATCAATATTTTACTACTTCTTTTTTCTTTGTTTCCTTTCATGCTTTCAATCGTAGAATTTTTGTCTCGGTGTTTTCATGTTGTAGTGTGTGCTGTTTCCATTTTGGATTTGAGAAAGTTGTGTCACTTTTACCTTACCTTGAAGAAACCATGCAATGTACTGCAATAATTGAAGTGTCACTTCAACTGTACACATGTACATTTCTTTCAGATGGGAACATGAAGATGTGGTAAAAAGTGTTTCTTGATGGAAGCTATAGGTGTTTACACGTCAAAATCAGTGGTTAGCGTGCCCTTTGATCTTCATAAATATTGGCAAGGAATCACTAAGATATTGCAAGATATCAAGATATTGCAATTTGAAACTTCATAACAAAAAAAAATTTGATTGTGATGTGGCAAACTGACCACTTGTAATTGAAAAGCATTGTTTTACTTAATATATTTATTGTCAAATCATTTTTAACAGACCTACCTGTAGATTCAAATCATAATATTAATAATTTGATCATTGCATGATACACCTCAGTTATTGAACACAAAATGTGTGCAGTCACTCAAAATGCTCTTACAATCAACAGTTACCATCCGCTATCAAGAGATATTGTGTCAACAGACTTTTTCCATCCACAGATTTCAATGTAACTAATTGCCCTTTAGTAAGGCCACAAAAGTAAGACATGCAATCACTGTGGCGTAGTGTTTTTCTCACGACAACAAGATATTCATGGCAAATCCTATATGTTACTGTTGTTACCACACACGCATACAAAAAACGTTGAGTGACGGTAGCATTGCTACTCTGGTTTAATATTGAGCCATTGAAGATACTTGACAGAATATTGGAAAAGTTGTTGTAAGTTACCTTTACAGTTTCTGTTGAAAGCAAAGAAACAGACATTGCATGCTGATGTTGGAGTTCTCTTGCCAGTGACAAGTAGTGTTGTCTACGTAGTGGAAGACATCTTACAAGCTTTAGTGTATGGGCTGTTGATAACATCCTTACTATTTGATACAATCTGCAGTCCTAAGCTGTAGCAGAATTATTAACCGTTGTAGTCTTATCCTCTTGAATCATTCCTGAGCTGCAAACAAACATAAATGTAGACAACAAATACTCTTGTTATAAGTTAACTCCTTGTGTACTCTTTACATGTGTCATACAGAATAAACATCAGATAAGATACACTTTATTGCATGTCCACATACGATGGAAAATTGCCTTCGTGGCAGCAGAACACATTACAAACAACGGCAAGATGAATAAAAATACCAAAAATGAGATAAGGAGAGATTTGAAGGTAACAAAGAAAAAGGAAAACATATATTAATGGATTGCATTGTTGTTATAAATCGAAACAGAATATGTTACAAAAGAAAACCTGTATTGGTTAATGTTAATCTGGGGCATGTAAAATTTCTTACCTGATGGGTGTGCAGAAATTATATGAGTGAAAAAGGTGATGAGATGGGACTTTTTATTTAAATTTTTGAAGTTTTACATTGGATAAGATCAGTAAAAATACAAGAATACTAGGAAACAGCAAATTGTTGCCACATATATGACCAGCCATTTTAACTACTTTTTCAATTTCATTTGGATTTAGCTGAAAGCAATCCATAAGAACAAATAATTTTAAACCTTAAAATGCTCTGAATAACAGAATTAATAAAAAATACATAATTGTAGTGTTAACATGGAACTTCTTTAACTTTCTGAGGAAAAACAGTCTTTGGTGTGCTTTTGACATTCATTTGCTGACATTGTCATGTCTGCATCACAAATTGTACACTTCCCTTCAGCAAAATGACCTACAATAGGAGTACATTCCGCCCTCCAAGTTTTCTTTTTGGGACCTAGCAAAGGAAATCCCTCCTCAGAGCAGTCTCTGAAATTTATGTCCCACTTTTTATGTCCCACTTATTTATGTCCAACTTTCAACTTAGAGAAATGTGATTACCCTAAGCAGTAAATTAAAGAGATAATTCATTGCCCCAGTCATTTCAAATTTTCCCGATCTACTTTATAGCCCCACTCCTTCCACAGCCTGTCTTACACTCCTCCAAATGTGTAATTTCAAAACATTGGACCTCTGTGTATTCTGTGTAATATGAGATACTCATACCTTTTGAATTTACTGTCAATCAAAGAGCAGAACCAATTGAGAATCTTGCTCACCCCTAGTAAACCCAAAATGTAGCTTGAGGTGATGAGTGAGTGCCTTTAAAGTACAGAGATTATAGTACCAGGCAAATTATGATAAATGTTTTCCATATAGCATGAATATTCATGGTTGATTTTAAACGTTGGAAATAGTTTCAGTGACAAAGTTGTGTCGTGTGTATACTTCCTTAATTGCATAATCTAGTTGCATAGCTCCCAAGTTCCGAGAGGCTAGATCGATGTGGGTCTACACCTAATCTGTCCGATTGTGAATCGCCGCCCCCTGGGGGAGGGGTTTAAGGGGGGTACAAGTGTCCCCCTCAAA
Organism: Stichopus chloronotus; assembly: GCA_021234535.1. NCBI lineage: Eukaryota > Metazoa > Echinodermata > Holothuroidea > Aspidochirotida > Stichopodidae > Stichopus > Stichopus chloronotus. Next base: position 3,333,731 of record CM037830.1, read on the forward strand.
ATTTGTGGTAGTGGTAGCACTTTTTGTGCAAATAAGCCAACACATTTTCTCTAGGTTACCACCAAAAAATCTGTTCAGCAGGCCTGCTGATCTTTTTCCTTTTTTTCGTCTTTGCCTACTACGGAGATGTGAAATACGGGTTTTTCAAAGGACGTGGCGGGTCAGTGGATTTGGGTGTTCAAATGCAGGTCAAACTCGCTGAATGCGGGTCTCTTGGAAGGTATGAGTTGAGTGGTATTATGCATTAGTTAAACAGATTTGCCCTACTTCCTGCATTCATTCAAAGACTGATCTCATGCATAGTGTAGTTATAAAGAAAGTGTTTACAATTTAGAGCTAGTTGATCAATTGATTCACAAATCCAATTTTGTCTTCTTTGCATGTTCAACAGTGGAATGGTTTTTCTAATTGAACCAAACAACCACTTTAAATACTATTCATGCAAACTTATGATACACATTGCACTGCTATGCATAGACTGGCCTTAGGTTTTAGAAAAAAGCAGTATACAGAAACAAACACATTTAGTTAGTGTACTTCATGTAAGTGAATACATGGCAAGTTAGCTAGGCAGCCTAAGTTTAGATCAGCCTAAGTTAAAATCAATATAGAAAAGAAAGACATGCATTCAGTAAGTTAGTTGTGTATGTGGCCTCTTCCATGCAAGTGCATGTTCAGTGTGTACATGTCAAGTTGGGCAACCTAAGTTTTAACAACAAACTAACCATAACAAAGTAGTTTGCCCTGTCAATTTACCTCTTTCCAGCTGAAAGTTGGAAGTTAATTTCCCTCAGCAGCTGAATCTAAATTTGTTCCAAACACAAAACATAAAAGGTGTGACATCGACAGACCCATAAGTGATCGAGGTGTGACATGTAACACTCAGATCATTGACTTGAGTGCCATGACTCTGCACCATGGATACAGCCACCACATAACATGTACCATAATGGATTGACACAACACACCACGGGTACGGCCACCACGTAACACGTACCATACTGGATTCACACAACACACTTCTCACACAACACACTTCAATAGCACAACTGACTAGCTTTCTGTACTCTATGCATGCATCCATAGTTTGGTTTCATTCATAAAATTGACCTTGTGTTGCCCTGACAACTAATTGACTAGGAATTCCAGTATGCTATTGTTATAGTTGGTTATGCCACGTACCATAAGGTATGTACAGTATGAAAAGCTTCACCTTTCTGGAGTAAATATTCCCCCTGATCTAATGAATTGAAAGTTTGCCGACCTTGATTTTTTTCCTGTAGATGCCCATGAAAGAGCCCAAATATGTTATGTCTGTCTGCTTTACAATGGCAGTAAGGAAAAACAGAAATATTGCCATGCATGCATGTTATGACAACTTGACTATGATTTCATTTAGAAGGATGCTTGGAAAGCCCTCATTTTGTACCTTGCATGTAGAGTGCAAGATCAAAATTGCTGCAGCAGTGGTCAAAGTCATTTAAGATTAATATGGATGGGGAATAAAGGTGAAGCTAGACATACATCTCTACCATCAGTCGTATGTCTCGCAGCATTTTGAGTTCATGCGTCATTGTTCGGTCAACTTCTCGTAGCTCACTGGTTCAGCTTTCAAAATCCAGCCAGAGGACTGCCATTCGGTAGGTCTCGATCTCAGGAAGTAATCTGAGATCAAGTCATAGCAAACATCAATGTTATACACCAATCATTCAACTTGCATGTATGTGTGTAGTCAGTTGCTTGCCGTCTCTCATTCAAGGACTTTTGTCCGTTCCTTTCTGGGTTCGTTCTTTTCATAGTAGAGATCATACTTCTATTTTGTCAAATAAAACAGGCTGATCAGCACACTCATGGGTGTGGATCATATGGGGGATGGGAGACATGTCCCCCCTCAGTTTTTTGTTAGAGGGGGTATCTTGCAAATGTGCCCTCCAATTTTTCAGACTGAGAAACCTAAAACTGCGATGAATGTTTAAAATATAGAATTCTGAGCACATTTCTTGATTTCAAACGGCCACATCGTCAATTTTGCTGTGTTATATTGTAAGGTTGTGAAGGTGCGGTGACCGTATCGTAAGTTTTCTGTTGACAAATGGACTACCGTGACAGTTGTTGTTTGCAGCATTCCTTAGTTGTTACTGATGACATGTCCCACCAGGTAAAGATCATAGCACGAAGCACTCCAGTCAACTCAAAGAATTTTGTTGGGTTAACTACATACGTACATAAGGCTAGTCATACGTCATTACCTGTACCTTCAGTGTAGTATCCGAAAAATTTGTCATATGAATATGAATTGAGCAACTTACCATCTATTCAATTTATTACCTACTACTAGACAAGAGTGCACCTTAGCATAGTTCTATGATATCACATAGTTAATATTGTCAAAAACTTGCAAATGCATAAATTATGCTTGGTGCCGTAGCTCAGGCCATTTAGCGCAAACAAGGATCATCTTTGTTGTGTACGTTGCGTACTGTATGTTGTTGTTGTTGCATTGCAATTTTACAAAATATTCATAATTGAATCATCAAAACCACAATGTGTTTGGGCTTTCTGGTTAAGGTTAGCACTATGGTAGTGTAGTACCTTTGGCTGATCAGCATTCTTATAGCGACAAACTGGTGTCAGAATTTTTTTTTTCTTTTGATGAGAAAATCTTTGATTAACCTCACACTGAGTATCTTGATTAAGACTGTATGTTTGCAGTTATAATAATCTCAGTGCAATTAGGAACCATATTAGTCTTGCAAAGTTGGTACAGTAATCCATTATGAGATCCATGGGCTCAGTTAAGGGATACTGGTATGATCCAGAGGCAAAGGATTTTCTGGGCGAAAGCTCTCGGAGGTTCGTGGAATATCGGAATATTCAAGATAAAGGACGTAAAAAAAACCTCAAATAATAGAAAAATTTCTAGCAAATAGAACTCTGCAATGCAAAGGAATTGTGGAAAACTCAAATATCTTACAGCATATCTTTTCATAACTGTATAAGTTCTGAAGCTATCTATGTTTGAAATGTGTTAAGCACGTAGAGAATTAAGGATCAAGGAGACTGCCGAGTGCAAGACTGTAAAGATATGTGTTCAATATTAGAGTTAACTTCTACTATATCAAAACATTCTAGGCTCCGATTATGCAATACTTTTACTGGTGTCAGATAAATACGGCTAAATCAAAGCTTTAATTGATTCGATACAGTGGCATGTCCACAAAAAAATTTGAGCATTTCAACTATCTAAATGCATGGTAGACTGTTATGTAATCACACTGTGCATACAAACGGTTAGCTGTTCTGTTCTACAGATCAGTACTGGTAAGTTTTTGCGTGATGTCATTTATTGCAGTAAAAATAGGTAATGGACAGATACAGTATAAAAAGTTGAAGGAAGTTGGAGGAAGGGCAGTTTTAGAATGATTGGCCAATCCAATTTTAAAGTATACAGAGATAAAAGAAAGTTCATTTTTGATATCGGTTTCACCATTTCCTAAACTTAAAAACGCCTTTCAACACGATGGCAGATTTTTTTGAGATACCTACAGCACCACTTTGTAATATATGTAACTGACCAAGGGCAAACGTCTCGTTGCTGAATAGAGCAGTTTTGAGTCTAAGGTGGATATCGAACCCTGACAAGCATTGTGCATATTTCTTGCATTCAGTGTGGCAGGAGTCTAAATCAAAGAAGAGGATGATATATTACAGGTTTTTTATGTGTAGTAGTAAATTAGTGATTTGTAATCTCTCAAAACAGCAGACTGTGGCACTACAAACTATCATCACCCTTGAAATGATTTTTCATTGAAATTATAAGTCAATTTGACAAGTCCCTGTACTGCTTTTGAAATCCCCTGAAGTTGGGCCAAGTCATCCCATCGCTTTACACACCAACAGTGGCACTATTATCCACACTAGTAGGACTTAATGGCTGGCGGCATGGTGCAAAAAGTAAAGGGGTGAAAGCAATGAACATAGATTAACTTGAAGGTTATCAATGTTTGCATGAACTCTGCAGGTAAACATTGATGACCTTTTGTTAAACAATGTTCCATGCTCAATGTTATAATCATAAACACAACTCATAAATATCATCTGTGGGACATCCACAGCAAAAAAATTCAAAATTTAATGGTTTATTCTGTCTACTGGGACACTTTCTGCCTCTTGTAAACGATTTTTGATTCCTTGCCGAAGGCGGGCAAGGAGTCTTTGCGATGGTGATTCAGTGTATGTGTGTGCGTATGCGTGTGTGTGTATGTATGCATGTGTGTGAGCAAAATCTTGTGAACACTCCAGCTTTTGAAGGGAAAGTGCAAGGTGGGTCAAAGTTGGTATGTTGATACAACATATGAAGATCTCGGCTGGGATTGTTTTCGGTGAAGGTCGAAGGTCATCTGAGGTCACCATCAGGCAGAATGTGTACAAACTATGTTTGCAGTATTTCAGAAATGACAAGTTGCATCATTTTCAAACTTGGGTGGTATGTGCTGCCCTGTATATAAGTGAGATTGTGAGGGTATTCTTGTAGGTCAAAGGTCATCTGGGGTCATCAGAAGTCATAATGTGAAAAGCTTGTGAACACTCTATCTTTTGAAGGGAATGTGCAAGAGAGTCCAAAGTCAGTGTGTGGGGAGGACATTTAAAGATCTTGACTGGGATTGATTTTTGGTGGATGCCAAAGGTCACCAGAGGTCATCTGCAGACAGACTATAGACAAAACATGTTTTCAGTACCTCATGAACTGCACATTGCACAAACTTTGACCTTCGAGGGTATGTAGGACTTTCTAAGTAAATAAGGTGAGGGTGTGTCGTGTGATCAGAGGTCATGTGGGGTCATCAGAGGTCGTAACATGAAAAAAACTTGTAAACACACTATTTACAAAGGAGGAGATAATTTCAATATTTACAAAGGGGAGACAATTTCACACTTTGAAGTTGTTCTTTTTAGATGGAGTATATAAATATAATTACTGGTTTAAGTTTTGATGTGGGTCAAAGGTCATCTGAGGTCCTTGAGTACAAAGTGTTGAGACCTTTGCTGATGTTTCTCTCCTTCTGTCTTTTCCTATGGGTGGAAGGTATTTGAGCTCCCTTCCAAGTAAAGACTAGCAATGCTTGCACATTTAGGAAGTTCCAATTTGAAAACTTTTACCTGTCAGTTAGGTAATAAAGTGTAGTTGCTGTACTAATTTCACAAGTCTTTGACATATAATGATGAAACTACATCTATGGATCTTCAGCTGGCATCATGCTGGTTTTTGATAAAATACTGTATGTCTGAAAGCATCTGTAAAGTATCTAAAAGCCCAATTTGGTTGATTAAGTTCAGCAGGTACAATACACCTTTGAGTTTCTTTTTAGTCCCCAATTCAGATGTACAGTATTTGGTATCATGCTTCTTTTATTTATTACTCTTGTTTTGACAGTTAAAAGTGCTCACTTAGTTTTCAAAGCCATAATTGGCTTTTAATTCCATCTGAGACATTTGTTTGGTCTGAAAATGGTGATTGACCAATGACCTCTGTGGAAAATGGGAGAAAGGTTGACCCTTATCTTTCCCAGAGGAATCATTATCTGAGATACAGCGCTCCTCCTGTCATCAAACAATGTAGAATAGATTTGTTTTCTGAAGTGGAGACAGTTGCACATGGAAGATTTCTGTTAGGGAAAAGTCTTATTGTGCAATAGAGATAAATAAGTTATTACTTGGTCGTATGATGGGGTAGATGGAGGAATTTATGTAGTTTATATAATTGGCAGTCATTTCAACTGTCATATGAGTATATCTCTTGTTCCTGGGAAATTTGTACTGTACCTAGGCTACCACTGTGCAGGCTGGAGAATTCTTGTCCACTAGTGTTATCTTACATTACATGCATACAGCAGGTATTGGAAAATGGTGTGCAGTATTAATGGCGTCATCTGGTATATTGTGTGGTTACTACAGTAAACTGCAACTTGAAAAACAATGGAAGTGCATGTATTAGTGGCAAGGAATCACTAAGCCTCTTGCCTTTCTTGTTTACTATAGATCTCGTGAAGAGATACATGCCTACATCCGGTTTAGAAGAACGTACAAAAAGTTATGTGAAATGAACAGTGGCACACTCTGTTGTGTTCTTTGACAATTGTAATGACAACATGAAGAAGGGTTGTTTATGATTCAACTGGATTTATTTTATGACTTTGTTATCAGGAAGCATGTTTAATGGCAGCCACTACAACTTCTAATCATCGCACACCCATGACCCAAGTTTCAAAAAAGTTCACATGCAAAATAGAGTGGAAATAAAAAAAATTGAAAAATCCCGTCGCATAGTTGCCTGGGATGAAGTCACTCTGTGTAATGCTCGTTACCAGCGCACCCTGGAACGTGACATACAGCCTCACAGAAGCTGTGTTAAAATGCCTAAGACCATGGGCTTTGTTATTGCTCTGTGACAATGGATGTTGCCTATGGCAACATCTGGTACGTCCCCCAAGACATGTCTCTTGGTACAGTACATGCTTGAGGATATATGTCACAACATACTGCCTATCCTTCTTTGAGGGTGTGCCAACAAGTTGAAGGAGGTAAGCTAATCCAGATGGACATAAATGAGGCACCAACAATATAAAGCAAGTTCTCACAGTTTTTCATGACTTTAAAGGCATATTTTACTGACAATTGAAGGGCCCCTTAAAGTGATTGCATTTGTATGAAAAAAAAGAAAAAACAGGATAAGATTACATGTGATTTCAAGTTTTTCTTTTTTTTTTAAATGTACACATGAGGTTGCCTATGGATGAAACATGTCATTCAATGAACGAAAATGTCAAACCACTTTGAAATGCAAGGGAAACAGCATAAAAACAGTGAAAAACAAAAATCCTATTTGAAAATTAATTTGTCTTATTATAACCACTTACACAATAAATACGTGCAGTAACAGTGCAGGTCTCACTGGTCTATCAAAAACGTACTTCTCAAGTTGTTGCTCCTTGATAGGTGTCAGGAGCTGTAACATTTAGTAAAATGAAAAACTGTATTTACAAATAACAAACAGACTGATCTTCTCATTGTGGTATTTAGTGATAAAGCTGTTTTGACTAGCTGAATTTTTCCTTGCAGTATGCAGTACTTCCCCATTGGCTTGTTCAAGCAGATGGTTTAAGTTGCATGAAAACTGTCAGCCTCTACATTATGCACTTTGTTCCTTTCTAGCTGGAGGACTTTGAAATAATATGGCAGAATTTACCACTGCAACCTATATATTATCCCAAATTGCCGAGATGGGTGCAATTGAAAGACGTACTTAACTTTTGGACATGAAATTTCAATCTTTACTTTTTGCCTACAAATGCAATCACGTTCAGTGAGAGAGAATAACTTTTCCACTGCAAGCATTTTAAATCCAGCTGCACCAGTCTCTAATTGGTCCTTACTCAAGATATTTCACAGGTTGAGAAAGAGTTCCAGTTGCCTATGGATTACCAAAATTCCATGTAACAGTGGCATATTACTGCTAGAAGTCTTTGCTTTTCGTTAAGATTGAAGCGGTCATTTGGCCTTCAGATTTGACACTAGTGAAAAGTAGATTTGGTATATTGTAGATTAATCTAAAATATTGAAGGGAATTAAGGTTACATGTCTTGAATCTATTGTAATGGGTTTTTTTTTCAGACATTCAAGATTTTAAAGAAGTACTTAGGATATTCATGTAGTTGTGCCTTGGTAATATCACTACTGTACTGTAGTTCTCAATTGTGCAATGTACCATTTTGAGATAAATTGTTCTTTAAAAGTCATCTTCCGTACTGAATATATGCTATGACTTTTTATCAAAGAAGAGAGAAAAATATTCTTGGTTTTTTTGAAAGATCAATTTTCCTCAGTAGACAATCCCTTGATTTGAACAGGAATTCCCAGAAAGAATAAGAGAAGAAATTTTTTCCGCATTCTCTCCAGATCTGTTGCTACATGTACGTACTGCCAGCAGTGTCCACTAATGGTCAACAAGTGCTGTCCCTGCTAGGATATTTAGTCAGTGCTGCAGAGAATCCTTGACCAATTATCCAGGCCATGGGTCAGAAATAATCGCAAACCTGATACATTGTACAAACAAAGGCTGCACTTTTCTCCCAGAAATCATGTTTTCTGCAGTTCCACTCTCTACATGATGTAAGCAATATGTCCATATCTTGTTTTCTCTTGTTTCTTGTAAATACTTTTCATACCTGAGTTACTTATTTGTGTAAGATTTACATTATCCCATATTACTTCTTCCTTAATTGTTTTCTTGCTGTCTCTGTGTATTCAATTGCACTCTGCAAGGCTTCTCTGGAATACTGTGGGAAATGCTCGTTGGCAGCTTTGACGACGTCCGCAAAGGTTGTGAATTGTTTTGTGGTTTCTCTTCCATTTTTATCATATTGAAAAAATGTCTTTCCTTTGAATATAGTCCAAAGTAAATCTTTGTCATAACCAAAGATGACAAGGTCTGTATGACCATCTGGTACCGATGTTGCATCCTTGGCAAGCATATCTGCCATGTGGTAGCAATAATCCCAGCTTTGGAATTCCAGTATCCTATATGTTATCATTCCTCTCCACATCAGTCCCTCATCGTGGTATAAATTTGCATCTTTTTTGACATCAGCTGCTTTAGATATCGGCATGCACAATTTAACGATTCCAGGACAATCCCGAAACAATTTAACAGGATATCCCATAAGTTGGTAGACTGGGGAAGATCTTTTGAAGTCGAGAGAAATTGGTTCCAAGATAGGATGTCTTGTCCCTGGTTCCACCAAATGTGTGCTGCCTTCCTCTGTCACGTCCTTGACAACCAGCCCCACGTGGGCTTGATAGAAGTTAGTCCTTTCCTTTGAGAGTGTAGCACACACTGTGTGAGCCTGGTAACCCAACTGCCTCAGCACTGCCGTTGTAAATGGATTTATTTGGATACATCCTCCACCCTGTTTTTTAAACATCATCATTTTCATCTCATCTTTGTTCGGGCAACGGACGTCAGATCCGCCTGGAAAGTAGCTTAGCAGGGAGAATGGCTGAATAAATTTTGTTCTCCTCTGCACCTCACAGAGAAAGTTGTACCTTTGAGTTTCCTGCAAATTTGCAGGGATCTTGTATCTGTAAGATGTTCTCCAGGTATGAGATTGCCTCATCTTTAGTCAAAATAAATTCATCAGCATCATCAATTTCTTGTTTCATCTAAAGGATGGAAAGTAAGTCAGAAATTGAGTTTGCTTGATATTAAGTTTTGGGCATTGTGCTTTATTGTATACTTTTTGTCATGGAGAGACCAGTACTTACTTTCCTCCTAGTACCTAGCCCTTGCTAAGGGCTGTTCTGCCATTTACGTCCATTATATGCAGTTACTCCTTTTACTTCACCAGCTCTTCTCTTCTACATAATTTCTCTAATGTTCCATCCAATCAAGATACAGCTCCCTGCATAAAGCTACTCCTTTATGCTTTACCCGTGTTCTGTTCTATCATTCCCCCTATCTGTCAGCCGCCAGACTGCTGTCCACCCGAATAGCCCTTGGAAGATGGGAGTTCAATATGTACAACTGAGTATCCTCACATGTAAGCTTTAGATAATGCATGGTAAAATTTTACGATTGTCATCCAGTCACAATGAACATGCTGTACAACCTCGCTTGACTGAATGGTACATTCCTCAAAGGGGTACAGTAACTTACACGCACTTTTAGTGCTTTTGGAGTTTCACAATTGATGTGGACATATATTTTCTCATGTTTTCCAACATAATGTATGTATTAACTTTGTTTTGTAACGTTTGTCATATGTCTAGAAGTCGCGTTTGACGGTTTTAAATTTTGTCCAACGGATATCCTATCATTGCACCCCCCACTTTGTTCAGTTCCACTTTGAACTGAAAACCTGATTGTCACTGTTTGTCCTTTTTTGCTACTAATTCCGTAGCAAATTTTGCTACTTGTTATAGCACAATCCAGTGTTGTACTTTGAAGGAGTGTGAATATATTACTGCTTCTTCCAGGGTCGGGGAAACCGTGGTGCGTGAATGAGGATGTACGAGACACCTTGTGTGTATGCGATATTGGTGATCCGGCCCAACGGGGTCTACATGGTACCATGCTGAACAAGAATTTCTCTCTCCTACATTTACTTGTAACATCAACAATAAGATATTATGATTCACTTTGCAGGGCAACTTATCCTCTGTAACATATCTCTCAAATGTACAACCCCTCCCTCAGTCAAAATTGTTAAGAAAGTAAAGAAAACAAGAAGATCTCTGATAATACAGTAATCGAGATGTTTGGAACTGTTCTGATGTTGCATTGTGAAGTACTTTCTGACTTCAGGAGTAGATCTTCTTGTGCAAAGGACGGAACTACAGTACTGTGTATATATGTTTCTTACATGTTGCTGTTGTCACAGAAAATATTTGTCGTGCAGTTTAACATTACAATTTAACAAGTCAGCTGTGGCAAAAGGTTGATCTCAAAAGGATATACAGTAGTGACAACCAGGACGGCATGCTTTGTGCTAAACGAAGAAGCAAAGCTATACTGTCTATGAGGAGGAGTTACAGCCCAAGTAGGCACGACGTACACGTTGCCTTATCATTATGTATTAAGCAGCGGTGTACATGTACCGGGGAGGACCGGTGAAGAGCTTCACATAGCACACGCTGTTCTGTACTATGTTTATTGACTGTAGAATCTTAGTTACAGTATTGGGTAACTATCTACATAGTTAATACCACAAAACCTCTAGCCTAGTGTTAGTATAGGTGCTTTGGCTACATGTAGGAAATTTTTCATGATGAACTGTTATCTTTTTGGATCTGCTTTCGGTATCTTACTGAGTGCAACCGTATACTTTGTTAACATTGACCTAACGTCCGGCATACTGGCTAGGCCTACTGTGCATGTATTCACACAAATATATCTCAGCAAAATTTTGTTTCTATGATTTATAATTTTGTTGTAATTTTGTGTTCAACTATTCAATAAAGTCATGGCTGTTTTTAATGACTTACCATTGGCTTAATTCAAGAAGTTATGCTTATACTAATCGAAACTCTGTGACAGTCACCTTTCAAACGTACGTTGGTCTGACTATGAACAGATGACAGTTTTCGAAAATGCCTGTGTTCACACCACAAACTATTTCCAGTTGTTGAAGAGTTTGTTTTGGTCTTGGAAATAGCTTGAGAATACTACCCACCATGGTGCTGCAGTCATAAACAACACCATGCTTAGGTCATTTTTCAAGAGAGACAGTGTATTCACATGAAGTAGGTAACAACGTACGCTTTTTGGCATGAACTCAGTACGCAACTAATGTTACTATTGTAGGACAAGTATAGTGGTCGTATATTTGTGTAGGTGATGTAGCATAGTATCACGTGCTGTTCTCTGCAGAGTGAAGTGTGACACTGAACAGTTGGTTTGCAGCTGTCCACTCCTGATGTCATATTTTAGATTTCTGGAAAAGCGCAGCAAGTCGGTCTAGTCTGCCGTTTCACACAAATTACTCCTGCAAATCCAATTTCACTCGCAGTTTGAAAAATATGAAGTTGTAGATGTCATAAAAAACAATGTTTGATTTTCCTGAAAGCATATCTCTCATGATATCATAATTATATACGTCAAACATTTGAGATAATTTGTCCAACAGTTTGTGGTGATATAGTCATTGTTTACAAAGTAAAGAGTTTCTTAGTTGCAAAAGTCAAGGCTAACCTTGACAAAGGTTTCTAAGAAGTAAAGAAAATTCTTCATGTAAAAATTGTTACTTTTGAAATAGTAAAGTGCTTAATGACGTAAAGCAAGAAAAAGGACTCTTGAAACTGAAAAGTACTTGAATGGCATCGAGCAAAAAAACTTAAAGAATTCTTCTTGAAGGAAAGAAAGTGCATGAGCTATCCAGGCAGTCAGTGTCTGAGATCAACCTTAGACTGCGATGGTTTTCAGAAGAAAAAAAATTGAGACACTCTGCTAATAAAATGTTGGGATGAAATTTGAAGCAAAATGGCATTGTGTATGTTGCAATTGCTTTCATGATCATTACTGTTTCGTCATTGTTTAATATTGATGTGCTAAAGCTACTAGATAGAAACATTTTAAATTTTTCAGCATTTTACCTTAGCTGTTTCTGTAGAAATAAATGAAACAGACATCACATGTCGATGTTTAAGTTCTCTTGCCGGTGACCGGTAGTGATGTCTCGGTAGTGGAAGACATCTTGCCAGCTGCAGTGTATGGACTGTTGATAACATCCTCACTCCTCGAGAAAGGAAGAATACTGATCTTAAGCTGGCGTCCACACCCTTTGATGTGTGTATTGTACCGTTCTAGTCTGAGGCTGGCCACCCTCTTTCTTTGATATAATCTGGAACACAAAGCTGAGACTGGCATCCCCACTCTTTGATATATTCTTGCAAGCTGTGGCAGAGTTATTAAAAGGTTAAGTTTTATCCTTTTAAATCGTTCTTGAGCTGCAAACAAAAGTAAATCCAGAGCAACGAATACTCTTTGTCATCAGAGTAAGTTATTGTGTACTATTTGCGCGTGTCATACGGTCTGTTTAAAAATTTCATCTGCAGCTGAATACACTTAAAGGCTGTAATGCATCACCCCAGACAGTTACAATTCTCCCAACCACCTACCTCTAGTCCCTCCCTCAGCCTGTCTTACATTCTTCCAAATGTGTAATCAAAACAATGGATCCCTGTGTACGCTGTGTAATACGAGCTGCTCTGCATCTTTCGAATTTGCTGGTAATCTAATAGTACTGTAACTTAGAACCAGTTGAGAATTTTCCTTTCAGGGAGGTGAAAATATAGCTTAGGGTGATGCAATACAGCCTTTAAGGTCCATGAGCATATCTTTCAATATTTTCGATGTATTTGGTAATTCACTCCATACCATAACATCGATATTGATTTTGCTCATAACCTATATATAGATAACATCAATGTAGATTTAACAATGGGAGAGAGTACAATCTTCTATAGGGGATGGGTGATAGTCATTTTTGATTCCTTGCTGAAGGCAAAAGGAATCTAGTGTATGTGATGGTGATGTTGTGTGTGTGTGTGTATGTGACGTCTTGCTTGTAAACACGATATCTCAAGAAGAGTAACTGTGACTAATCTCATATTGGTGCATGGGTTGGTCATATTGAGTAGATGATGCCTATTGTTTTGGTGGAGCTCAAAGGTCATTTTAGGTTACCAGAGGTCAAATTTTGAAACACATGTAAACACTGTGTAAAGATTGTGTAAACACTATATTTCAAGAAGTGCAGACTTGACTACACTGTTGTATGTGGTGTGTGGGTTGATCATATTAAGTAGCTGATCCCTACTATTTTTGGTAGAGGTCAAACTTTGTTTGAGGTCACCAGAGGTCAAAATGTAAAAACATCTCAAGAAGAGTAATCTTGACTAATGTCATACTTAGTGTGTGGCTTGGTCATAATGAGCAGATGATCCCTATTATTTTTGGTGAAGGTCAAAGGTCATTTGATGTCAACAGAGATCAAACTGTAAAAACCTTTTAAACACAATATTTCTAGAATGGTAATCTTAACTAATCTCTCATTTTGTATGTGGGTTGGTCGCATTAAGGAGATGATCCCTATCCTTTTTGAAAGAGGTCAAATGTCATTGGAGGTCACCATCAGAGATCAAAATGTGAAAAACTTGTAAACACACTATCTCAAGAATTGTAATCTTGACTAATTTCATACTTAGTGTGTGGGTTGGTCATAGTGAGTAGATGATTCCCATTGATTTTGGCAGAGGTCAAATTTCATTTGAAGTCACCAGAGGTCAAATTGTGAAAGCATGTAAACTGCTAAGTCGGTACATTGGTCAGAGTAGCTTATGTAGGCATGCTCTCTCTTGTAGGATAAGATGTTTGAATTTCAAAATTGGCACATGTACATGTTGTCTTGTTCTTCATCAATATTGGCAAGGAATCACAAAGTCCTTTGGCCTTGTTTTATACTGCATTTGCACTCAGACCTCCACAATGGCCACATTTCATCCCACTATGAACAAAGTGGAATACATGTCAGACAATGCAGGGGGGTTGGCGATTGTTGTCCATGCCAGGATGGATGGTGTCACACTGTCAAGAATTTGGCTACGACAGTCACTGGTGCACCCTAGACACCTACCAGGCTTTGATAAAATGGGTTGAATGCATTACAGAGGGAGAGTTTGTAAAGGGCCTTAACGAAATAACTAGGAGGATCTCTGCAGTAGGACAGGACACATGTATGGAACGCTGCCATTTAATGCAATGGTAGATATTCTCAATTTAATTTGAGATATCTGCAATTGCATTAGCTTGAATCAAATTCTAGATATCTTAAATAAATTGAGATGTCTAGTAAATTGCCTCAGTAAATTGAGCTTGTATGCTAATGTAAGGATAGATAAAGGAGGGTAAATTAAAGGAGAGGTACAATACAATACATGTAAATTATTTCAAATGGTATATGTCAAACATTTGAATAATTTTAGTGATAAAGTTTTGTAGTGTGTGTGTTTCCTTAATTGCATAAAAGGATCTATTTGATTGGTATCATGCATTAGTTAAATTACTATTAATTTCCCATCTAGCACTATTGACTGCATGGGTTTGGCCTACTTCATTGCAACACTGAGCTCATGTATAGTTAATGACAGGATATTTCAGTGAGCTAAATTAATTCACAAACTTAATCAAATTCATCAGGTCTATTCTGCCTTGTTCGCATACTCACCAGTGGAATGGCTAGCTTTTATTATTGTTATTGATCCAAACAGTTAACTTATTTACATACTTTTACAGTAATACTATCCTTGCATGCTAACTTAGTTATGGCCAAAAGCTACTGCTAGCTGGCAGTATAGAGAGAACTGTACAGTTTATTTATGCCCCATGTTAGTGCATGTATGTCAATTAAGATAGGCAGCCTAAGTTTAACTTGAACAATTACATGATTATCATAGTGGTTTGCAATGCAATTCACCTCTTACCAGCAGAGAATTGGAAATTTTCCTTTGTAGCTGAATCCAAGTTAATTCCAACATCAAATGATTAGCAGCAAAAGATCCATAAGTGAGTTATCACATCACATGTGTATGTTACCCACTCCCATCACACTGCAACATACAGCCTGCCGTCATGTACACGTACCATTGTATTCATACACAGTCACTCAACTGATCCAGTGATTGGCTTCCTGTGCCCTTTGTAATGTGCATAATGCATACATGTAGTATGGTTCTACTCAAATAACATGAATTGTATGATGTCTGTGACAGCCAGACATGAACTTTGTGCTGACAGCGGGTGGGTAATTCCTCTAGGTTGTTATTGTTGTCACATGGACGGTTTCTGCATGAGCGAGTATACCAGACTGAAGGGTCCTAATAGATGGTACCTGTATCTTTACTATGTTTAGGTTCAAATTCACTCGACTAGTTCTTAAAGCTAGAGTGTGATACTATCTGAATCTGCTCTTAAGCAGTAACTGGTAGAAAGGACAGAAATAACTTAATTGGCCTTCCAAGTAGTTTGCATGAAGGTTGAAAGGGTATTCCGGTGGTATAATTAATCAAGTTCTTCGATGAAAAGAGCATATTTTGTCACTCAGCAGGCACTTTGCTCATCGATGTCTTGTTCTTAATTGATATTGAAATTATATTGATGTCTAGTTGCCTGTCTTAAAAAGCTCTAGCTGGCCAAAAAAGATTTCCAGGTATTTCTTGGTTATACAAAATGTTTATATGTAACACTGGCATATTACTGCAAGAGGTTTTGCTTTTCTTTGAAATCAAATGTCTCATTTAACCTTGAAATTTGATATCAGAGAAACTTGAGATTGAATATATTGTAGAGTGATCAAAATATTTGGAGATTAAGGTATGGAACAGTCAGATCATTGTATGTCTCTTCCATGGCGGTGAAGATGATTAAGTTGTGTAGATCTATATGACATCACAGTGTTTCTATATTGCAATGTACAACTGTGGAGAAAATAAATTTTGCTATGGGGTTATTATGTTTTCACAAATCACCAGAAAATTTTTCCCTATCCCAGTGAGAAACCAGTGGCCAATTCCTTTGACATTTATATTTGAATCAAGTTTGACTGACTATTATGAGCTCTCTGCACATGTCAGTAAATCGCATGGAAATTATGTACCTGAGAAAACTTGACATTTACTTAATTCCTTTGTGTAGTAGAATATCAAACTTCCAAATTCTCACAGATATATTAATTTATTATATACAGCATAGGTAAGCCAATCAAGATGAACATAAATTAGATAACTGCAGTGAAGCAAGTGGCCACATAATTTCATGACTTCCAATGAATAGGAATTCCAGTGAAGGATAAGTGAAGGATTTTCTGAAGAAACCTTAATATTTTTAAGAAGGATAAACCTGGTTTGTTCGATTGTAAGATGCATTGACGCTCTCACAACTTTTTCATTCTCTGGAGCAATGAAAAAGCCTTTGTGCCAGCAACGTGGAAGTTGATGTGATGTGATTAATTTAAGTATTTCCATCTCTGTATTTGTCTCTGCATGTATGTATTTGACTGCAGTGTCCATTTGGAAGGATGGTACAACCACAAATATAGTATAAATATTGTAAGTATAGTATAGTAGTATAAATTTAGTCAGCATAAATCTGATCATTTTAGTGAAACTTCCATTCAATTCCCATGTGTAGTTCCTGGATATGAACAGTTGAAGTTGCCAAATTTGTTGCCAAAAATTAACTTGAAGCAAGCGGGAGTGATGTCATCTCCCCACATTGCTAAAGCATTTTCTGCTTTTTGTTTAAACTTCACACCAAATTTAATACTTCAATATCTAGTGCTATCAGAGTGTGAATGTATGAGGAGTATGAGGGTTTGCGACCTTCACATAGCCAGTGCTTACTGTAAGCTGGGCTCTTATTGATTTCAAGGTCAAAATAATAAATTCAATAATAAAGAAAACAAAATACTCTTCAGCATTGTGAGCAGAGGATGTCACTCCTGCTTGCTTGAAGTTCACAGTTGGTAACAAAGGGGGAATTTCAACTGATATTTCGAGAACCACACATGGGAACTGAATGGAAGTTTCACCAGATGGCTGCATTAAGTTAATGTTAACATATTAAAGCTAATATTTGTGACTGGATCATCCTTTAAATGGTCAATAATGTTGTTACTGGTAGGATATCTACCCAATGGAATTGTGATCCTTGACCAAATTCATTCAGGCTATGAAGTAGAAATAATTGCATTCCTGATATGTTATTTCTAAAGGAATTCTCCACAACTATACATGGGATTTTTCCCCCTTCTGTCAGTTAAACATATAACAATGTTGTGGTAGAAGCCGTTTTAGATGCAAAGTCTGGTTTAAAAGTAGGACTTCAGTACGAGCCTGCAAGTGTGCACTATAGAAACGACAAACGCGCTGTTTTGTTTTTGCGTTCATTGCATTCATAGCAAGGTCTTACAATGCAAAACTTCTTTGAGTTCAGCAATTATGAAAGCCTCATGGATCCACATTTTAGTAAGATACAGTACAATATATCAAGTAGGGTAACCTTCACTGACCTCCTACTTGATGTGTGAGTTGTTCATACTGAGTAGATGATCCCTATTGTTTTTGGTGAAGGTCAAAGGTCATTTGAGGTCACCAGAGGTCAAACTGTGAAAACTTTGTGAAAATGATATCTCAGGAATGTTAACCTTGACTAACTTCATACTTTGTGTGTGGGTTGGTCATACTGAATAAATTGTACTCATTGTTTTTGGTGGATATTGAAGGTCACCAGAGGTCAAACTGTGACAACATTGTAAAAAAAATCTCCAAAAAGCTAAACTTGCCTGATATTCTACTTGGAGCATTGCTTGACCATATTTATTGATGACTCCAATTGTTTTTGTTGGAGATGAAAGGTCATTTGAGGTCACCAGATGTCAAATTGTAAAAACTTTGTATAAACAAGATCTCCATGAAAGATAACCTTGACTGATATCATACTTTGAGTGTTTGTTGGCCATTCTGCGCTGAGGACCTCTTAGATATTCCAGTGTTCGGGTTCCAAATTGTTACTTGAAATCCTGTCGGGCTCCCAACATTGACAGCTGTAATGTAGTGCAGTGCATCTATTACTTTATGTGGTAAACTTATCTATCAACATCAGTAACAAATGGTGCCTGCATGCCTACTGAAAACTTTTCTAATGGGAATTTAAGAATTAATGTTCCCTCCTGTTGTGGAATTTGATTTCTGATGTTTCTCGTTGAAAAATGTCTATTGGCATTAAACGTGTGTTTTTGTTGACTAATTCAAGTGCAAGTTAGTGCCTTTAACTTAAGGATCGAAGAAACAATGTTGCTTTGAGAATTGGGTAACAGTGTAGCTTGAATAATTGAAAACATTCTTTCAAGTTGAAAGGGGCTTATGAATAGTGCTGGTATTTTACCAGATTTCTTCATAGACACATATAGGTTGAAGTGTCTTGTATTTTCAGCTATTGTGATTTCTCTACATCAATAAAGAAAAGTTCTGCAGTAATTTTTGCAAAGTCAGGATGAAAGTCAACCCTGCAGATTGGTTGGCATGTATACAGATTGTATGGCATTGAGTTGAAATTGTGTCATGTTACTACTAGGTTAGTGGTTCTTTCTGGTTGTTCAGAACAATTGGTCCCATGTGGGCCATATGGATCATTTTATTTAATAGTGCAAAATCATTCTTTTCTGCATGTATTTTGCTGTACAGTGTGAAAGCAGCTTGTCAAATAAGCATTGTGGTAGTGGAACCTCTGGCAGTGTTTAACATCTGTAGGTCCAATTTCAGGTTGGGCCATATGGGCTGTAAATTGTCAAAGTAATTTTTTTACAGATTATATGTTACAGTGTTGAGGGTTCTCAGATTAGTAATATGGTAGTTGAGTACCTTTGGCTAATCAGTGTGGTCAGGACTAAATGACTACAGTTAAGTTAAAAAAATCTTCACTCAAGGAACCATAGTGCACTTGGGCTCTCGTTATTTCATATTATGCTATTATTTTATTGATAACATATTCTAATTATTACTTTTTTGTGTTTAATGCTGTTTGTTAAGGAACGAAGGAAGGGGACTGACTTCAATAAAATCAGGGATGTGTTTTGTTGGTCTCGTTACTTTTGTTGGTATTAAGCAGATCTTCACATTTGAAAGCACTGGCAAACTGACCTCATTTGTCTCATTGGGTTGTCATTAGAAAAGTGTGGCCATTAGAGGAGACAAAAAAGAAGAGGAGCAAGGATGGAGGTCTGTTTAGTACTGTGGATATAAGGTGACATGTGAGACCTAAGGTGAACGTGTGAGAATACCTTGTTACTTTAACAAAATTTTGCAAATTGTAGATTAGTTATAGCAGGGTCATATATTTTTATTTGCTTTTGTAACTTGTTAAAAGTGTCTTCTTTAGGGCTCTCAAGAAAAAAGCTTATCATTTTTGGTGGAGGTCAAAGGTCATTTCAACTCATTTGGAGTCAATGGGGATCAAATAGTGAAAACCATGTAAACATATCTAAAGAAAGGAAGCTTTTACTTTGGTATGTGAGTGTATCTTATTCTTCTTAAGTACAAGAAGGCTATTTTATGGTAGAGGTCAAAGGTAATATGTTGTCACCAGGGGTCAAATAGTGAAAACCTTGCACACACAATATTTCAAGATGGGAAACTTGTACAGATCTCATATTTGGTGTGCGGTTGTATCTTTCTGAGTGCAAAAATTTAAAGTCTATTGTTTATTATGGAGGTCAAGGTCATACCTATTCCTATATGAGTATTACATTCATGTCTCTGTTTATGAAATCCTGAGGCTTAATTTTCATCCAGCGATATGCTATCCCCTATGGACCCCACCAGGGCTTTGTCCCTGGCCATGAGTTGTCATCTTGTCAACTGAGAGGAATAGCCTAATCAATTAACCTCCTTTGGAATCTTTGCATTAGATGATGCATTATGGACAAAAATACTGTATTCTCATCATGAGACTGAATATTTCACCAAGAGATACGATAAGACGAGCTTTAGGAGGCTTACCCCCCGGACCCCCATTGGTGCTTTGCCGTGGACTCACCAGGGGCCCTTAGATGGGCCCCTGGACCCCACTCGCTATGCCCAAATTTTTTTGCCCACCCCAAAGTTTTTTCCCTCTATTTGTCCCCTCCTTCCCCTTCTATAATCCTGGCATTGCCACAGGTTTTTGGATCAGATCATTACAAAGGAATGACCTGTTCACATTTCTTATTTGCTACATCTTTAAAGCCTCCTCTCCACTCAGTAGTATCCTGCTTCTCATGAACATTTGCTGGGCTGGAATTACTCTTTTTTGTTGTATCGTTGCCCTGGTGATAAGAATCAAGCCAGTATTAAGTTTTTGTTCACAGCAATGGTCATGCCAGTTCTCCCAAAGCCATCGAAAAAGAGTTGGAAATACCAAATGACGAACTTAAATATCTTGTGAATAGAAACGAAAGTGCAGAAATCATGCTATTATGTTGCTTTCCATTTGTTCTAGGGGAAAATACATTCTTACTGTTGAGAAAGATTTCCAAGAACTTTTCTTTGTGCATGTAATTTTTCCAACATGAGATTTAATACCTGCAATCAGAAATTCCTTTCCTCCCCCAACAAAAACAATTTGTCAGAAACAAGCCTCACACAATTTATTCTTATAACCCCCATACTGTCCACATAGGCTAAACAGTCACAGTACCTGACCTTACTTGCTGCAATGAAAGGTTTTAATCAATACTGGACCTTGCATTAACTGTAGAATAGTGCACAGTGGGGGGTTAATGCAAGCAATGCACAAGTTTGCAGCCCAAGTGCATCCAGCAATACCATTAATCTTTAAACCCCATACCAGTATCTTGTTCATAACTCAAGATAATTGCAGTTTGAAGAACTTGCTATTACTGTAAAGACAGATTTCCAGGTGTGTTATGCATGGTTACAAAATATTTTTGTTTTCCTTTGAGATTGAAGTGGGCATTTAACTGTGAAATGTGACACTGAAGAAAAATTTAGATTGGATACTGCAGATTGATCAAAGAAAGTTGTGGAAGTTCAGGTGTCCATCTTTTTCACTGTTGTTATGTTTCCTTTGAAGCAATAAAGAATATGAAGAAATACAGATTTCATTCAAGTAGTTGCGGCTGTGTGACATCACAAAATTTCCCATACTGGCAATGTACCATTTTGAAATAGATATTTCTTTAATAATCCATAACTTTCAAATGGGACATATTATTGAGGTACAGATTATGCAAATTGAGAGAGAAAAATTCTACTTTTTTATGATACCCCAACCCCTTTAATACGTAAAATTTAATCAATGACTGGCTATTTTGAGCTCAGTCTTGCACTTCTCTAGTTATATTTAAACGAAGAATACTTGACATGTCTTTACGTAGTAGAGTACCACATTACCAAGTTCTAGCAGAGATACAGGTGCTTATTTTCTGCATATGTATACATCAAAATGAACGTGAATAGGGTAACTACAGTAAGCAAAGTTGCTGTACAATTTCTCGACTTCAGTGAACAGGAAATTACCTTGTTGGAAATTTAAGAGTAAGGGAAGATAGTCAAGCAAAGTAGCTCCATCTTCAGATCTATTGCTACATTCATGTATTGACTGCAGTATCCATTATGGTCAGGAATGCTTTCTCTGTAAGGATATTTACTCAATAAAACATGACCACTGATTCAAGGTTTAAGGGCAGAAATAATAGTATGGTTGATATATTATGACACTGATTGTGTGCATTTGGTGTTTTTGAGCAGCCATTGTGTGATGACTAATAAAAACACACACATTGAAAGGAGTATTTCATCATTATGCCTTTGTTTTCTGTTGTTTGTGATGAATACAATTACATCAAGGGTAATTATTTGTCTGAGGTTTACCTCATGCTGATTGTTACTTTAATAAGTGCTTGCTTGCTGTCTCTGTGTATCCAATTGCACTCTGCAAGGCTTCTCTGGAATACTGTGGGAAACGCTCATTGGCAGCCTTGATGACGTCCGCAAAAGTTATGAATTGTTTGCTGGTTTCTCTTCCATTCTTATCATATTGAAAAAATGTCTTTCCTTTGAATATAGTCCAAAGTAAATCTTTGTCATAACCAAAGATGACAAGGTCTTTGTGAACATCTGGTATCAATGCTGCATTCTTGGTAAGTATGTCTGCCATTTGGTAGCAATAATCCCAGCTTTTGAATTCCAGTACCCTATATGTTATCATTCCTCTCCACATCTGTCCCTCATCGTGGTATAAATTTGCATCTCGTTTGACGTCAGCTGCTTTAGAAATTGGCATGCACAATTTAACAATTCCAGGACAATCCCGAAATAACTTGATAGGATATCCCATAAGTTGGTAGACAGGGGAAGCCCTTTTGAAAGTCGAGAGAAATTGGATCCAAGATAGAATGTCTCGTCCCTGGTTCCACCAAATGTGTGCTACCTTCCTCTGTCACGTCTTTGACAACCAGCCCCACATGGGCTTGATAGGAGTTAGCCCTTTCCTTAGGAAGTGTAGCACACACTGTGTAAGCTTTGTAACCAAACTGCCTCAGCACTGCCATTGTAAATGGATTTATTTGTATACATCCTCCTCCATGTTTTTTAAACATCATCATTTTTATCTCATCTTTGTTGGGGCAACGGATGTCAGACGGGTCTTGTAAGTAATGTACCGTGGAAAAGGGCTGAGTAATTCTTGTCCTTCTCTGCACCTCACAGAGAAAGTTGTACCTTTGAGTTTCTGCAAATTTGCAGGGATCTTGTATTTGTAAGATGTTCTCCACGTATGAGATTGCCTCATCTTTAGTTACAGTAAATTCATCAGCACCATCTATTTCTTCTTTTAACTAAAGAAAGGGAAATAAATGAGAGATGAGGTTGGCTTGATAAGTATCTTTAGAGGATTTTGTACTGTTCCTGTAATTTATTGAACATTTTTAGTCTGTGGAATACTTTTTATTCTTTGGTGATAGACCCGTGCCGAACAAGAAGCTTCTGTCTCCTAAGTTTACTTGTTGTAATATTAGGTCAAACATTTCAGGATGCATTGTCAAAAAGTTTGTGGTGATGTAGTTGTTGTTGAAATACAGTAGAAAGGTGACCTTTACAAAGGTGTCTAAGAAGTTCATAAAATTGTTGAGATAAGAAAATGCGTACTTTTGAAATAGTGCAGTGTCAAAATTGAAATTTACTTTAATGACATTGATAAAAAAAAAGGAAGGAATTTGCCATGTTAAAGACAAAAATGGAGCTATCCAAGCAGTTAGTAATTTAGAGATAAAAGTTAGAGGTAGGTAGTGATGATTTAAGAAAATGAAAAGGTTTGAGGCCACTGTGAATACAATCAATTGAAGCTGAAGGTTAAACTGTTGCGATTCTATCCAAAATTTGGTTCTTGATCCTCCTATTTTTGTCCTCCTGTTATTGTTTAATGCTGAGCTACTTTTAGGTAATTGAAAGAAATATTTGAAATGTTTTACCTTCACAGTTTCTGTGGAGAGCAAAGAAACAGACATCGCATGTCGATGTTTAAGTTCTCTTGCCGGTGACCGGTAGTGTTGTCTCAGTAGTGGAAGACATCTTGCCAGCTGTAGTGTTTGGGCTGTTGATAACATCCTTACTCTTTGGTGTAATCTACAACACTAAATTGAGATTGGCGTCCTGCAGTCTTTGAAATATCCTACAAAACTAAAGCTGAGGCATCTTTTAAGCTTCTTATCCTTTTGAATCATCCTGGAGCTGCAAACAAAAGTAAATCCAGACAATAAATAGTCTTGTTGTCACTTAAGTCTCTATGGACCATTAGGCTATGAATGTGTCATAAAGCACACCCTGGCAAGGTTGTATTATCAAGTGATGTTTGTTCCTTTGTTATTCATGACAAAAATGATTTTCTTTATGGTTGAATCAGGAGTAAGATCCAAGCCTTTTGTAGGAAAGGATGTTACTAACATTTTCCTGTATGTGCCCCTTTTAGTTTAATGAAAAATGTAACATTTGCTTTCATGGTGGTGTATGTGTATATGGGGGAGGGCTTCTGTTAATATGTTTTTGATGTATACCTCATGAACATGATCTCTCAAGAAGGGAATGAAGCTCCAACATCTGTCACATTTGATAATTATAAAGACATTGGGTACAACAACACTGTTGATTGAACTTGAGGTCAAATGTCATTTTCGGTAAAGAGTGGTTAAATTTTGCATACTTTATTTGGGAAGCAATTTGACAGATCTTACATTGGATATGAAGATGTACCACATTGAGGACCATATTGATTTTAATGGAAGTCAATGGTTTTTGTCAACAGTAAAGGTCAAAATGTAAAAACTTTTATGATATCTCTGGAAGGGAAGCTTGCTTACACTGATCTCACATTTGCTGTGTTGGTGTTGTGTACCATATCGAGTGAAAAAGCCAGCTATCATATTTGGAGGAGGTCATTTGTGTCATCAGGTGTTGATTGGTGTGAGAAGAAGGGACCATAGGTAAAACCATTGCCTAAATATGTTGAGCTGTTGTGCTCATTCAAAGATAGACAAAGGAGACTACAAGTTAGTGCACAGTGAAAAAATTGTTCCAAATATTTACATACCATTGACAATGTTCATGGTATATGTAAAACAATTGAACTAATGTGAGTGGTAATATTTAAGTCAGTCATGTTTGTATACTTCTTACATTGCATATAGAAGGATCCATTTGATTGGTATTATGCATTAATTAAGATAAACTTCACATTTATTGACTCTTCTTTAATCCAATTCCGCCAAGCTCAGTTATAGTAAAAGAATTTACCTTGAACTAGTTGATTCGGGAACTTGATAATATTTTTCTCTGTCTTGTTTACATTGGAATGGTTTAGGTTATAGCTGTAAATTGACACAACTCATTTGTAAACACAAAATACTATTTGGGGGTCATTCTTTGTCAGATCACACAATTGTTTTGTCATTTTACACACCTACATTTCAGATTTTGGTGAAATTTGGTGTGTAGAATTACTGTATTGCCAAACGGAAAAAGACAAAATATTAGCAAAATTGGGCACCAGGTCCCGGAGATATATCCCTTCAAAAATGGCTCAAGGTCACAAAATTGGCTGAACCTTTAGAATATAAATGACCATAACTTCTTAGTATATATACATCCATTTTTAATGGGTGAGGTGTCATTAAAAGGTAATAAAATAAACTTTCAGAATTAATGGCTAGTCTCTCTGATAGGATAACCTTTTATCTTTTGACCATTGCTTTGACCTTGAATATGACCTTGTGGACCATTTTTATTTTTCAAAAAGTATGGTCTTTACATTCATCAGCATCTCCTCTTTTGGATAAGTAGTTCCAAGGGGGCTTTTTCCTGTAACTCTATTAGGAGCTCCTGAAAAGTCTAAACTTTGGTAATTTTATGTTTTACCATATAACACACTAGTTGGTACAGCATATATCCCTATGTTGTATTCTCCTGCAGTTAAGAACTGTGGTCAGTATACTCAAAGCAAGCATACCTTAAAATGTTTCTTACTCTCCTCATTGCCTAGTGTTACAGTCTGGCAAATTACCGTAACCATACCTCAGAAAAACTATGACTATTTTACACATTTTAAGCATCATCATCCATGAGAAATTACAGAATCTCACCAAACCGAGATATGAAATGTAGTTGTTTTCAAAAATTTGCTGTGAATGACTGCAGTACTGTGAAATCAGGAGACTTCTGTAACATGACAATCTAAATTTGGTCCTAAACACAATATTTGTGGTCTACAGTATCTTATAACAGTTGTTTTTAGGAGATACTTAATAGATTTACAAGAAAAAAAAAGCCTCTTGGCGATACATATCAAATTAAAGGAGGAGATAAATATAAAATGCATATTTCTTTGGAAAGGAAAATGGTCCCACAAGGTCATATTCAAGCTTATTTTATTACCCAATTTAGAATGACACCCCACCCATAAAATTTGGGAGGATACTTTTCAAGTTATGGTCATTTATATTCTGACGGTTCAGCCAATTTGCGACATTGAGCCATTCTTGAAGAGCCATATCTCTTGGAGCTAGTGTCTAATTTTGCTAAAATTTTATATTTTTCTGTTTCACCATACATGTATAGTAATTTTACACACCAAATTTCATCAGCATATTCTGGGACAGTCCTGTACTATGTTTCCCAGTCAGGTGATTTGACTTGCAATGACCCTTTGATGACTTAGGATAGTTGTATTAAAACTTCTAAGCTTAGACTGGCCTTGAGTTTGACCAATTAATCTAAGAAATAATAGAAATACGCCCAGTGCATGAACTGCACATGCATGTATCCATGTGAGTACATGTATGTGTAGGCAGCCTAAGTTTAACATGCACAGTAATCATACTTAATAAGTTTACTCTGTAATTTACCTCTCTCGATCCAGCAGAAAATTGGACGTTTCGGTAGGTGAATCCAGTTCGGTTCATTCCGAAGTCATCACAAACTGTAAGGCAGGAATGATAGCAACATTGATTGCTAAAGTGTAGTGGCTTATGTAGTGGCATGTGTGACGTAAACTACTAAAATACCAGCACACTGTACCTTACACTACAGTCATGCAGCCACATGTACAGGCACCATTTATACACAAGCAGTCACATGCAAAGAACACCAAAGTACATGCAGGTACACATAACTACTGAATGACTACCTGTGTTCCACACATAATGAATAAAGACCGGGTACCACGCCGACAATATGACTTGAATATATAAACCTGACCTTTTGTTGCCCTGACAACGGATGGGCTTTTTACATATCAGACGCTTAAGTGTGCACCACAGTACATGTTGAGTCCTAATTCACCTATGTTACTTTATCTTTACTATCGTTAGGTTCAAACTTACTTGACTAGTTCTTAAAGAGTGCAATATCTTGTCAGTCTGCTTTAAGCAGTAAATTATAGGAAAGAAATGCATTTGTAACAACAACTTAAATTATTTCATGAAAAGTATACTTCAGTTGGCCATCGCAACCCTCGCAGTGTGCCTTGCACATCGAGTGCAACATTTATAACTAGGTAAAATAAACAAGGGGTAAACCTTCTTTAGAGTTTTGCCTTACCCAATTATAAGTTCTGCCAGTTGGACCTTCAGTTCTGAACTTAAGTATTTTACCGGTACACCCAATTACCACTAGGAATACATATGTATTGTTACTATTGTACTTTTGAGGTGGTATCTGGCATGTACTGTACTGTAGTTTCAAAGTCAGTGTCTTTTTTTGTGTAAAGCAGAAAAGTTGCAGCCTACACAGTATCAACATAATTACAAATTTATGAAAATTCCTGGGTAGATTTCCTGTAACTTTGAACAGTCCGTGTAAGAATATTAGTCTTTACTATGAGGCCACTGTAAAACCTTGGGGGGTTGGTGTCTCTTTCACTTTCAAAGAGAACATGCTTCTGAGACTGATTTCATTTTCACCAATCAAGAAAATTAAGTAAAATAATGTTTCTACAGTTGTTATGAAATTTCAATCCTCAGTGACCAATTCCCATAAATATTTTATATTTTGCTGCAATACACGTACCTCATTTACTTTGGATCATTTAGATGTGACAGCGGTTGGGAGGGTAATGCTTGCAACCAGCCAATCGCAGCTCTCCCTAACTCTCTGAGAGACACCTTCAATCATCAACCGTTCATTGGTGCAGGTGGATGGAGTAGTATCCATGGAGCTGAACTTACTCAAGTCTGTGGACCCTTGGCCTCTGGCTCTGCTCTTCACTTTCATTTGGTTAGTGTCAATACTGTATCACAATGTATTCATTCTGTGTTGTCTGCGCTTCATGACCACCATAGGTTGCAAGTAAGGCTGTGACGGTTAGTAAAAAATTGGAAACCGGTTTTGGTAGCCGTGAAAAGCGTTTTTTTCAAAATCTGCTCTGACCACATGCATAACGCACTTGCCACGCCAACTGTAAATTATTTTGAATAAGAATTTGCACAACTGTTGGTCAAATGTTAAACGAAAACTCAAGTTTTTCGGCAAATCCTTCAACACACCAGCAATAAGTAGAAACTTTCCAATAAAAAGTGTGGAATGCTGTATGGAAGTAAAATTTGAAATAGAACAAAAATCACAATTTGTTACTAACCAGTTTTTTCCTAGTAACTGGTTTTGCGGTTTCTCGAAAATTCCAAAAACCGAATCAGACAAAACCGATTTTAACCAGTTTTCAAATCAAAACCGGTTTTTGAACAGCCTTAGTTGCAAGTCTATTTATCAGAAGTGTCGGACCAGATAGGATGAAGGGATGTGATAATTTGCCAATCTGCTGTATGGATGTGAAATATAATTATTTGTAGTAATTGGATGAATTATGAAATAATTAGGTAAAATTTACTGTCATTCGCAAATTTTTTATTTTTGTGTATTTGGATAGTCATTAATTTGAATCTCTTCAGCTGCTTGCCTGAATGATTAATGCAGAGTAACATACCCTCCAATCTGGGATTAAATATCAGAAAGTTTTGTTTATTTGTTTGTTTTAGTTTTCCATACAGTCATTAATTTTTATTGCTCTTCGGTCAGATTTATAATATAGTATTACTACAATCAGGAATTAATTATAAACCAGAAGTGCACTAATTCCACTGAATGGCTAGGTCAGCTTCGTTGAGGGCATGGTTGTATGGAAGGCTTCAAGTTATTCCATCATTTTCTGACCAGACAAGAGTAAACTGCCATGTTAAATTGACAATGTGGGAATTTGAGAGGGAACTGCAAATCATTTGGTCAAGAAACCAACTGTGGAGAGAATTGCTTGCTGGTCAAAGGGTCCGTCTTGCAATATGTAGGTCCCAGAATTAAATCCCAGTAGAATCATGTGGAAATTTTCTGGGGACTAAAAATTGGCCTGTTCAACAAAGCTGTTTACAATGGGCACAGTGCTGAGGGGGTTATTTGGGCTCCTGTTGTCTGATTTATGTCCTTTCTACCCCTGGGTGTTCACTACAGTGAACCGTTGAACTGGGCAAGTCCTTCATGCGTCCCAGCCTTAATTTGTAAAAATGACTTTAGACGGGGGATATCTCTGGTTCATTGGATGGGGATGTTAAATGGTGGTCATGGGAGCTGGTATGGGTCTGCATTGGAATTGTGCGGTGTCATTCCTGCCTCACTAGCCTCTGGACACTCATCGAAAAGAGTAGGCGAATCTCGCCGGTGCACATTCGCAAACAACGTGGTGTGGTGTTCTTTGTGAGCCCAAATGGCTTCCTGATTCTCAAATTTTCAAATACAAATTCAACTGACTTAGGCAATGCAGTGGCATTAGACTGCAGTGGTTACTGGATCCTCTCTGACAGTTGGGCATGAAATTTGGTTTCTCTTCCTTTTATTTTAGGGATGTACTAGGATGTTGACCTCCAATGACATGGACCTTACTGAGGCAGACTACTTGCAGTTCCACATCATCTATGGATGTATTGTTCATCCTAATCACAGGAACCAGAGTGTGTTGGTCCAATATTCCACCAACGGTGGTGTTCAGTGGAAATTAATTGAAGAAATGGTGTATGATCAGTACCTTGAATCAAGGTATGGTGTTTTCAGTTTGATTTTAGATGTGTCAGAATTTTCAGAAAACAGTTGGATTTTGCATCTGATTGCAAATTTTGTAAATCTGTTTTTATGCTGATATGGAATGATTTGAGCAGCTCTCACAAGGTTTATTAAATATGACACATTTTAACCATATGAAGCAAAAAGATATCATAACGGACAGTGACCTCTAACTACGTTTGTTTCCGTTTTCACACAGATTTGTGTCACTAATGCTCCCTCCTGGATCTCGGCAGAATGGCACCAGGTTACGATGGTGGCAGCCAGTGCATCCAGGGGAAGATGAGGCTGACTTCGCCATTGATAATGTATTTGTGGGTGGTACTTCGACTCTTCCCGCATCTCTGAGGGATGATTTTGAGAGTGGAACTGTCAGTGATCAGTGGCTGTTTACGGATAATGCCGATGTGGGAGAGTTTTGTATTGAATCTGCTCAAGCAGAAGTGGGATCGATATCACCATCATCTCTCTTTGGAGGTATCAATTCATTTGAGGATACGACAATGACGACGCTTGACCTGAGGTTGCAAGAGGGTTCTGTTTTGGAATTTAAGGTTGGTGAGATTCAAATTTCAAGTTGAAGTGAAGTTCTAATAAAGAAAAGATATACGACAGTTAAAAGTTTGCCATCATACATTGGACCTCTTCAAAGTGTGAATGTAATATAAACTCATAACCCCTCCATGGTGTATGTTATCTCTTCCCTTTCCTCCCCAAGAGATAAACTTATCCTAGCTTATTCATGTTTGCATGTCACTCCTTAACTTCACATCTCTCAGATTCTGGCTTTATCTCCTAACGTCAGCGGACCTGCGAAATACAAATTAATGATTTGTAATAAACAAGTGTGTTGTACATGTGTCCTTGGTCTACAGTGCTCAAGACATTTCTATTGCTGTTCACTGATGAATTAGATTTTGGTAGTGACAGTGATCTATCGCGCAAGACGAGGAAATGATGTAGTGTATGTTATGTGAATGAGGAAAGAAATTTTGCAAAATGAATGACCACATGAAAGAACTCTCTTATTTTCCAATGTAAGAACACCACAATTTTCATTGGATGTCAGTGGATTTGTTTGAGGTCTCTACACAAACAATTTTCATTTGATAATTATTTTGCTCTTCAATGTATCTTTCTTCACACTATTATCTTTCATTTCAGATATCCGTCGGTTGTAACAGGAGCACCGATGCATTCATGAATCCGGTAGATTTGTTTTTCTCCTCTGACAGTGGTTCCACTTGGTCACTGTTGGGTCAGCAGTGCTTAACCTTTGACCCTCAGTGTCATGATAGTCAAGCTATGGTAGCTTCCAGATTCCATGCTAATCAGGGATGGAGAAGAATTATCATAAAGCTGCCTGCCAAGGCCACAAGGAGGTCTGTTGGTGATATTCTGTTGCCATTCACTCCGTGTGTATATGTGCTTTAATGTCTCTGTACTCATGTGCACATATGTATGTTTCATTTTTACATAAAGCAAAATGTATCATTTTCCTTCGCCTATCATTGCCTTTTTCTACAGCTATCTGCATTTTTCAGTTGTGGTACTTGCCAGTTGGATCCAGTCAAATTTTGACTTCCAAACTGTAGTAAGCGAGTTGAATAAACATTTAATGTGTTCAAAGCTTATTTTTTTTCAATGTCTCCTGCAATTGGCATCTCATGAGTCATGACTTAATATTAAAGTGACTGCGTGCATAGGCAAAAAAATGAAAACATTGGAATTTCATGTCCAAATGTTTATTAAGGCTTTTAACTGCCCCATACACACAGTTTTGAAAATTATAGGTTTCAGGCGGTTTGTTCTGCCATCTGATTTCAAATTCTTCTGACATAATGACAAAAAGATAATGTAGTGGTTGACAGTTTTCATTCAAATTAACCATAGGCTTCTTTGAACAAACCAGTGGGAAGTACACTAGTGTTGAATA
Source organism: Stichopus chloronotus (assembly GCA_021234535.1). NCBI lineage: Eukaryota > Metazoa > Echinodermata > Holothuroidea > Aspidochirotida > Stichopodidae > Stichopus > Stichopus chloronotus. Next base: position 3,365,370 of record CM037830.1, read on the forward strand.
TTCAGCTAGTCAAAATGACTCAGGATCACTGACGCCACAATGATATGATCAGTGTGTAGGTCATTTGTAAATACAGTGCTTCCTTTCACCAAATACTACAACTCAAGTTATCGACCAAGGAGCGATGAGTTGAGTAGTGCTTTTGCTACACCTGTGACACCTTTTCTGTTGCATATTCCTTGTGTTAGCACTTATAGTAAGAAACATTAATTTCAATTATGATGTTCGTTTTTTTAATGTTTGTATGCCAATCCAATTGCTTTTCAAAGTAGTTACTGTCATTTTCATTCATTGAAAGATGTACCCCATTGATGTACAACCTTGCGTGTACATTTAAAAATCAAAAGTTAAGATCAAACATAATTTTATCCTTCCGGTTTTTCAGTAGACATGCAGTCACTCTATGTGATTGGTTATAAAGTCTCTCAACCATGCATTGATATGCTTTTGTTTTAAAATATCATTGCACATTTCCTTACCACTTTAAATTTGCCATATTCCTGAGGTTGTTTGAGTTTTTCTGTTTTATTGGTATAACCCTCAATTTCCAATTTTTGTTGTCAAAGTTTAAATCAGTTGTTTACAGTTTTATGGAACTCCGTCGATAGTGACGAAGGAGACATAATGTTACTGTCCTTCTGTATTTCCAGAAAGGTTCGTTTTAGATGGTTCCAGCGGTACAATGCATCAGTACCTCACACACCTCAGTGGGCCCTAGATGATGTCTATATTGGTCCACCCTGTCCAGAGTTTTGCAACGGCCACGGGGACTGTCGATATCCCTTTTGTGTCTGTGATCGTGGTTACTCTGGAGAAGCTTGTGAAATTCCTCCCCCACTACCAGTGAGTACCTCTGCTAATCTGTAAAAACTTCCCTTTCTGGGGATTAAAACAGAATGTTAATGGTTACATCATCACATCATCATGATAAAAACATTCATTTCCAATTTGGGTAAGTCAGTGATCCTGCCTTTATTTGCATTAAGTCCAAATGAAGCAGCTTACAAATGTTTCATGTTATTTTTGCATCTATCATAATATGAGTTATAGCATTCCATCTCTGTCGTATACCGCAAGCTGCTGTGCTACCAGCAACACAGAACTTAGTGGTGGTTTGCTTGGAATCTTCTATAAGTCAGACTGATAGTAAAAGATTTTGTCTTCAACTATCACACAGTTTGAATTTATGGTACAAATGTTTGATTTTACAGAAAGTAGGTACGTGAAAATTTGTAAGTTTCAGATGATTTTCTGCCATAGACAACTGTAAAGACAGAGTATAGTACCATATGAAAATGTGTCCATTTAATTGGAGTTGGCACATGTTGATATTGTTTCTGTAATTTGACTGAAGTAATTATGAAAATTGTTGATCTTATCTGACTTAGGTACTTGTGAAATTGGTGTCACGTTGTGACTTTGATGAAGCTAAAAAGGCACATGCAGTTTGATGCTAGCACATTAGCATGTTCTTGACATAATCTGGCTTTTCAGTTAAATGTGGAGATTCTTTTATATCTTTAATTTTTGTAGGTATTAGAGTCTTTGAAATTTTATTGGCAATAGCTGATGAAAGTGCTTGTTGAGTTTTTTTATCTTTTCTGACATAGTTTACTGATAGCACTGTCGCACATCAAGTTTGTCATACTGGAACAGAGTTGATACAAATTTCAAGTTTTTGTACCAGGTATGGTATTTTATCTTTGTGTCATTCCTGTTAGACTTACCTGAAGGAGACGTTCTCAGACGGTGAGATCAACTCCACAAAGTGGCATTTGGTCCAAGGAGCATCAGTGACCCAAGACCTGTTTGCTTCCTGTGGGGCAATACATGAGCTGGACAATCTCTACTTTGGTGGAAATGGACAGCGACTTGTAGAAACGCAAGACTTAGATCTCAGAGATTCAAAGTAAGACCTCAGTGTATTATACATGCTTTATAGTTAGCTGTTTACAGAATTAAAAGTAACTCTTCTTTAACTGTATGCTTAGTTCATGTTATTATTCTGTTGAGGAAACCCTTTACTCATAGATTTTGAGTGTGTCCTCTCTCCTGGTTTGTCCTTACTCTTGGTTTTGTTCACTCATGCTCTCCCATTTTCTGACAGTTAAAAAAAAACCTTTTAAATGAGGGATTAATCTTAAAAGTGTGTTTAGTGATCACAGAATGTATGACAAGTAAATGTAGTTCTCTGTGTGAATGTAAATCATAAATATTTTTCTTATGCTTTTTATTTGTAAAAAAAAAAAAACATTGAAAGTGACTAACAAGACTCATCGACTGGTTTAATTTTTTCTTGAATCATCAGGTTTGTTCAATTTCATCTGGTTGTTGGAAATGAGACTGGTAACCTGAATTGCTGGAGACCAACAGTACGACATGAGTCGGTTGTTATTCAGTTCTCCTCCAATGGAGGTGAGTCTGATGAGAAAATTAATCACGACATCTTGCTCGTACATCAGTTTACTCACACTTATCATTCTGGATTCATTATGACTCAGTGCTCTTCAGCGATGTAGACGTGAGAGGCCTACCTCTGAGTGAAAATTGCTGTGCCCCTGAAATAGTGACCCACCTAAGAAAAATCCTACCCTTTACAAAAGCTCTTCTCAACCTCCCAGAAAGTTAACAATGGACTACTGCTCTTTCAAATAGAGCAAAAAATTGGCTGTAACATTTTCCATCTTTTAGCGTCTCAATAATCAATTTCTGGAGTCAAGGAGAGGGGTCATCCTTCAAAATCCTCCCTCAGCAGTCTCTACCTGATTGCATTTGTGTCTGACTGCCTCCCTCTCATAGAAACCTCTGAAGAGCACTGTCAGTTACTATACCTTTGCTTACCCTGCACATTGGTTGATAGTGGTAAAATCATTCTAGTAACAGTATGCTATCATCACAACTGGTTTATGGCAGTGTCTCATTGCAGTTTGTTTGATAGTATGTTTGACAGTAAATGATGATGTATTTACAACAGCTTTTATGATAGTGTATTTATGACATCATTCATGATAACATATTTGTTTGCAGAATGCTTATGAATATTTATCATCTAGCAAAATTCTGGAAGTTACTTTTTGTTTTGGAACTTTGTAATAAAAGTTAGGAATCTTAATATTACATGCAGTTACTTGGCATTTTGAAAGTGTGTTCACCAGTTAAGTAACAATAACAGAGTTTATTGCATGCATTGCTGTCAATCACCTCCATTAGAGCCAGAAGTTGAACTGTTCCTTGTTTGTTTGTTAGACAGATAGAGATGAAAAACAAAATCTGTTTTACTTTCTTTTACTTTGTAGGTGTTTCCTGGACAACATTGCATGAACTTGATTTCAACAGCTACACCACACCCCAGTTTGTCTACCTTTCCCTGCCCCAGGCCGCCAGGACGGCTACCACGAGGGTGCGCTGGTGGCAACCATGGCGGCAGGGAATTCTAACAGCTCAGTGGGCCATTGATAGCATTTTCATTGGTAAGAAGTTTTCCATGGATATCAAATCAATCTCAGCGAGGATTGTACTCTCTAGTTAGGGAGAATTGAACTTTTGCTCTTGTTATCTTCAACTTGTTTTTTTTTTCTTCTTGCTTTTTTAAAAGCATATTTATTGTCTTAGAAGAAACACTATCAAGTTTATTTAGTTATAGCAAAGTGTTTGTTGAGGAACAACTTAATCTCCAGTGCTTCTAATGCTCATGGAAACTAGCTGAACAACTGCTCCACAGGTTTAGATAAAATGTCTCCGTAAGGAACCCAAATTGAAATCACCATATAACACCCTCAACACCACTGTAAGCAGCTAAGCTGAATGAGCAGTTTTTGAGCTTCCCATAAAGTTTTCAAGTGGTTTCACCAGGATTTGAGGTTTGGATCTATCGGTGCAAGACTTACACTCTATAAACATGAATGAACAACATGTTGACATTCCTGCATTTGAAGTGACTGCAGTAAATCATTTGTGCTTGACGGGCAACTTAGAATAAATTACTTTTTTCAATTGTTACAGCTAAACCACTGTACTAAGAAGACAAACTTTTGATACAAGCATTTTTCTGTCCTTCTTTGTAAACTTGCCTTCTTACATTCACAAGTAAACAGGGCTTTGAGGCTTGAATGAAACAGTTTAAATGCATTTTTTTTAAAATCTTTTCAAATAGTTATTACACTTTCTTGATGGATATTTTTATCAACAGGTGGATCAGAGATCAATCCGATATCTTTGGTAGATTCTTTTGATTATGAGCCTGATGAATCTCTTTGGAACTTTCATCCTTATGGGAACACTAACATTGGCGTGTGTGGGAGCTTCAACACCGCCCTCTATTGGCAGAGAACTGAAAGTGAAAAGCTGAACAGATCCCTAACAACTAGAGAAGTGATCGTGGATAGAAATTTCATTGTTCAATTCAAGGTCAGTCTGCTCACTTTATGCACCCTGTTGATTTTGTATTTGGTTATTTAAAATCTAGTTTGATCTTAGACTTGAAAAATTTGTTTGTGTTTCATGCTTAATGTGCGTAAATTTTTTTGAACAATTGTCTTTTTCTTTGGTTGTGAGTAGATTATTGTTGGGTGCAGTCAGCAACCAGAATTTGGTTATTCCTGCTCAACGGCCGATCCAATCAGATTAGAGTACACCACCACACCACATTCTCCATCGTCATGGCAACTTGTACAGCAAAAATGTTATCCTGGAGGCCAGAATCATCACTGTTTTCCTCTTCGATACCACCAAGGAAGCATATACAATGATAATGCATATAATACATGGACCAGGGTAACCCTCAGGGTCCCTACCAAGGCCATTTCAGGGTAAACATATTCAGCCTTTTTTTTTTTTGCTTTATTGAATCATTTTAATGTGAATGTGTGTACATAGATTTAAACAGGTGCAGCATTATCAGAATCGGATAGATATGCAATGACAAAAATATTATCTAACAATACCTAGAATATCTTAACCTTTGTATCGATTCTTAACAGGTCCACCCAGTTTCGATGGGTTCAGGAGGGAAGTAGAGAGGAGCTACCATCGTGGGCTATAGATGATGTCTACATTGGTCCACCCTGTCACCGCCTTTGTCATGGCCATGGTCGTTGCGTCCGAGGAAACTGCGTCTGTGATCCTGGATTTGAAGGTAAGAAGATGTGACCGATAGCTGACATCGGCTACAATACGTCTTTACAACAAAACTGGTGTTTCTTGTTTCTGTGATTAATTCACTTTTTATCTCAATACATAACATGTGTGGGGATATTGTCATGCTAACTGGATGTTCAGGTATTCTTTTAAAATGGTGTCTGGGTTTCCATTTGTTGTCAGTGTGCATCTTTGCCAGCATGCTTCTTTGCATGTATGCAAAAGATGTTATTAGTTGAGGTGTAAAGAATATGTGTAGTAAGTCTTATAGCAAATTATTGAACAAAAAAGCATCGGACACATGGAAACAGTTGAACCTTGTTCATCATTCATCACATGGTATAAATTGTGGGCATTTCCTTTGTTGGTACTGGTGGGCTCCAGACAGTAGTCATTAAGGCTCCACCTTCAATAAACTGATGAAAATAAAATAAATTGATGAAAATAAAATAAATTGATGTGTTTGTATTCAGATTGGTTGCTCTACTTTGTGTGGCTCAGTTTGTCAGCAATATTGTGGAGGTAGGCACATGGCCCTGGAAGTCTATGGCAGAAAGTCACATTGCTCTGTTACAACAATCATGCATGCATCCATGCAGCACAAATATTTAGATCTGTCTAGGCTCTCTGTTACTAGATTGACACAGTTCAAATGGAAGATACAGATTCCAGAATGAGTAAGAATGACAGTAAGTCGATTTCTTTGTCATTGTAATGCTTCTGCTGAAAGGTCCTCAAGCAGGAACAACTATTTGGCAAAGACTAAAGCCAAAGCACCCTGCTTGAACAGCAGTTAACAAAAGCCTAAGCAGCTAAGTTGATAAGCTTAATTTAAGAATTTGCAATTGAGAAAGTAATGCCAGTCTTATTGGTCATTGTAAGCTAGACCAGCTGAACTTCACATAATGAAAACCAGGCTGTTTAAGGTAATTCTCAATTGGAAGGATTTAATGTAAGCCTGTCACTTATTAACACTTCATTAAGGACAAAATCCACCATACCTGCAATTACAAATTACCTGAAAACCACTGACAATGCAGGCTGTTGTAGATTTAACGATGAAGGCCTACAAACATAGGCCTATGCCTAAGTTAGTACTCGATGGCATAATCTCTGCGATGACAGTTTGTACATCAGCAGAAAACATTTCTTTGAAACATGATCATGGAATCGCTATATTGTACGACCAGACTTTTTACACGAGAGCTGTTTCACTAGTTTTACTTCTACAGCAGACGAAAAGTATCTGTTGAAATGATGAGGAGTATGATTTTCATCAGACGCAGTTCCTCTGTCACACTCAAACACTTTGCTATAGTCAGTTTTATTCTTTTTGTGGAGCATATTGTTAATTGTCCTTCACATTTGACTAGTGTCATCTTTGGATTCTTGAATAAAGTTACAATTACACAACTTCTTAGCATCTTTAATCGTTTCACTGAGAATGTTTCTATATCAGCATAACGTAATTTTCCAGCTGCAGGAGTAGGATTTTGCTTGTAATAACTGTAAAGCTTGTTTTTATGTTATACTGAGTTCAATATTCCGATTGTAATCCATTGTGATTTCTGGTGATTGATCTTATGCTTAACGCTGACAAGGGGACAGTAATTGTTGAATGTTGTTGTATTGATATTCCAGAATTTGATGTATGCAGATTCCACATCATTATCACCACTCATAAAAAGCCCAGTCAGTAGTTCTTAATTTATTTACCATATGGATTACATTTCTACAGCTAGTATTGAATCTAACTTTATTTGGAGTAGAATTCTTTCCAATCTTAGTTCTTGAGATGCAAAAAATTGGAAAATGGTCTGAAATGTCTGTAACAAATATACCACTCTCCAATCTCACTTGTAAATTATTGGTAAATATATTATCAAGTAAAGAACGTGTGGAGCTCGTGGTCCTTCTTGGTTTGTCAGTCAGAGGAATAAGAGAGTAAATTGATAATGTATTGAGAAAATACTGTATTTCATGCTGGATGTAAATGTGATACATTATGTACTGACTTTTGTCATCTGTCACTGACTTTGCTTGTGTTCCAAATGCCTCATCCACACTTACATTAACACAAGTCGCAGGCATGGGAAGACAAATAAAAAACAACAGACGAACTTAAACTTGCAAACTATATGTAAACCTATACAGTAAACTCCTTAACAATACTTTTTCTCATAGCTGTCTTAGAGGAATTCATGGTTCCTTTTTGGTTTCTACAATAATCCTAACCTCAGAATCCATGGTGTTGTGTCAGTGTGTCATGCACCATCTTCTAAATACAAGATCTCATGAAGGCAAGCTTCTAGGCAAATATCATATTTGCAATGCCTGCCAAGTGTATCTCATTGATCACAACAAGGCTGTTGTTTTTTGTGGAGATCAACATACCAAATTGAAAAGAACAGACAGCTACATTTTTGTACATATTCAGGATCATTAAGTCACAGCCCAATCACAATTCATATTGGAAATAACCACCACAATTATTGAGATTCAGCGGCATTGATGCTCTAGTTTTCAAATTGGTGAAGTCTTTCTTTCTTCGTAGTGAGGAGTGGAACCTGTGTTCCTACCAGAGAGTTCTCCAATAATCTCGTGGAAAACTTTGAAGGCAGACTCCTGAGCGAGATGTGGTCTGTGGTTCGCGGAGGACGTATCGGTCAAGGTTGCGGAGGATTAGTTCCTCATGCCTTGGGGAAATCCCTTTATTTCAGTGGCTGTGACAGGAGGGAAGCTGTCACTGTGGAATTTGATACTAGATTAGCAAGGTAGGTTTGATAAGAGTAAATGCCTGGGTGCTACGGATCTTATCCCGGTCAAGATCAGTAAGGTATGTATCATGAGATGATAGGCTCAATGGCTGAAGTACTTTACAACTGTACTGACCATGCATGGTGATAAAGAGTACCAAGGTTGCTAATGACCAGAGGGGTTCTTGTTGCTAGGGAAATGCTTCACAATACTGAAACATCTGGCTACAGCTACTCAATAGATGCCCAATACTAGAACCAAGACTTAGTGTTTGTCTCAGATGTGACAATGTGAAATCCTAAAAGGACATCTGACCTTGTGGGGAGAAGGTGGGGGGTGGAGGGGAATACCTTGATATTACAGAACGATAGCCAACCAAGGGATTATCTTTTCATTGGTTCAATCCAGAGATGTTTGTGAGTCTGGTTTATATCAGGTTTTCTCTCGTTTGAGAATTTAAAGATATTCATCGTCACTTCTGATTCTTCTCCAGAGACAGTCAGAATAACTCTCCCATCTGCTGGTTGATGGTTAGAGTACTCACAATTGTGATGGTATCATGATATTCCAGATGTGCTTGCTTTTAAAGTGCAATTGGTGTAAAGATAATGTTAGAGGTGTCACCGTAATTTCTCAATTAAGATCAATATTTCAAGGCCACTAAGATAAAAAGGGGTCTCTCTTTTGTTTTAGCATCTTTTGTCAGTATTCCTATAGGGCCTATAGTTTTTAATGAGGAGTTTGTGATCGTTTTTCCCTACTTAAAACAATTATGCAGGCATATTGATTCATCTGCAAGATGCTGGAGCTAAGATGGTAATTTATTATATCCATGTTGGATACTTGGGGTATTACTCCATGCATCCCCTATCACATACTGCCCCACCTTTTGTCAGCAGTGGATGGTATACTCCCAGGCCTGTTATGACTCTCCCTCCTGCCACTCCCACAGAGCAGACCTGTTGGTATACAAGCTGCCCCAGAGACTCACACTTGATCTGGTATATATGTATGCCTATGGATCTGATGATATGCCTACTATATACTGGCCCAGAGACTGCCACTGAAATTCCACATCTGGCATACTGCTGAACATCTTATGATGCACCTCTCTTGTAGTGACTCCCTTGATACTACAAATTAATCATGTTATCTGGCAACCAATGTATACTCATTAGCGTTTAATGTTATTTCTTCCTCTCATGTAAAGTCTGCTCATCTTAATATTCCATCTCTGCTGGTGGAGTAAATTATGTGACCCATATGGCCATGTATTGCTATGGCAACTGCCATTTGAATCTCATGTCAAGAGTCTGATCTGGTATCTTCCTATGGCTGACATACATTTCGCTCTATTTGTTTCTCCTTGCAGTCGAATCAACTTTGTCCTCCAAATTGGCAGTACCTCGGATGACCCTCAATGCCATATCAACACAGGAGGCTCTGACCTTGCTATGAAGTCAGTGGTGCTGCAATACACCAACAACAATGGTATCGACTGGCATCTCCTGCAGACGCACGATCCCCGTCAGTTTGGTAGAGCGACGCGGTTGTCCCTCCCTCTGCCAGAGGGAGCCAGGAGGCATGCAGTTCGATTTAGATGGTGGCAGCCAGTGCATGATGGTCCAAATGAAGACCAGTGGGCCATCGACCATATTCACCTTGACACGTAAGGCTTTGTTTTTAAACATTACTGATGCAAATGTTTTTATCTGCATTTGTGTGTGACTTCAGTTTGTAATTGTGACTTCAGATGTGGCTTAACTCAACAATTTGGCATTGAAAGTATTGATGAGGTCTAATCATATAAGTACATCGAGAAGCTCAGTGACATCAATTTATGTTAATGATGTTGGGCCTTCCCAATGATTCTGGCATTGCTCAGCTCATCGGTCTGAATGAAACTGAACAGACGTGATATGAGACATAAAGATTAGCTGTGAATGTAGCACATTTAAGCTGAGGTATTGTTTCTCACCAAAACTTGTATTGCCTTAACATTTGTTGCAGAGTTCTCCATCAGCTGAGCTCAATACCCGGGAGGGCACTCGATCGGAAGAGAAGGCAGATTAACTAACTCTTACCAAGTTCTTATGACGATGCTGCGATGCAGTTCACAAATGATTTTGTTGTGAGATGCAGAGATGTTACCATTAATACCAAAGAGGCTCTTTTTTACTTTTTACATGTTTATATACCCAGTCATCTTTGTAGCCAAGGAGCATAGCATTGTATTAATTTAGTAATGAGTTTCATAGATGCTTTTTAAAAGGCCATTTTAAAAATGCCTTTTTAAAAGGCTTGCTTCATCCTTAAAGTTACTTTGAATTTGTCAATGCATTATGCATAAGTCAGTTTAATAGCTTCACAGGTATGTTTTGTGTTGTTACTATTCTGTTGGGTTGTTGGAAGTATGGAAGGTGGATATGCAAACATCACTTTGGACATTATCAATGGATACTGCTATTTACTTTTAAGAAAGTTTTGTACCCAGGGTTTACTCTTTTGTTACTTCGTATAAACTAACCCAATTCTTCCTTAGAGCAATGAGACATTTTATTCTGCGACACTATATTGATGAATCAAAGAAACTATGACTTTTATCTTTGTGACCGAACATTTTCTTGAAAGGTCTAGTTGATTCTTACACATGGTATGATTTGAAGTGTCCAAAGTTAACAACATCACACAAATCCTTTGTACTTAAAACTTAATAGAGGGTTGTAAGTCTTTGATGGAGAGAACACCAAAGTATGCCTGGCTATCAGGATGCAGTAAAGTGTGAAATGTTTGAAATCGCAGGCACTAGAAATTAATGAAATAGAAGTCATCCTCTGGAACAGAGTTTAGTAAATGATCTCCTCAACTCACCAGCAGAGAGGCAGAAAAATTCATGTAAGAGCAAGCTCAACAGCGACTGTATTCAAGGTTGATGCTTGCATATGGCATAGTACATACCAAGTTTGTCCTCTTGCATAATGTTCATGTAGGAATTAAGTGTAAACGTTCTTTTTTTTTTCTATTCTGGGCACAAATACACTGACGTTGCTGATACTGGCCAGCTCTCTATCAAACAACTGAAATGCTTCATGTTGAAAGATGAACTGGATATGAAACCCAACATGTATTTATAGTGTCATGTGTATATAAACTACACTCTGACTACTGATTCAAAACTTGTGAATTTCAAAGTGATATGAATGGCAGTTTATACTAATATGTCATTAACACTAATGTGTTTTACTATGTACTGTACTTACCAACTGTTACAAATGGCAAAAGAGAGTAAAATCTACCATAACACTGTATGGTACTTTTTTCCATATTGAATATCCAGTTAAAACACCTCTTTTTTTCTTAGCGAATATGATGACTTAGGCTAAGGATTAAATCAGCTGACATAGTGATTTGGTTTTCTATACATTGTACATTTAAAGTGATATATTGCATTTCACAAGCATGTTTTGATAAGTGCTTGTCTTTGTTGTCTCAACAATGAAGTGAGACTATCAACGTGTATTGGGGGTTCTCCTCTTTTAAAATGGTAGCAACCAATCCCCTTTGACAATTCTTCTGAATGTGATTGTCATCCCAGTACCCAACATTACCACCATTGAATAGTGTTCAACAGCAATGAGCATGAAAACCTCAATATTACCTCTTTTTTAAAAATTTGCTTCACAAAGTGATAACAATTTGATTGTTTGGTCTTTCCTCATTTCAGGGAAGCTTACCACCAATGGTGGAGCTTCCCTGAAATGAAAATACCATCTTTTGGGGACTGCATTCAACTTAGGTTGACAAGGTGGTGGCCACTTTATTCAAGGAGTGGCCTGCTGTAATAGTGTCAATTTCCTGTATTACAATGGTTCATTCACTCTCAACCAGTTATTGTCAAACAATTGAATAAATTTCACTTTTGGAAGCAACTTTTTGAAATGTCACTAGTTCTGAGGTAATATTGGGATTATTACAGCATAAGCTTTACAGTAAATATCCTTTAACTATCGATAAGACTACAAGTATAAAAGGATTTAAAGCTATGATATGAGACACGTCATAATTAAATTCAATATTTGCAACAAAGCAGGTGAAAGTTGAAAATTCTTAAGGTTTAGATAATGATTGGCTTTTCACCTATTCCATATGAAAGCTGAATGAATGTTGTCAACTATTTTAACTAGTCTTCTGTCTGACCTCAGCTGATTTCAGAGGAATTTCCTTGATGGGAACTTAAAATTGTAACAATGAAATGACAATAACGACTGGACAGAGACAATGGATAATTTGAATAGAAGTATTTTCGTGTTTCTTTACAATAGCAATGTAAACACTTAAGCATGAAATAATACATTTGGCAGTGTTCGAATCAGATAATAACCCTTGCACCAAACAAGAAGGAAGCTATTCATACATTGTCATTATCTTTAAAGGTGTGTGTTTCCACCAACCACTAGCTGCCACGATTTAACCAAAGGTTTTCATTTAGTCACATATTGCCATCTGTATAAAAAAAACAAAAACAAAAAAAATGTACCACAACTGATGAAGTTTGGACTGAAAATGTTAGGTTTATGACATAAATGGTAAATTGTTTGGAAATGACATAAACAATAATTCATACTGAAAAACAAAAAAACAACAGACAATTCAGCTCTCCATGTAAAGAAATTCCCCTTGCAGATTTCAGTCATGAATGTGTTTCTTTCTAGAGTGTCTCTAAACACTTGTTCTCATTACATCAGGTACTTAGAAGTGTATGTTTCTGTAAGGGGCCATTTCATGGCATGTTGAAAGTCCCACATAGCATGAGAAAGCATCTGCTTAATATTAATTGCTACATGTTTTAATGATTTCAAAATTAAAATCAGTTAACAAAGTAAGTTCTCATTGCATTAAAAGAATATGAACATGAACAAAAGAAGACATTTAAAAACAGTGTCAACAAAACAGATATTTGGAAGCTGTAAGAAAACAAACCAAGGTGTAAGCAAGATCTGGTTCACTGGTTGTAATTGTACTAAGGGTAATTCTACATTGGCAAAGAGGTTTACAGGTACATGCGCCTAATTATCGTAATACTGCACCCTCAGACAGCACTGCTTATCTGTTTGGTCACTTAAATCACTGCATACTCACCACAGAACAGGAAATCTTGCCCTTGTATAGAGTTCATTATAGATAGTAAAAACTGCGAGTAAACTTGGCAATGCATAAAAATATCAGCAAATAGATTCTCCATGCTGTTTTAAATGTCGCCAGACAGCCAGAGGCAGACATTTATTTTCAGGCTATAAACAGATGATTACAGAAAGATGGAAAATTTTCATAATATATGAAATTGCGAGATCTGTTCTGTACACAATTTATCTGATAGAGTGCTATGTTAGTAAAATGGCAGTCTATTTCACTGTAGTAGGAGCGAAGGAAATACTTCAGCATGTTTGGCCAAGTAGACAAAGATAGTTTCTTGTCCTAACTTGACAGAGGATGTGAGCACAAGAGCCATTCTTTTTCACTGAGGTGGCAACATGTTAGCTTATGCATGCAGTGCAATACAGGACTGTGTCAATGAGTGCTATGTTGCAAAAACATTGCCAAAGATAAGGGAGATGATTTCTGCAACCAGGACAATACATTTTCTCTAAAACGTTCTCTGCTTTTGGTTAGACAAATCCATGTGGAAGGAAAACTGTATGGGCAGGGATTGGGACCTTTTTTTTTTTATTTGTTTTAGTTGGCCAAAATGAAACAATTTTGAAAGGTTAGACTCAAGTACTAGATAAATCCAAAAGATGAGGTGTTTCAAGCTACAGTATGATACACTAATAGCAATAGCATGGTTTGTGTACATGCATCTAACATATACAGGTGACAACTTCTATAACATACCTTGCAAGTAACTGGATATTTGGACAATCTTTTACCACACGCATTGTCGACTTCATGAGTTTCACCTACGGTGCATATGAAATGGTGTAAGATTCACCCACGTACATATTTAATGGCATTTTGTAAGATTCAGTTGAAATTCACCTCAAGTAAATAAAATGTGCCATTCACAAAAATGAAGAGAAAGCTGGAATCAACTTATAGTAATTGTACAACTTTGAGTTCAACTAAACTGCAAAGAGAAATGGTGGCACTGCTGACTTCTAATCAAACCTACAGCCCACAACAGGGGTTGAAATAACACACAGAACTGATAGCCATGGCTGTCAGACCCTTACTGACGGCCTGGTCCCCTCAGTTAATGTCCTACAAATAACATAGACTTGTAGCTCATTTGCTCATTGTGGCTGTTTTCTTCTTTCAGCTTATTTCAAGCTCTGCCACAACATATGTAATTAATGAAGTGTGGGAAGAACTATCACACCATTAGATAACTATTGATTTCATAAATCTCTCGTTCAGCTGGGGAGACATTTACCTAAAGAGGGCAGCATTATACAATGTTAGTATCCAGCTACTAGCTCTTGGAAAGCAAGGTTTGTGATTTTCTACTTCAATAGCAACCTTCTATTCACAGCGAAAATTAAACAGATTTTCACATTTACATCAACAAATCTTGTTTACTGTCTTCAAAGAAGCGCTTTATACCTAAAAGCAAAACTTTTTACGATTAATTGAAGTCACATTCAAGTATTCACAAAACAATATTTCAATTGTTGATCAGTTTGACAAACTGTAAAAATATAAAATACTCTGTCGACATTTAAGATTATATAGACAAAATTATTAGTCTTGTCATCTTCATTATGAACATGTAATGACAAAATAAAATTTTCATTGAAATTCTAAAAATATGGTAGTTATTGCTTCAATTTACTCACACAAATCATTCCAGTAAGATTCATGAGAAAACAGTCTCTTGTCCTATTGGTGCTCAAAGCCCCCACAGTGGATGGGACTTTCCCCAGGTTGAGTTATGTCCTGACAAGAATAAAACCCAGGGAACATACCATTCCCCACCATCAACAGAGCTTGAGGTTAACATTTTCTTGATGTACTACAAATCACACTCCTCAGCTCAACTTGTGAGTGTGGTATGTGTGCTGTTTTATTTAATTTTAACAGATTTACCTGAGTTTCCATTATTTTGTAATTGTGCTAAAAATCGCACTTATAAGATTGATTTGAGATGAGTAATGGTGTCCTTGCCTCAAATTTCAAAGCCTGCAATACTACAAAGGACCTCCATCACAACTGTACTAACTATACGTGTCAAAAATTATTGATATACCAACGAAACCATTATACCCCACTGATAAAACTTTTAAGCAGGAAATATTCCTGACAAGTAAACTCTCTGTCCCTTCTCCCACCCTGATGTTGACCCCTGTTGCCTCACCTCAGAAAACACAGCTGTTTCTGTAACATCCACTCCATTACCTGAATTAACTAACATCGAAAAGAGATGGAAGTTACAAGTTGAACATTTCAGAACTTTCAATACTATACTTGCATTACATTACTGTAACATCTTACATACATCTAACATACAACTGTGGCTATTATAAGCCATTTACACAAGGTACTCACGGAATAAAATGTTTCACATTTCACCAGACTCACATATAATTGTATTCCTATCTGTCAACACAAGGTACATGATAGTCGACCTGGCCTTTGACCCAGAGCCATGATTTTGCATGGCTCATTGAGCAAGTTATCAGAGCCATGTGCTCTCTCTGGAAGTCTGCGAGTGGCTCACCATGTTGCCAACTTTACTAATGGAGAGTCACCGATTTCACTTTCTATTCAAGAAGGGAGTTGGCAGGACGTCCAGCACTATATTCACCTCTGAAAAAGTACGCCCACTGAAGAAAGCTCTGAAAGACGTGTGTATCACGATAGCTGCAATACTGTATGCTGTGATTATTATTTGAACGTCTCAAATTGACCTCTTTTGTAGCTTCCAAACTTCATAACATACAAAAACTTTCAACTAGAGGAGACAACAAAACCTCCAAATGACACCAAATTTGATTCCATTAGAACTTTCAACATATGAGGAACAAGATTCAATGCAGAAAGTCTCTTTAACCCTATTTTGAAATGTCTGGAGTAACAGACTCAAATACAGCAGTTTCTACAAAGAGAAGTTCCTTCAGCTTTCGTCTTCTCTGACATCAAGACAGGTATCAATGAATTCAGTTTGTCCTTGTCTGCAAATGAAAACATTGGATGCACCTTACCATGTAACAAGGAAACAAACTGGTCACAATATGATAAATCAGGTATCCTCCAGAAAAATGAACATATGGAATATCTAATGAAGGTCAAGCAAGTCGTGGAGCTTCAGAAATACAAACCCTTCAACCTTCAAGTACAAGTTGATTCAATTCTGCTGAGATCACTTTGACCTTCTAGTGACCATCATTTGAAAACAGAAGCCACTGCTACTTCTGGCTGACAGTCTTCAAGGCATCTTCCATCAACACTGGGTCTCACTAGTTCTGTTGGGGTGTACGTTCTGGTCAAGCTATACCTCCTAGGGTCACCATAAAGTAATGCCAGTCCATTTGTAACACTTGACACAACCCCAGATAACAAGACTGAGAACAGATCCTTGTATTCCTAACTTAAGCAGTTGAACTGATCTTGATGGTGGGGGTAATCTGGGAAACAAAACAACCAAATCAACTCTCACATAACTGAAAATCAACTTGTACATGACGGATGATTGTCTGATGGATAGAATACTTACTATAGCAACTACACTATTGTTATCAGCATGGTTTAGTTACTTTCAAAAGTCAGTGTTTGCATAATGGGAACAGTAAATGACCATGGCTGATGTGTGTAGCTAAACTGCCGTTGTTTTGTGAATTTAGTTCACTAATAAAAGACAGATAAGCCATATTTTTTTGGGGAGCTTTCAGATGTATGAGTATTTTCTTGGAGTGATGAATTCCGATTGACAAGCTTACCTTACGATATTTGCTATGTCCTCTCTGGTCACTTCCTTGGTCCAATTTTGAACAATGCCTGGCACGTGACCCATCCCAACAACACCAACAACAGTTGGGAGGTAGTATCCTGAAGCAACATGAATATAAACATTCAACAGCATTTTCAAGATATCATTTAATTTGAATACATTTACTATAAAAAAAATTCAAATTTAGTGCAAATTCCCTCTTTAGTTTTTTAAGCATATTTTAATTGCTTTGAAAAATAAATGTGCTTATTTTTGGACTAGTTTGACGAGATCGTAATGTATATACATGAGTAAATATTACCCAGAATGGGATGAATAATTGAATAAATCTGTTATATGAAATAATGATAACAATGTTCACAGTAAACCAGGGATCAACAGCAGATCAGCATACATACAAATTCTGCAATAAGAGCTACCTACACACAGGCAATAACTTTTTAGATTTTTTCAAGTCATCAAACTTGTCTAAGACACATACTTGAAGGTCAGAATTATTCCCTGGCCTATGAGTAGTGAGAGAAACATACAGATGATCATATTAACTTTGGTGTTCCTCTTTAAAACAAAACACCATCTGCTGCCGTATGTTGAGCAAACAAACTTTAAACAATGAAAAGGTGATACTGTACTATAAATAGAGACTTAGCAAGCAGCTCTGTGAAATCTGAGGTCAATGTTTGATACCAAACCTGGACAAGAGATATTTAAAGGTCAAGTGACGTACAACTAAAGGGCTTTCTCAAGTTGCAGAGTGAAACCCTGAATGACAATTCGTTGGGATTGTGTTAATATCTATTATCGTTTTTGAGATGTGGCTTTTCAAAGTTTGATGAAATGCAAATAAGATGACATGAACTGTTGGACAGTGTTGGTATTTATTTTGTAAGGCCTATATATATTGTCTTTTAATTACTTGGTTTCACATTGGCAAGTGATATCAATACTTTTAAAGAAGAAAATATATGCTTCCAAACTAAAACCCTTAGTCAAATGAAACTCTCAATTGCCCTTGAAATATAGGTAAAGGACAACATCAGACTAAGGACTTATGGTTAGACTTTAGACTTATCATAGGAGTTTATCTCTCTCGATGTTACAAATTTGCATACTGTTTGCTACAGTTTATTCCAGATGCTCGAGGAAGACAGAAATTTGCCTGTAAAATTGCCAATATTGGATGGATTTTGATAGAATTTGTGGCTTTTTTCAACATTTGCAATGATTAACAGAGCCGATACTCCAATATGTCATTTTCATGTCACACCAGCTTTAAAGGAAAACCTCAAAGTGTCTTTATTTTTTTCAACTACAGTATGTCATGTAATTTTCTTTTGACAGTTTTGTGTCCCGCATAAATTTAGCTCCCTTTTTTTTTCATTTACTCTCGAGTTTAAGAGCACATTAAAACAAGATATTTATTAGTTTTACACACAGCAAGGTGCAATTGGTATGCCTATAAAATAAGTTTGTGAATAAATATCTTTTCTCACTGAGCAATACGATCATTCAGCTACATAATTACTATCACCAACTACATCACATGGTATGTAAACATAAATGGCACCCCTCCTCGGGGCACGACATTTTGTGGTACCCACCTGTGCGACTATCCGGTTGTGGTACCGGCTGGGCACAGCATTTTAATGATTGAGTGAGGAAGAGGTCCCGCTCAGTGACAAACACTGTACTCAGACCTGGGAATTCTCCAGTCATCTCTCCCAGCATTTCTTCTAAGAGATCTTTTTGCTTGTACTTTTCAACATCTTCTGCTCTATAAAGAAGAGAAAAAAAGAAATGACTGCTTGACTGACTAAACGATTGCATGTATGGGTGAATGAATGAATGAACAGACATGCAAAGAAATAAGCAAAACAATAAAAGAAATCACCATTTTCAAGACTGTGAGTAGCTCCATTGGAAATGATAAAAACTAGAGCAGCATCTGCTCAACCCCTGTGATGTTATGACCTATTCAGTGTTTAAATGACATTTTGCAAACAATCATAGTCCGTATCTAATAACTAATCTTAATACTTCTGGTTGGTTAAAGTTCCTTTGTAAGGAAGTTCTAAATATCTTTGAAAACAGTTTAGTTATGATTGAAGAGATAAATAGAATGAACAGAAAAGGCTGAATCTGGTTTGTGTAAAATTAAACTTTTTTACATTTTGCCTTTATGATTCCCTTTAACCCTTTGCAACTTCCCTTTTCCCCTCCCCTCTTTAACTGAAGTTAGGTAGGGACATCCATGTCACTGTGTGTGCTTCTTGAGATACCAGGCTTTTATACAAAGGTTTTTCATTGCGTTCACAATTTGACCCATTGACCTCCACCAAGAGCAGCGGCTTGTTTTAATCAATGAGATACTGTAAACCTACTTGCAAATATGAGACTTTTCCAAGGGCCTTTCATTAGATATAGTGTTTAGAAGAAGGTGAACAACACACAGACAAGCCATCATGAATTCAGAGGTTAAAATTATCACAGACAATAACAACTGAATTCTTCTGGGGGGGGGGGGGCAGCCAAAGAGCTTACAGCATTATACTGTCTACGGCCCACCAATCCAAATAAAGGGTGGAGACATCTGTAATTTACGCTAGTACCTGCGTGCAAAACGATGGAAGAACCTCAGCTTTTACCACTTTTGAGGCACTTTTTTGGTCAATAATTTGTAAGATGTATTACACCTATTTTTCTTCACACCTACAATGTTTGATACTCATTGACAACAAAATCAAGACCCTGACAGCATCTAAAAAGAATACTAGAATGTCCAGCTAGCATGACAATATCTCTGTACATGTAATGTATAAAGTTAGCTGGGTGGAGGGTAGGGTTAGGATTGGATCGTAGGAGTGTCTGTCTTGCAATTATTAGGTCCCTGGATCAAATCCTGGTGGAACCACCTTGAATTTATCTGGGGACTCAAAGATACTTGTTCAGTGAAGTTCTTTACAGAGGTGCTGAGGGGGTTACTGGTTGACTTCAATTTGGGTTCCTGTCGTCCAATTCAGGTCTTGTCAGCTTCATGTTGCTCGGTACAGCTGATGGGCTTCTGAAATGGGCAGGTCCTCCACCCCTTCCAGCCTTTAGGAAAGGGGCCTAAAGACTGGGGGATACACTCTCATCCGTAGGATGGGGACGTTAAAATGGTGGTACTGGGAGCAGGTTTGGGTATGTATGGGATATTGAACACAGATCAAACAGAGAGGGCGAAATTTGCCGGTGTTCATCCATGATCAACATGGAATAGAATACCTTGATGAATATTCATACTTTCTGATCCTCAAATTCTGTTTTGAGATAAAAACCGAAACTCCTGTTGAACTGGTGAGATACTGTCCACATAGCATTTGGATGGTGTCAGGAACAAAACTTCATCCACCTACTGTATATAACAATGCCCACTGTAGGCAGGGATCAGAAACCAGAGTCCTAAGTGGAACCAGAAGACCACTAGAGCACGGGCATATGAAACAGGTGTCATCCCCCCTGCAGCCACACATATGAAACTGGTGAGCAAAAACAAAGTACTGAATGAAAATTACGCCGTACTTTTGAAGTGCTGAAGTTAAAAAGCTACTTTGTGTACTAAGTGAGTGTCGATTTGTGTAATTTGAAAAAAGTACTTTGTACAACAATAGAATACCAGGCCTCAACAATTTTCACTGCACATCTGGATGCCTAGTCATAGTCACTGAAGTCTGATTTCCACTGCTCATCCAGATATGGTCACAGTCACTGAAGTTAAATA
Source organism: Stichopus chloronotus (assembly GCA_021234535.1). Taxonomy (NCBI): domain Eukaryota; kingdom Metazoa; phylum Echinodermata; class Holothuroidea; order Aspidochirotida; family Stichopodidae; genus Stichopus; species Stichopus chloronotus. Next base: position 3,385,967 of record CM037830.1, read on the forward strand.
AGTCTGTTCTTTATACCAAGTCAGTTTGCCTTCTGATTGTAACACATCTACCAGCGAAATGACCGATTCTTTGAAACCACCCAAGGAGCTCTGCTGCTAATACATGCCACTTGCATTGACAAAGAAAATATGCTGGTCTGTTTGGCCTTGTAAAAAGCAAAATGTAGAATACACAACATGATAGTATCTTACGTTATGGAGTCTTTACTGGTCAGTAGGTACCAAGCTAATCTGAGTTTCTGCCAGACAGAGAGCGAATTCATTGCACGTTTAAGGGTTATTTGGATTGGTCTGTCCCCAAGGTGAACTTTACAACCTGGTATAGTTTGAGCCTGAAATCAAACCAAAAAGGAAAATTGAAAAAAAAAAATAAATAAACATGTGACATTAATGATTATTCATGTGGCACACACCAAAGAAGGGTAAAACCATCTGCCAAATGTATCAAGAGGGAACACTAGCATGCAGCTAACACAGCTGTGACCACTTGACCTTGTGCAGTGCTAGTGATCACTTAGAGCTTCAGAAAGGTTGTTTCTTAACAACAATACTGATGTAGTTTTAACTTAAATGATATACTTAACAGAAGCCTCTGAAAATGATGCATATGTATTCATTTTAATGTTTTATCTTTGTTAAGAGCACAAACAAACAAAAAAACAAAAACAAATGGCTCTGTGAATGACCACATATATAAAACAACACATTGCATGTTGAGGATCATCGCAAGCAGTGGGGACTACACAACCTTGCATCCCTGACAAATATGCTTTTAAAGACCAATCCTACTGACAATGATCTATGGCAATATGCCCTTGAAAGACAGGATACATACTGGATACATTAATATTTGCTTCATCATGTTCTGCAGGTTCCCTGCACTAGAAACAGAAATAGCAAACTGCAGAGATGAGTGAAATCAGATTTCACAAAAATGTTGCTGGTATAGTCATCACTTAAGAAGACTATACCAACACACACAGTATTTTGTTAACTTCATTTTGCTAAAGATTCCTTAATCACTAAAAAAAATAATAATATTCATAACAATACTTGTCTACTAATTAAACTTTGTTACGTCCACTTTGTATAGATGTATCAACTGTAGCAACAACAGAGTTCAGCTGTTTGAAAACTCAAAATTTCTCAACCAATTGAAGCCAAAAAGTCCTGTGAATTTGCTTTTAGATTTGGAAACATTTTTATACTATCACTACTGTCAGTCAAAATGAAATCACACTGATTCTCTTCCTAAATACACCATCACCCACACATCATCACACATAAACACACACATACCCATACACCATTGTACTAGGGTTGGGCATGTTATTCGACTCCTGTGGAATTTTGAAAAGTTAAAACCAAGGTCCGAAGGGCTCTGTAATTCCTTGCATGATTATTTTAACTGTATTCCTTTTAGTCTCAACCATGGATAATCCACAATTTATCATATCCCAAAAAAGTCTTGACTCCATTTTTCCCTTAAGAATGCTGATAAGCCAAATGTACTCCACTAACATAGTACTTATCTGAACTAGAAGGCAGTATACAATGTCTTTTATCAACAGGAATGCTGGCTATTGCAGAAACCAATCAGGAATGTTAATGACCATCAATTGGAACCTGTCTCCTCCTTCTGATGACCTATATTTTCAAAGAGGGAGTTAACTCTTAATAGCAAGCAGCCCAGCATTCTCTGACCCGACTGACCCAAGAGGCTGAAGGTGGTTGATACAAACGAGATGGTTTGCTTATTCCAAATACAAACAATACATTGGAATATTGATAAACTTACAATATTGTGAGAAGAATTATCTATCTTAAGAATTGAAAAACACCCATTCAGCAGCATACATAACGAAAACAAATGAATGGCAGTATAACCCCATTTGTCCCTATGAATGCTGATCAGCCAAAGGCACTGACTACCATGGTACTGTACTAATATGAAAAACCCTCAACATTGTAAAATATAATTTGTAGAAAAAACTATTGCTTTGCACAATGCAATAATTTATGGCCCATATGGCCCATTCTGAAGTTGTACCCACAAATGTTGAATACTGCAAAGGGTTCCACTACCACACCACTACCACATTGCTTTTTTGGTAAACCTTTAACATTTTAGAGCCAAATATGAAGAAAAAGAAACGTTTTGCATGATTTCATGAAATGGTCCATATGGCCAATACACTGTAGGACTGATAATCCTGAACAACCTGAAGGAAACACTACCATAGTAGTAATGTGACACATTTCAACTTAATACCACACAATCTGTAGAAGAAGAGGTATTTTGCATGGTTTCATAAGATGGCCCATATGACCCACTTGGACCCCAAAATCTTGAACATCCCGGGTTCCTGCCACCACAATGCTAATTTGACAAAGATTTCACATTGTAAAACAAAATATGCAGAAAAGCATGATTTCATAAAATGGTCCATGTGGCCCCATATGGGATCAATAACCCTGGACAACCAAAAGAGCCCCTACCATAGTAGAGCAGTGACACATTTTGACTGAATACCGTACCATCTGTAGGAGAAGAAGCACTTCACATGATTTCATGAAAGGGCCCATATGGACCTTGGACCGCAAAATCCTGAACACTCAGGGTTTCACTACCACAATGCTAATTTGACACACATTTCACAATTGTACAACAAAATACGCAGAAAAGAAACACTTTGCATGATTTTATAAAATGGCACATATGGGACCAATAATCCTGAACAAACTGAAGGAACCACTACCAAGATAGTAATGTCACACAATTTCAACTTAGTACCATACAATCTGTAGGAGAAGAGACATTTTAGCATAATTTCATAAAATGGTCCATATAGCCCATTTGGACCTTGGACCTCAAAATCTTTAACACCCCAAAAGCACCAATACCATAATGCATCCATATACTAGGTATAACCTTTGTCCAAGCTTTAGAAATTACAACTTTACAAGATATCCTGTCACCTATCGTACATCATACCCATACATCAACAAACAGAGTTATTGTACAACCACCTACAAACACACCATCAGTTGATCACTGTCACATATACAATTACACCTACACCTCATCACATATATCACACACAATCAAACATATACACCACACACACATCTCACCCATACACCATTATACACACCATCACCCTACACATTATCATACACATGTACACCATTGCCTGATCACCATCACAGGCATTACCACAACATACACCATCACCCACATATGCAACATCATCTGATCACAATCACACACACAACATACATCACATACATCATTACACACATACACACCATCACCCCCATACACCATCACAACCATACACCATGATACATACAGTAGGTACACCATCACACCAATACACTATCATACAAATATCATCCCCAAACACCATCACACACATTATCACAAGTGTGCACCATGACACACCAGACATACACCATCATCTGATCGCAATCATACACAAATCACACATGCATCACACATACACATCATCACCTGAATACCATCACACACACACACCATCATTTTAAGTTCCTTCAGCCTTTAAAGAGGGACAACACTCTCACTTCCCACTGAACACATTAACCACTCACTTCTCTTTGCAATTAAAATTCCAAGCATCCTTCAAAAAGGAACAAAATGATATACCTTCTTATTCCTTAAAATTGAAAACAATGCCTAAATCATGATGCTGGCAGACATCACATTGTTATTGAAAGTACGGCTGTGGCTCCCTAAGAGCTAACCGAGACTGCATGAGTAGAGGAGTGCTCACCTCTTTGAAGGCTCTTCGAAACTCTCCCCCTGGGGCCATACCTAGTTCTTTGGTGAGATGAGCTGACATGGAGAGTAATAATAGCTGCATGACACCTCCAATTACGCCACTCTGAGAAAATGATTTAAGAAGAATAAAAGATGTATGGAGATACACAGCATTGATGGAATACCATCCGATACCTGAAGCTGAAAATAAGTTGTGCGACTGTCAACTCCATCAATCCTTTTCCTTTAGTTTTGTTGTCTCTTGCATGTCGGCTACAGTTGTTCTTTTGTTACACTGAGAAACATACCTGCTATGTTCTCCACCAGCTGACAACCTAGTAAGATATAGGTTACTAGGATATTAATGGAAAACACATTCCGACCAGTTGACGATATGTAGGCATGCATATAACCTGGTGTTGGCAAAACTGAAGATTTATCACCACAACCTCTTTCTTTTCAAGATTATGGGAGGAAAGACAGGCCAAATCAAACTTGGGAAGGATGGGAAGGAGGGTGGGGAGGATGGGAAGGAGGGTGGGGAGGAGGGTGGGGAGGAGAGGATGGGGAGGAGGGTGGGGAGGAGGATGGGGAGGAGGGTGGGGAGGATGGGGAGGAGAGGATGGGGAGGAGGGTGGGGAGGAGGATGGGAAGGAGAGGATGGGGAGGAGGGTGGGGAGGATGGGGAGGAGGGTGGGGGATGGGGAGGAGAGGATGGGGAGGAGGGTGGGAAGGATGGGGAGGAGGGTGGGGAGGAGGATGGGAAGGAGAGGATGGGGAGGAGGGTGGGGGGATGGGGAGGAGGATGGGGAGGAGGGTGGGAGAGGATTCAGATTTAAGGAGCAAAAATATTAGTTCAAACAACAATCTCAAATTTTAATCCACTGTACTGCAATCTAGTGAATTAAACCCCTTTACATTGCAAAGACGGAGGACAATTTCTTGCAGCAGACATGAAATAACAAAGTTTGCCAAAAAATTTGTACTTTGTTTCCAAAGAGACAATTTCATTAGCCATGCATTGCAGATAATAAAATGATGCCCTAGAGGTGTTACTTTCACTTCATTGGCTCTTGAGAGTTTCAAAAAAGCAATTGACAGCTGAGAATGTGTAAAGATTATGTTAGTTAAAGCAGCCTGTTAGTTAAAGCAGCCTAAACAAAGTTAATGCAGCCTGGGTAATTTGGAATATGTATTTTATGACTAGATTTTTTTCTATGATTATCACACTTAAATCTGAGAGCCTCATGGAGGCCGTCTCCATTGGTAATAATTTGTCATGAATATGATGATTGTATACATCCATAATGTAAAAGACAGTGCCATACATCGTTGCTACCCAAATGGTGGCCAATCCCTAAAGGAATGTCCAACTTAGTCTTATGTGTACTCTGTTGCATTTAAAGTAATGTTGAATGGATGGATGCATAGATCCGGATAAATGGATGGATGGATGGATGGATGGATGAATGGATGGATGGATGATGGATGGATGAATGGATGATAGACGGACGGATGGATGATAGATGGATGGATGGAGATGTTGAAGGGTATGTTCTGTCATACCTGTTGTATTGACTGTCTGAGTTTTGCAGCATTGAGATTCTGTGCTTCTTCTAAAAGAGTCTCCTCGTCTAAACTTAATATACTGAGTCTACTTTTACACAGTTCTAATACAACTATATCTGGTTGCACTGCTTGGATGGTCTGTGGAAGAATGCAGAATGGATCATAAAATGAGAATCAAGGCAACACATTACAGGGTAGGTAAGACATCATTGACTGAGTGAGCACAGAGGTCAAACACCAACAAGGGTTGACATATCAATGCCTTTCTCTAAATAATTAGCATCATGTATCATTCTTATACTGTAGTAAAATTCTTAACTTCTCAGACCTTGCTAATACTTCACTACATACAACAATTTAGCTGAAGATATGGACATTTAAGTATTCATCAGAAAGGCACTTATAAACAGTCCAAAAGTTTTTAATTGATGTTATGAGTCAGTGTGCCAACTTTTTGAAGACTGAAACAATTGCTGTGGTAGTACTGTACAATGTAATGTGCACGAATTCTAACATACTCAGTACTCACTGTAATCTATAGGCTGGTCAGGTCATACTTTTTGTTGACAAGAAACACTTAACAAACTAAACGATACGAGAACTATTGATAAGGATAAACATTACACCAGCCAGCTACTGAATTCTTCACCCTCAGAGCAATACACTGTTTGTCAATTTTACACAAGATACACAACCATGAACTGAGAAGCCTTCACATACATCATGCATCAGATTTGTAGAATCAGTGAAGCCTTCCTGATGACAACATTTAAAATATTCCCTATAAAACTAAAATCAAAAGTTTGTGTAATTCAAAGTTTTCTATTGAGTTAACGTCCTATTCAGTGCACACAGAATTTCTACGAAATTCAATTTCAGGAGACCATTCTGCCAGAGGGTTTGTACAGTAAAACTAATCAGCACTCTAGGATAAAAATAACAAAATAGAAATAAAAATGTTCCTACATATTCAAAAGTGTACCCAACAACTGACTATACAGGTATTTCTAATAGTTTTAATAAAGCTATAAAAAGTACTGTACCATGGTCTACTTGTCTGAAAATGAATAAACAGAACACATAAACACATAATGGTTTCAGTGTTAATTAATGGGGATTTCTTCTGAATCTGACATATTGCAGAGCTCACTAAACATCACAAATGAGGGTGAAATTTCTAATTAAACAAAAACTTGAGCCTAGAAAGACCTGAATCTTGTCTGCATCAAGACATTTATTGGGAGCTTCACTTTCCACTCACAATTTGATAAGCCATTTTTGTGTCACCATTGATATACCACCATCACTGTACTATAGCACCATTCACTGGACCTCCAACAACCAAGCAAGGATGATTGTTCAATATGTCAAGCAGACAAATATATAAGTCATCACTTTCAGGGAAATTTAATTTATAATACATCATCAAGCTAATATTTTCTGTAAAGGGCCCTGGCTGACTCATACTTACTGAACAACTCGAAAGCAAAATCTAAATAATAAAGACTGCAAATTTATTTGATTCATTGCTGAAATCTAATATTACAAATCACTATAAATGATAGCCCCTTACACTGTCGGTTCTTTTAAAATCACAGGATTGTCTAACTACTGTACTTGCTTAAAATGAATACGTAGTTTGGTGAGCACTTGTGCAAAGCACTATGCACTTATGGTGCATGACAATATATAACTGCCACTTGACAATGTAGAGTAGGTTTGGAGAGAACCTCATCTGGGAGTAATGTTCATCAGTACTGTCCTTGCCTGATAATTAATACTTTCAAATTTATGGGAATATTACTCAAAACACTGTTACTGGAAGAAATTAATCATGAAAATATTCACAACGACATCACCTGTGGCAACGATTCCCAGTGAAGTGTATCATGCATCATATGGTAGAAACCAGGCTGGCCTACTTTGTATAACAGAGTATAGTTTGAGAGAGTGAGTGTATGTGACTTGTTGTCTCATGATTACAACCACACTGACAAAAAAATATTAGAGGCAACTTCTTTTTAAAAATCTTTTCAAATGAAGATTATCATATGATGGAAAACAAAATACAGTATAAGTTTCCTAATTTATAAACATGTCCACAATATTCTCCATCAACTGCTATTGTGCATGTATACATCTGGCCTCAAGTTTGATCAAACCACAAAATTAGACAAAAATGAAGGGCAAATACCTCTGAGACATCTTTCTGGCTCTTTTCACTGAAGTGAGCGGTTCCAACTAGATACAGCCGAGATCCTGTGGGTGTGACCAGCTTTGTGACAGTGTCTGGTAATTCAGGGTTATCCTGACGTTTCAGTTCTCTCATTCTTATCAACTCTACTTCATCCATCGTATCCTCCTGACCCGAGGATTCGTCTGAATCTAAGTCGTACTCAGCGTCGCTCTCGTCACTGTTCCCTCCCACACTTTTCACTGTGTCTTCCTCTTCATCTGTGTTTACATGGTAACTGCCTGTCTCGCTGGCACTGTCGTCTCCCAGTTCATTGTCCGCTATCACCGCGTCACCGTTTGCCAAACCAGGCGGGTTCTCATCACCTCCGACGTTTCTCTCCTCCTCCTCCAAGTCTGCGTCGATGTCGTCTTCGTCCTCTGAACTGAATCTTTCACCGTTCCCTAACCTATCAGTTTGGTTCTAGCTTTCTGAACTTCCCTTGTTCAAGAGTAACTGACTCATTCATCTCAACCTCTGCCTTCCTTGGAGAATAGCTTCCTTCATCACTGAGGCTGTCACATTCACTGCCTCTGTCGCTCTTCATCTCGTAACTGCCTTCCCTGAGTCCATCCTCATCTTCGCTACCATCTAGCTTATCCTCATTGTAACCCAGACCTTCCGTGTCTTGAGCCATTGACGATATCTTCAAACCACCATTTAAACATTCTGCAAACAGATAAACAAGGAATCTTGAAGGTAAATAATCTCTTCATCAGCATTCCATTCCAGCTGGGTTTAAAGGAGTCCATCATGTTCAAAATTCAGCAAGTATCACCAGATCTGAATGAAAAAAAACTAGGTCACTAAACCTAGTCAAAATGTTTGCAACATCATCAACTAGTTGTGAATGCAGCATAAATCACAACTTAAAGGAGCACAAATCAAGAAACAAGATCATCGTCATCACAGATGTAATAAATTTTTTGGCGATTGTTCAAGACACCTTCCAACACATTTCTATTCCTTTCATCATAAACACTTACTGAAGGAGAACTTCCCTTTCATGATGAGATGATAATATAAGGAACAAATAGTCCTTTAAGTATTTTAATGAAGGTGATTAGTTTGGTATGTATCATAAGCTGCTGGTGGATTTAGGGCCCTCCTAGCTCTATGGGTTCAGCTAACAACAGTATATACACATGATGTGTTCATGCCAACATTAACTGTCACATAAAATACCAAGGCAGGGTACAATGACATCATTAAAATTCCACGTCACTGAACATTTACTGATGACCGAGCTACGCCAATTTTGATAACTTTCAACAGCCCACGTAATACTGCATACTTAATGATCAGGAGAACATAGTCATACCAGGAAATTTATACATGAAACTTTCAGCCCATCTGTCACTGTTTGGAGTGCCCTCAGTTGCCATGTTAACTGACTTGAACAACCACTGATACCAACATACTCTACTACATACCAAAGGATTTTGTGCAGTCACATATTGCTTAAGGTTATTACAATTGCCTTGATTATCAGTAAATGTAGTTGTCAGCTGTGGATACTTTTGGACCGGAGGACAAGATGAGATCACAGAAGTCAGTCATTCAGACTTTCATTCTATTGTACTAATGTACCATATATTAGTCCTTCGTTTATCATAATTTATCGTCATAATGCTTCTTAAGCTTATATTAGTTGATACTGACACAAATGTAAATGTTTACGTACTTTGTGTGTGATGCTGATGTTGTCCTGTGCGATACATTACAACTACGACCAGAATACAGAGATGTAATGTGATGTTCATGATGAACAGTGTGGCATCTGCATATATGTATACTAACTCAGAAAGGGGGGAGGGGATAAACACACTTCACTTTAGCACTGTATAACAGCAAAGAACATTGATATGGTAGGACAATACATTTAAAATGATAGACATGGGTAGTGGACCACAACTGATTACCTCATTGACAAATTTCTCGTTTCCAGTTAATAACATCAGCATGATGGGTGATTCCAGACTTCTGATCCCACATGCATGTACTGTAACCACAAAAAAGCCAAAGGATTTCTGGCAGGAATTATTACCACATACAAATTATGTATATTATGTTTTATGTATCCATCCATCCTTCTCTTTTTAGATATCGTATTTACCAGAAAACAAAATGCTGTTCTTCCACTGTATGCAAAGATGTACACACTAAATATGTGATCAGCTAAGGCCTTCACTTCAGGATAAATCATATCATTTACATATTTTTTTTTTATTTGATGCAAATGACAACCTATTTTTGACTTCCACCAAAAATGGGCAGCATGTAATTAATGAAGATAATGTGGAACACATACTGTACATATCAAATTAGTGATAGTAGCCCTCTAAAGGTGAGATATCATGTTTTCAAGATTATGTAACTGACTCAGGATGACCCTAAATGACCTTTCATGTCCACCTTTGTGACCTTACATGACACACTTGCTGTACACAAACAGAGATTAGTAATTGTAAGCTTCTCTTCTTGAGATATTGTGCTTTACAGTCTTACACCTAGAAACCTCAAATGACCTGCTCAGTAAGACTGACCTACAAACTGTGGCAAACATGAGACCGATCCAAACTTCTGTTCTTGAAATACTGTGCTTACATGCTGGGCATAACAAACATGCAGATATGCACACACATCCAAACACACACCCACTGTGATTGCAAAAGTTACGATTGGCATCAAAATCCAAACTTCTGTTCAGTTACTTTATCATCAGATCAACGTCTTTATTTGAAGCATCAATTTTCCAGTCAAGCTTTATTAGTCTTTGAAGATTTTTCCAACTGTAACAAGACATTCTCAAATAGTTTCATGACTTGATTTGGACACTGAAGACAATCCATGATCAAATCAAGCTTCAAGATTCATTCCTACATGAGCTCTGAAATCACATGTAGCCTATAGGTGGACTGGATAAAGAGTGTCACTGAAAATGCAAAAATAAAGGAACCTCTCTGAAAATTATTTTAAGTTACCATGGACCTAAAAGTAGCCATCATTGATGTTGGACTTCTGTTTATGTATTAATGATAGTGTGATGTGTGACAGTTAGTCTACTCCAAGTAACAAAAGTATCTAAAACTGTTAAAATGCTGGTCTCATGTTACATATGATTTCACTGTTTTTACATCAGTGTTTCCTCAGATATCCATTTTCAGTAAACATATTCAATATGAGATATTGTGAATCACTTGAAAGATCTAATATCATGGAACTGTGCACACAGTAGGACACTGTACTATTGCTCTACAACCATATTTTCCCCACAAACATCAATGTGTCAAACTGCTAAGTCATGACTGAAAAAAATGACGAGTCAAAATTTACTTAAATTCTCCATCACCTTTGAAAGGAAAGTATTGAAATTGATACTGTGCCTTTTTCTCCATGAGTTAAAATTTTTTTTGCTACATGCACAATGCTTTACTTCGCATGACATCATAGGCACTACAGTATCTCCAAAATTTAGGAAACCACAGTAGTAACTACTGTATATGAAGGAGATTTACTCCTGTACAGAGTAGCATTTACAGACAATGCACTGTAGAAGCAACTCTCCAGTATGCCATGTTATCAATTCAATATCATACTGTAATACTGTTAATATGTATAGGTGTTTGCATGGAGTCCAAAATTTGCACCTACTGTAGGCACCACAGCGCATGGTCCGTCACGGAACCAAAAATTAAACTTCCGTGTAAAAGTCTACATATACAAGTTTGTTGTGATGTCATTATATGATGCTTTGTATCTTCTAACTCTGTGCATCTTACATACAGCCATGACAATGAAGTGCTAATACTACAAGGGAAAGTGAAAAAAATAAAAGTAAAATGAGTAACAATGCACTGTACAAAGTCAACCTTTAATTTAGTTGAAGTTAGTTCCAGTTAATTTAGGTAAGTTAAACCATTTTGAATTGTACTTCCTTTTACTCACTTAGGTTTGTGTTGTGAATTATGCTTGGGGCCAACATTTCTTAAGAACCATGGTAATAAAACAACAATACGACAACAACAATAAGACAGCAATTGCACATGTTTAAAACCACCTGCATGTATTAAAAAATAAAACCCCCATAAAAGTCTGAATTTTTGTTTCGGGAATCTTCATTATCGTGTTTGATGACAGTTTGGTGCTATTCTAGTATAATTCATGCCAAGGTCACATTTCGACCACGCCCAGCCAATTTCTAGGCATCGGATAGCAAAAAAGTGTCTGATATTGCTTACACAGTCACACTGAAAAGGGGCCCCCAGGGAGTCTTTACGGGGCCTGGATAGTGGCTGGTCGGTGAACGGCTGATTCTTTCCAGATTTATGCAATATCTCATGGATGTTTCTCACCAGCCTTTGCCTGGTATTTGCCTGAAACTTGACTGACTCTCCTGCAACACCCTTATGGTATTCCTCAGGATACTAGCCAATACTAGATGACCAGATGATGTCCAGATGGACATCGGCAAGGCACCTGACAATTACTGGGCAAACAATGACCAGAATCAGGTGGGCATGCGTCAGCTTGTGCATGTGAGATATAATCACATCACGTAGGAACTACTAACAACAAAATGGCACAGATTCCTCTAAAGCCCAAAGAATTGCCTTGGGAGCTATCAGTTTTTGCTCACATCAATTACCTCGTAACAGGTATCCTAATACTGCCTGGTGACAGAAGAAGAGAAGCAGGCACAAAGAAAGATTCAAGCCTAAAAGAAGACGGCAGGTGTGCTACTGGCTGATGGAAAAGGAGCATTTGGCATTCTTTTGTACGATAGCCCAAATGGCCCATTTCTGACCAAGGACCCTCATATATGGAACATTCCACAGTTACCATAATGCTAATGTGACAGACCTTCCACTTTGGTAACATAAAATCTGTAGAAGAAGAAACATAAGTCATGATTTTATAAAATGGGACGTATGGCCCACCTAGTATATTGGACACCAAACATGACAAACACTAAGGAACCACTTCCATAGTACTAATGTAACCAACCATTAGCAGTGTTAAATACAATCTGTAAGAGAAGAAGTATTTTGTATGACTTCATAAAAAGGCCACAGGGAGCTTCCCTCAACAATTATCTAATACCCGAAAGGTACCACTACCATTTTAGTAATGCAACACAGTGTCAACTGAGTACCATGGGACCCTTGAACCAAAACATGCTGAGCATCCTGAGAGAACTACCATTGCAACGATTTGACACAATCTTAACTTGCACTGTAAAATCTGTACATGTATAGGAGAAGCATTTTGCACAATGTCATAAAATGGCCCATTTCAGACCTTGGACCCAATAATCCTGCACCACCTGAATATACCACTACCATAGAAGTTATGTGACACAACTTCAACTTAGTACCATACAATACTGTATGTAGAAATTTGTATGTTGCATGATTTCATACAATGGTCCATATAGACCTTGGAGCCCAAAATATTGAACACTCCTAAGGCTGCCAAAAACCATACTGTAGTAGCAATGTGCATGCAACCTCAACTTAATTGTAAAATCGGATGAGAAGCAATTGGTGTACTTTCAAACATTGGGTCCTTTAGGCCAAATATGGCCGACATTTGACCTCTCACATCCACATTTTGTACACTCACAAAGGGCTCATAACCCAACAATCATTGGTCCCAAGTTTCAAGAAAATACATCAAACAGTTTTCTATAGGGAGCAATTCATAGCAATGTGAACAGATAAGTTCAATACATAAGAGAGCTGAAAGCCTCATCTCAATTGCAGCTCACACAAGGCAGGTAGAATAAGGTAGTTTAAGTCAGAAATGTTTAGTTACCATTTATTTTGTACTACTATATAGAACCCCTATTGTTCTTACAATAAAGCAAACTTCATGATTAAATTAATGGACCATATAAGCACCCATAGCACGAGAGAGCGGAGAAATTGACTGTTTGACAATCACCTCCATATACAGGGTACCGAGGGATCAAATCTTGCCCTACACTGCTGGTATGGTAGCCCAAGAATGCAATGATATCACTGTTTAGGGCTGAAATACTGTAGGGTCTCCTATCCTTTGCCTCATGTTTGACCTTCACCAAAACAAATTAAATTTATCTTCTCATTATAATGCTTCCATGTACCAAGTATAAAATCTCTCCAAGATTTCTACCTTGAGATATTGAGTTAGAAAGGTTTTTTAAGTTTTGCCCCTGGTGTCCCCACTCTCCAGCTGACCTCTACCAAGAATGATAGGGTACACCTTCTCAATATGGCAGATCTACATTCATACCATGTTTGATTTTCATCCAACTTTCCCTTGAGTAAACCCAAGCAACTGTCACGAACACACACACACAAACGTGACTGCATACTGTAGGAACCAATGATGGTTTTGCTGAAATTCATGGCGTTATCAACAACTTACTCTTAGTATTCCATTGTGAAGTATTGAAGATGTGCATGAACAACTGAAATTTGCACAAAAGGCTAGAAAAAGAGAGTACTGTATATTAAAGCTGTAACTTTAACAGAAAGGAAACTGAATAGGGAAAGAATGTGTTTTGTTTTTTCTTATTCAATTTGGATTTTATTTTCTGTCTGTTTGTCACTCTTTGTTCACTTCTCCTTTCCACTGCCCTCCCCCATCTTCCCCTTCACCATATAGCACAGCTTTGGCTTTAGTGCTTAAAATCACAAGACAACATTGTATATGAAGCAGTCGTTAATCAGACCACCCACGTGTTATATTGGCTTTAATATCAACATACACTCACCGGTGGCAGACCAGACAACAGCTGGTCTGCGACCAATTACAGGCCTATTTCCTTGAGAAAAATATTGAAAAGCTCTTTTGATCGTTATTGCTTTCGATGCTCACGGAGGCAAATAGGGAAGGCTGCCTCTATGCCTAACCAGAGTATTTATCCACAGCGACAACGCAAGTTATTAGAGATTATCGCCTGTTTACTTTTAGGCACACTTCAGTTGCACTACATACCCTCTGACTCCACATGTCTGCAAACGATTTGTGCAGTGCTCCTTCGCAATTCACCTCCTGGCAGTTTTGGGGTTTTTTTTTTCTGAAGTCAGCACGACAGATTCTCTGTGCAATTAATGTGAATGGAGTACTTTCATGTATGCATACATAGCTGCAACAGGTAACTGGGGTTGCATTATGAATACAGCAAATTCCACAGGTGTTTTGTGTGAGTCAAAGTGGGGTTAACGTCCAGACACAACACTACTCAGTCCTCAAATAAATTCAACACCTTGACCCTGCTGGGCCCTAAAGCGGGCCCTGGATCCCACTCCGATTTGCTCGAACACTTTACAAGCTCGTTATAAGGCTACACAAATGTCAACAGGGAAATCTATAGATTTTCTATTGAGTTTGCCAGGAATTCAGCAAGGAATTCTAACACTGCTTTGCAAACTGCCAAAATTCACTGCAAACAAGCCTGAAAAGTGCCATGGCCTTAGCAACCTTGACAAAGGTTTGACTATAACACCATATAATGACTTAAAGAAAGCTGAAACAATTTTTATCCTCCTTGCCTGATTAAACATGTACAGCATTTGCATGAAAGAGGTATCCTACTGTAGGCCCAAATCGTCCTATTCACAGTTCTCCCCTTAATGTTACACATTTCCAAATCATGATTTTGACCATTCAATGGACTTGTTCATGACCACTTTTGTTGCTAGCTTGTGCACAGGTGATTTCTGTTAAGTTTACAATCAGGACTTTTTTGCAAGGAAACTCTTCTTGTAATGATCGTAATGCTAACGTTATGACTGAGGCATGGGAAATTCATTACATTTACATTGTATTAGAAACTTAAGCAGATGTTGGTTTAAGTAACAGATTTCAAGGTACAATTCCAATCAGATTAGGTCAAATTATATAATACAGAACCTTCAAACTTGCGAAAATAATATCATTAGATTTACACAGCTTTTGAATTTCCAGCAGCTAGAATTCCAAGATTTTTATGTTAGATGCACAAAGTCTTATACATCCATGTTACAGGATGGATGCTCAGTCGTTCTCAAAATAACGGCACCTCCATGGATGGCCACTAACTGTGCTTCCACTCCAGGCTGGAGCCTCAGCATCTTTAGGAAATTTTTCAAGAAAAACACACAAAGGATGCATGCATGCTAAGTTGTTCTCAAAATTAATGCAAATATGCAAGGCAACTGTGACAGCAACTCCTGAGTTTTTTTGGGTGCATTTAGGCCTGCAAGTGCAGCATTGTATTCTGCAGTTGCTCCTGAGTAAATCTAATAATAAAAACTATTGGCTTCCATTTACAAGACAATGACATTGCAAGCCTAAGTCAACGTACCATAGGCTTAAGTCCTGACGTGACATTACAATGTGTTACAAGTTACAATGTGTGCCAATGTAGGCGCATAAAGGTACTTCATCTAACAGCAGAAATCTTGGGTCCATGTTGTCTTCAATTTTAAAATGAGAAGGGACAGCACAGAAAATTTTACAATTACATTTGTGAGGTACTGCTTGTACTAGAATCCCATCTAAATGAGTGTTGTGAATTTTAACCAACTTCATAATAATCGATCAAATTCTTACGTGCGTCAATCTAGTTGCCACACATCAAAAGTCTATACTTTAGTTGGAAGTATTATTCCACCATAAGAAATGGCAAAACACTGGAGGGTTATGTGCTGCAGGAATGTCATGGCGAGTATAATAAGTTTGTGCACCATATTTTTTAACTGCTTTAATAAACTTACGAAAGGTTACTATTTTAGATGAGCAGTACAAAATATGAAGTACTAATTATGAGACAGCACAAATATTCTGCAATTGAGGAGCAAATCACTCAATTGCTACTTTGGCTTCAACTGATAAAATGTCTCAGTTAGCAGCACAGTGCTGTGGTGTACGTTGCACGATGTGGGGGTCGTTTGTTCGAACGGAACAGTATTGCTTGTGCTATTAGCCTAATTATTAAGCGCGAACGTATGAAACCATTGGCTACGCCTACAGTACCATACCAAGTCATTCCCACTGCATGTGACCCTATAGCCAAAGTAGCGAGCAGTTTGATGCCATTTTGCTCATTGGCGCGCTACTTCCATTCCCATTTCTTCGGGCGCAATCATGCTCCTCCTGGCTTACGTAGTGTAGTATACTAAAGCATACCACCAATAACCATTACTGGCAACCCTTACACTTACAGTACCCATAGTACTGTAGCGTACTGCCTAACTTTACTCTTAATAATAGTACTAGTAGACTATAACTGGTAACAAGCCTAACGTTACGTAGGACTAGGATGTCACTTGGTTACTTAGGCTTACATGATATCGCACATCGGATAAAAAACAACTTTCAAAAGGAAACACACCAAGATTTGCAAAGTAATAGTTTATACCTTTGACTGTTTCCATAACATACGACCTTTACAGTTGCTAAAACAAAGTAAAAGAGCCACAGCTGTTAACCTTCGTAGAACCTTTCTACTTAGGATGTGACCAGTATGGTATGTCATGTAATCAGCTATGTTTTTTCAAGCCACAGTAGCCTGCATGATGGTTGGCCGTAACCGACATAGTTACATGGTCGTATTAATGCTGACATTAAATCGATTTCGTGATAAGCCTATCAGAAGGACAGTTTTAAGTTCTGACATAAATTGTCTTGGTATGAAATTACTTTAATGTCAACATTAAATCGATGGAATGTAGACATTAAATCAATTTTAATTGTGACATTAATAATGCTTACATTGAATCATTTTCATCTTTTTATTCAGTATTCAGTCAAACAGACATCCTACAGCTGAATATCAACACTAAATCAATTTAATTATGACATGGAATCAACTCAGTATTTAAAACAATGTTCTGATTGTCTTATCACGAAATAGAGGGTTGCGCAACTGATTACGGGGAGCTTGCACAGTTACATCCATGAACTTCAATATTTGCATATCAGTAGATAAACATTGTTCATATGTTTTCAGTGGCGGAGCTACCATATGGTCAGGAAGGTACGGTCTCCCCCACACGATACCAACTCAAAGGGATTACATTATACCCTTTTCAGCTTTTCACAAAAGAGAAAAAATAATCAAGAAGAAAAAAAAATGAAAGGAAATGTAAAGAAAATGCAAGTTTGAGTACTTCAGCGCCCTTCACATCCTGAAAATGATGATGGTGTTGCCAATTTTCTGTCTTCAAATTCAAGCAAGTACAGTATTTATCATAAAACGTTTGAGTTTGATCAGAGTTTTTCAGTGGAGAACTCCTTCAATGAGGTTAATTTTTTATCCAAGAAAATGCTGACAGTTTCATTTCTGTAGCCTAGCGGTACTTGCCGAACATTTGAAGGGCAATTTCCAATAAACTAGGGGGGGGGGGGGAATGATTTTTATGTATTTTTTCTGGTGTACGTTTCGCTCCAAACGATGCTGGAGCTCCTCATATAGTCTTCAAACAAAGTCCTCAGTTCACTCCCCAAATATAAAATTCTGGCTCAGTCGATGTAGGCTAACAGGCGCATTCTGTATTTCCGTATCACTCTGTATCACACTCGCAGATCTCCCTCATCCATGTTCCAGGTTCAATAGGAAAACAACCTAGATGCAGTTATGGGCGCACTTCGAGTCTCTTGACCCCCTGCAATCAATCACTGTAACTCCACTGCCCATTACAAAAAAAAAAGTAAAAAAAAAAAAAGTGGCGGAGAGTACACAAGAAATTGTTGGCTTTTCAAACCCCCCAGATGACCCTCAGTGGCACTTCTGTGTGTTCACATGGGTTGAGATCATACCAGAATCATAATGAATTATTCATCCTATCTCATTTCTTCTTGGAACAGTTGACATACAGGATGCTTAACATACCTTTAGACTCTTCTTTTCCATTGGTTGATAATGATCCAGTTTTAGTTTGAAAATGAAAATTGGAGTATAGGCGGTTGAACATTATCTAGTGAAGCGAAGCAACTCACAACCCGATTGTAATTTTTTGAGGGGAACGCCCAGGTAAAACATAGGGTTGTTTCATGCACCCGCAGTGCAATATTTTCAACATTTGTGTGGAAATGACGTACGTTTTCATAAGTAGTAGAATTGACGTACTTTTAAATAATAATACGACAGAGTATTGGTTTGTATTGGCAATAGCATTAGTTGGCATTGACAACCAATATTCTTTTTATTTTTTTTGGGGGGGGGGGGATTTGGGATTTTTTTCAAATTCAGCATTAGGGTTGGAAAAATAGAGGAATATTGTTTCCACAGAATCCATTATGGCGTCATTAATATCCAAGGTTTTGATTGACTGTTCGATGAGGCCTATTGCCAATATACCTGCGTGAAATGAATATGTCGACCGTCATGCTGAGGATTAATTCCATTCCCTAGTCGTTCACTCTGCGTATCATGAAGCAACAGCTAGGCGCATGTATGGCCAATCGAAACCTCGAAGCAACAATTTCACACCTTTATGAACTAATTTGTTTCTGTTGCGTTGTTAATCTGTTTCGTCACTCAAAGATCACACATTTGAAGCCCGGAAATTTCCCAATCCCCTCCCAGTTTAGACCTACAGTTCTCCCCCAATTTGGTCAACTTATCATTCCTTCCTCCTCTCTTCGTTTTTTTTTTTTTTTTTTTGCTCTTTATTTTGCCATTTATTTGTCAACATGATCCATCGCGTCCCAAAATTTCTATGGGGCACATTGACCCTACCCCCTTCCCTGGCTGGCTACTGCCACAATGGTTCTTGCCTCGGTCCAGTTTGTTTTATACTTTACGTTAGTAAACAAGTAAAATCATTTTGTCATCAGTGTCCGACTTGCAATCTTTCATTTGGGTCCCAGGATCAAATCCCAAGCAGGAATATTGAACCACTTGGAAAATTTCTAGGGACTCTCAATTTGGCTTGCTAAGTAAAGCTGTTTACAGTGGTGCTGAAAGTCTTATTGAATTCACGTGGTCCGAGTTTAGGTCTTGTGCTCATCAGGTTGCTTAATGCAGTTAGCGGCTGCTATAGGCCAGGCAGTTTGTAGCGGCTTCATCCAGAAGTCATAGATCGGAAGCCTGCCCTCACTTCCGGTGTCCACTTGGCAAACAAATTCTTCCAAATTCCCAGAAAAGTTTTCTTGCCAAGTTTTGTATGAACATCCCTTTGTTTCGGCGGATGACTAATTATGCATCAGCCGAAACCTCTTACTTGACACGAGGAGGTGAACAAAGAACTCTTATCACTCTGCGTCCTACTTCTCAACGATTAGGCACGAGCCTCCGTCTCTAGTGAGAGTGGCGAATTTTTATTAAATACCCGATTGTTGACGCCAATAATCCTCGCATATTCATCTTCATATTTTTTCCCCAATTTCACTTTATATACTTCCCGGAGAACTCTTTCAACTTCCTTAGCAAAGCCGCGTGGTTCGCGACAGGAAAGCGAAAAGTTCTTTACAGCATCACTTAATTAATTCGCCGATTTATATATTTTACTTGTATTTTACAATTTGGAATATCGACCAGGACCGGAATATATTGACCACGGATTTAGCCAGAGCGATTGTTTATTAACGGACTTTAGCTTTGTTTTTGGTGAGTACACTTCTGATTTCCTTATTCGATCTGCATAGTTGCCCCCATACTCGCCTAAAAGTTCTCCGCCCCTGCCAGTCTTTGGGAAAGTGGCTAAAGACTGGATGCACGTCTGCCGCGTTATCCTCTGGACACTTGTGAAGACAGTATGCGAATCTCACTTGTGAATAGGCTCTGTTCATCTATGATCAGTATGGTATAGGGTCCTTGACGAGCCAAGATGGGCTTCCTGATCATGAACCTTTCAAATTCGAATCGCGTTTCGGCATCTTCCTCAGTGTCTAGGATAATGCTAATGATCACCAGTTGTATATGCTTTCTCTCCTATCATTTAGTCATCCAAAGATGAAGAAATTGATGCAATAGAGTACTGCATAGACGATATAAGTGACTGGATGCAAGTCAACAAGCTTAAAATGACTAACTCGAAAACCGAGTTAATGTTTACATTGGCACAATGACAACAACAAAAGGAACTGAAAAAAGAATACTCTAAATGTCAATTAAACGGTTGCGTGGTTAAACTGTGGACTCGGGACGCAATTTGGGTGTCTGGTTTGATCAGTACATTGCTTTGGGAAAATACATCAATTTGAAATGCAAAGTTGCTTATCATTAGCTCCACAACCTTAGGAAAATCAAACATTATTTCTCAAGAAAGTCATTTAATATTTTGGTCCATTGCCTTACGCAATCCCTATTCAATACTGCAATAGTTTGTTTGCTGGCATGTCTAAGCATTCTGTTCGTAAACCGCAGAAAATGCAAGATAGACTTGCATGACTAATGGAGGTCAAAATGTGATCATATCTCAGTAATTTTATTTCTTTTTCACTGGTTATACCTATCGAAAACAGAATACAGGTCAAAATTAAAAATGTATTTCTAAAGCCTTAAACAACCAAGATTCAAAGTACATCTACATTCTTTTATCTCTCAGAAAGACTAATTATAGCTTCAGATCGATTTTCTTTTAATTCAAGTTAATCTTTAAACTATCCACTGTAAATTCGAGAAAGTTTTCATTTGCTGCTCCTCATCTCTAGAAAACTTGCCTGCACATATTCACAATAGTAACGCCTTAGATAGGCCTAATTTGAAGAACAATTGTAAGTCTCATGTTTTTAGAACTGCTTTTTTCAAGTCTGGATGAATCATTGTTATTTTTAATTTATATCGTCATTTCAGGTCAGTTCATTTTTGTTTTTTCTTCTTTGGTTGTTTTATTTATTGGTTTTTTTTTTTAATTTCAACTTAACTGTACAAGCTATCGTAATTCAACATAATAGGCAAGAAAACTTTTTATGGTTATGTCAACAAAGATTTCAAAAGAATACAAAAGCAGGTAATGTAATTTTAGACATCAAGTACTCTTTCAAGCTTTGTAAAACCAGAGCTTCGTAGCAAAACGGAGCACAGTTTCAGAAACCTTTAAAGAGTGCTTTTGTATGATGAACTGGATCCGCGTAATGTCTTGAAAATCATATGGACAACACAAGCCAAGGTCACGGTAGTTCTAGTGATACAGTATACGCGAAAACCAATCTTTCAGTGAACTAAACCCTGCTACCCCAGCTCCCAGATCACACCATCTTCATACATAAGACACAATATACTTGTACTCCACTAGGCTACTTGTTAAACTACCATATGTTAATCCTCCGAAATTTTATCTACATCTTGCTAGATACGTATGGATACACTTCGACGATTATGAATGAAGGCGGTCCGAGTTTTATTACATAAAATTGAATTCACATCCAGTCTATAAATTAAAACCACCATGGAATGAACATGTTTTGATCTCTCATCAGCGAATCTACTTAAGTTGTCGTGGGATTTGGTCTGGCAACCGATCATTAAAGGTGCTTTAGTGATATGGTATTAGATATTGTAACGAGAAAGCACCGTGTATTCCTCTATGTATCTGATTTTTCTGTTGTGCCTGGTTTTCTCGTTATGTGTTTCTTGTTAAATATTAAAGGTACCGTGGTCAGTCAGTGCGATGGGTGAGGATGGAGAGGTGGAGCTCGGTGTCTGGAAATAATCGGAAAATCTTAAATACCAGATTGAAGTTTTCATATCTCAGGCACATTTTATGACATAAAAAGGTGCCAAACATTGCACCAGATTGTGTCTAAGGTTACCTGTAATTGAAAAATTATTCAATAAATCTGAAATGAGATTTGAATTTTTCAAATTTCAGTATAGGAGAAACGATGGTCGGAAAATCTGAAATACCAGCTGGAATTTTTCATATTTCAGTGTAGCCCATGTTGTGACTTAAAAAAAGCCAAATACTATAGACTGCATGTAAGGCTACGGAGTAGACAAAAAAGTTCTCAAAAAGGGGATGCAAAAAACTCAACCCATACAACCTCCTCAAAGGCCTACCATCACTCATCTCATGCTCTCCCTTAAATATCAAAACACCATTGTATGACATCTTTTTTTATTAAGGCCGTTATCATTTCGTTATCGTTTAGTCATCATGAAGCTATGATTCCACAGAACGTTGAACGTCAACTCACACCCGTCGAAGCTAATCGACCCATCGCGATGCCGGGAGCCCTCAATTGAAAGTTCAGCTATCCCACGTCTGACCTCAAACTCAGACTCGCCCATCAACCAGCTCTCTCGATTGCACGGATCCTAGGCCATATGCACCACGACTTTGGGGAAGCCATAAAAATATGCGTGCGCGAACGCACCGACGCTTACCTTACAATCACTACACGCCTTAAATTACCGTCTACACGCAAACTCGGTCTGGTGCGTTGTCGTAGCTCGATCGGCCACTTGTCTCTATCTGAGTTTTACTCTGACAAACTAATACTTGATAGTCAAGTGAAACTAAATGTCGTTTTCCATGGCCAAGTAACTTGTCCATTCATAATGACGTCATTTCTTGGCACCTTTTCTCCACATTACCAGCGCATGTGCACGCATCAAAGCATTAAACGACTAAGCAAATGGGTGCTATGCGCCCTCATTTCACGCACTGCTAACCAGAACAGCACTAGCCTTGCAATCTGTGGTTTCGACGAGTTACAAACATAAATGAGTCTATAACGGAGATTTCACCAACAATTAACTGCACTTCTGCCACAAATAATCTGAAAAAAGATAAAAACTGGTGGGATCAGTCCATCAAACTCTGCACACTTTGACAAACACAATCTCAAACACAATTATGCTTTGTTCAGTCTCTCGATTGTTTGAATTTCATGAGACCGGTTCAATTTAGACAAAGAGCTCAATCATGCATATGTGGGATGTACACAGTACACAATAACATCTGATCATGCTATCGTCATACCAATATACACATTTAGCTACAATCCTCGACATGAGTCAATGACCATGGAAGCCCCGTATGTTGATAAGAACACAGTTCAGGTTACAGCGAAGTTCCCTATCACGACTCTCAAAGTTGTCCAACAAATTTTAGACGCTTGTCTACAGTACCGTACATTCCGATGCTCTCATAACTGCGTGCATTAGTTCAAACAATCTGCGACTAAAACACATGTGTACCGTGGCCCTGAAGGGACATTTCGATATTTCGACTTTTTCGTTTCGATATTTCCATATTTCGACTTTTTTCGTTTCGATATTTCGATGTTTCGACATTTCGATATTTCCATATTTCGACTTTTTCGTTTCGATATTTCCATATTTCGACTTTTTTCGTTTCGATATTTCGATGTTTCGACATTTCGATATTTCCATATTTCGACTTTTTCGTTTCGATATTTCCATATTTCGACTTTTTTCGTTTCGATATTTCGATGTTTCGACATTTCGATATTTCCATATTTCGACTTTGAAAAAATGAAAAATGGGGGTAGGCGGTTGAACACTATCTAACGCAACGAGCGACGCAGAACCCGAAGGGAATTTTTAAGGGGAAACGCCCGGGTATAGCATGAACTTGTTGCATGTACCCTTGGTGAAACATTTCCAGCATTATGAAATGACATACTTTTAAGTAATAGAAATGACATACTTTTAAACAGTGATGTGACAGAGTAGTGGTTCTTATGACCAACTAGACCGGTTTCTGCTCTCATACTCAAATGTGGAAGAGCGTCATCAGTAGTAAGTCTTTTAATATTTTATATTTTAGGCATAAGTGTCGTACCATTTTACTTTAGGAATGCGTGTTCTTTAGTGCACGTAAACGAGTATAAGCTCAGAGTGCAGCTATGAGCGCATTCAGTAGATCTTCGTGCGAGTCCTGACTGTCGAACGATTCTTCATTACTTTGAAACCTTGATTTAACAAGTAAATCTTTTAGATTTGGGGCCCTTTTATAGGCAAGAATCGGTTCGTTCGGAAACAGCTTGGATAAAATCGGATGCTCTGATATTAAATACCAGTGTTTCCGAATAGCCTCTTTCAGGTGCTGGGTTTTGATATGGGGTGTATACGTCAGTTTGAAGACTAGAGGTGGTTCCCTTTCTTTGGGTTTTGTGGTAAGATAGTGCTCACGGTTTTCGAAAGAAATGCCTCTAGTGGCTGTGAGGTCACCTACCTAGATCTGAGAATCTTCAAAGGTCCTAAGTTTCACTCTACTGGTTTCCTAGATACACAAATCTACACCAAACCTACTGAAACTTATCAATACCTCGATAGAAACTCTGCACATCCACTTGCCACCTTTAAAGGCTTCATTAAAGGAGAAGTGCTGCGTTATGTACGTCTCTGTAACAATGAGAGCGACTTCATCCATAAAAGAGATGAATTTAAAGAGAAACTTCTACTGCGAACTGCGAAACTATGGGGAAGAAGAATTTGCCACGGCCACTAGAGGCACTCTGAGCTTATACTCGTTTACGTGCACTAAAGAACACGCATTCCTAAAATAAAATTTTACGACAATTATGCCTAAAATATAAAATATTAAAAGACTTACTACTGATGACATTCCTCCACATTTGAGTATGAGAGCAGAAACCGGTCTAGTTGGTCATAAGAACCACTACTCTGTCACATCACTGTTTAAAAGTATGTCATTTCTACTACTTAAAAGTATGTCATTTCATAATGCTGGAAATGTTTCACCAAGGGTACATGCAACAAATTCATGCTATACCCGGGCGTTTCCCCTTAAAAATTCCCTTCGGGTTCTGCGTCGCTCGTTGCGTTAGATAGTGTTCAACCGCCTACCCCCATTTTTCATTTTTTCAAAGTCGAAATATGGAAATATCGAAATGTCGAAACATCGAAATATCGAAACGAAAAAAGTCGAAATATGGAAATATCGAAACGAAAAAGTCGAAATCTCGAAATGTCCCTTCAGGGCCACGGTACATGTGACATTTAATGTTGAAATTGTTTAACTTTGGAATATCTTTTGGTAGGGAAACCTCGCTCCCCTTCTCAATGTTGGCTACACTAAGAATCAGTGTGCACAGAATACATTCACTCATTTAGCTCAATGGTTTCCCAACTAATACTTATCCCAAATTTCAACATTGAAAGGAGGGGCGGATGAAGGTGTCCTGTGTATTTTTTCGAGCGAGGATTGTAGTTCTACTTTGTTATGTAGTCGGTTGCAGCAGGCAAACTAAAACAAGGAAAACAAAACCGTAAAAACTGTAACAGAGTGATTGAAATAACTTTTCTGAAAAATTTTGACTGCAACAGAAATAAGATATTGCACGAGTTTTTCTCTAAGGCAACATGCATGGTAGTTGAAAATTTCTCTAAAAGAAAAAAAAAAACATTGTTATCGTTAGAAAGTGAAAACTATTGAATTAACATTTTTAACTGGAAATTACGATAGCATAAATGTTTGAGATAAAAGCGATCCAAATTATCACAAATTTTCCATAGAATGATGTTTCTCTCATTATATAATTGAGAAATTGCAGACATGAGATCCCTATTCCAAGACCGGGTACACGCACCCCAGGAAACCGGGAAGTGCCGTTCCCGGACATAGAAGAAGGGGAGGGGGGGGGGGGGCTAAAGCTAAAATGCTCTGGTATACGATCCGCACCGATCGATGATGGCTACCAGCTAAGATATAGTCATGCCTGCGCTGTGCGGGCAAAAGGGCTAAGCCCTCAGATCAGACCTCCACTATCTTCTTAAACCTCTGGATAGGCACTATGTCAACTTAGAGTTTCTTTACTTGTTGTCTTGTGCCAATTTTAATATCGATGGCGTATAGGCAATATGTGCCCGTGGCCTATCATTAGACCCTGCATGGCGGTGCCCCTGGTAATTCCTGTTCACATATTCACGTTCACCTTCTGCCTAAACAATGAAAATTGTGTTTTTCTTACTTTTTTTTACGAAATTTTACGAGGATTTTGAACCCCTCTCCGTGAGAGGTTTCTCTTAAAATCCCCTTTAATGTAGTACCATTTTTCATAGATTTTTTTTTTCAAATTGCAGCCATGATATCCCTATTTTAAGACTGGGTCTTTGCAGTCTAGAACATCCCATCTATTAGTCAGGCCCGTATCGGGGGGAGGGAAGTCAGGGGCTCGTACGAACCCCCCTCCCCCCCTCAAGATCTGGAGTTTCGCTCAGCCTATGATACCTTTCTTTGTATGTGTCTTCGGCACTAGTCGTTCATAATTGTCGGGTAAAATGTTTCACTTGTGGTAAAATCGAACCTGCCCTAGTGAAAAAGCTGCATACGGGCCTGTTAGTCCGGGAGTCCAGGAGGTTTGGTTAGCTGGAAAGGTAACCGATTGCCATGAATATGAAACGGGACGACTGGCAAGCCATTGTTTAGATTGTTTCATTATTATTTCTGGGGGATTGCTTCCGTGCAGTGGAAAACGGCGAATGGTTTGTAACTGGATTCGGTTACTTGTCGTTCTTTTTTTAATATTTCGTTCTTTTTTAATATTTCGCAATTATCTAATCCCTTTGATGTACGTAGTACACTCGGGGAGATAGTTTACTCCAACGAGCTGCCCCAAACTGAATGACACTTAAATGTTAGCCCACTTTTAACACACCCTTTGTGGTATTCAACTGAAACTACATGGATCATCAGTTCTTGTTAGAGGGTACAGTATATCATGGTATACAAATGACATGGATCAAGATTACCAATTGGGGTTGCAGGGCTGAAGAGGGATTGTGTGTGTAAAGTGGGACGATGACGTCTCTGCGAACCGCAATCGTTTTGTAAGGCGGTGCAATGACTGTTTTGGCAGAGAGAAGATGTTAAAAAAAAAAATCAAAACTCGGTGAAGGAGTAGTTTGCCAATCGTTATTTCACAGAGTGCGAAAGAATATAAGTCTCTTCTATGAGGTCACTGCAACTCAAGTGTTTCCGTTTCCTTTAGTTGCAACGACCCACACACTAAATGTTAGCAATTGCAGTACCTTCTCACCTGACTGAAAATGACTTGACTTGGGGACCGTGGGACCCTACCAGCAGCCAGTGGCGTCAACTGATGGTAGCACTCCGTTTAGATAGTCCTGCCAGCACGGTTGACGCAAAAGGGATCTCTCCTCAAGCCAGTCCCCCCCCCCCCCCCCATTGATAAACCTGGAAAAGCCCCATATACAATATGGATATCATTAGACCCTGGAAATGGAGGCACAGTTTCACCCTTCCTCGATTAAATCTTGGAACAAATTGCGTGAAAACAAACGAAATGATAGCGGCCGGACCGGTTTGTCCAACCGAGGATTGCAGCCATTTTGAATGGCACGAATGATTTTTTGAAACAAAATTAAATGGAATATCAATGATTTTCATATATACGATGGCAAAAATATTGTGCCCCCAAACTCATAACCAGTAACTGTCATTTACCGTATATGACAGACAGACATGGTAACCAGCCCTTATATGTGTTGTTGTGTGGATAGTACATGCATTATAACTGTATGCATCCCATGTCCAGAGCCGCCTATTGTGAATAGAAGGCTCTGCTCATGTTCAACAGTTTCTGCGCCTGCGGCAAAGTATAGTATATCCCTGCTCAACAAAAGTATTCACACATATACCGCTTTTTTTTTCAAAAGTCTGACTGCGGGTTTAGCTGAGACTGTAGATCCCTTTATACTTAATAAGGATCTATCTTTTCATGCAAGGCAGCAGTATGTATACCCGCAAAGTCGGTAATTCTTTTACGTACCGGAGGGGGAGGGGGAAGTGGGCTGGACTGGTTCATTTTTATTCCATTGGCTTGTTAATGTTATCACATGTCTTTGTAACATGTTTCATTTGACTCTAAGATGATTTGCTAAACGATAGAACTGACTCGAGCAACTATTTGTCTTAACCTTTGAATCGGGCAATGTAGGAAATGACTTGATTTGACTTGTGAGTCGACCACATTTGACTTCACTTGTGTCTAGTCAAATCTGGACACAAGTCAAGTCTGGACTCATACCTTACAACACTGGGCGTTGTATGTGGAAGAGACATATGCTTCCCGCAACACATGTAAGGTTCAGGAACCCTTAAACCTTGTAACAATGCTATCAAGCAACTGAACGAACTGCACGTGGCCTTAGCATGACATGAGGCCTTAGCATGACATGAGGATTAATATGGTAAATTATCTCAGTGGGACCCATAGTATTCAAGTTGGTGGAGCCTTACAAAACTATACAACGTCAAAAATATTTTTTCTATATAATATTGAGAATATGATGATTTTACGAGATCTCTACATATATCAAAATATCTTAACAAAGCTTAAATGACGATGAAATTCTACCCATATTTCATTGGCGCTAAAACTGTTTTTATGTCAGAGCTTGCCACAGATGCTTGGTTCTCGGAAACAGCTTTCATTTGTTTAACAGTCTGCAAACAGTTGACACACCTCCGACGAGCCTTTAGACTGTTCGATTTGTTTGTAGGGAAAAATTACATTTTTAAAGAGGAAGTTGTGACTGAACATCATACAGTCATATTTCTGGCATAAATGAGATGTGAAAAATGTAACTGCATTTCTCTATTTAACTAAGTAATGTTAAAAATAGGTGATTATTGGATAAAGACAATATTGATATGTCCTTGTAACGACTTCCTCCTCTTATGGCTTGGCGCCAAATAATTGCGTCCAACCATCCCGTTGTTCGGCCTTCAGTCTAGTTACACGTACAATGTACTACAGTTGTGTTTATAAACAGACATACCATCATATCCCCGGCCAAAATGATTGTGCACACGTGTAGGTACGTGTAGATATTGTATGATTCACGGAAGCAACACAGAGGAGAACGGAGACTTGTGGTCATCAGAAATATTCTGATACTTTAAATCAAAGGCCTGTCTTATGAACTGAACTTCACAGACTTTATGAGTGTACAGGCTGACATACTTGTACAACAGGAAACCGCTAATTAATCAGGCCCTGTTACTGCCCATTGAAACCACCGGGATATTTTCATGTGAATAACATAGCCTGGGTTCACTGTATGTTGAACTTCGGAGAAGTTCCACAACTCAATCTGTCAGTGGTGCTACGCACGTAAAAGTAATAGTGTAATTAGTACGTTGGCGACATCTTGATCTTCCACTTTCTGTACTTCTATCGTCTTCGCACTGAACAAGAAATTGACAGAAGAAACTATCAGTGATAGCTACAGGTATGGAAGAAGCATAGATCTATTGCCTAGCCGATAGCTTAATTTTTAGACCCCAAGGCAGGTATAGGCCTAACTTTTTGTAAATGGGTTCGCCGTCAGTCTTTTTATTTCTTCAGATGTTCTCGTCACTCACAGTCCCAGAAACGTATAGACTTAGGCCTAGGTTAGCTTAACTTAGCGAGGACCTAATAAATGAAACCATACATGAATTATTGCATCGATTGTACATCAATTAAATTAGGATATATGTTACTTGTTAGACCCACAGTTGGTGTGCTCTACATTTTACATTAGCATAACCAGACCAAATAATTATCAGTTTGAAGAACAGTTATTGATATGAAATAAAAAGCAGGTACGCCTGGCCAAGACCTGAACCGCACTGTTTTGATTGGTTGGAATTGACATTTATTAAGTATTAAATGGATCTGTTACAATATAATGAGCAACAGCAACTTCAGCAGCTGCAGTTTTGCTTTATTTGTAGTCCACATAGCAAATTTATGTTAGTACTGTAGTTGATTTTCTGTTAATGTTAAGGTATGAAAGTCAACGTCAGAGTGAGAGGGGAGTGGCTACTCATTCCATGCAAATCCAAAGGTACCAGTGAACTGACCGTTCAATGGCTTGGCAAAGAAGCTTTCAGTAGGTACAAGATGATGAGGGATTACGGAGGTTCTATAGAAGACATCAAGGAAATCAGAAAGGCACGAGGTGGCAGTTTACTTTTTCCTGGTGATACACTAACAGATGTCTTAGATGAAAATGATTTCATCCATCTTAGTGAGTTGATTTTACAATTACTGTACAGCTACTTCTCTTTATGTGATAATCTAATGATATGCTTGTAATATTCTATAGAATTTGCTGTACTCTTTGTCAGCAGTAAGAGAGTCCTGCAACAATGAAATCTGCAGAAAAATTGTTGGGGAGGATTCAATAGATGTAAGATTTACTAGACTGACGGTTCACTTAGTTAGATTGAAGGTAATCACTAGTCCAAATTTAAGGTTCTCTAGTTCAAAGGTCCATTAGACTGAATGTTCACAAGATGGGAAGTACACTGGATTGACGTTTCACTTGATGGACGGTCCACTAATCAAATGTTCACTGGACTGATGGTTTACTAGAAAGTGTGAAGCCTACTGTTCAGTAATTCGAAAAACAGAGTTTTTTACTGATAAACTCAGTTAATCGACTTAGAAACTGAGTTTGAGGTTTACTAAAGAGTTTTTTTTTTATTGAAAACAGTTTTTTTTTTTTCGAAAATCTGTTTTGTCAAAATCTGTGATCGTTTGTGAACCATCGATTTAGTGTGCCTTCGATCACATTGAGAATCACCAAATTTTCATTCTAATCTGTGCAGGGACCGAAATGTCAAACTAGCTTTATACTTTTGGTAAATGAGTATTGCTGTGTTTATAGTTCTATTGATGAATAGCCATGCAAATTTTGTTAATATTACTCTCATTCCCGTTTCGCATATTGAAATTATTGCTGACTCTGGTACCTTATCCTGGAAGGTTACTTGAAACCCAGTTTTCATATGCACAGTGTTTCACTTGGCATTTTTTGGCGTTGAGAAGTACCTTTAAAGGAAAAGAATTAAAGATTTTTACTATGATGCTTTAGGTACTAATTTGGAAGAAATAGCAGACTTTTATTGGGGACAAGAGGGACATTTCTCTTCCTTGAAAACATCAGATGGATAATTGCACATGGTATTTCTTTGCTTTCAAAATATCTGGCACTTAACTCAAAAAAACTGTAGTTACCCAAAGCAGGATGTTCCTGTAAACATCCTAAGGCCACCAAGAAAATGTTGTTGCGATGAAAAAACTGTATTTATGTTTATGTAAAAGAGCACAATAGTAGTCAGCCTAAGGCAGAAAAGCATTGAGATATTTAGATACAACCTCAGGCGATTCATGATCTCATTGAACCCACTATTTTGAAAATATTTCATGTAAAAGTACATGAATAGAATAGCTGTCCATTGCCACTGAGTGCAAACATTTTTTATGACTTCCTCTTTTTGATGGAGAGATATGTTTTTGTATTTATTTGACAGTCACTAGAGAGCAGGATAGGGTATTGTGTCAGTTTCTGCCCATGTGTTGACCAGTGCCTGATAATGATCAAGACCAACTTGTGCACTGGTCTGTTCTTTCACATACATATCTCAGCCAGTTTGTGTGTTCATGTATGTATCTATCAATCAAGCTGAATGTCTGTCCACACTTCTGTTCCCTCAATTGATATGGATAAAAGCCTTGCTCTGGACTCTGGAAGATCACATTTTGTAATTTAACAGGTGTAAAAATATTTTAAAATAATGCCAACTTAGAAAGAAAGGCTTTCAAGGGATGAAACATAGGCTAACTGTTAAGGTCCATTATGAAATGGAAGATACAGTACATTCTGAGAGGGCACATGTGCAACATTGATTCAGCAGAATGGAAGCAGCCTTTCATGTTACTCAGGACTTATCAGTGTTGCTTTACCTTTTCACATGCTTGGTGCAGAGTTTATCTTCGAAAATAAATAAGACATTGTTCATCAACTGTGGGAGAAATTCAATATGTTGTTTGTAATGCAGGGATAGTAGTATTTTTAACTTAATTTCCTGCAACACCTGGCTTAACAAAGCAATCAAGTTGTTCAACCATGGTAGATTGACATATTACATAGATACAGTATGTGGATGACTGCATACGTCATGTTGTAAACTATCCAGTAACCCAATTAGAAGCCTTTGCAATGACAACACCCAAGATTGACGATCTCTAGCTCATCTGCAATCCCCAGTGAAGCATGTGTGTATGGATCATGTACATTACATTTGTGCAGTATGCCCATTCGACCAATCAAGGAATGGCTCTGATGATGAGGAATAGCTCTGGTTATTCATTGGGTTCATGGGTTGGCTGGCATATTGATAGCTATGAAGGTACAGTAACAGCAGAAATGTGACTCTTCCACTGAAACAAATTGCACTTGTGTCTTTATCATGTTGCTCCTTAAATCGTTTTTTCTCCATTTTGGGTTTGATGAAAATCATAACGTTAGTAATCATGATGGTGTGTGTGTGTGTGTACATGTGTGTCTGTGTCATATTCCTTGTGGAAATGGCATCTCAAAAGGAAAGTCAAGAGAAATGTACTATTTTAGTATGTGCTATAAGTACAGTATAAGCATACCACATTGCCAAAACCCTTTGATTTTTCGGTACAGGTCATTTGGGGTCAACAGGGTCAAATAGTGAAAACCTTATATATAAACAAATATCTCAAACTGGGCAACTTGCCCTGATTTCGTATTTTTATTTAGGGTGTATTGGTGTGTAGCATTATACAAAAGCCTATTATGTTTGGTGGAGACCATTTGAGTGAACAAGGCTCAGTTTGAGAAAAGCATGCACAGTACTGTAGGACCTATAGCCTACATGGAATCCTAAGGGAAGAAGTATTGACATATCCGTGGAACCATGTCCGGTAAATGCAGAATCATACATGCAAAAACATTCATTTTAAGCATTCAGTGGAGGGGACCTGATGAAAGACTAGCTTGTCAAGATCAGGCCATCTGTAAGGAGAAAAAAAGAAGAAAAGACACGAACATGTTAAAAAAACTCAACCCTCCCCCTTCTGCCAAGAAGACCTATCCAGCAACGTACAGCAAGAACAAACAAATAATCGGCAAATACAAACAAAAGAAGTTTTACATTGTGTTATTCAATAACTACACCTTACAGACTCTTTTTAAAAGAATTAACACTGGGTTTATTATTAGGTAACATTAATTAGTATTTAAATCATTCCAGAACTTAGGATCATTCACTGTCTCTGGCAGTATTTTATAAAATAGAAGATTTGGACATATTATGATACAGATCCCCTTTACCTCGAGTGTTACAGTTAAGGATGTCCTAGATTATTATAGAATTTTCTTAAAATTTAGGGGAAACAAATTTTTATTGTATTTATTCATTAACATTCCTAGCTGGTATTACGAATGTTACAAACACTGGTAAGCTCTGTAAAGAGATTGGAAGTATTATTATTGTAGTCACTATTTAAAGTAAATCTGGAAGCATGCTTTTGAATAATAAAGAGAGAGTTAACAATTGAAGGATAAGTGCCAAGGAAAAATATTTTTTTAGCCTGTTAGTAGTACCTTCCTTCCTTGAAAGTACTATTATGTGTAGTAGGTCCATTACACACTTATGCATCTCCAGGCCATAGCCAACGCAAATCTGGGTAAAAACTTAGCCCTTCTCGCCAATTTAATAATTTCCCTTTATTTTACAACTTATCGAAAACAGACGAAGAAATACATAAGATGTCTAGAAGACTCAGAAGCTTCATCAATATTTAGTAATGCCAAAAATCTGCCCACTCATATTTCTATTAACTCCATTGGTTGAATGTGGTCATCTTCCGACATACCTCTCAAATATTAGAAGAGGATATCAAGTTGCCAGAAACTACTATCATATTGTGTTTCTTTGTTTTAAAACAAGTTGAAATAGTTTACTATTTCATTGTTCATTTCTGAAGCAGCTACAGTGGGCTCAGAATGACTGGTAAAAAAAGATTTGCGTTGTCTGCATTACACAGAAAAATTGGACATACAACTATAAAGCAAAAGAACGCCTACGTTTGATCCTTGTGGAACTCCATGAGAAATTTGAAACTGATCTGAGTCAACACAATTTAGGGAGTCATATTGCTGCATGGGAGAAGGAGATCAGTTTAATGCATTATCCCTGACACCATCATCTTTTAGTTTGGACAGTAAGATTTTATGATTAATTGTTTCAAACACCTGCGATACTTCTTAATTTTTTCCAAAACTGTACTCTTCATCATCAAATGACCGGGCCGATCTTATCAGCTAAATCAAGGAGATCCATTCAATTACTGGAACAGAAATCAAACTGACCTGAAAAGAAAGTATTGCTTTGTGAAAAAATTGTACAATCTGTTCTTCTGCAAGTAAAAGATGTTCAAGCACTTTTGAAACCAGTATTCTCTAAGTTTCAACTAGCAAATGGCTTTCTGAATTAAACAATAGGAATATAATTTTTTGCAACCTTCAATTTATCCTGCATGATACCAGAGGCAATGGATAGTTAAAAAAAGTAAAAGTCAACTATGTAGCTGTGATATACAGTACTATGGAAATAAATTTCTCCCAAACATTAGCACTGACTTCATAATATCTTGGACTTTTATTGCTTTTGAATTTATTTAAAATTTCCCGTATTTCTGGGGAACATAAGTAGAGATCTACGACATAGATCATGTAAAAAGTCCTTTAAATTGACATCAGTTAAAGTTTGTGGAATTTTGACTGCTAGCTCATTTTCAAGATTTGATTAGCCTTCATGTATGGTCTTGTACCTTTCAGTCATCATCTTTAAGTCAGCAGATCATTGTGTACATGTAGAGCAATTACATTAGTTGGTGACTGGATCATTTACTGTAATAAGTCCCAGCATGTTACACATCCTCACCTTTATGTTGTAGGTCAAATTCATAAAGAAATAAAAGATTACATCATTGAAACTGCACTGCATTTGTGCTTTCCCCTTCTGTATTAAGAAAGTGAGAAGTCAGTAGTGATGTGTATGTAGCGATGTATATGTGACATTTTAGCAAAATTCCCAATTCATGAATCGAAAGATTAGCAACAAATGGTCTCATTTCAGATTATGTATTGGCTACTTTAAACATGCAAATCATGTCCAAAGTTGAAAAAAAAATCAATGGAAAATGGTATGTTTCGAAAAAGGGTTCAATTTTTTCAGCTTATTACTTATTTTCCTAAAAGGTGTGCAACAGTTTAGATGGTAATTTGAATGGCTTTCTATGGAATTCAAATGTACTTAATAAAATCGTTCAGATTGGGTTATCCGTGAAAAATATACTCTTTAAGTACTGGATAACATTTGGTGTCCTATTTTACTATTTAACATTTCATTTTCAAAAAATGAACTATGCATAGTTGTTTAAATTTGGCAAAGTAAACCATCTTCTAATAGTAGCTATACTTGTAAATATAAAAAGTGCAGATGCAATTAACTTACTGTACATACTGTACCACTACAGGTATTTGCAATGGCCACTGAAATGTATATGCAGAAGGTTTACATTAGGCGCTTAATTACACTTTGTTTACAGTGCTATTCTGTCATGCAGATTCAGATTTTGTGCAAATGAATGCTCCTCCACAGTACCATAAAAAGTGCTTGGAAAAAATGCATCTTTCTACTGATTTTGAATTTGCAGGTGTCTGGCAGATCATGTTAAACATCAAAACAGGTTACTAACTTCTAGAAGTCAATATCATTGTTATGCTTCCACGGTAAATGGGTTATATATCGGAAACCAGTAATAACTGATTTCTTTTCAGTTTTTTTCATTAATTGCAAATATTGAAATATAAAAAAAGAATGGGCAATATTGTAAGAATCAAAGATAGTTGTGAACTATCGAAAATGATCTTGAAATATTGAAAGTTGCAGTGAAATAGTTGTGGAAATATTATCTGGAGATAATTGAAAAATAAAGTTTGTGTGGTTTTAGAAGCATTGGCAGTGCATTTGCACTTCTCAGGCATATAAATATTGAGTCTATGTCAACTTGTATGGAAAGTGTGTGAGCAAAATACCAGTTATAATGGAAGTACAATTATTAGGCATCGCATTGCACCTGGTTGTAGTTTGTTTGAATACTGTGAAAGCTTAGGTCACATTACTTGGTGTCACATTTAAACTGAAACAAAACAAAAAATCACTTTCTTGCCAGTAACATCATATCAAGTTAATGACAGAATTTGTTAATTGAAGAAAATGTGCAACAGTTTTAAAGCTTTTTATCAGGAACATCTCCGACCACTTTAATCTTTTTTTTTTTTGTCCTGCCAGTCTGAAAGTGAAAATGTCACAATGTAAGGTGGGACTGGGACATCAAATCTACATACTAGCACCCATAATAAAATATCACCCACATCAAGTATAAGGTTATCCTAGCAAGTATATCAGCAATAAATATTAGAGTTGCTGTTTGTGTGAAACTTATTCTAGTTGTGATGAAAATGGGTTTGTATTGAGTCTACAGTATGAACTTGAACACAATGTGCACTATTTCACATCAGATCAAGACATACTGTACGTGTTGATACTTTATGAATTGGCTAATAATCCAGTGTCTCAGGTTTGATTCATATTTAAACCAAGTTCCGCAAGCCAATTGGAGGCATCTTTAGTTTTCATGTTTATCATTAAATTTAATCTTCAAAATTTTGAATATGTACACCATAATTTGACCATCTTAGCATTATTTTGATTAACTTCAGAGACTGGGAGTGGTGATCATACTGTAAGCAGTAAAGAACTTCCTAGCTTTAGAGACTGACAAAATATTTAGTAGACAAAGTAAAGTAACTGACAGGCAAATTCTGTCATCTTGGTCTAAGAAAGGGAAGGTCAAATTGCATTTAAGTGATTTTCACAGCCAGATTTGGCATTTTCACGATGAGATGATTCCCCAAGTTCATGAGACTCATTGTGATACCGTGAAAGTTGGACAAGTCTGAGATTCTAACACTGTCCCCGATTGGAGTCAAATATAGGTTTTTCAACTTCCTGACTTTTTCAAGTTCATGTGGAACGCATGAATTTTTCACTCTATGAAGTTCATACACTGTAAGCTGTCAGTGTCACTTGGGTGATTAATTCTGACAATCATGCAGTAAACATACTGCAGTAGGTTTGCATCAGTGTCACTATAAAAGTAATTATGTTAGTGTTATTTGACATATTTGACCTTTTCATGAGCAACACATGACTGAATTGAATTTAGGCATATAGTGCTCTCTATTAAAGAATATCATCAGTTTTTGTCTTGCTTCCTTTCTGACACTAGTGCTTAGATGTAATTTACAACATGCACAGTAGCATACAAGTTATACAGGCAGGATATGATGCACCTAAGAATTTGATGGATGATTATGAAGTTGGTAAAAATAAAAAACACTCAGTCAGATGGAGTGTTAGTACAAGCAGGAGAGTGCCTCATAAATTGTAGTGATATGAAACATTTTCTGTTCTCTCTAAGGGATTTGTCATTCTAGGTGTATTTACTACACCAGGAGTCATAGAATATCATATCAGCTGCAACAATGTATTGCTTGTGTACAGAAAAGTACCCTGTGGTCAATTTGTGAGCTTCAATATTTTGCAACAAGGTTTGCAAATTATTCTCAGTGGCTAATTGCAGATCTGTGTGTCTCATGCCATTGGTGTTTTGGACCAGAAAATATTGTGTACAAGGTGCAACACTGCTATTATAGTGTAACTACATTTTGGCCATAATGTTGCCAAAAACATGGAATAATTCATAAATTCAACAATAATCAAGGGAATATGTATCATTGTGGAAAGTTTAAGTTTATTTGTTATTAATACTATTGCCAAGGTACGGAGCTGTCATGTTTGCAAGTGAATGCATAATACTGTAGCTCTGTGTGCAAGTACAGTGCAGTAGCTACTTTTGGAGATCTGGAAGCAAGTTGCCTTGTCAGCATTTCGCAATCAAAATGACGTTACAGTACAGTACCTGTGACACATACTATTATTTCAATGTGTAGGAAAGTATGCAATGCAGCCTTTTAATGTGTCTTTCTTTTTTCTCTTATCTTGTCTTCTAGTTTTGAAAGAGGATTCAGAAATCTCTTCCAGTTCAGGAAATGGAGAAATGTCCCCACATAGTTCGTATCCTTGCTTCTTAATGAAGTGTAATCACCTCCTACCGTGGTATGATCATTTTGTGTAGAGTGTAATCACCTACGACAGTGGTATGATCATTTTGTGTAGAGTGTAATCACCTACGACAGTGGTATGATCATTTGGTGTAGAGTGTAATCACCTACTACAGTGGTATGATCATTTTGTGTAGAGTGTAATCACCTATGACAGTGGTATGATCATTTTGTGTAGAGTGTAATCACCTACTACACTGGTATGATCATTTTGTGTAGAGTGTAATCACCTATGACAGTGGTATGATCATTTTGTGTAGAGTGTAATCACCTATGACAGTGGTATGATCATTTTGTGTAGAGTGTAATCACCTATGACAGTGGTATGATCATTTTGTGTAGAGTGTAATCACCTACTGCAGTGGTATGATCATTTTGTGTAGAGTGTAATCACCTACTGCAGTGGTATGATCATTTTGTGTAGAGTGTAATCACCTATGACAGTGGTATGATCATTTTGTGTAGAGTGTAATCACCTACGACAGTGGTATGATCATTTTGTGTAGAGTGTAATCACCTACTGCAGTGGTATGATCATTTTGTGTAGAGTGTAATCACCTACTGCAGTGGTATGATCATTTTGTGTAGAGTGGAATCACCTACTACAGTGGTATGATCATTTTGTGTAGAGTGTAATCATCTACTACAGTGGTATGATCATTTTGTGTAGAGTGTAATCACCTACTACAGTGGTATGATCATTTTGTGGTCCAGAGATGGTTCATGTAACTTCTTTAAGATGTGTCAGAATTCAAAAGCTTACATCAGAACTCTTATTGAGGAATTTTGTGTGTCTTCTGAGGAGCATTTGACAATTACAGGTCTGCTCTAAGTGATAGCTTCAAGTGCAATTCATCAGGATTACAGAACTCTTATCCTGCCACTTTTCCCCAGACCTGTTTCCAATGTTTCAGACGATAGGGGTAAGAGAGAGATGGAGAAGTACCAGAGAATATTTTGAGATTTTTAGTGTGTAGGTCGTTGCCCATTCAACCCTTCCTTGCTTTCAGAAAACTCTGCTCACTGTTTAACAGTGTTGAACATCTATAAGATTGTATTTACCTTGTTGAAATCATTTTAAATAACATACAGTACAGTATGTACCCTATCAGCCTTTCACAATCAAGGACAGACATACTTCAAACTCACCTGGAATTCTCTTAAGAGTTAAAGCATATTTTGCCGACAATTTTAAGGAGGTTTTTGAGTGAAAGAGAATAATTTTCTACTGCAGACATGTCAAACCCCATGTCAATGTATATATTTTGTTACTAGTGCAAGATGTTGCTATTTGAAAAAAGACTTGTCTGGCCAAGAAAAATTTCCAGTTGCCTCACGGTTACCAAAATGCCATGTAACACTGGCAAATTGCTGCAAGAAGTCTTCACTTAACCTTGAAATTTGAAACTAGTGAAAATGTGGACTGGGTATGTTGCAGATGTATCAGATTTTGCAGATGTTTAAGGTTAGATCTCTCTTTGGACTATTGCAGTGTTTCTTTAAGGACCGTGAAGGTTGTAAAGAAAAACAAAGGATGTAAAGTTGTGCCTCGGCTGGTGACATCACAGATTTCCCTATGTTCAATGGACCTTTTTAAAATTGATATTCATGTAAGTACCCATAACTTACCAAATGAAACATGCTATTGAGATATGGCATTTCACCAAATAAGAGAGAAGAATACTCCTAGGTTATGGAATATCAGTTGTCTTCAGTGACCAATACCTTTACTGCACACCATACATAGTTCTAATATTCAAGCCTGTTTTACATAAAACAAAAAAAGTATTTGATTTATATTCATAATCTGACAAAAATTGTTTGCCTACAGTACAGTATCTCTTTGTGATCTCAGTGGTAATTTTAAGGCTCCTATCTTTGAATTGTATGTGCACGGTACTTACTGTATATATTGTCATACGCGACACCGGGCGACACCTGGGCAGAATTATTGTTTTTCTTTTGACAACTGGGAATGTTGTTGCGGTACAGAATCCTCCTTACTCAAACATAACTGTAGCAGATAACTCATACTCTACCATATCGTGGTGTACTTTTAATCTTGTTAAGGACATATAAAAATTTCCAGAAGAGTACAAAAGACAGATTACTGTTTGATCTTGGTGACTGTTCACATGACTTCAAAGTGTTACATCTCTCCCCTCCTAATAACAGCTCCCTGTACCAAGGGACACAGAGAAAGGACACCTTTTTCTTTTCTTTTTTTTGAGGAAGCATACTTTTCTGAATACTGAACAATGCATCCCCAGATGTAGTTAGCATTTGCCACATAAACTGGTATCTGCTAGTTTTATGTATGGATTTGAGCTTCAGTCACAGAGCCAAACACAATACAGTTGCGCTCTGTGCTGAACGATAGTGCATAAAATTCTGTGTTTGCTTGCATGCAGTGCATATTTTATCTTGATAATAAAAGTTGTGGGTAGTAGTTTTCACTGAGCAATACAAATTCCAACTCCTAAGAGATAAATGTATCCATGTAGTTAAAAGGGAAAAACAAGTTAACCTTCGTT
The DNA here is from genome assembly GCA_021234535.1 of Stichopus chloronotus. Lineage (NCBI taxonomy): Eukaryota > Metazoa > Echinodermata > Holothuroidea > Aspidochirotida > Stichopodidae > Stichopus > Stichopus chloronotus. The sequence continues at coordinate 3,427,075 of CM037830.1, forward strand.
GTGGGAGGAACCATCAAGAATTACTGAATTACTTCCTCACTCATGCGTAAATGTTTTTAGCCTAAGTGGTGGTGGTGTTTTGCACCAAGGCAGTCAATGTCAACGTTTATGGTTTGAGACTCTTCAGCTATTTTAGATTTTAAGTAGAAACCTTTGACTTAATTTGACTTTCTGAGAGTGCTTTAACTGATACTTAAATGCCTTAATGTTTGCAGTTTTACTTGTTTGTGATGATGTCTATGAAGGAGTTTTCTCTTACTCTGTAAAGATACTGTAAATATATGGCAAAGCAAACTAAAGAAAATGTGGTTACGTATCATAACCACACTGGACATGACCTCGTATATTCTCTGGCATTTAGAATGCTGAAATTAATGGGATTATATGTAGAGTTGAGTTGGTTATATTGAATTGGATGAGGGGGGGAGCAATATTTCATACAGAATAGGAGATCTAACGATGGCCAAAATGACTGACTTTGAACCATAAATTAGAATACTGCATATTGCCAAGAGATGTGGAGTATTTAAAATGGTGTCTACATTATTCTGGAAGTAGGGAAAATGAAGCAAGATTGGATAAAAGAAATGAAATGGATCATTACTTTTGTGGGACAATTGCATTTGATAAAAGAAGTTGGAAGTATGAATATCTTGAGTTATATATCTTGATAACTTGAGTAGTCTATGGATTACCTGCATTTACATTAGACAGATTAACTAACAAGCCTACCCAAATAGCTATTAGTTCTTAACCCTCCATTCAGCGCTATGCTACTTGAAATAAGTGACTTACAGTGAAGCTCACCATTGACATTTGACCAAACTCGCTGTCAACATGTTGTTAAATGTTAGATACAAGCACTTACCTTAATCACTTTAAATTAGAAAGTAACTGCTAATTGGTCAACAAGTAATTCCGGCCAGTGAAGATTTCATTCATTGTTGAAACATGGAATACATATGACGTACGCAAGTATTAGCTGTAGTAGACGAACCAGAACAGCTGTACCTCTGCTGTATATAATTATGTAGTACATATATACTGTTCATGTGTGCATCTCAGTACAGTACTTGCACAATCTTGTCACATGCAGATGTCTTCTGCTTTACAAACCTTTTTGCAAAATATTAATATATTTTTGTAGCGAGCAGCCTGATAAATTGAACGAAGAAATGCGATCATGTGACCACTGGAAAACACGACCAAACACAATAATGGACATGCCGCTCATGTCCATTAATTCAGGCTGGTGGAAGAGGGCAGAGAGAATTGTTTAAACCTTTTTGCAAAGAATCAGGCTATTGGTTTATCCAAGTTATGATTATCTTTTACACCAATGATGTAAAAATTCTTACATCGATTGAAAGAGAATCTCAAGGACTTTTGTATTTTGTTGTGACATAACTAGTGCGACATAACTTTTGTTGTGTTACTGAGAGGTGTTGGAAGCTAAGAAGTTGGAGGAAAATTATACTACATCACATGAGGAGTGTTATATTTGCTATTTCTAATTTCATTATGACAACCCTTAATTAATTTAAATTCAAGCACAATTTTAGAACATCAGTGCAAACACTTTCTTTTGTAAATGGCATTGGGAAAAGGAAATTGCTTCATGTACAGGACAGTTATGAGAGTTTGGAGACAAAAAAGGTATTTTGGGACATATTTAGGGTCAAATTTGAGAGCTACAGTACTTGGTTTGATATGTCAGATTTGCGCATTCTGAAAAAAAAAAGCATGCCTCTCGATCATCATGAAATCACACCTTCTTATCTTCAGGAATTATCGCATCATCCTTTCACTAGCAACCTCTACGTTATTAGGAAACATATCCGCCTGAACTGAATCATGTCATTGTAACAAATTAGAACCAAGCTAGTTGCTTGTATCGCGCGCTACGACGGTCAATGTCAACGTTTTTGGTTGATTAAGAATCTATACCTATTTTTGCGGTCTCTCTTTCTCACATTTGTGCTGGTATACTCCAAGAAGCGCAAAGTTGTGCTTTTAACTGTAGCAAGGTTATCTTGCCAAGATAGATACATAGTTAACTTGAAAGCATTGGGTACTAATTTTGTACTTAGAATGCAACTTTTTGGTGGTTATGGTGTAGCTTTGTTTGTTAATACTGTCTCATGTAGTCTCAAATAGTTGATACTAGTTTTGCTTGAACTAGCCTGGCACAAACAGCCTATTTGAAATACAATTTATGTTGTACGGAACTTTTAAATTTCTCCATTGTGTAGAACTTGACACCAGCATACCCCACATTGTAAAATGACACTGCTCTTATCCTCAGGGATCATGAAGTCTCACTTTTACCAACAACTACAGTAATTTGTACCAGGAACTATGTCTGCCTGAATTCATGACATTAATATCAAATTTCCATAGGATGTAGTGACTACTCTGCAAATAAAATACACCAAATGCTGTTGCATCCATGCTGTGTATTGCTAAATGCTTTTATTACACTTCTTATCCAGTTAACTGAGGAATTAAAATTTTATAACCTTCATCCCACTGAGCAATTAATTGTAGCAAAGAAGTCTTTTTGTTTTGCAAATTTCAACATAACACTGGAAAATAATACACTGTAAATACTTTAAAAAAAGTTGTCATCAAATTGCTTTTCTTCTTTCTTAGGCAGGTGCAAGCAAAAACCAGCATTGATTTGTAGAGGGGTAATCTTGGAATCACTAGTGCTGTGCAAAGCCCTTTCTCTTTGCCTCTTCCTCTTTTTCTGAGTAAATCACATGCAGGTCTGTGAACTCCTCTATGGCTTCTTTAGTAAAGAAGTATGCTTTCCTGAAATAGATGGGGTCATTGCAATATCGAAATTGGGAAGAAAATCCACCCACAAGGTCCTTGCAGAGATAAATTATAATGGGGACCCAGTGGTACATACATTCAAGAACACTTTCAGATTCCACATGCTTGATCAACATTTCAATATGAGGACAAATATATCTGCCTTGGGGCATTAGCATACAGGTAATATGGACAGAACGTTAGCTGTACATATATTACAAGATATTGGTCATGTGCAGGATGCAGTGCACAAAGGTTAGGACACGATGTGGACATGCATCATATGGTAAAAACCAAACTGTGCATGCTCTTTGTACGGCCATTTTCTTTTTTTTCAGGTTCAGATCCCATTATGAAAAGCTGAAGATGAAGTGAACACATTGATTCTAGCATGTGTGTGTTTTGCATGTTTGTGTTCTGCATGTGTGTATATTGCACGTGTGTGTGTGGCAGGGGATTACACCTGTTTGTGCATAATATATAAATCAAAAGCGAACATTTGCCCTTACTTCTGATTCTCTTTGTGAGCATTATCTGTATGCCCATCGTGGTGTCACATCTCCCTGTGGTAGAGGAATGAAGCATAGTAGCAACTAAAATGGAAAGGTATCTGATACCAGCAGATGTTCAAATTAAAAGATTAATGATCCTTTACCACAAAAATTATTTCCAGACAACTTGGTGTATCGGAGGTAAGTAAGACAAAGTTTCTCTTTACTTATATTTTTCTAGCCTGTTAACTAATAAACAGATTATTTTTCCTCAAGTAGTTTTTTTGAATAGCATGATCAGCTGCTTTGGGACTGATGTAATCTGGTGTTTGGTTTTTATTTCAGAATAATATTATTGTCTATTTGACTAAGTATTACAGCTTTCTAGATGTTAGTAATAACAGTAAGCTATGTTACATGAAGAAAGAACTAAACAAAACTTGTGTTTGGTATGATATCAGCAAAACGAATTTGCTATCACAATGTCTTGGAATTTAAAGTTGCTTGAAAGGTGGCCTTGGTAAGTATAAATGGTATACTTCCTGTTGTAGTAAGATCAACAGTGTTAAGTATGAAAACCTTGAAATGTGAAGGTTTCATCTCCCTTCATTGAAGGAGAGAATCAGATAGTTCTGCAAAGGTTTGATCAGCAAGAAAGAAAAATTTGGTTTTACCTTATATGACAACAGTCAACAGTGCAAAACCCTGACCTATCAGATTTGGCATACAGCTATGTTTCTGATGTTGGTGCACATTGGTTTGCAATGGGCACACGGTAATACAGTCTGTCACACAGTCTACACCGCTGGTGCTTACCAAGACCTAGCAATTTGTTTACATTTAATAATCCCAAATTAAGGCCATTGTTTTACTAATTTTAATGAGTATTGATATTATGTTGTATGTACCATGTCATTCATTACTTGTGACATGTCATTTAGTATACTGTATTGAAGCATGAATCATTTGGTTTTTTCTTTTTTTTACTGGTTAGGTCATGTACTTAGATGGAGAAAGCCTCACTGCTGATGAACTAATCAAACTTGGAACAGGGAGGTACAAACTTGAGGTATGACCACTTTTTACATTGCCATTAATACTGAACCAACACTTAAGCTAACAAAGTACCAAAAAACAGTTATTGTTATCGTTTGAACAGTATCACAGGGGTCAGAAACCTGTGCATTGGTGGTGCAAGTTGGGTCTGGTGGAATTAATCTGTAATACATGGAAGGATGCAGGGATGTCGCCACTTTGGGTCAGCCCCGGTTGGACCTTACGGGATCTTAGTGCTCTTGCCGACCAGCATGAAGCCTACAATAGCTGGTCTCCCATTGACACTAAAATAATAAACTTCAGGGACAAAAAAAAAATCACAACTTGCAGCATCACATATCATACCATTTGACCATTCCTGTAGTTATGCTCACAGATCATCACGTCAATCTGATTTCGAACATCGCAAACCTTGAATTAAGGAATGCATTGAAATATCATGTCACAAGCACACAAGTTACATAGCCCTACTGAAGGAGTGTAGTCCTATTGCAGACGTATTCATAAGCACTAGCACACACATGCTGTAGCCTTCCATACTGGACAAGCACTTAGTGAAGATGAATAAAATATATAACAAATAATAGCTGAAAAATGGGCACATTTCATGCGGGGTAGGTTGAGTCATATTTGCCAGTTCAAACAATTACTTGGCACTCAGGTTGGCAACAAACCTGGAAGGCAACTAAAGAAACAATACATGCACACCATCAACCAGCATAACCAGAAAATTTAGCTGCTTGTAATGGTGGAAACAAATAATTGCAAAGAGAGATGCCAAATGCTTTTCTATTTGTTCTACTTTAGCTATACTTGCTTTCTATTATGGAACCTTTCAGTTTGGATGTTTACGCTGGTATTCAGATTCTCATGAATTATGGTTTTATGTTTAAATGTGTTTTCAGGTAACAGCCAAAGCTTGGGCGAACGTTGCCAAGTCAAGAGAACTTGTGGATAAGATCTTAAAGGAACAGAAAGGTACTAGACTTAAAGAGACTTTTTCTAATGCCATTCACATTGACATTCACTATATACAAGGAGGTGTTTATGGCTTATATCAATGTTTACAGTATTCATAGTTGCTTTCACTTTTGCCTGAAGGGGACTCAGAATGTGGGTAAGCAACAATAGTGTTATTCTGTAGTGGTATTTGTTTGAAGTGAATACCAACCCTATCTTTGTTTTTTTTTTTTGTATTTTCCAATTTGTTCATTTTCTCAACAGTTGTGTATGGCATATCAACAGGCTTTGGAAACTTTGCCAAAGTGGTAATTTCACCTGACAAATTAAAGTAAGTCATCACATAAAATCTACTTTTTTTTATCTACCTTTCTGAGATATATGTAAGTAGCACCAAGTATGAAAATGGATCTTCTCTGGTAATTGTCATGTTGTAGGTAGATCTCATTATCAGCCTAGTCTGGTGATGATGATAATTAACCAGTATGAGTTATGTGACAAACAGCATACTTCACCCTGTGTTTTTCATCCATGATTAGCTATTGGTATCATCACTTTGTGGTATCGCTTTTGTAGGTATGGTGCAATTATGTTGAAGTGCGTGATTTGGGTTTTAGAGAGAATCATATAGTAGAAGGGAATAAAAGTAACTTTTCATGGTAGTTTAAGAATTGGTACTTCCGGACCCCTATCAGCAACTTGGTTTGTTCCCCACACCTTTTCCATTCCATAGCATAAGTTGGCATACAGTTGTATCTCTATCTCTGTGAAGCCGAATGGTACTGATAAAATCTCAAGAGCACTTTGCGGGGCTCTCAATGAATTTGTCTCTCTCAGATTGAATTAACATGTCTACAATTATTTCAAAATTACTCTCAGTAGCTCATGATTGTCTTTGATATTTCACGTCTCCGAGGTTATGATATTTTTAACATTTTTTTTATTGTTTTTGATTCTTTGCTTTTTACTTAAATGCTACAGTTAAACTGAATTGAAACACCTTATTACCAATTTTGGTAATGTAGTCAGTTTACTGTGGAAGTTTAACGGAAATTAACTTGAAATTTGAGAACTCAACTATAAGATAAAACAAACTAATCAGTCACCATCATTCTATATGTTTATGTCACATGCCCTAAGAAATGGGTAATACCTACAATTTGCATTACACAAAGGCAAGCAATAGAGATGAAGGGATAATGTCAGTAATAGACGAATGTAGCAATGTCAATGTTGTAACTATGATTAAAACTGATTAAGTTTTGAAATGTTGCCAAAATAATAGGAAGAGACAGATGTAATTTACAGATAAGCAATCCATTTGTCTCTGATACTTGTAACATCCTGCTATGTCTGGTTTATCAATTTATCAATGAGAATGCCATTTTCATCAACCAAGGTTCTGTCATTCCTTAGGATAAGTCTCTACAACATGAAAGATACTGGAATTCTGGGATGGTGTTAGTTCCTCTTGATTTATGTACATTTAAGGTTGGTATCTTGAAGGAGGGCAAAACCCTGGAAATATCTCTATAAAATAGGAAGGAGAAGTGTAAGACAGACATCTTTTCAGAGTTCGATTCAAAAGTTGAGTTTCCTAAGTTCTCAAGTTGTACACTTTTGGAATTCAGAGAATGTCGCTGCGTTTTTTTGCCCTAGTCGAGTGTAAACAGACTTGAGTAAATCAGATTATGATGTCAGTTAACCCCTGAGAGCAGGAATTTAATGTATTTCTAGTTGTTTTCTTTACCTGTAATTTCCCTAATTGCACATGTATTTGTGCACATTTTGTGTTTAATTACTGAGGTGTAACATGCAATGAACAAACTATTGATACTTTGATTTGATTCTGTACATAACCCATGAAACTATTTGACAATAACTGATGAACAAAAACAAAAGCTCTTCTGTTTCAAGTGGTCCGGTTATGACATCACAGCCTCAGAATAGCAGTGTCCTGATTTTATTATGAGCAAACAAGCAAGCAACAGCTACAGATGAAATGTGATGGTGATGCTCAGCTAATGGTAGTGGTTTATCTAACTTAACTATTTCATTATCAAAAGTTCTGACTTTCAGTTTCCCTAATAGGAGATAGAGCCCATCAAATAACTAAATACATGTTGATATTCAATTTGACACAAATATACATACAGTTACATATTTTGGGGAGCACCATTTTCTGCTCCAAATTTAGTGATGGTGAGTCACCCCGACGTCAGCATTCCACCAGAAAACATCTTGAGATGACTGTAGATATTAATGGGTTTATTTGCAATAAAATTCAGTAATGCAAAGGTCACAACTTTTTGTAAAGCCTCAATGCAAGTTTTTCTACAGAAGACCAGAGGACCAGAGAAAATATTGATTCACAATTATTGTGAAGGTCATATGAAATCAAATTGCAACTGGGCTTTTCTTAGGTCGCAAGTTGTCGCAAAACGTGTATTTCATACCTTGCGTATTAATGATGAAAGCTTTTGTGATGGCTTACATTAACATAATGAAGTTTTAAGCATTCACTACATGACTCATTGGACAAAGCTGAAGAAGTTTACAAGATAATTTCTTTTACATTCTGTGGCCGTCTTATAGACATTGTGAAGGTTTTTACTCCCTGACAGAAGTATCGTATCTTGGGAATTTCACAGGTCACGCTCTGTAAGGTGCTACACATTTCACTAATCAATTGGGTGCTCTAAAGTTGTGTATTTCTTGCACTGGTGTTGACAGATGGTGTTTATCTGTATTTCAATGTTGTATGAATGTATGGTATTCATCATGGATGCTTTACTGTGAAACGAAATTACATGGAACTGAAATTAGTTTTATATGGAACATTTCTTTTCCAAAATTCACTTTTTTGCTTTTTTTCAAGGTCAAACTATAACCTCTTCCTATATCGTGTCTTCTTAGAATTCTCCAGGAGAACTTAATCCGATCACATTCGGCAGGGGTAGGAGAACCTCTTACACCTGAACACACCCGTAAACTTCTAGCTCTACGAATCAACGTCCTAGCCAAGGGTTATAGCGGCATTTCTCCGGGAACGTTGCAGAAGTTGGTCGCTGCTTTCAATGGTAAGATATTCCCTGTTTCAGTGTTTAATTTTCATTATATCCTTACCATATGTTTATTTTGGATTATGGAATTCACTGTCTCATATAGACATCCATCGGAGGCCTCCACGCACTGAACGTAACATGGTTCAGAAGGTGCAAACAGTGTAATACAAACGGTGTAAAGTACATTGATCTTTTTACCAGCTAGTTTTTGGCATAGTCATGATGGAACTGAGTTATGATTGTATGTCTTGGAAGGGTATTCAGGATATTGTGAAGGCATTAGTATTTGTCATTGACTACAGACAACTACAGACTCCTTGATAATTGTCTATGGAATTAATTCATTATGTTATTCTAGCGACAGATGTATGCCCAGCAGGAAATATCTGAACGTTGTTATGTTGTCGTGTATCTTCTTTTTTTTTTTGATAATCGTAACCATGCAATCATGCTGGCATGTATGTGTTAAAGGGTCTGTGTATGTGATGTCCTGTTTGTAAACAAGTTACTTCAGTAAGGGAAACTTGTAATGAGTTGACCGTTGAATGTCATTTGCAGGTGTTTAAATTTGTCATTTGAGTTCAGTACAGGTCAAATTACAAAAAATGATGACAGACTATATTGCAGCAAAAAAAAATATTGCAGGAAAAAAAAAAAATGGTGGACTGATTTCTCATTGGTATGTGGGCTAATTCACTGGATCCCAGTGAAGTAGCACTACATTGTTTCATTGAGTACAACAAGCCTATAGCCTGTATTATGGTGATGGAGCCCAAAGTTGTTTGGGATTTTCCCACATGAGACTACCTTCGTGCGAGGTTCATGACACAATTGCGGGATTCATGCGATCCCGCTTCTTAGGGCGAACACATCTGAGACAACCAAATCATTAATAGTGAAGAGAATGATGGAAGCTTCTCATCTTTAAATGCATTTATGATTGTGTCAATCTACACTTTCTCATGGTACATCCGACATCGTTTTGTCGCAACCAATTTACAAAATGTCATAAAGTTGCAGCGATATGTCGTCAGTTTTTGTCTCATTCTTATTGGCATCACATATTTTTGTATTTATTTTCTTGAAACTTCAGCTTCCTGTTTACCATGGGTACCCCAGAAAGGTACCGTTGGCGCCAGTGGAGACCTTGCCCCTCTGTCACATCTGGCTCTAGGGTTGATGGGTGAAGGAAAAATGTGGAGCCCAAGGAGTGGTTGGGGTGATGCACAGGCGGTGAGCATTTACATCTGTTTAAAGATGATTTTTTGGGGGGGGCTTATTAAATGATGACAGAATTTTGACAGAATTTCTACTGTATGTGTGATATTTGAACAATTACCGTGTAGCGAACATGTCATTGCACCTAGCAATGACACTCAGCATTAGTAATATTGATACAACTGTTTTTGAAGAAACTATGTCTATAGATTAGTTCAACAATGGATGATCATACAGCAATCTAAAACCTGTGAAGTAGTTTTCTCTGTTCCGAGGCCTGATTTGTAATGTGGGTCTTGCTTTTCAAACTATTCCTTTCAAATTTGAAAAGTTGTTGGCCCAGCTGTGTAAATATACTTTGAATTATTCATTATAAGGAGGAAATTAAGTTTTGTGTGCAGTTCACAGATCTCAGTCCAGTATGTTTCCACAGATATTGTCCTCAACATTGCACACAGAGTCACTTAAGTTGGTGTCAGTTAATTCAGTTGGGGGGTCAATTAAGTTGGCGGGGTCAATAAAATTTGGGGGTCTCATGATCATATCTTTGGTTTTTTTTCTCTTTCTTATCAGATCCTGAAAAGTTATGGACTTGAACCTTTGAAATTGCTGCCAAAAGAGGTATGAAGAAGGCAATATTGTTACATGGTTGTTGTTTTTCTGTGTCAATGAAAGGTTTTTCTTTTCATGCTTTATTGTCCATTTCAAAATCAGCCTCTTGAGCATCTTTTCTTAATGTTGAAATGTTAAATAATAGATTGTCTTCAACGTTTGAAGTGGTGTTTCAAAGGTATGCTCTGTCAGTTGTTCTGTTTAATACCAGGCAAGCATGATGAAAGTGCTTTGATCTTCTCAATCATTCACTGATTGGACATACAGTATCCAACTAACTTTGTCTACTACTGCTCAAGTGATTATGAAGTTTTGAGAGTGCTAAAATGTTCAACAGACCCTCTTTCATGCCCAATTACACATGTATTACCTATGGACATGACACATAATACCCCTTTCCAGGCAGCTCAAGAAAGCCTAGACATTGGATATACACACCTGAATTACTTTATGAGAACGATGTTTAATTGACCATGTGGATTATCACAGCATGGGGTGATAAAGCTGACCTAAGGCGATAAGGATTTGCAACAAGTTGAACTTCACTATAACAATAGAAAGGTGAGGATGGACGAAACAGCTGTTGTTTAGGGTAAGGATTTTGGCCTGATAAAGATGCTCAAGTAGGCATTGCTTACCTAAGATGATTGTACAAAGATGATCAAACTGGACGCAAGAAATTCAATCTGATTCAAACTTGAGGACATTTCACTATCATTACACTGGTTACAAAACCGCAGAGAAATGGAAAAGCATGTGTGTTTACCTCAATACAGCAAGTATCTGATAAAAAAAGTCTACTATGATATCAATAAATGATTTTATTCACTTCCATTCTGATTCAAACCAGAGGACATTTTACTGTCTTCCACACTTACCTGCATCCTAGCAATTACTGCACTCTCAATTTCTCGTTGATGACGGTTGCCGGGTAACCTCATGACTTTGTGTCCATGATACCAAGTCTGCAAAGCTGCCCCTTTTTCAAAATCACCACCTACCAAAGTCAAGTGGGATGAACATTACAATTTGGTAATCCATTGTTTGACAAATTAGTCTTTCCTAATATTTCTTTTGCCAGGTTTCCTCATTTGATACCTCTCTAACGAAAATATTTATGCCAAATGTCCATCATTCATGTATAAGTATACACACAGTAGAACACTATCCAAATAGAGAGAACGAAGTAAAAAACTGTTGAGCCATTTTTACTACTATAGAAAAGATACATAGGTATCCATATGTTCCTGCCAATGTTTATTGGAGGGTTGTATGACCAGACCAACAATAAAAAAAAAGGTAATGTTCACCAAAGCGATGTAAACAAAGGCATGCATGTGTTTGTTTAATGAAATTTGTGTTGTAAATATGATTTCCTCTACTTAAGCATAGATTAGTGCTCAAACAATAATCGGAATCAAGCTGATTTTAGCATAATTGGTATAAAATCGGAATAAATTTTGTGTAATACCAGTAATGAGTACCAATTATTTGAAAACATAAGAAAGGATGAAAATTACAGTTGTTTTTCTAAGTTGCTGTTTGTACTAGAAAAAAGGAAATACCATCTGCATGTCTGAAACAATGTTTTCCTTTCAAATTAGGTTCCCAAATTTGTGTATTTGTGATCCCTTGTGGTTCGTGATTTCATTGTTTTCGGTGCCGTAAGCTTGGTAACTGGCAATACCAGTTCCATGAATTAGTGCCGTAACTATTTTCCATGCCAATGTATCATTCTCTATTCGTACCAGTAACATTGTTACTCTGGTACTCAATAGCGCCAATGAGTAATGTGATAAGATATACACAGTCAACCCCTGGCAGACAAGCTGCAGTATTTAACACCCATGTCGAAATTTCTTGCATGCTCCAAACACCGTCCGTTGTCGATGGTGTTTCAGTTTGTTTACAGACTGTGATCTCACAGATCATACAGCAGCAGAGTTTGTTAACCACACCTTTTTATCAGAATTTGTTCCAGCCAGACTGAGGCCGTGTTCCCATTTGAGTGAGCGCAGTGGATCATGGTTTTATTGCATCGAGGGGTGTCGAATAACGTGATCCAGAACCGTGTTCCCATTTGAGTGAGCGCGGTGGATCAACATGTTATATGAACACATTGCATAAGCATGAAAAGGTCACCAACGTTTACAAGTCGGATATCGCACACTAGCACTGTATCACAAAAATGTACATGTGCGCGTGTTGCTAACTGCATGCACACTACAACAGCAGCATAGTATTGGTCATATAATTTTGCAGCTTAGCACTAACTTTGTTCCCACTTCCACGACGTACTGAGAAGCGTGAGGTATTAACACATGTCAAGAACGTCATTTGTTTTTTAATATGGAGGTAAACATTGCTGGTTTGGCAAGTTTGCTAGTGCTACTATCTCAGTTAAGAGTTTATTACATCGAAGGCAGTTGACCACTTGACGAATGTTGCTCTTGTTGCACTAAAATGCCATTCGGCAGTTTATATACACTTTATATCAGGGGTTCAATTTATCGGTAACAGAGCAGATGTAAGAAGAAATTGTTTTAAAAAGCAACATACCGAAAATAAGTCAACGAACAGACCAAATTTCTTATAAATTATCAGGGCGCAACTTTAAAATCCGTACCATATGAACGTGCTCGCTAGTTCTTTTAATTATACCTGATACCTTGTCCGATTGTTACCGATTCTAAATTAGTACCATTACCAGAATTGCAGTAACTTAGCCCCTTCTCGGTCAATCAGTAGCGAAATACAGGCAGAAAATGTGCGCTGTACATGTACACTACACTACTGCACTATGGTGTATACACTTGCCCTACTGGCGACGTGCCCAGCGAGGCTTAAGTTAGAACTAATTACCCACGTTTGCCACCGGAAAGCAAATGCATGCCGGGAAGGAATAAACCGGAGATCCAGGGTCACTTGATCTACCGATGTGTTCCCATTACGAACTTTGATCCAGAGCGGTCGATCTGATCTACCCCGATGGGTGCATCAAAATCGGTGGATCTTGATCTTGAGTGAGCGTTGTTGATCCGCGTTCCCATTAGAGTTTGATCTAGCGCGGTAGATCTTGATCCACTGCGCTCACTCAAATGGGAACAGGACTAAAGGCTATCATTTATAAGCACAGGGATGCTGCAGTCTGGACTGTTTGACCACTTATTCTTGATTAAACAGGGGTGTTAAATCAAGAAAAAGGTGCAAACACTGACTGCAAAGGGAACTTCACCTCCTGGTGCTTGTGGTATTCATGAATGTGAAACATTGTTGGCATCTCTCCCAGAAAAGATTGCAGTCAAAGTTACTTTGGCGTCCATCTAGAAATAATTGGGTCAGTCTCTGGCCAAATTACTGCCAAAATTCTTCTAGTACAAAGAAAGTGGGAATTAACAGTGACGGGTTATTGTCTATATAATGCACATCAAGTCAACAGAGTATTCCCCATGAGCACCGACTGCTGCACTAGCCACGAAAAAAAGGAGAGTAAAGCTGCAGGCAGACCATGTATCACAATCCTAAATAAAGCTATCTTTCTACAAATCCAAGCCTTGAATCTTAAAATTTTGAAGCGACTACAGTTGATAAATAAAACATCAAAATATAATGAAAACATTTCTTTAACTAACCTGAGGTCCGCAATTTTCATATAGTATGCTGATCACTTTGTTGTTACAATAACGCCATTGTCAAGGTGGTTAGGTTACTTGCTATACCTCATCATGTTAGGATATGATTATTTCAAACTTTCAGAAGATTCTACGTGATTTTTTCTATTTCTTTTTAACAGACGCTTTTGTACATTATAATTAAAAAATGCATTTAATGTAAATCCCTTTAGATGACATGTGAAATATTTTATGGCGATTTTGAAGTTTATTTGAGTTTTGAAGCAATATTCATGATCGGACTTTCGTATCCTGAAAGTTGTATCTTTGTTGCACTGTGGTCAATGATTTTCCTACCAAGGTGGTGTGAACGGCAGCTGGAGGTGAGAAAAGCCCCTGTCTGCACTTTGTTTATGGCTCGTAGTCCGTGGCTACAGAGCTTGAAACATGCTATGGAATTGTACTGAAATTGATTGCATGCAAAAATTGAATTTTGCCTCTATTTGAAGCAGGAGGCTTGGATGATGATACATACACGAGAATACATGGGGAACAAGGGAAAAGACAACTTCACAGATATGTCATTGTCAATTTCATATCTGTAATCGGGTGTTATATCTTAAAAAGCCTTCGTAACATTTACAAGTACTTTGACAAGTTCAAACTTTTCTTGATTGTATATGTCAGGGACTTGCTCTCATCAATGGAACTCAGCTCATCACATCACTTGGAGCAGAAGGTAAATACAGTCGTTAGTTACTGCATGTCAAAGCATTCGAACCCTGAGGTCTGGGGGTCAATCTTGTATTCCAAGATCTGATACAATTGCTGTTAACTTACAACAGTAATCCAGTGTTAATATGGTAAATTTCACTGCAAATGACCTCCCTTACAGAACCATGAACTTCTTAACCTATGTGCATTTTTGGTAAGACTAACAAACCTAAACCTAGGGTGTAAATGTCAAGTTTAGCATAGCTTTAATATTTTGAAATGACTGTTTGTTTCATAGCCATTGCTTACAACTGTGTTTGAGAATTTCAGAATGTAGGTTCTGAACCAACTAACCTTTGCTGTTGTAGTTGTAGATTAAATAGATCTGTAACCTTTCTTTTATGAAATACTTTATTTGACTGCTTTTTCCTGCAGCTGTTGAAAGAGCTGAAAATATTGCTAAACAGGCAGATGTGATTGCTGCCCTCACTTTGGAAGTGTTAAAGGGAACCACCACTGCTTTTGAAAGTGGTAAGTTCTTTCCTCCAGTGGACAATTATTTTATCTTTATAGTGATTGCTTCTCCACTTAGTTTCTTGAGAAAATATTCTTTTCAGAGCAAGCAGTGTGCACTTTTTACTTCTCGTTAGAGAATCTTTTTAACTTACAGTGTTAACAAAACTGTAGAAGACAGTGAGTCATACTTATGTCAATCTTTTGTGGCAGATAGTTCATTTTTCAAGCGGCACTTTGAGTTGGTTTCTTGAATTGACTGAATTTTGACAATCTCGTCAAAACTTCTTTCTGTACCTACACCAATCACCAAACTAAGATGATCGCCTTATCCTACATACAAAAGAAACTCAAGGGACTGACAAATTAAAGATTTATTACGGGTTTCAAAAATTTGTGACCAGGCACTTTTCATATTACTGTTAACCATATGCATACAAATGTTGTTAGCCTGCATCCAAAAATTGAAAGTATTGATGTTTTATTTTTTTTTTGTGTGACCAGTGGATATGGGACTTGACTAATTATGCCAACCATTACTATTTGCAATTAACTTTCATGCAACTTAGTTTGCCGCTTGAATTGACACTGTTTATTCAAAATGGAGTATTGGTTATTAATGGAGATTTAAGAATACAGAGATGGGAGTAGTAAATGTAGTATAGTTAGTTTCTTTCAATTATTTACATTTAATTTGTACATGCAGCCATACACAACATCAGACCGCACAGAGGCCAAAGAGACGTTGCGTGGAGATTGCGTGCTTTGCTCCACTCAGAGGCCCATCCATCTGAAATTTCCCAAAGTCACCGTTTCTGCGGCAAAGTCCAAGATGCATACACCCTTCGTTGCTGTCCTCAGGTAATGCTAATACTTGGTATATACTTCAAGAAAGCCAACCTCAAGCTGACTTGAATAGACACCTTCTAATCCTATTCAGTAGAGACTATTTAGTCTATTGATTCCCTGTTGATGTCTGTTCACCTGAGTTTGAGGTTGGTCTACTGGAAGTATCTCCCTAGTACTTAGTCTTGCAGGAAAACAATTTCAGTGGAATAATATGTTATATTAAGGGGGGAGGAAGTTATGTGTCATCTCTCATTTGCTATTTTCTATTGAGTCAAAATGGTGCTCTGGATCAAGGACACTCTAACTTTTGAATGCTTTGCAGTAAAGAGGAGTGCATATGCAGAGATTGCTCCTTGAAGCAGTGTCAGAGGACTAAGAAATACATACGTGCGATTGTTTGTTAAAGATAGATCAACGTACATTCGCAAAGTTGTACTATTTGTGTCCATACCGTACCTGTGCCTTGATATGTCTGATTTCTTCAAGCTGAGACATATTATACTTCTTGTATAATATACATATACATTTATCTATAACACGTACTGTGAAGTTTTCTATCAGGAGTAATAGGATACAGGGCATGTTGACTACAGTAAGCATGATGTAAGATGAACCATAGTTTGGTCCAGTTTCATCTCCTCTGTTGCCTCTTTTCTCCTATGTAATACCCTTTTCAAGCTTAATTTTACAAGGAGGCTTTGTAGATGAGGTGTATTTTGTCAAAGATATTACATCTTCTACACCTCTCCCGCACATTTTGAGTCTCAGGTATTCATTTTTCTTAAAATCAGATGTAGTGTATTCACAAGTACATTACAAAATATGAACCAGCTGTGAACGTTTGAGTCGAAATGGCATTGTTTATTGAATTAGCAATTTTGATGCGAACCATTCATTGCAAATATCCGATAGTATCACCTCTACTGACATCTACTCTGCTGCCTTTTCCGGTAAAATTTTAACTTCAAATGAATTATTATGTACAACACGAGCAGTTCTCCCGTATGATCTGCTGGTTCATCAGAGCATTTAAATACAGAGAGCAATGAAGCTCACCATTTCTGTGGTTGCTACACTGCATGTATGTTGCAGTTTGATGGTCTTGCTTGCTCTCTGCAGACACAATGCAAACATGCCACTTGTTCTTAAACTGATGAGGAAATTGTCAGTACTGTTGTTTTTTGTTTCAATTTTTTTCAGGTCCATGGTATCGTTCATGACACCATTGATTTTGTGAAGGGAATCATTACCACAGAGATGAACAGTGCTACAGACAACCCAGTATCCTCGAAAAAAAAAAAATCAAATAAAAAATAAAAGAAGAAAAAAATGTGCTTAGCTCTCTTAGTTGATGAGTGTTGTCAAAGAGTCATGAGATTGCTTTGTATACGTTATTGTAACCGTGAATTCTGGATTGTTTGCCCCCCTAGAATGTTTAAGTATCACTGTAAGATTTAAACAGATATTTTGTACGAATTTTGATCAGTAATGCAAACTTTTTGTATAAGCTGGTCTGGTTTGTAACTGCATGGAGTACAGCTTGACGTTTCATTCTGTTAACTTTTATAGCAAAACTGTACCGTGATGTATTTAGTCCAAATGTAGGCTAACTGTGTATTATCAGCAGATATCGTCAGCTACTGAATGCGAATGAATACCAAAAGAAGTAG
Source organism: Stichopus chloronotus (assembly GCA_021234535.1). Lineage (NCBI taxonomy): Eukaryota > Metazoa > Echinodermata > Holothuroidea > Aspidochirotida > Stichopodidae > Stichopus > Stichopus chloronotus. The sequence continues at coordinate 3,444,651 of CM037830.1, forward strand.
GGGTCAAAGTTAATCAATTTATGATAATTTGTGGTTTTTGGAAATGACCATCTCATATTGAAAATTCGGTGTATATACTTTGAGGGATGTTTTTCCCCATTCCATAATGACTTAACTGAAAGTATACAGATTGTCTTTACAGACCAAAAAGAAATACTCTCGGCAGGAAACTTTCATGGAGAATATCCAGCAAAAGTGAGCAGAGCATTTTAATTGGCTTCAAAGTTTAGCAGATTTTAGACTAGTGCGGAATGTGTGAGTGAGGACAAGCGTAAATGTATTGTCGCAGAAGACAGAATACAGGTATCTTTGGCCAGAGAGGCGCAGTGTGTGTACTCTGTGTACGATCTTTGGATTTACTGAGAATCTAGAAGTGGGAAACTGATTCTGCAGTCCTTAAAGTATCTCATACGTGTAACATCAGTGGACTTTACCAAAGAGGATAGCGTACTACTGAAAAGCATATCATCTGTTGATATAGTTTAGAGTGTTGCACACAGATGTATGGAATCTTCACTAGTCATCCATATAATTTTGCTTTCTAGGTTCCATTCTTTGCATTATTGATGAATATCCAGCAAACCATCTGATATTTGATTATCTTCTCAGAGACAAATAATTAAGGGAGTTATAGGCAAGTGGGCTTTTTTTTATTTCGTGTACTATCCTCTTTTAGGTTTTGGATTATCTTGCTATCGGCATTCACGAGCTGGCAAACATGAGTGAGAGACGAATAGAGAGACTCATTAACCCAGGTGAGCATCTGCAAATATTGTAATTGTCACATCTCCATACTGGTATGAGCATTAAAGTCATTATTTCTGAATGATTTAACATTTTTGCTGTATTCAAAATAAATCTTTTAATCAATCTTTCAAACTTTTGATGTCCTTGACTATGACAAAGTGCTAGCATTGTTAACAGAGTAAAGTAGCACAATTTCTTTTTGCCATGAGATTTTTCATCATTCATGTAACAAGGACGAAACAATAACTGTTACAGGTACACATGTATGAAAGTCACTATTTGCACGTGTAGCAAGCTTTTTTTGTGAGTAAAGAAAGTAAGGTCTCAAGGATATATGTGAGTAACTTTTATTCTGTTCATTTGTTTTCATCTAGACTTGAGTGGACTTCCAGCATTCCTTGTCAAAGATGGTGGATTAAATTCTGGTTTCATGATTGCTCACTGCACGGCTGCCTCTCTTGGTAAGTTATAGTTGCAACATCGCAACTGTAAATAAAGATAATGACCGATAGGTAAAGGTGGATTGAGCAGGGACAGTAAGAAGGTTGTGGAGGAAACATGAAAGTATTTCTGTCTCCAGATGCCAAGACCCTTTAGCTCTTGATGACTTTCACTTTTGAATTCATTGTTTGGAATTTTTGAAAGAGTATGCTGTGATCACCTCTCAGCATGTGAGGGGACACTAAGCATAACTTGCCCCTTGGTGGATTAGATGCTTTAGTCACACTCTGGATTCACACGCCATTCTCCTACCATAAGTAGCAACTCAAATGTCAGCATTTGTCCTTCACCTTACTAGCTTCTATGTTTTAGCAATCTTTTCTGATTAACTTTATCAACCTATGACAATTCTGTTACCCTTTCCTTTAAGTCACAAGATTGCACCATCATATGTCACATGTTCTTATCTGTGCCAGTTTCAGAGAATAAGGTTCTTACCCACCCGGCATCAGTAGACTCATTACCCACCAGTGCAGGTCAAGAGGATCACGTAGTCCATGGGAGGATTTGCTGCCCGAAAAGCTCTGCAAGTGGTCGAGCATGTCGAGCAAGGTTTGTGCCACTGAAGTGTAAACAAGCAAATAAACAACAAAACTACATGAATTTACAAGCCAAAAAAAGTGCTTTTTGTTGGATAAGTGTTCTTGGTGAACATTTCATATCCATAACAATTGTATGCAGGAGACAAAGGATGGGGAAATAATAAGTAAACTTTATGCAATTGATATTTGGTATGTGGTCTCCTTAATTCTGATGGTTTAGGGGATGTAGTGAAAGTCTCATTTTGAGCTTAGCCTTTGTTGTCAAAGTCCAGACATGCCAACAAATTCACACAATCTGGCTGCTGCAAGTACACAAAATCCAACCTAGTTTACTTCAACCAATCTTATCACTCTCATCGACATATGAAGCTAATTCAAAAGGAAATTTGAGAGGGCCAGTAGACAGGTTTGTTGTGTCAGTATGTGATCAGACTAAGTCACAAATTGGGCAAATATCTGTAATACCTTCTCTGAAAGTGACTGTGGGGTTGGACCCACAAACAGTAGCTTGAATTTCCTTACACCACATCCAGAAAGATAGTTTGTAATGCTTTTTCATGTTTACTTTGGTTTTCATGTTTTCTTCGGTTCTCCTTTTTCCATGTCATCTGGTCAGTACTTGCTATTGAGTTGTTGGCAGCTTGCCAAGGAATCGAATTCCTCCGTCCCCTGAAGACGACAGCTCCTTTGGAGGCAGTGCATAACCTGGTGCGGAGTGTCGTACCGTAAGTGTTGTCCTCATATTTGAGTATCACCATATCTGTGAAAGTATCTAGTGATACTCTTTTTGCCTGTGTGTGCTCTGATGTCTTTCTGAGACCATGTGTAAATACTTGAATTATACTTATCTCTCTTTTTTTTACTTTTTTTCTTACTTTATACATAGGGCTCTGGAATCTGACAGATTTATGAGTGCAGATATAGAAACAATAACAAAGTTACTTCAGGAAGGAAAGGTAAGAAGTATAACCAACAAAGAAACACTAAATATGTTTTCAAAAGGTTATTGGAATCAGGTCACTTACTGATACATGGTAAGTAATCAGATAAGAATTACATGCAATATCACTTACATCATTATAGTTGGCTTAAGGTAGTGACAAAAGTGTGTCAAGTGATGTTCTTAATTTATACTTTTGTAACAAAACTAAAACCTGCAAGTCTTGAAAAATCTGCAAGTCTTGAAAAGTTAACTAGGTTAATAAGTTAGTGTTTTCTCCCATTTTGAAAAATTTGGTGGAAAATGTTCCTATTTGTTGGTGCACAGTGTTTCTGTTACGATTGTTTCACACACAAAGTGTGTTATGATATTGCGTACATTACAATGATAACATCATACTGTATGTACATTTGAACCAAACATTTTGTACTGTACAAGGTTATGTAACAATGGAAACTTGGTGGAAGGGCATGTCCATTTAAAGTTTAATGCAGAATTTTCCCTTTGTGTGCTCTTTTTAACATTAAAAATCACCACTGAGGGCAGTTTTGGAGGTTAGCTAGGCCTAAAGACCAGCATAGTAACTAATTTTTTCTTGTCTCACTTGTTGCACTATGTGTTTCACAGTGTAGGCTATATAATCTGACATAGGTGCAATAATGGTCCCAGCTATAAAATTGATATTTGTACTGGAATAAACAAATAAATTAAAATCAAAATCATGGACAATTTTTGGCATACTACGGACTTAACTGTTTGAGAGACCCGCAAAACATGCCCTCATTTATGGCCTAGTTCACCTTCAACAATGTAATTTGTGATCTTTATTCAGGGATGATCCTTAAGCAACTGAAAATGGTTGTCCGAAGGACAACCAGCTGCAAAAATTTGGTTGTCCTCCCAAAAATTTGGTCGTCCTCCACAACGGACATATAAAAACCAGAAATGTGCAAAATGTGTATTTTGGCTTCCAGAAGGAGGCTGGTAAAATTCCACCTTTTCACTTTGATAATAAAAAAATGTCATTATCTAGAATCACTGATGCTGTAAAGTATATATGAAGAAAATCTCTGTATAATATAATGTTTTTTTTCAAATCAAAATATGATACATTACTAATCTTGAAGGGTACTATCACTATTTAGAAAATTCATACCAGCTCTCCTTGCACGTGGCACATATGGCCGAATTCTTCGACTGCGATTCATCTATCTGGTACTTGCTGTGTACAGTATGTGCATGTCTAGTATGTACAGTAAAATCAGTTGAAACATGATCGTACACTGAGACTGTTTGTTTGGCTTTTTATGTACTGTGGATTTCACGTTGTTTTGGTGGTTTTATGTGAAAGAAAACAGATGTTTTGGAATGGAGTTCATGCATGTTAAATATTTTGGTTGCATCTCAGTGTTGAGTTGTAAGCATTGTGTCACAATATAAATGACCAGGGGTAAAATTTGGTCGTCCAAAGGACAACCTGAGGTAGTAACTTTGGTCGTCCTACAGAAATTTTGGTCGTCTCAGACGACCGGACAACCGCTAAATTTCATCCCTGTTATTGACAGCTTTGTGTATATGACTGAGGTGTTAGTTTCATTTTTATCAAGTAAATGGAATTTGCCTGTTTACTATGTTTATCAGTTATCAGCCACTGTAATCCATGTATCATTTGAACACTACATTCAGTTAGATGGAACTTTGCAGAAAAATAAGACCAATAGAAATTTGTTATTCATGAGTTGCAGTGCATGTTCGACAATCAAAAGAATGATAGGAGAGTTGGAAGTGATACCAAGTCACTTAAAAATTAGTTACTATGAGATTCGGTGACGTACTGTGACATTCTGTGACATTCAGCAACGTACACTGTTCTACTAGTGAAAATTTGCTGACTTAGTATGTATTTTGGGAAAGTCTTTTACTTTGTTCTTGACACAGTATGCACCAGTACAGAGAGGATGATCACAAACTGGATAGCAAAAGTGACAATTTTAGTCGTTCATATTGATATCTCTTTCAAGTTTTTCAGGTCGCACCAAAATTGATTTTCACTTTTCCATCTGCTAAGGCTTTGTTGAAATGCCCCTCATGGTAATAAAAAGACAAGTGATTGATAACAGTTTGTATTTTCTTGTATAACATCATCTGATTGAGAATGTTGTATGCAATACCGCAGATTTCAATTCTACTTTGCTCCCACCTCCTGCTCCAATTATCTGTAAAACAGCGTAGTGCAACCGGAGAGCCTACCCAGCGCCCTCTAAGCTAGCAGAGTAATGTGTCTAAGTACTACATGAGGAATGTTATTTTTCTTTGTAAGCCTTTAAATTATGAGCCCTTGTTCAATTAGTCACATGCAAACTTATATTTTAAGTGATACATGAATTGATATAAATCTCAGTCTTTACTCAAACTTACTGCTTTTGAGGTTTTAAATTTGACGTTACATTCTTCCTCTTCAAAATATTTTCTTAAGTGTCAAAGATATCATCTGTAATGTGGATTTGATGTGAGTGTTTTAATGGATGTTTAATGCCAGCAGTTTATCTCTAAATAGTCAGATCTATTCAAGGACATCATTTTTGTAAGATAGATTAGAAACCTTTGCATCATTAACCCTAGTTTTCATGAAGGAAGACAAACCTACATTTCATAGGCAAGGTTAGCCAGCCACTATTTTTTTCAGCATGTACAGTAATCAGTTTTTCCACAGAAGTGTCAAATAAAGCGTTGAAACCATGAATTCAAAATCATGAGTCATGAACAGAGCACAATAGAGTATTTATTTCTCATCATTTTTCTTGCAGAATACCTCATTACAATGCAATGATATTTTCAAAGTATGACAGATCCATACTTAAACTAAAATTATTGAAAATCTTCTCAAAATATGCAAACTGACGGCGCGAACCCTTTCTTCTGTGTCATAGATGACCGTCATTCTAACCCGAGGAGGAACAGTCCTTCTGTAATTCGCTTGGGGATTCATAATTGACACTTGATGAAACTACTAGCAACAATCAAAGTTCCTGGGGATTCATCCCTCATTGCATCTTATTGACCAATCACCCTATGATTGCAAAGAGATTTACATCAACTGTCTGAACTATATTTTCTTACATCCAACAAATCTTCTTCCTTACTGGACATCCAAGGTAGTTTGGTCATACTCAATTACTTGAGAACGAATTTGTGTCTGTGAGAATAGTGTTATGAACTCAAGTGGATATTCAATCTCACCTGTGTTTGACCAACAACAAAAGACTTGGATAGTTTTCTCCATGGTGTGGGGAGATCGTTACGCAGATGATAGATTATACCGGTTCTGCTAAAAACTTTTGCAGTCCAATGAAAAGGAAGACACATTGTGATGTTTAGTCATATCGAACAAGATGTAAGGATTTCAAGATTTAAGTTTAGACAAAAGAATTTCAACATTAAGTTTTTGTGAAAGAAAAACATGCAATTCACGAGACCTCAAATCCAATTATTAATCGAAAGAAATTTCATCACAGTCGATTTTCTAAAATAGCATACTCTGTTGACATCTGTTAGGTTATGTTGCAGGCAATGGATTGCTGAATTGTCTGTTGTGTAACTAATTTCAATGAAATTCCTTTCACCTAGAAAGTCTAGACCAAATTTGAAAAAAATTGGAAAATTTTTAGATCAAAGAAGGATTTGAACAAGTCAGTTATCAGTCTATGCTGTTGCCATCTTCCAATTGCTACTGTAGGCTTTGTTGTCATGGAATGTTAGATGGAAGTTAAAGGCTTCTACTCAGAGTCAGTCATGACATGAGCAAAAAAAAATTGCTGGAAAATATTCATGGAAAAAAAGACGTTGATAGGATGAGAGGTGCATCATTTGAAAATTTTCTTGAAACATGATGTGCAAGGAGTTTGGGGCTTCATACTGTTACTTTACATCTGAGGATGTCTAATTTTGAATCATTGCAGATCTGGGAGACGGTGAAGCCTTACATGGACGAGTACGAATCGCACCAGCTGAAGGAGCTGAAAGTTGCGTCTCCTACAGCGACTACCCTGAATACCTCAAACAGAACAAAACGCAAGAGAGTGAGAACCTCCTCCAACAATAGCTTAATTAAACTAAATTAAACTAAACTTCCCTCCTCTCCCTCTCTCTCTGTCTTTCCCTCTCTTTAAGCTAATTAAGGGAAGCAACATTGGTGCAGTGATTCTTGTCTGTTTATTTATTAGTGGATAGACAGGTAATCCACTTTTCTGCAGTTGTGTCAGGAATTTAGGAAATATGTTCAAGTGTTAGGTTTACTGGATCTAACCATGGGTAACTGAATCACACCATCACAGAGGTGAGAAGGTGGGTTGTATCTTCTCCATTTCACACCCATCCTCTTGCCTTGATGACTCAGAGTGAGGTGTTGAGTTGAAATGCATGGTACAGGAAAACTAGCAGGCTATAAACGAGCTACCTGTTGGTACTGCAGTACTACAGGTATTGACTGCATATTTTATGTGAATCTTAGTCTGATTAACCTTTTAAACAAAATGCTTTCATTATCTACAAAACCACACCCATATCCAAAGCACCTTTATCATGAACAGCGTCATTTCTTCCTCATCTTTAAGAAGAGTGTCTGGAATCCTCCAAACATTGACTGACATTAAAACCACTAATGCTCCATCATGTGACTTCTATGTCACTTTTTTCTTGGAAGAGTCATGATTTAAGGGAAGCTTTGGTGGTTTCCAGCAGATGTGGTTCACATTCCAGGTACTGCAGTCGTTGGTAGATGGTGCATATCCCTGTGGAATTAGACAGATAGTGGACATTCATTTACATTATTTTTTTCCATAAAAGATTATTCTGCAATGTTCTCAACAGTATGATATTTTTTTAAACCAGTGTGCTAAATTTAACTGAGGCAATATGTAACGCTTTCTCTTCCATTTTATGTCAATATTTTCACAGTTGCAATAAACGTGGATATGCTTTATTTAAATGCTTTACACTTTGATGAGTGTGCTTCTATCTTAGAAGCATGTCTTCCAGTGATACATTAAGAAACATCATGACTTCAATACTGCGGAGCAAGTGAGCCACTAGTTGACATTTAAATTTTCAAATCAATGAATTGTCTTCCATTTAAAGCAAACTGTGCTTTTCTTCTCCTCTCTTTGTTTCTTTAATGAAGAAAGTTTAACTAAGTTTAATTCCTGTTGAGTGATCTTCTTTGTCTTTTGTTTTTTTATCTTTTTCTTTAATTGTGCGTGTACTCAGTACTATACTTTTGCAATTCTGAAAAAAGAAAAACTGACAACAGCTAGGGAATAAAAAGCAGAATAGGATTTGTGTCTCATCTGAAATGCTTGACTTATTTCAACCTCTTTGATTATTGCATTTAAGAAAGTGTTAAATACACCGACGAAAAATGAAGGGAACGTATTTTTTTTCTTCCATCAGTGCAACCTTCCTGAAATGCTCATGTGATGTCTTCTGTGAGTTGTTTTCATCAATGAAACAACAAGTTTTTCCCTGATTTGCTGATTTTGTTTGTTTGTCTGCTTGCTTGTTTTAACTTATTTTACTGTTTAAGTTCAATGTAAATACATACATGCCACTGCAGCATCAATAATTACTGATCGAAAATATACAGAAATATTGCATTTTGTGACAGTCTTCCATTTTTTTTTTTTTAACGATGTGGCCTTTAAGCTTTAAAAGCCATCCTCCAATAGTTACTTAATGGACTTTTGAATAATTAAGTAGGAAAATCGTCTTTTCCTTTTTAGTGATGGTTTACTTCAGTCTTTTTTTACTCATTATGCTTTTAATTGAAGTAATTTTTTTAGTGTCTTTGCGCTGACTAACCATATTTACATTGTTTGTCCTTATTTTGTTGTGTTTGTGTTCTAGTTAATTTTTCTTTTCTTACGTTTTACACCAGTTTGCCTTACATTTATCACATTTGTGCCTTAAAATCTGCATCCAGTAGTAAATTTTTTTCTTTCATTTCTTCAGTAAAGACAGACATTTGGTATCATCCCTTTTGTGGCTTGCAGCAGGAATTAGCTTGACTTAGGTCTACTTGGCCATTTTATCGCTTCTTTCTGATATTTTGAAATCTTAAAAGGCTGTTTATCTTTCTGGTGCCGAGACTTCTCGTGGTTGGAGAACATTTTACTTCAACGTTCATTTAACTTAGCCAACGTTGCCTCTGAAACGTTGGCTGATTGTCGATTTTATTTTCCTTGTCAAGGTTAATTTTTGGGGTGTTAGATTTTGCAATATACTGAATGTGTGCTCTACCTAAATGCTTTCTTTAAAGATAATATCTGAAATAGACACAACAATGTAAAAGTTTCTTTTGTACATATTTCTTTGAAAATTTGCTCACAACTTTATGACGAATCTTTCAACATAGCCTCAGCAGTAGACAGTTAAATAGATTTTGGAGATCAACCATATGTTGAGCTCTTATATTTAAAGTCACCGTTTGGTTTTAATATTCCCTTCAATAAATCACATGTTTGTTTCTCAGTTGTTTTGAAGAAAATTGTTTTTTCTGTTTGTTGACATTGATTTGAGTGCAACTTGTGCATTAGGTTTTTCTCATATTGCTCTTTCTGTGTAATTGAATTTTTGTTTTTCCCATCCAATTACTTTTTCCTTTCACCATTGACACATTTTCTGTCAGCCTGGGAAAGGTATGTTTGGTCTTTGTCTTAGAAATGAAGTTGGCCATTTTGGGGTTTAGTGGGAACAAAGTTATGACAATCTTTCCTACACTGCATTTTCATGCACCACTTTACAGCTTTTGCATTGTCAGCACCAGCAATCAGAGGTAGGGTAGGAACTGTTTCTGTTGTTAGTTTAAGTGCTTTGAAACACAGTATGAGAGGACAGTATAGAGTGGTTAATAAGATAGGAAATTGTCTCCTCTGGCTGAACACAGTTGACAATCTACTCGTGATATCATGGATATCTACCGGCAGTATGCCTTCTCGAGAGGATGAACCCAAATTCTGACGGTATTTCTGCTTATCTGGTCATGCTATTGCAACATACAGGGATATCTTTCATAGACAATGATACAAATATGGAAGAAATAGTGAATGTTTGTCCGTGACTCAATCAATTTCATATTATCTTAAGGATACCAAATGTTTTGGCTCACTTAAATAGTGTCCTGTTTGTTGAATTTGTAACTGTCAATGCCTTTACTGAAGCAACTTAAGAAAATGAAATATTTTTGATGTAATGTGTTACTCTTGAATCACCTCAGTATCATTGTTTCTTGCACCCGCTATCCATCAGCAATTGTCGATCATCTTGGGAGGCGGGGTCTGTCGTATTTTGTAGGGAAGGTTTTGTTTTTGTTCCATTTCTTAGTAGGACACTACAAAATGTTTCATCTTATCCTCTCAGAATCTTAGGTTTCATATCAACCTTACATCCGGAGATGGCTTTGCCGACACGATACGGTACGATGTGATTAATAGAAAATGGAGGCATGGTTGGATTGATTTTGAAGATGCATTGACATGTGCAATATCATGAGAAGATAAGCTGGCAGTTTCTGCAGTCTGTTAAATATTCAAGATGATTCATGAATATTGATTCATATGTCACAGGCATTGCTTTCTTTGTAGTGTTTGAGGCCAGATTAATGGAATATAAGAAGTTTTATTATTTAGTGAGACCTTCGGCCTTCACATTTTGGTTTATTTACTTTGCTTTTTATTTTTAATTGAGTCCATTTCAAATGCAAGTTAAATTTTAAACATTTGGTTTTTTTTAACTCTCCTCTTTTGCATCTTATTTCTCTCCCTCTTGGTTTTTTTTTGTTTTCCTGACTGTGCGTTTTTGTGTAAGTGATTAATGAATATTGGCATGCGACAGTCCAAATTGTTTTACCGGGATGCAATTTAAGTTAACATAATGTAGTGTGTTAAACAATGATTGTGGGTGGGTCTGCATATTTCATTGACTACAAAGTGAAATTATGATCTGCAATTTATGAGAAGATGACACTTGGTCTTCACTGTATATACATTGACTTGTACCTGACGTAATACAGAGAAGTAAAAGTTTTGCGTGCATGTCTGGATTTTACCATCAAATTATTATGATATTGTCAGATAAATCCTCGTCTCTTTACTAATGCGCATGTCTGCCATTTGGTTTTGCGTGGTTTGATTATCTTTTACCGGAATTGTCTCCTTGTTTGCTTGATATGGATTACCTTGTTGTACCAAGTTAAGCCGACTTACTCTGATTACATATAACCTGACCGATCGACAAAGTATATCCAGATACATCAGTGATGTGCCAAATGCAACTTTTATTCTGCATTTTGATCGTCTGGCTCATAGAAATAGATCGATCTATTTCTATGGTATGGCGCCACCAGATTACGGGAGACGAAGATCAACATGGCGGCCACTGATATTAAGATTGATACGAATCTGCCAATGGACAGGATGTTGTAAAGAGAGTTGATATTCATTTCTTGAATCGTGAACTCTTTTATCTGAATTGTCTCCTTATTTGCTCGACTATTCATTTGTAATGGATTTTGCAGGTTTGGGTTTGTATGGGATTGTTGACCCACCCTTGTCTCGTTACCCTCTGAACACTGTTCGAACAGAATGGGCGAAATTCGCCTGGTGTCCATCCGCGACCTAACATGGAATAGGATCCCTTCATGAATATTCATACTTTCTGACCCTCGAATACTAATTAAACTATTTGTGAAAGTTGCGAGTACGGTAAAAGACCAAATGGCACTTGACGAATGAACATTATTGCACTTTTTCATCATCTTAGGATGCCACGGTGTTTATCTTATTAGTCTTGATTTACTGCATGCATGAAGTTCATCCAGCGGAAGCTTGCGATGAAATCTTGATGAACATGTCAAAATACAGTCTCATGCATTGGAAGTGAAAAAATGGTTGACTTATCTTTAAGTCGATCTCAAAAACATTTAAAAAAATACGTTTGCACGCGATATGTCAACTTCCGAGAGTTAATACTTCTCTCCTATCTTACAGGACGACAGGTCACTGGTTGGATTAAAATCAAGTAATTCACCACGTGATAAGTTGTGAACAGTCTACTTCGTCGTTCTAGAAAAGTATTAACCTTCGCCAGATATTGCGACAGTTCGCATGTATCATTTGCAACCTCCTTTTTGTGAAAGACTCAGTTCTTTTTTTTTCCTTCGTCTTGTTCAATCCATTCTGAGGGAACCACTACACTATCTTATCTTAATGTCACCATATGTCAGTTTAATTTCAGAATACAAGGAATTATACCATTACCTTCGATCGGGGGGGGGGATGTCCCCAGGTGGAGACATACCCCCATTTTTTTTAGAGGAAGGGACACTAACACACTCCCCTTATTGTAACCTGAAAATAAAAAAAAAACTACGCAATTGTTAGTGGAAGTATTTATACCTGTGTTCTACAAAGTAAAGAAAATATGACTGTAATTTGCAAGGCCAGAGATACTTGGAAGTGCCATTTTCTGCAATATGAGGCTTTTTGTAAAAGAAATTCCTGTACGCTAGTGCCAACATATTGTGGCGCTCCAGAGAGAAAATATACCGTTCCCAATAAAATGCTGCTTTCGCCACTTTTTGAGACGTTAAGGCCAGATGTCCTCCCCCTCACTTCTGGGACGGCCCAGGGATACTTTTAACCAAAACATATCTGGACCTTCCTTAGATAGTTTTCCCACAATTTCAGGCACCACGTTTTCTCAGTCTCAGTTCAGCGTTCCCCCCCCCCCCCCCCCACCGTGTGAAATGTCTGGATCCGCGATTGTGCACCTGGCACGTTCAGACAAATAATTTCCACATCGACCCCATTGGTACCTTTCTGAAGGTCGTCGCACACGAACTACAATGGCAGGCGCTATTACATCTGCCAGGGACTGTGTATCTGTCTCTCCCTTTGTCTGAATGTATGTTTGTTAACTTAGGGCCGATTAACCAGTGGTCTGACAAAGATAAGCGGCCGCGACCTGTTACCCCCTCCCCCACGAATTTAACTGAGATAATGACATATACATCTTTATTTTACATACAGCTTTTATGAGGCTCCCACTTTGAATTGGTAGGGGCCCCCAACACCTTAATCCGCCCTTCAATCTGGCGTAGTCGATATCTAATGGAGAGTTTGGACGAAAGTCAGCACAGTGACAATTTGAATGATCAAACGTACCTGGAGAGCAGAAATTATAAGTGAAAGGTCATTTACAGTCGAATAGTTCCACACGTGCGAATCTGAAGAATCCTTTGCTGCCAGGGTTTTAATTGTACCTCGTAGGTTGCCGTTGTGGTGTCTATTATCTTGTCTTTTTTCTGGTGCGTGATGAGCAGTTTGCTGCCAAAGATCAAATGAAGTCAATTAGATGGCTCATGTTTTGATAACAGTAAAAGTTTATGCAACATTCGTCAAAGAGTAATGAACAAAGCTGGTCGTGCATTATGGCTTGTGGGCTTATGGTGTTTCAGGAAGTTTAGGTCAGGTTGTTTAGAAGTAGGCCTATTTGTACTAATCACGAAGATGTACCGGTACTCAAAATGCTACTTTGCCGACAGGATATTACTACCTAAACGCTTTACGAAATGACAAAGTCTCTTTAGATATTAATCAGGGGCTATGTAGAGAGAAATTTCAGCTAATATGTGTACAGTTCATATACCCTATACTATACAGTTTCAGTCTCCAATCCAGTGGATTTCTGCATTGTCTCAAACATTAAGAAAACTTCAACAACTTTCCCAGTTTGATCAACGTGTCATTTCTTTCCAAGAATCAAAACAATTACCCACAGTTTAAAATTAAACATTTAAAGACAATTAAGATACAAAGAAAGTAATCAATCGTCCCAACTTTTTTATTTTGAAATATCATTAAATGTATCAGTTACCTTCTCATTTCCCTTGTATTTTTCATGATGTCGCTAAATACCAATATTGCTTAGGCAAACGGTATTATTCTGCAATATTAAGCATTTCAACAACAAAATTGATATCACATAATGAAAAGAGTTATTCACGAAGGGGGATGCGTCAATTCAGTTAGGGTTGACTGCATTTTGTATTTAAGTAGGCCTAACCTAGTTATAATCTTGTAATGTCTCTGACACTAGTATTTACTCTTTTTTTCATGGAATAATACATTCTTGATAGGAGTCTTTCTCATAAGCAAACTCAGTTTGACTATTGCATTGAGGGAGTTAACTTCGCTTGTAAGGAAACAGTCCCAACAACCACTCCCTTTCGGGCCACCCCCAAGAAATGAAATCAAAATGCTTGTACAGGAAAAGTAACTTCAGTCTAAGGACACCCTTTCTTTTTCGCTGGGAAGAAAAAAGTGACTCTTAAAGTCAAACAATTCCATCATTAGAATAATTTGCCCATTTTAAGTGTAATTTTAAATGACTGTCTAGCCGGGTAGTTTCGAGTGGTTGCTACAATAGGCTCAAACAGATTGACGTCATGGACAATGGTAGTAGTTGTCTGTCTACTGAAGATGTGGTTAGAAATATTGATAGAGGAGATTCGTCCCTATTAAATCTTGGAGCAGGTAATAGTTCAACGATGCAGGGATTTAGTTCTCTCCTGGACATCCATTTGAACCGGGAACACTTTGAGTTGAAAGCTGGCGGTGTTTGATACAGGACGCAACTAGCGATCATATATCTTTAAGGGGTGTAAAAGTCTCAGATTCCGACTGACTAGATGGGTTTTTTTTTCAAGTGAGTAGCGACGCAACCGCGACAGTTTCAGACGCTATGAATAACTATAAGGAGGGGGTCCAGGCGTTTATAAGGAAGGGAGGCAGTCTTCACGAAAAGGGAACAATCACTGAAATGTTTAGATGGATTGGGGGAGCTCAGTAACGGCAGGGCTATCTACGCGGAGCGTCACCATTGGTGGTCACAGAGCGCTCAAGATAATTTGGCTTTTCAGATCCCCCCCCCCCCTCCACTCTCACGCTTGCAAGTTATGGAATTCATGGAAGCAAAAGTAAATCTATGAAAATGTTAATAAATATCAGATGGGTTGAGATGATGAAGGAATCATAAATTGTGAATCCTCTTTCATATATTCTTAGATCACTTAGCGAATATTTGTTCTGGATGAAGATACATTCAAACCCACACTTTTTTATTGGGCAATGGCGTCACAGTGATTGTATGCAGGGCCTCAAGAGATTCTGAAGTGCTCTGCTATGGGTGTAGCTTGATTTGGTTCGTTATTAAGCTTGGGACATGGATGAGGGGACATCAATGGGTGTGATACTCTGTGATATGAAGAAAAAAAAACAGTGTGCCCCTGTTACATTGCCAGAACCTTTGATTAGGGATGAATTTGTTTTGTAGACTATCTAAGAGGGGCGCTAGCATCGTTTGGTGCGGAGCGCACCAGAAAAAAAAAGAAATACATTACCCCACCCCTTGATTGCTGGATATTCACCTTCCCAGGCTCAGCATGTAAGATTCAGGGAATGATATTGTCAATATATTTTTGGAGGACAAATAAACTCATGTGGGAGTTTTCAGAAGAAAAAGTGTGATAAAATCTTGCACATCATGATGAATACTAAACTTGCTTGAATTTGAAGACAGAAAATTGGTAAGACCATCATCATTTCCTGGCGGTGGAGGGCGCTGACGTACTCAAACCTTCATTTTCTTTATTTCTATGTCTTTCATTTGTTTTTCATTTTTGTCTTTTTTTCTTTATCTCTTTTGTGAAAAGCTGAAAATGGCGCCTGTAATCCATTTGAGTCGGACGAGGGAGGGGTGGGAGGCGTTTCCCACCTGACCTTGAGGTAGCTCCGCTACTGCATGTGCAAAGCCATAGAATATGGCTATATCTATCTGCAATTAGAAAAACAGTCTTTGGAAAATGGTAATACACATTAGGGAGTTTCGAGCGAAACGTCTTAAGGAGAGTGATTCAAAATCCTTAGCGAAATTTCGAGAAAAAATAAGACTTTCGTGAGTTAGATAGAAGGTAAACGTGTATAGAATGTTACATAAATTACGAGGGCACCGATATTGTCTAATGATTGGGGTCACGTGCTGCCTAGACGTCATTAATATGACATATGAGGCGTCTTTCGTCATGTTCTCCAGCAGCGGGTGGAGGTTTGACCTGCGGGCGTAGCCTTTTTGCGCCCACCGAGTGGGCAGCGCTATCTAAGCCGAATTCCTCCTCAAGTTGGAGAGGAGCGTACATGGATTTAAAAACATCCCAGATGACCAGAAATCAACACTTTTCGGGTGTCCTGGGCTGCATGTACCTAGCCTTTAACATAGAAATCTCATTTTTGCAATTTCAGAATTAATGACAAAATCATCTTTGTATGTTAAAATATTAATAATTTGGATTGCTCTTATCTAGAATATATATGCTACCGCTATTTCTAGAAAAGCTAATTCAACAGTTTGTTACTCTCTAACGGTAACTGTTTTTTTTTCCCTTTGAGACATTTTCAACTAGCAGGTAACCTTAGACAAAAACTGGTGCAATATTCTTCTATTGTAGTCAAATGTTTTTCCCGGAATATTATAGTTTCAGAAAAGCTACTTAGTCTCCCACAAACGACGATAAATACATAACAAAGAAGAACTAGTTCTTGCACCGATAACTTTAGTAAATGATAGCCGTCTTGATGAGAAATAAAAATGTCATACAGTAGTATCTCGATGGGTGAGGTGGAGCATGAGATGATTGATAGTTGGTGTGGGAGAGGGTTACAAGGGAGGAGGTGTCTATGCATCCCACTTCGGAGAAATTTTTTCACCTGGTAAAAACCCTCATGAAATCTAAGTGCAATACTTGGGGTCTTTTGAAGTCATAGTATTGTAGGACTGAGATATGAAAAATTCCAACTGGTATTTGAGATTTTCAGTTCGTCCGTCCCAGACTGAAATATGAGGAATTATTTCAGATTATGAATAGCACAAATCAGCTTCCAACAGTAAATGAAGATCATATGAGTATTAATAAAGTAAACTCATCTTGTTTAAATCAATGTCTACTAGGTTTGAGCAAATATGCATATCAGGATATTAAAAACTATAGAAATATTGAAACACGGACATACATTTTTTTTCTTAAGAGCACACGGCCACAATTACGCCTGATTACAACAATTTAAAAATTGATCAAGTAGATTCTCATGTGCAAAGCATTATGCTGAAATGAAAATTGGCAAGTGCGGTAGATTCAGCCAATCCTCCTAGCAGGTAGAATATTAACCTCGAATAAACTAATATCATTACACAGTAAAAGCTACTCTGTGTTAGTAACATGTAACAGCTAGATGTTCTATCAGACATGAAAATGGGAGTTTTTTTTATTATATGAGCCTAGAAAAATGGGGCATTTTTTTTCAAGGGGGGGGGGGGGTCTAAGAAGGTGGATAGCGCAATTATTCTGCTCTGTTACCCTCTTTTTTCTGTTCTTGACCTTCATACGCTATCTTTTCTCTCTGAAGCTGTAGAGGAGAGACAATATTGGTAAATGATGCATCAGTACACATTGAATTCGAACTCATGATTATAACACTTACTTAAGGAATCATTAAGAGTGTGCACTAACCCACTGCGCCACGAGTGCACATGGAGGTGGGTTGTTCTAATTATTACAACCATCCTTGCGGCAATATTACCTGTGGACTTGTCTAACCTGTGTTATCATGTTATAATACAACACTGTTTAGATATCTCCAATTAACAGCAAGAACTGTCAACGATCACTGATCATTAATAGTTAGAACTGATCAGGCCAGGGAAATTGGACAGTACATTAAAAAAGATGGTTACCATTGCATTAAACTGAAAATGATGTTCCAAAAAGATAGGCTGATAACGAAAGAAAAATATCCATTCCGATTACGCTTTGCAAGATGAAATTACTATATATTGCGTAATATACAGTATGGACAGTATATCAGATGTTACGAATGACCGAATCATTTACGATTTTTGCTTTTGCATATTTTATGGATTAGCAGCAAATGTACGCACGATGACCTTATTTTTTGATGGCTTTACAGTATATCTGAAAGTCAAATTTAAGTGTACTTTGTATTTTATCGTCAAATGCAACTCCCCATCCATCCTGCATAGTCTTTCTTATTTTTGTACAAATGAGTGTTTATTGCGATTTTGCGATTAATATATATATATAATACATATTAATATCTCATGTGACGTCATGTCTCTTGATAACACTCTGCAAAATTCACTAGCTCTTTACGGTCACTCTTTGCAAGTATAGCAATTTAACGCGTGTGTGTATATATTGCTCACCTATCATAATAGAAGTATTCCGCTCTGTACATATGTATACGGTGCAAAGAGTTACCTTACACAAGCAACGTTTGCACGGAGTAATCAAGAAGAGACTGCACGTCACAAGGGATTTTTGAAGACGATCAATCGCATTGAATTTGAGACTACTTAACGTATTAAGATTGCAAGTTGATTTCAATTATTTACTAGTATGTCCTCTCAGCATTCGACGGCAACGTGTTAACAGACAGCCCCTGTTCGTCTGTTTTTTTTTTTTTTTTTCATAATATTTGGAGCCATGACTTGCTAAATCTGTTACCAATAGTTTGAGTATTCTTTAGCTTGATGAGACCATGGTCAGATCAATTCATGTTCAACGAGAGCCTTAATGAAGTAGTCTTGCTTGCTGTACGATGTTGCTGAGAACGTAAGTTTACCAATGACAGAAGCAGTAAAAGGATATTTGAAACTAAACCCGAAACATAATTACCATTCTCCCTTTTCATTCCTTCCCATACTTCCTCAGTCTAATCCTACAGAAAATTCGACATTTTTCATGCATTGGTAGTCTTATCAACTGCTTTGGAAGCCGATGTTTCGATAAGTGGGTGGAGACATTTTGCAGTATTTATGTCCTTATGATTTGAAGTAGAAAGTAATTACAACTTTGACAACATAACACCTGAACACAGACACTGATTATATGGTTAAGACTGCTGCAACGTGCCAGGATACTTAACACATGCAACTCATATGTGATTTACATATTGATATATTACATCTACTGACTGTTTAAGAGATATTAGGTATCTCTGCGTCTAATATTTATTATGGTATTCATTTCGTTGGTTGAAGAACACTACTGAGTACTTCAAAAAAAAAAAATAGGTATTTGGGTTAGGACAATTTTAAACAGATAAAGACCAGCGACAATTATACGGTCAGTCACAATTTTGAAGTACAAGGGATCGACTTTTATGCCCTCTCATGGCGAAACAACCACGTTGCTTGATTTTACATGGTAAACTGCTGATGAGTGGAAGAAATGTGCGCTGGAAGCCCGGGAGAAGCCCTCGCCGAGCTAAAACACGGAAATCTTCCAAACAACATTAGTCGAATTTCAGTGCGGATTGCTCTGTTTCCAAACCCGTAAATGTAAGGAGCGCAAAACCCCGAGCTATACACGAAGGTATGGAGAAGTATGTAGTGCTGCGGAGAAAACTTATTGGACTTCAAGACGCCAGAAAATTGAAAGATAGTAAAAGGAACGAAGTTGACTATATACACCCCCAAAACGAAGGCTAAACGAAAGGCGGATCTTGCTTCCTTCATCAGACGGCTATGTGTGATGTTTCGTCCGTCTTGAGAGAACAACGTTGCTTGGCGTTGTATACCAACACCCCCAGGCGGTTGACTGGTAACGGGACCCTCTAGTACTGAAATGTCACGGATGTGTCGTCTGACAGTTAAAAAGATGTGAAAGTGAATCCAAACCATGAAGGGAATTGGAATCATCCAATGTCCAACAATGATCTGGGCCAGGATCCTCGACGGGATCATAAACACAATGTTGCAGCGACGACGTTGGCGCCACAGTTCACCCTTTCCGATCCATAGGGTACCAGCGAAGCCGCTGCCCACGAAGTATCCATATATAGTTATGATTACAATGACAATAACGACCCTTCTTGAAGTCACTATCGAGTCAGCTTTTAAAGGTCGACAAACTGCAATTGATCTTTCTATAGTCGTAGCTAACAAGAACATAGTTAAGTGTATGGACGAAGAAAGAATACCAATCCCAGTCGCATAACACCAAGGTTGGGTGGTTATTACAAACACGTTATTCAACAACTGCATTGGATAAGCGATCGCAACGCAAGAGAAGCAAGCAAACATCAATGAGACAGTGAAATAATTCGAAGGAGTCCTCAGGCGTTTCTTCTTGAAAAACACTAAAATGACACTAATCGTGCCAAAAGATCCTATTAGGACCGAAGGTCCGGTTGTGAATATGGCGAATATGACAATATCAGTGGTAATTTCCTGTATTTCGTTGTTGTAGGACTGGTTGCCAGCATCCATGGCAAGTTTACTTTGAGAAGGTAACCGTAGAGCAATGACAGAAAATCGACGGAACTATGATTCCTGTATATTTATCTATGCCAGTTTGGAAAAACAAAATGCAAAAACGCTATGCCACACGATCACTCCCTGAGTGAAAAGATGACAACTTTCGCCTGCGTTGCTTGTATAAGGTTGACATCAATACGGAACACCCTACGTACGTCTGTACATCTACTACCGATGTAGCGTCCTTTACTAAACATAAATATTATATAATACACGTCCCAATCTACTCCAAACGGCGACTGGGCGTGAATTTTCACATCTGTTACGTTTCAAGTCTCATGTGTAGCTTTGTCGTACAAGAAATTAATACATTACCTTTAGTGAAATTGCGTGAGAGTTGCACTTTTTGGATTGGTAATTATCCAACGGATATTTGTAATGAAATACTTAAGTGCGTATTCAAACATTGCCCTTGTAATTCTGGATTATTACATTGTCAACGGTTAGGCGCTACATCTACCCAAAAATAATAAAAAAAAAAGGGGGGGGGGGGAATACTCACCATCATATAAGACGGTAACTGACTATTGAGGTAAACACTGATTGTGATAAGGGTTTAACATTTTTGGCACAAAAGTTCATACTTTTTCTTCTCGTGCTCATAAAATACCTTTCACAAGAGATCCATAAAAATGGTGTGTTTCTAAGTTTTGCAATAGTGTCTTTTACCGAGTTTGGTTAGTGTAAAACTTCCTACTAAGATATATCCTATATCAATTATATGTGTTAGTACGCTCATATTTCATAAAGTGTTCTCACTTCAGGCAGTGTTTTCACATCAGGGCAGTGTTCTCACTTCAGGGCAGTGTTCTCACTTCAGGGCAGTGTTCTCACTTCAGGGCAGTGTTCTCACTCCGTAAAAGGTAAATTTCCTAGATTACCGCTCAAACTTTTTCAAGACTTTGATATTTTCAAGGTCAAATTATTTCACTGTAAATTTCCTATCTAAGTGGTTTGCAGTGTTGATCAAGAGGTGTAAATAATTAAAACAATACAAAAAGTTTAATATTGCTTTGAGCGTGGTCTGTATTAGCTGTATTCTTTTTTTTGTGGGAATAATTCAAACTGAAATAAAAGATATTCCCAAACGGATTACCTATTAGCTACGATGTATAGTACTGGCGTTGCAAATTTCACTGATGGCCGGAACAGTGGGACTACGCAAATGAATACATTGTTTCCAGGATTTGCTAGTGAAGAAATAACCAACAATGATACCTAAATGCTTTAGAGAGACACATTTTGCAGAAAATTGTTCAATGACACCATCATAGTTTATAAACCTTTTTCCAAAATGAGTTGAATCTCACCAAGAATCAAATAAACAAGTTAAAATTTTACAGAAAAATGTTGAATCGTTATGATAACACAACTAAACAATTGATCATTTTCTGCTTTTTGATGAGATATTATCTCGTTATCTACACATTTTGTTGAAAATAACCAACTTATGGGGCAAGGATATTCTTATCTTGACGGCACTTGTAAGCTTCCGTAGTTGACAACTTAAAACCAGGTTAAGCGGACACGAGGGAAGTGAATATCAGAAACGACTATAATTCTCCACAAGACTACAGCGTGGCAAGTGAAAGGAGAACAAAGGTTGAAGTCACCCTCACCTATCCATCCTCTCCCCATCCTCCTTATAAGAACTGAACTTAATAAATTTCATTCTTAAGCTGACTCTGATGCAAGTCTGCAAAACAAAAATTAGAAGAGAAGATCACCTCACAAACTCCAAACATTTTTTACATTAATAAACCTGGTTGTGGTTATTATCATGTGACTTGTGCAGTGATCTATATTAAACCATAATTTTGCGTGCTTCTTGTTTCGAGCAATTCACAAAGTCACTGAAGTGCAATGGTTTCGTAAGAACCTGGGGTACCACATCTAAAAGGACAATAATGTAATTTTCTAAAGATCCCCTCTGTTTGTGTAGGAACGTACATTGGCATCCAGTCAGACCAAGTTGCCGTTTGTTTCCTGTCTCAATCGATATTTTATTTTCTAGAATCCTTTAAACTAATTAAAGATGGTTTGGCCCCATCCCACTATTTAAGGGCTTTTTAAATAATTATATGAAATTCATGGTTATAAATTATTGCATTTAATATAGTTACATATTAGAACATTTGTGGTGAGTATTACATTTATGTTTGTTATAACAGTAATGGGTTATACATGTTCAGTGGTATTATGCGTTTTTTTCCCCCTCAGCAACAACTTACAAGTACTACCGTCCAATATCATTATGTGATGGTAAGTGCTGGAGTGTGGTTACATTCAATGAGGGTTTGGGGTGTGCGAAAACAATTGATTCACTAAACCGAGCAAGGCTTTTCGCAGCTTTTTGCAGCTTCCAAACTGGAGCACTAATATGGTGGACGCTTTAAGAGGAGTATCGATCTCTCCCCCCCACCCCCCACCCCGTTTTGAAATTTGTTCCAATAACTGGATATCCTAAGACAATGTCTGTGTGGGTGCCCATTTCCTGTCCGTAAGTCTCGAGTGCAGGCTCAACGGACCGAAAGGAATATTTTGGGGAGAAGGCTGAGGGCCAGCAGGTCTACAGAAGGGTTCCTATGAAGAGCTGGATTCCTCTATACAGGAACCCTGTACAGTATTTAAGCAGAACGCCATCATCAGTTGACGCCGAGCACAGAGGAAAAATTATTGTTTTTCAAACCCTCAGGTGGCCTAAAACAGCACAGCTTGGTATTCTAAGCTTCATGTACCCGGGCTTGAAACAGGAATCTTGTGTTTGTAATTTTCTAAATTAATGAGAAGAAACAGCTTCTGTGTAAAATGGGTCATCAAATTGATTGAAATGATGCAAAAATCTTTATGCATTAGGCCTATGCATTCTCCTTAGTTTACTCTCCACACTCTTGCAGGTGATTCCTTAATTATTCGAAATCACTTTTTGACCCATGGAAGGGGGGCATTGCACTATTGCGTTCCTCGACCACTAAAGGGGCGGTGTGTTTCGCTCCCCAGCGTAGAAAAGTGTTCAGAAAATGAATGTCAGGGGAGACAACCGGAAAACTGAAACGTGCCAACCAAGTTCTCTCAGACAATGACGAAGGGTGTGAGTGTGTCACTTGCAAGTGAGGGTGATCACTATCTATACAAAAAGTTTAATATTGCTTTGAGAGTGGTCTGTTATTAGCTCGTATTCTTTTTTTTTTGTGGGAATAACTTCAAACTGAGAATAAAATGTATTATTGCCCCCAAACGAGACTTTACCTACTTAGCTATCGATGATTATAGTTACTGGCGTTGCAAATTTCACTGATGGTCGGAAAACAGTCAACCGGGGACTACTGCAAAAATGAATACACTTGTTTCCAGGATTTTGCTAGTGAAAGGAAAATAACCAACCAATGATGACCTGAAACTGCTCACTTAGTAAAGAAAGTGATCGAGTCAACATTTTGCAGAAAATTGTTCAATTGACACCATGTCATATGTTGTTATCTACCATTTTTCAAAAAGCGTTGAATTCCTCACCAAGAATCAAATAAACAAGTTAAAATTTTACAGAAAAATGTTGAATCGTTATGATAACACAACTAAATAATTGATCATTTTCTGCTTTTTGATGAGATATTATCTCGTTATCTACACATTTTGTTGAAAATAACCAACTTATGGGGCAAGGATATTCTTATCTTGACGGCATTTGTAAGCTTCCGTAGTTGACAACTTAAAACCAGGTTAAGCGGACACGAGGGAAGTGAATATCAGAAACGACTATAATTCTCCACAAGACTACATCGTGGCAAGTGAAAGAGAACAAAGGTTGAAGTCACCCTCACCTATCCATCCTCTCCCCATCCTCCTTATAAGAACTGAACTTAATAAATTTCATTCTTAAGCTGACTCTGATGCAAGTCTGCAAAACAAAAATTAGAAGAGAAGATCACCTCACAAACTCCAAACATTTTTTACATTAATAAACCTGGTTGTGGTTATTATCATGTGACTTGTGCAGTGATCTATATTAAACCATAATTTTGCGTGCTTCTTGTTTCGAGCAATTCACAAAGTCACTGAAGTGCAATGGTTTCGTAAGAACCTGGGGTACCACATCTAAAAGGACAATAATGTAATTTTCTGAAGATCCCCTCTGTTTGTGTAGGAACGTACATTGGCATCCAGTCAGACCAAGTTGCCGTTTGTTTCCTGTCTCAATCGATATTTTATTTTCTAGAATCCTTTAAACTAATTAAAGATGGTTTGGCCCCATCCCACTATTTAAGGGCTTTTTAAATAATTATATGAAATTCATGGTTATAAATTATTGCATTTAATATAGTTACATATTAGAACATTTGTGGTGAGTATTACATTTATGTTTGTTATAACAGTAATGGGTTATACATGTTCAGTGGTATTATGCGTTTTTTTCCCCCTCAGCAACAACTTACAAGTACTACCGTCCAATATCATTATGTGATGGTAAGTGCTGGAGTGTGGTTACATTCAATGAGGGTTTGGGGTGTGCGAAAACAATTGATTCACTAAACCGAGCAAGATTTTTCGCAGCTTTTTGCAGCTTCCAAACTGGAGCACTAATATGGTGGACGCTTTAAGAGGAGTATCGATCTCTTCCCCCCCCCCCCCCCACTCCGTTTTGAAATTTGTTCCAACAACTGGATATCCTAAGACAATGTCTGCGTGGGTGCCCATTTCCTGTCCTTAAGTCTCAAGTGCAGGCGCGACGGACCGAAAAGAATATTTTGGGGAGAAGGCTGAGGGCCAGCAGGTCTACAGAAGGGTTCCTATGAAGAGCTGGATTCCTCTATACAGGAACCCTGTACAGTATTTAAGCAGAACGCCATCATCAGTTGACGCCGAGCACAGAGGAAAAATTATTGTTTTTCAAACCCTCAGGTGGCCTAAAACAGCACAGCTTGGTATTCTAAGCTTCATGTACCCGGGCTTGAAACAGGAATCTTGTGTTTGTAATTTTCTAAATTAATGAGAAAAAACAGCTTCTGTGTAAAATGAATCATCAAATTGATTGAAATGATTAAAAAATCTTAATGCATTACCCCTATGCATTCTCTTTAGTTTATTCTTCACATTCTTGCAGGTGATTCCTTAATTTTTCGAAATCACTTTTTGACCCATGGAAGGGGGGCATTGCACTATTGCCTTCCTCGACCACTAAAGGGGCGGTGTATTTCGCTAACCAGCGTAGAAAAATGTTTAGAAACTGAATGTCAGGGGAAACAACCCGAAAACTGAAACGTGCCAACCAAGCTCTCTCAGACAATGACGAAGGGTGTGAATCTCTCACGTAAGGGTGATCACTATCTGTAATGTACAGTGATGCCATGAAAAAAAAGTCCATTATATAAGTGAAATTTACTCCAACGAATTACAATACAGACTTGTAGTTGCTGAGTGTCCATAGTCAAGTGTTAACATAAAGTCCTCCAAATGTAACCATGTCGGAGACGAAACCTTCCCAAAATGACCATTACAATAGCACTATATACAACGTGCATGCTCTACTAACAGCTATACGTTTTACCTTTCCGTAGTGATAATCAACACACTTATACTTATAAATCAACACATGGTCTAATTTAGTCACTTAAACAGGCACAGAACTGTACTTTGTGGTCAAATTAAATGTTAGGAGAAAATGAGATTTTTTTGTCCTAGTGAGGAGCCATAGAGTTGTAATGTTGATGGGAGATAAGCGATAGAGGCATTTTCTTTATATCTCTAAACAGCCCATCCGTCTATGATTATGGAGATAAATAAAAGCTATTGAATCCTTCGATGCATTTTGAAAACCAAAACAACCATCAAACTTTGAGATCCGTAGAAAAACATTTCACGGTCAGATCTAAAATGTTCAAGAAATAACACCTCGAGATGAAGGTTGATGTAATACCTCCACTTTACTACCCGATGATCCACTTACATTCCTCAGTCAGGAGTTGAGAATTAATAAGCAAGTAATGCATTCTTGGTGAATAATGTTGTTGTTTTCTTTTTTTCTGAATTGTTATAGCACACTTTTCGTAACCCACAATGAGCATATAGTAGAATGAACTTACTTTCAAAGGGTAATGAGGTGTTTAGAATATACCACGATGCATGGTATACAAAGAAAATAACTTTAATCATAAATTCAGTTCAGTCTCATCAATAAACATCTGCAAAGCTTCAACTCTTCAAAAAATGATGTAGGCCTACTAGTGTATGTCATGAGTAATTGAATATACATCAATCGAATTTCGGAAAGTTTGGGTGAGCAAATTCTTTTTGATCCAACACATAATTGAGTTTCTACCTGTGAGAAACTCATTTCTTGAAAAGAAGGCCACTGTACTTTCATGTTTTAAATGATCTATTATTCTATGTTCACAAGAAGTGGTTTTATTTTCTGTAAAGCAAACGCGATATGATTCCCCTAAATAGTAATATGACAAAATATTGGTTCGCATTCAGTAGTTGGCAATAGCAGGACCTTAGTTGGCATTGATAGCCATGCAAATACGTTTGGTTGGATTTAGTATATACATATTTTTTTAATTTAGCGTTAGGGATATTGAAAACAGTACAGGAACATAGTTTCCAGAATGTAGCCAGCTGACAGCATTTAATATCAGAGGTTTTGATTGTGTGACGTATCATGCCTATGCGTCCGACGTGCGTGAAATAAATAACCTACAGTTCTCGGTGCTGCGGATTCCATTCCCTAGCGGCATATATGTACACTGCGCATAAGCAACAGGTGCGTATATAAGGTCAATCGGAACCTCGCCCAGGTAACATTCCATAGGCCTCTTATGGGCCTTATATCGACGAACAAATGGGGCCCATATGTTTTTGCACCCAAGATCTGTAAGAGGCCAATATGGGTCAGCACAGATAACCCATATTCACTGTGTGGTAGTTGTGGGGTCCACGTGGTCAATTGTCCGATTACTTTATGGACGCCATGACTATCGTATATGGGTCAAATGGTTATCTGGGCTTGCCCATACCCTCTTACAGATCTTGGGCCCCACTAGTATAGATTCGAACCTATGCGGACCCATGTGTTCCCTCCATGGGCTCATTGCTACCTAGCCGTTAACGATTACACACCTTTAATTATGAACATCTTGTTTCAATCGCGCTGTTAAACTGTCCTCTTATAGTTTACTATTATAAAAAAGACCTCACTTGTGAATCTAGTTTCCTAGTTCCCTCCCCAAATTTCCTAAGTGCCCCCTAACTTATCACCCTCCCCTCGTCGTTTTTTTTGTCCCTTTTTTTTTTCTTTTTTTCCCCCTCGCTTTTTCGCTTTGTATCGTTCAACATCATTCACCACGTTCCCAAGATTTTTGTAAGGGGGGGGGGCTGTAACCCCTGTTGGTTACGCCACTGCTTTGGACGCAAATATCGTTGACCGATCCAAACTGATCTCCTATCCATAATTCACATACTTTTTAAAATATAAAGTGCGACACCAACACAAACCTGTTTCACGATAGATCACAATCATGCATGCTGCGTTCCGGTCAGGCAGGTCGTGCTAGCTGGCTGTACTACTGTCTGTACTTTCGAGACAAGAGTGGTTACCAGCCACTTGGAACGAGGCCACTAGTTTTCTCACGTTGGTACCCAGTGATGTATCTGCAAACCACACGGTGAAAGTTGCCACAACTCTTCGAAGTTTGAATCAGGTCGAAAATTTAATCATGTGAATTCTTGCATAATTTACGCAAAGTAAAATTCACGTAGCTCAGACGAGACTAAGTAATGGTTAGTGGTTACTACGTTACCACTTAGCGGCGTATGGAGACCTACCCTGTGTTACTGTAGGAACCCAACTGTTAGGCCAATTACTGACTGCACTTACTAGGTAAGTTGTAATATTGGATGACAATCATTATAACCTACGCTACCTTGGTCTACTGCAACTGTAACTCCTTACTCCGGGTTAGTTGGTTAGTGCAGTAGTGGGACAGAAGCTTCTTTCGACTGTGTAGCTAGCCCAAGGTGTAAATTATGCTTCTTTCCATTGGGCTAGTGAACAGTGAATGTGGTGATCACAAGTGGTTGATATCGTGGAAGCATTCCAGATACTTACGCACCCCGAAGAGTGCAGTCGTCATATAGGCTAAGGTATCTTCCTCCCAGGCAACTTTCACATGCAAGTATCATCCTTTTCAACCTTTTGTGGTCTAATGCGCCTCAATTGAATGTTGTTCTCTGTGTCGATTTTGGAAAGTACAAAATTCCCATGTTACTGTTAGACATAGCATAGGCCTAGTTGTGAACAGCAAGTAACTGCTGTACGGGTGGTATGTATGAGTAGCCTATGGTAAACTGGTCACTTGCGTTGGTAACAAGTCGCCCAAAACAGCGTTTAGGTACTAAACATTTCCAAACATTCGTGACTTGTCGTGTTCATGTCGTTCACATGTTCACATTAAACTTGTTATTGCTTTGAGCTGCTTACCTCTGTTTCTCAGAGAAAGTGGTTCGAAGCTACGTGACATGAGCTGTGTGTCCACCACTTTACGTGGAGTGGTGAAGTCAAGGTGGTTTTTCAGATCCCACTTCACAACATATGATGACGACCTATTAGCCCAATGAAACACCTCACAAGTCTGATTAGCATTTGAACAAGCTGAATGGAAGCCAACAATATTACTGTACTTCACAAGTTCACAGGCTGAAGTGTCCATGTCAAAATGAACCCAGACCAAAGTGCCCCTGCTTGTATTTTAACTACCAAAATGTCCCTGCTTTTTACCAAATTGTTCCTGTGGTGTATTACAGTAGACCATCATCATCATCATAATCATCATCATCATCGTCATCATCGTCATCATCATCGTCATCATCAATCCAAGACGTTGTTGGCCATACGCCATTTCGTCGAAAAGAAAATTTGAAGCTAAAAATCGGCTCTGTAATCAAAGTAGAGATCCCTACTCCGCCAGACTTTGTTGAAGTTTGACTTAAATCCGTTCAAAGATGGTGCATTTACGACACACGCTGATGACGAGTTCTAAACGCCAATATTACGCAACTGTAATTCCTTACAGTAGGCCATGCACAGTATGGTTCACAAAACTGAATTTGGCCTGGATACTGACCCATCGGTGATCGGCTGTTTTTCCGGATAGTGTACGTGTCCAATTTCATGAACAACCCTCAAAACCGGCCGGTACTTATCAGACACTCGATTGCCTGCCTTCCAAATTCCCTATGGTCTTCACCGATTCTTGAAGACCACACAGTGTTCCGACAGACATCAGTAAGAGGCTTGATGATTTCCGGGCAAACAATGACTGAGATCCCGTGGGCATAGGTTACTTTGTGCATGAGAGATACTGTATCATTATATGTAGGAATTCTTTGTTACACAGTTCACTTTCCAAAGAACTCTATGAGTAGATGTGCGAGGAGAATCTCACCCATTCGTCTAAAAGCTCTGAGAATTGTACTGAAAACTATTGGCTTGAGCTTGCATTGAGCAGGTATCATTACTGCTCTGGTGATAGCAGAAGAGAGGCAGGCACAAAGAAAGTCACAAGCCAGAAGGTGACGGATGCTTACCTAGCTGATGAGGCAACCCTTGAGAAGGGCTGGGCCGCTGGGAACCAGGCACAACCCTCAAGAAAGAGACTTCATCCATACTTCAAACAAATCCAACAGGGAATGATGGCAGTGTTGAACCATGTCAACCACAAGCAATTTCGTAATTGTCTGTCACTGCATTGTATATGTTGCACATACTGATGTAAGATGTCAGGATGTTGCAATCACCCAAGTTTGACATCGATTTGAATATTGACGTACAATCACCGATGGCCGTCATTGGCCAGATGTCAGCTGATTACAAGCCGATTAACGCCCTGTGTCCAGGTAGTTGGCTGATTGCCATGCCGTTCCTCACCTATACGGGAACCAGACTGACACCTGGCAGATACTGATTAATTTACAGGGGAAATCAGGGTTTGACTAGGAAAATTCACCTTTAGTTAATTTTTCTTTCTAAACTGAGCGTTCACTGAAATATAGAGACGCTGGGGAGGTGTTTGAAGGTAGAAGAACTGGTAATTATTGCGTTAATTACTGTTGAATGAGAACTCTTAATATTTGTCTGGTACACAAAATAAACGTTCATGTACAATACAAGACAGCCTCCTCTATACGATGACCAATCACAGCGTAAGACTGAGATGACGTTTTATGAATAAACATAACTGAATGTTCACGATTCCCATGCTGTTCGTGCATTGCACAATGCTAAGTAAACAAGAGTTTAGTGATAGTTGATGATACATACAGCACACGTTGGCTACATACTGTATGAAGCTGTTCAGCCACACCTTCTCATACCTTGAAAAGGCGATAGTATATATTCATATTTGGTTCTATGAATATGGATGTTACAGACTTCTTCACTGATTTTTTTGCGAATTTTACTCGTTTTTCGAAATTGTCCACATGTTGTGAGATAATCTTGATCATATGTGTCAATTATAACTCATTGTACGATACCGGTGGGGATTGTAGTGAAATAAATTGCGAAAATAAACAAACCCTGATTTCCCCTTTAAGCCGACAGTGATTCGACACCTGGATGATGTACCAGACGTCCGGCTGGAGATTGTCGAGACATCAGCCATTTTTTTTTTAATTAACAACAGCAATATGCAAGGAACAAAATAGCCCTGACAAATTGATTAGCAATTTTTACTAGTCAGTGAGTTAATTGGTTGGCAGTCAACTCATCAGCAGATGTTAGACAAGGAAATTGAAAGCTTAACTCAGTCAAATACAGTATGTGCCATTTGTCCAATATTGTGACTTCAACTTGAAACAATTCATGAGAGAATTCAAATTTTCTGTTAGAATGACAGAAAATATAAGTTTGCATCGACTGCAAAACTAATCAAAAATTGAACTACATTTTATGGTTCGCAAAGTGCAGTGCAAATCTGGTTTTTATTTCATTCCTTATTATGACACCACATCGAATCATGCTACTGATGATTGAAGTGTAGAATGCACACCTCATGGAATTTACAGTGATTTCCAAAGTGTGATTTGCATTGTACAGAAAATTGTACCTGCATTTTGATACATGTGGTAAACATATGCAATGGTCAAGCTGGTCTTTGTGTAGTTGTTGCTGCTGGCCAGCAAATTGCTAACAGAAAATATTTTCATCTATACTGCAGTGTCGTGTGTCAAAATGTCAACAGTTTTGTTAACAAATTCTGACCTACCGGCACTTTACCACAATTTTGGAACTGAAAGTCCCCTGATATTCTGTATCAACATACTAGGGCTTCCTTCAGAGATTTCATTATAGTACAGACATTGGTGAAACTCCACCAGGCTGGATAATTGGTAACTCTTTCATCAAACTGTAGCACAGTTCTGTTGGTCCCAACTCCCACTGGCAGTTGTTCAACTACCACAGGGGGGCTAGATGCAATTAGAGAATAAAACCACCTTACTGTGGTAAGTCAAGGTTTTGGAGGATGTCAGGAAATAGTCATGGTCTGCTTTATCTTTGGTGCTGGCATGAATGTCATGACAATGTTGCTTAATATTAGCCAGCTGTGTTTAATACAAGCCTAACAACTGCATCATAGTCCACTAATCTGTTAATGTTGTCGCGATGTGAAATTTTCAAAGATGATAGAGCACCTTTCCCTCAGTTGCCAAACGATAACAGAATATCATCAAGCAGTTAAGTTGGGAACCGAAGCACACCTGAATAAATAAATGTAGAAGTATGCGTTGTGTACGGAAGTCATATTGTACAGTCCAAGTCTAACATTACTTCTAACATGACACTTTATTTTCATACTGTATATCGAATTAGTTCATTAGAGTTTGTTAGTTTAATACTGTACAACCTGAATGTCTGATTTCTTGTTTCCAAACTGATGTAGATAGTTCTAAAACATACTGATGTATCAAATTTCATATCACCTGGTGATCCCTCTGTTTCAGCCCCCATGTCAGTGTCACTTTTGACACTGACATGGGGGTCCAAATATAAAAATGAAAGGACAACTTTTCCACCAATTACTGTATATACCAAAGTAGAGAACATATGGCTCTGCTGTTGATGATTCACAGCAACCTGCATATGACCAAAATACCTGGACCTATCCAGTTTACCTACATTTTTGACAAGACCCAACCCAAAGTGGCCCAGCAAAAACACAACTTTGAAAAATTGGATTGGTATGTCCTTTCATCATTCTGATATTTGAAGTCTATGGCTACAAATAGAGTGAGTTTTAGGTTTTTGCTGGCTTTCACAAAAATATTAGCAGCTCTTAAGGTTGAGCCTTCAGAGTGTTAATACTCAAGAGACAGCAAAAGTGGGCATGGCACTCGAATTTTAAACAGCCGTAACTCAAATATTACCTGGCCAATGATGTTCAAATGTTGGATTTTTCGTGTAGTCACACACAGCTAAAATGAGCCAATAGTGAGCCAAATCCAAGATATGATTAGCCAAGTCATTTGTTGATATTACATGGAATGACAATATGCTATTAAGTATGTAATGGCAAATCTACTCATTATTGTTTTTTCATCAATTTCACCAACAATATCATTTACATCATTTCACATAGATGACTTCAGGAGAAAAGCCCCACGACAATATTGTTTGCCGATATCACAATATTGCACACAACACTATACTGTAGTTCTTTGAAATCAGTAAAACAATTTTTTCCCACCCATTTCTAGTACAGTCCCTATAAAAGTTCTGATCCATCTCTGAGACATTTCAACAGTTTGAGAATTGATGAGTAATTACCAAGTTGTTGGACTGTCAGGTACTCTTTCATTGAGGCAGTTAGGTGCTGTTTGAGTGTTAGGCGATGCGGGATGAATGGAAGTTGTGAGACCATGATTGACAAAGTGACCAGTGTGTAACGGTGAATCTTACCTTTGACTCAAAGTAACTAACTTCTGGATTAATAAAAAGGGATACATCGCTAATTCCAAGCCAAAGGCATGTATGTTGTTATGATACAATTTAATCCAAGTTTTTAGATCTGTAGTGTCCCTGGGTTGTGATTCTACTGATCTGTAACCAAACACCCGTAGATGCTGTATATTGGAGAAACTCTACAAATCTAAACTAGCTTCCTTGGGTTTATTGGAATAACTCTATAGATAGAGATCTATTGCAGTGCAGTTACATGGAAGCTCCTATTTTTGTGTAACAAAATTGGAAAATAAGCTTTAATTCCCCTGCTGAATGTAGAATGCAATGGAAAAACATGTACGCTGACATTTTTTGGATTGCTTTCCTTACGTGTTCGAGTTGAAACTTTCAGTTGATTCTAAAACTATAGTTTTTGAGTAACTATCTGTTGGAGGTTCCTTCTATGTAACTGATCACTCTTACAGGTAGGTGCATGTGTCGCACTATCCTGCCTGATCTGTAACTAATTGCCCCACTGTATGGTTTGTTCTCATGAACTCTAGCTAGCATCTTTTGGAGCTCTGTAGAAGTAACTCTCCTTGTTTGGGGCTTCAACACCACCCAAGGTTTGTTGGAGTAACTCTCCTGTTCTGTGATTCTAAGGATATTCGTGGTTTTTTAGAGTAATTCTCCTGATCTGCAACTAGCCTAGTGTCCTCCCTTAGGTATGTGCTCCTAGTGTGTAATTAACCACACATTTGTGTGTTGGAGTAACTATCTTGTTTTATAACTATCCTTCCAGTCCTTTGGTTTCTTGGATTCAACGTGCCAGTCTATAACTAGCCTCCCTTTATAGGTATTAATTTAACAACAGGAGGAACATCTCCTCGTCTGTAATTGGCCACCTTTGGTGTATTGGAGTCACTCCTGGTCAGTACCATTTATGTTTGTTGAACTAACCATGTTCAGGGATTTTCTGGTCTATGACTAACCTGTCAACTCTATAAGTGTTTGTGAAGTGACTCTCCTGGTCTGTACCTAACCACTGCAATGATCAAAGCTAGGGAGAAGCATTAAAGATACTTATGACTATTAACTATGTGATGTCAACATTCCCAGGTGAAAATCTCACAACTTATTGGTCTACTGGGGCACTTTCTGAATGAGTTTGCAATTGGCAGATCATTTTTTTGTTGCCATGGACATGCTTATACCTGATATGGAAGAAGATGGTGCAAAAAGTGTGATGTAAAATGTATTTTGCAACTACCTATCCGCCTTTAAGATGAAATCTCATGTATTGTTGCATTCTTTCAAGATACAGATGTGCAGTTGTTAGAGAAGATGTTTTGTCTTTTCTCTCACACCTCAGTGCCAACTTTGATGATGTTTATTGTGTTCAGTTACATTGGATTTCTCTAGCGGTATATGAGGGGAAGTGATAGTGGAATGGTGGTGGTGGTGTCACAAATATTCATTCATCCGTTCATGTAAGACAGTCATTGTACATTGGTAAAACAACTGCAGTGAACCTAGTTTATCAGCAGTAGGAAAAGACTCAGTCTCCCTTACAATTCTCAACCAGAATGTCTGTGTATTACGAGACCATTCCTGAAATTATGGACAATTCAGTGGCAGTAATTCGGTGAATGATTTATCCAGTATCGCATCTCATTGCTACATAAAATGAAAAGATGACTGTACAGATTGAATATTGTGTAGCAGTTTTTGTACAAGCAACAGTACGGAGTTCCATTGATTTTGCAACAAAATACCAAAGAAACCCCCAAACTGCTATGCAAATTTTGAACTCTAAATTATTCCGTGTAATGTATTCCATTATTATTTCAATAGTAAATATAGGCCAGAATTTCTGCATTGCCTCCAGTATTCTTGCTCAGCATATCAAGCATATATACAGTCTAGGAATGCATCACCAATGCTTCTCTCTGCTAGCTGTGTCAATCAGCAGTAGTCTATTTTAGTGCCAGTATTTGAGCTTCACAGTACCAGTTTGTTTAGATGCAAACGTGACCTCAATTGTGCAGAAGTGCTAGACCGTTTAAAGCAATTTGTTAGTGAAAAACTATCATCAAATTAATTGATTGATGGACACTTATTGCTCAAATTAAGTCACTGGCATCACTGTTGGTGTGAATCGACCATCAAAACTGGGAGGTGGGCCTGCTATTGACAGCTAGAAAACCAAACACTTTGTGAAGTAATTACTAGATTGTTATTGATGGTTGTATTTTGTACCAATAGGAGTTGGTCTAATGTGTCTGTCTCATGCCAGGAGAAAGAAGTTGAATTCTTCTCTTGAAGGATAAAATATTTTGTTCCAACTTTATCTGTTGCATTTAGTCCAATTATCTAGACTTTTGACATTTACAGTACATTGCCAGATATCCTATGAAAGGACTCTGGAATGTTTGTTTTGTTAGAGGTATTTGTTTCCTTTGTTATGTAAGTTGCTGCAGTGCAAGCAGGTTGGGAGTTTTGGAACCCCCTTCTTGATGTTATAAATCACAAAAAGGACAAGTGTCAATTCTTTGCAGCACTCAGATGTAGTCAAATGTATACAGGTGCATTATAGGCTTCTTAGTTCACCGGAATGCAATGCCTGACAAATGCTAATGGTTTGAATTTCCGTTTAACTATAAATTAAACTGCAGTACTGTAGGCATTCATGCATATACTGCTGACATCAGATGTATATTTGGCATACTGTATATGCTGTATGCTACTCTCTTTGCTTGCCTGCCTCTACACAACTAATGCACCCTCATCTTCCCATTCCAGCAGAGTGGGTGTCTTTCATATCACATTCAGCATTAACTCCCAATAAGGTTGATTATCAATCAGGAGTGAATCTGCCCTGAACAGTCGAATGGAATTATCTCAGTGCATTAGCAATTAGGACTGTGTCGGGTAGCAAAAATTTGGATCTGGACCCATTCTCATTAGTGGGCAACAGTACTGCTGTAGCCTAACTCTGAATTTAGCCCTAGCCATGAATAAATGAATAATAACAAACATGATGCATAATTCCTAAAGTGTAGCCTGTCGAAACCTACACACACATTGTGCTATCACAGTGTCCACAAAGCCATCTTTCTACAAATTCAAACCTTGAATTTTAATATGAAAAGCTAATAGGAGTAATAACTAATAAATTATCATCTAAGCATTTCTTTAAAGTAAGGTCACTCCAGAACTTACAAATACAGTAGTTGGCTCTCTACTTTCAGGTCCAACAAAATATGCAAGATCACGGATGACACAGATGTGGTTAGGCTATTTGCTTTTACATCTCACCAGAGTTAGGTTATGATTGTTGTAAATTTTTGGAAGGCTTCACGCAATCTTTTCTTTTTGTAAGACACTTGTGTATTTCAGCCTCATAAATCTGTGTAATATGGTTGAAATGACATTTGTGACATTTTATTGATGATTTGAGTTTCAACATGATATCAATTACTTTTTTCTGATTAAACTTTTGTCATGCTGAAATTGTTGTCATCCTAAGTTACACTGTGTTGTTCACATTAAAGATTCAAAAGTGCCGTAGGATTTCACCCCTGCAGAATCCTTGGTTTATTGATAAACTGAATTTCAAAAGATGCAAGTTTATTGATCACAGAAATTTACAGAATCAATGTCCAAAACTGAATTTTATTTTCTCCCAAAATCTGTGAATTTGCTGTTATTTTAATAGGATTCAAACACCACCATAGTGCTAGAGCTACAGTAGTATTTTTCTACATTATCGTCAACTTACGCTGTTCAGAGATCAGAATGAAAATAAATTGCTGAAAGCACACTCATGGATTGATACATGGTTGAGGAATATATTTTCAAACGGGTAAGTGTTTTGTTTATTGAGTTTCAGGTGCCGTGTGTTTGGTTGGGTACACGCAAATGAACTTCACTCCTCACTTACCTGTCTCATCACAACAAATGCGCCCCATCTACCAGTAGATGGGGGTGCATTTGTTGTGATGAGACAGGTATGCGAGTCGTTCATAAATATCCAAACCAGGTGAGTTTTGGGATAACAGACTCATCCCTTTGAGCAATGTCATTTACTCTTGCTACTGTAGTAATGCTGTATGCTATGAACAGGAATCTGACACCACAGTATTTTACAGTATATTGAAAATTTGCGGGAAAAATAGTGACTTTTGTAATGATCTGATAGGCATGCATGAGCAAGGGTGGAATCAACAGAATTTCTGCAGCTAGACAACCAGGGTCATATTTGTTCATTTATTTTTGTAATACTTATTTCTTTCAGTTTGTCTTGTTTTTCTCATTTTACAGGTTGTTATTGATGTCCCAGCTGTCAACATGAGGGCCCTGAAGAATAAGAATGGTTGGATCACAGTTGCATGTTCCTTTGTCCTTCAGGCATTGTCCCATGGTTTGGGATCCTCCATGGGTGTCTTTTACATCCAGTGGGAGGAAACTTTCCCCTCATCATCTGCACTCATTAGTGCATTAGCTACATCAGTTTTGGCCACCATTTTATGCACAGGTAAGTGTCAAGCAGGAAGTGCATCCTTGTGCATCACAAATTTTGGACTGGTATTTGATGCATACGTGGAAAGATCTTATTCCATACTTTGTGCAAAAATTAAATTCTTTACAAAGAAAATGGCTAGTAAGTACAGCACACAGTTTGATTCACGTATATGCAAAGAAGATTACTTTTCCTTCCACTCTCAAGAATAGAAGAAAAGTAAACTTTTTTGTCAACACATCTGTTTGATTGTGAGGTCTATGCTCATAGAGAAGAGAAACAATTTTTTCAAGTTAAACTTACATCGTCTATAAACAAATGAAGGGATTTGTGAAATGACTTTATGAGTACATTTGAAGTCAGCAGTTCACTTCCTGGTAACTTTTTATCATAAACATTGGGTCAAAAATGCAACTTTACAGTATTACAAAATGTGCACAATTACCCCCTCCCAGTCATTGTCATTATTTTACAATGAAAATTCATATACTCCTTATTTTCTCCTTTATGCTTTCTCGTCTTCTTCAGCACCAATCAGTGGTGCAATATCAAGGAAAGTTGGAATACGTATAGCAATGGCTTTAGGGGGCGCTCTCTCCTTCGCTGGATTCGTTTGTACGTCATTTGTCTATAGAGCGTCCCTGCTCTTCCTTACAGTGGCTGTTATGATTGGTAAGTGATACCATGGCAGTGTGTGTAAATGGTTCAAGTTTGATAAAATGAATGTATCTATCACTACTGTAGTAATTGGTGAGTGACATCACAGCCTGCTCTTGTAGTACAGTATGCAGCTGGTATTCAGTCTCTGCCAGTTGTTGATTTTTTGAGTTTTTAACACTGCAAATAATCATGATTTAAATCAAATAGATCGATTTAAGTCAAATAAAATCGATTTACATCATGATTTTTGTTAATGAAAATCATGATTTAAATCATGATTTTAATCAGCTTGATTTCAGTCAAACAACCCTGTTGCCAGTTCAGGGTTTATCTGTGTATCAGTTTATACTCATTTAAGTCCACATTAGTGAGTGTTTATACTCATTAAAGTCAGCATTATTGAGTGTTTATACTCATTAAAGTTCACATTAGTTAGTGTTGCTCTTTCAAGTTCTCATTGTTGTGTGCTGCTCGTGCACAGCAGTAAACCTGTAAGCTGTGTGCAGTCATTGCTATACTTCTATTACAGAACAAGATTAATCCTTGCAGCCCATGTCCCTGTGCCATTTCAAGATATGCAGAAATCATGTACAACTTTGCTCACTCAGCATGTTGCGACATTTGACTGAATGGTAGTTTGAAACACCTCTTTTCGATTCCTTGCTTCAGGCAAAAGGAATCTATGCAGTCCTGATGTCGTGTGTGTGTGTGTGACGCTTCTTGTAAACACTACATCTCAAGAAGGGTAACCATGACTGATCTCATACTTGCTGTGTGGGTTGGTCTTAGTAAGTAGAAGATCCCTATTGTTTTTGGTGGAGGTCAAAGGTCATTTGAGGTCACCAGAGGACAAAATGTGAAAACCTTGTAAACATAATATCTCAAGGACGGTAACTGTGACTGATGTCATAGTTGGTGTGTGGGTTGGTCATATTGAGTAGATGATCCCCATTGTTTTTGGTTGAGGTCAAAGGTTATTTGAGGTCACCAGAGGTCAAAATGTGAAAACCTGTAAACACATTATCTCCAGAATGGTAACTGTGACTGATGTCATATTTGGTGTGTGGTTTGGTCATAGTAAGTAGATGATCTGTATTCTTTTTGGTTGAAGTCAAAGGTCATTTGAGGTCACCAGAGTTCAAACTGTGAAAATCTTGTAAACACAATTATCTCCAGAAGGGTAACTGTGACTTATGTCAAATTAAGTGTATGGGTCGTTCATCTTAAACAGATGATACCTATTGTTTTTGGTGGAGGTCAAATGTCATTTGAGGTCACCAGAGGTCAAACTGTAGAAACATTTTAAACACAATATCTCCAGAACAGTAACTGTGACTGATGTCATACTTGGTGTGTGGGTTAATCATATTAGGTAGATGATTCCTTTTGTTTTTGGTCAAGGTCAAAGGTCATTTGAGGTCATCAGAGGTAAATTGTGAAAACCTTTTAAACACAGTATCTCCAGAAGGGTAACTGTGACTGATGTCATACTTAATGTGTGGATTGTATATATGCAGTAGAATACTCCTTTTGATTTTGGTGGAAGTCAAAGGTGATGTGAGGTCACCAAAGGTCAAACTGTGAAAACCTTGTAAACACATTATCTGCAAGAGGGTAACTGTGACTGATGTCATACTTATTGTGTTGCTTGGTCATACTAATAAGATGATCCCTATCATCTTTGGTGAGGGACAAGGTCATTTGAGGTCACCAGAAGTCAAACTGTAAAAACTTGAAAACACAATATTTCCAGAAGAGTAACCATGACTGATGTAATACGTGGTGTGTGGGTTGGTAATAATGATCAGAAGATCTCTATTGTTTTGATGGAGGTCAAGGGTCATTTGAGGTCACCAGAGGTCAAACTGTAAAAATGTGTATACACAATATCTCCAGGAGTCTAACCTTGACTGATATCTTACTTGATGTGTAGATTGTGTATACTAAGTAGAAGACTTCTTTTGTTTGTGGTCATTTTGGGTTAAAGGCTTGTGGTGTATCAAGAAAAATAACTGCAGTTGATCTTATACCTATCATGTGGATAATTCATGTTTGTTATAAGATAACCATGTAGCAAGGAATCACAAAGCCTTTTGGCTTTCTGGTTACACCTTGGTGTAACTTTATCCAACATGTATACACTTTATGCCTTTTCTCAAGTTAAAGTTAGGGTATTCCTCAACCTTTCTAATTAGCTGTAATGTTTTCCACAAAAAAGATCTTTCCTTAGTTTAAATAAATGTAATGATGTTTTTAAATGATTTTTTTTTCATGTCAAAGAGAGAAAGAAGTCTTAAGGACTTTCCTGTCACCCCAAATCAGCCAGAGGTCTGAAGAACTGATCAGGCTGATTGATGTCATGTATGGCACAGTTGGTACACTAGCTGTGGTTGTTATGTACATGGCACAGTTGGTAGCTATCTCTGTTATGTATGGCAGTTACACAGTTCACAGTCAAACCTCGTTCTGTTTGGGTGTAATTATGTCTTTGAATCAAAATGGCAAATGCATCTGCCCTGTCACCTGTTTCTAGTCTGCCGCAAGGGTTAGCACAAGCAACCTCTTTCATATGTTTTGCCAGCACTTGAAATATACACTGGGAACACTCATTACTTCATGTAATTGACATGGTTCAGGAAAGTACTTTACATAGAATACACTGTAACATCTTCCGTCACAGAGTAGCCCACTTGCAAGTAATGTATACCATGTTGCCTGAGAACATACAGTAACCCTAATGCACTGACTGATAGTGAAATGTCAAACACTGATAACCTTAAGATCTCTTTCATCATAAAATATGGAATGTGGTCCACAAGAACATACCCTGAAGCAAACGCTTTACATGAACAGGATCTTTACCCTACATAGCTCATGTGTAATGGAGGATGTGATGATGGCAAAGGACTAGTATTGAATTTAGAGAGCTGTGCCATGAACTTTTGTACTGCATAAGAGTCAAATTAGTGTTTTGTATATATGCAGTAAAGGAATTTGTCCATGGCAATGAATATTACCAAAATATTTGCTTCATTGAATAACATTTACAATTGATTGTTCATAGTCAAGTGCAAGTAGTCTGGCAATCATTTTGCAGACGTGGTTTTCATGTTTGCAGTCTTTTAGGTCTTGACCTGTGATCATTCGTTTGTCACGTGACAGAACTCTTTCTGCACATACTGAAGCATGCAAAGGCATCTTCAATTTGAATTTCATGAGGCGCTGTAATGAAAGTAGTGGAAAAGCACTGTAGGATATGGGGGGAGGGGGTAGACTTGCACAATAGTTAAAGTAAGTTTTCAAACCATGTGTCTAGTACTCTAGAAATACTGTAGCAGAGAACTTCGTTGTTAGTCAAAACCAGATCTGATAAACCAGTTCTGTTTGCATGTTGTAGTGCATCAGTGAGAGTACCAACCCAATCTGATGGTGATGTT
Source organism: Stichopus chloronotus (assembly GCA_021234535.1). Taxonomy (NCBI): domain Eukaryota; kingdom Metazoa; phylum Echinodermata; class Holothuroidea; order Aspidochirotida; family Stichopodidae; genus Stichopus; species Stichopus chloronotus. Next base: position 3,486,379 of record CM037830.1, read on the forward strand.
AATCATGTAATACTGTGCATGTGCCGATCTGTATGTCAGATTACCCAATCCAGAGTATCTCGGATAAACAGATTAGTGATGTCCATACCATGTGGTTATTAATTAATTATTACCATTATTAATTAGGCTTCGAAAACTACTGTTCAATGTTTGTAGTTGATAATTAAAAAATTCATGAATAGCAACTTACAATTTTTTAAAAAGGAGAAAATTCAAACGCAGATCAGCCAGCAACAAGTGAACAGTTGGATTGACAAAACTATTAAGACCAGTTTGAGAACCTAAGGATTTCATAGATGACATTACCAAACATGGATCCTAATATTTAACTCATTGAAGAGTCTAACTAATGTGTTTTAAGATAATACCATAAATATACAGTTGTTTAGCCATTTTCTCCCAAGTTAGTTTTCAGGGAATTAGTTCTCTCTACATACTATACCAGTGATTTTCCCCAGTGAATGATGTTTTTTCAAATGCAAAATGTATAAATGTGTTATGCCATTAAAAAAAATTCATTTGCCCCATCAGAAATTTATTAAATATGAAAACTTTCAGATTTTGTTCCTTGTAGACAATATCATCTAAGTGTGCTTTATGCAGAGTTGTTACTTAGTGTACCTAACTTTGGCAATTTCACATTTGAAGCAGAATGAAAGATAATGCTCAAACTCAGGAAATACTGTATAATTGGATAGCTGGCTCCCTTCTGGGCTCTTCTGGTGGGAATGATCCATCACAAGGGAGTTAGCATGATGGGTTGTTTAAAAACAGATCTCAAGAAGGTGGAATTAACAATAACAGAAAGAGTTCCAGAGTATAGTTTGAAGCGGAGAGAGGGGAATGGCATTCGGTGAAAATATAGAACAGAAGCAGGTACTGTAGAACAGGCTGGCTGAAACTTTAAATGCATTAACTCAGATGTGATATACAGGTAGAACAGGCTGGTTGTAACTTTGAAGGCAGTAAGTGAAGAGTAACAGTGTGAGATACATGGGCATGTATTGTGCCAGAGCTTTGGTGCTTTAAGTTACATGATCGCCCTAGCATGAACATAGGGTGTATATAATATGTATAACATAACGTCCTACCACGATATCAGGAACCACTGGAACCATGTACACTGAGCAATCAATGTAAAATGGTAATGGATAACAGAAGACAGTTTACAGCTGAAAGGTGGTGTGACATGAAGATGACATGAAAATGAGTATTGGGTGCATTAATTAGTGGAAATGCTAAAAATAGCCATAACTTCCATCAAAATCCATCAAAAAGTGACAATTTTACCGTCAGATTAGTATCTCACAGCTACGTTAGTAATAAACTTTGGCCACGAATGCAATTTGAGATGTCAAGAGATGTCTTATGTAAAAATTCTTTTTTTACCACTAAACCTTTATTTCAGGGACATTTGGGAATTTTGTTATATACCTGAGGGTTTTATTTTGGAAGCGTATAGTTCATTCAAAAGTATTGATATCACTTGTCAATGTGAAACTCAGTAATTAAGTAATTGAGTAGCAAAATATTTAGGCTTGACAAGGAAATACTGACACTGTACAACACTGGACATCATCTGTTTTGCATTTTTATCAAACTTTTAAAAGTCACATCTTAAAAGGTAATAGATGAAAACAAAATTTTGATTTTGAGGAAATTGTTAATTTTAGTGCTCAGACATGTTGCAAAATATTGACAGTATCTCTCTTGCTTTGTAAATTGTATTCTTTTGACATGTATCTCAATGACTTGTCTTCCAACAGGGTTTGGTTCCAGTGTGGTGTATATGGCAGCAGTGGTAGCAGTCAGCAATCACTTCACCAAAAATTTTGCAACAGCGTCCGCTGTGGCTAATGCCGGTGCCAGCGCTGGTGTACTAATCCTACCGATACTATTCGAAATTCTGGTCTCGACGTACGACTGGCGAGGAGCATGTCTGGTGGTGTCAGCCATACAGCTTCATGTTTTTGTCTGCTTGATGATAATTAAAACACCACGGAAACCATGCAAACCTGCTAGCCCAGTGGCGACTGGCAGAGCAGAGGACCAAGAAGGACTGGATGTAGAAAGGGGGAGGACTGATGCAGGAACACAGACCACCACAGAAGAAGAGCATAAATCAACTGAAGGAAATCAGGAGGGAGAATCCGATGCAAAATGTAGTAGTGGATCAGGCGGAAAGTCAAAGGGCTCAAATGGATTGTCAACCTCTGTTGGCATGGATAATGGTATCAGCAGGTGTGAGAGCACTGGAGAGGAAGGTGTTACAAATGGTGGGAATGAAATCAGAACTGGAACGGAAAATCCTGAAGGTCACCTCACAAAGAGAAACTCTGTGGACCACAATGACAGCCAGAAAGAGTTATCTTCCACGAAAGTGAGCAGTGATGAAGTCACACAGGTAACAGTGACATCTCAAGAAACAGGTGGTTCTCCACGCCAGGAAAACCCACAAACACCCCAAAAAGCCAAACATGCCTACCCATCGCAACTGGACATTGTTTTTTCTTGCTTTAGATATACAGCGGATCTCTTCGATATCCGTCTCCTTTGGACTGATCCACCTTTTGCGACACTCATGCTTAGCTTTTCGTTGGGAGGCTGGTTCCTGGGTACCATCTTACCCCATTTGGCTGCTCGAGCCCTCAGTGCAGGCATCAGCAAGTTGCTTGCTTCGTCCCTCATTTCTGTCATAGGTGCAGGCAACCTCATAAGCCGTTGCATATACGGCCAGTTGGTGGACAGTGGTATTATACACCCTGTTCATCTTCTCTTTCTGGCCTATGCTACTACCGCCCTCTCATCAGCTATCGTGGCCTTCTCCACCGTCTACAGCCTGCTGTGTATTGGTGCTTTAGGGATTGGCATAGGTGTTGGTATCTACATCCCACTCATGCAGCCTCTGGTGCGTAGCTTGGTCGGACCCAAGGGTTTCTCAGGTGGATTTGGGCTGTACCTCCTGTCTGTTGGCATTGGCAACTTCATGAGTGCAACCTTTGCTGGTAAGTTGTATCCTACATATCACAGTGGTGTAGCAACATGAATTCGAAGGGGGGGGGGGCAACATTGGATGAGAAGCAAATTTGTGATCCGCAAAAGGCAAACGATCACAAAGAGAAAGGAATTTGCTGTGGAGTATACAGCCCTGTCGGGGGACCCTGCTGTTTAACAACAAAATTCAGTTTGCATCAATTTGCATCCTTCTGTTTTCTGTGATGTGTATCAATTTGAACTAAATTTGGAATATAGTGGATTTTTTCTTTAGAATTTGAACTTTTCAGGAGGGAATTTGCCCAGTCATTTTAAGATATTAATCATATATCAAACAGTGTAAGATTTTTGAGTAGGCCTACTTAACGTTAGAAAATTACATTCGTATTTGGGTGGCTTTTAGGGGGGAAATACCCCCCATATGCAGTGCTGGGGGCCTTTCCTCCTGTTTCCTATGCCTATGCTGTATCATTAGACAGGATGGTAAAGTTCTTGAAAGACATGATAAAAACCAAAATACTTAAACCAATTTTTGACTTCCCAAGAATCACTCCATGTGATGTAATGTTGAAGAGTAAGGAAGTCACGAGCAATGAGTACTGTGTGTGCTATGTACATGTTATGACTAGCAAATGGCTTAAAAAAGGGCTTTGTAATGAAGAAATTTGTAACAGAAAGAAAGCAGTCTCATTTGGAATGAAACCTTCAAAGTTCCATGCAGAAGAAGCAAACTTTAGAAGTTCAACTGTCCTTTTGTTCACCTATAGAAAATACTTGTCATATTTCTGCTCTTTAGTCAGTTTCTTTTGCAAAGTATCTTTGCAATTTTCTAGCAAAATCTCTTGTGAGGAATGCTGCACAGAGAAGATCAAAGTTGTAGATGGGACAGGAAGTGTGGACATATTCCTCCACATATTGATGGGTGGAGAACACAATAACAAATGTCTCCTCTAAATTTTGTAAAAAGAGAAATATTGCGGCTCACTTTTTGAATGGGGGGGGGGGAACATAGTAACAAATATTGTGCCACTCTTTTGGTGAGTGACTCATGTAAGCGTTAGGCTCATATGTGAATTCTGCATGACAGACTTAGGTGTTCTTTTTCCAACATTAGACTCTAAAATGCCCAATTTTTTCCCATGCTTTGTCCGCAGTGCTTTGTTCACCATATTAATGTTACTGTGCAAAACAAGCTGATTGACTGCCTAACCTTGTCAGTCTATCGTCCTTTCTTTTTTAAGCAGCTCAAAATTTCATGAAGAACATTGCCCCCATAGTCTCGGCACCCTCCCCCAACACACACTTATTCTACATGGAGTAATGGTGACATTTGGAAATTTGTAGTCATCAAGTTTGTGAATTTTAAGAAAAAAGTGGGTTGGAAATGCCATTTCTAGTGATCTGCAAGGTGTTTTTGGCCAACATATTTTCTGGGCAACTTTTTAATTGCGCCATTCTAAAGGTGTTTTTAAAGGTTAGGGAGTGGCTACCAAATGTGATAAGTGGAAACATGTGATAAGTGGAAACATGTGAGAGTAACCCACATTTGTTACCATTTTTCATAAATTGATGTTTTTCTAGTTAATTGAGAATTTCAGACATGAGAGTCCTTTTCCAAGGCTGTCTATAACCAAACATGTTCTTATATACTTTGTGCCAACTGATGGTTGTGCTCTCCTTAGATAGTCCTGCCTTAGGCCACCCCCTAAATGTCCTAGACACTTCCGTGATATGTCCTTTCATAGACACGTGAAAATATGTGCCACTCAATCACTAGACCCTGACCACTCCCCAGTTAATCATCGATTTGATTGTTACAGTAGTTTTAAAGTATCATAATGAATAGTGAAATGTCTGACAAGTTTTCACATTCAATACCATGTGGGATACAAAAATGCTTCTTTCCAATGCCCAGCAATTCTGCAAATACCTCATACCTTCTGGAGAATCTCCTCCGGTCATGTTTATGTGCTTTAAGTCAGACTCAAAGGGGAAACCTATGGTGGCTGAGTGCTCCAAGCCATCCAAAAGTGCAGTGCATAGCCCCCTACAGAGGCAGTTTTGATCATTCAAACCTGTTAGTTAGTCATATATGCCTCCCCCCTCTACATTTCAATTTTATTGACCCTGTGAATCCTCTCGCTACATCACTATGGATGCAGTGAAATACCTACATGTTGTATATAAAATGTTGTAAAGCATAAAGCAATGCTCTCTAGTCGGAACTCGTCCAAGCCCAAATTCACTGATATCTGAAGTGTTGTACTGTATATGTGTACCCTCTGACTGTTGCTTTGACCTTCATCAGTTATAAACATTAAGACTGCATCCTTCAGCTGTTTTGAGACCATTTCTTCAAAATATTATAACATTCCCTGTAGGTGTCATCTACGACGTGACTCAGAATTACACCTATGTATTTCTGCTACCGACCTCTGTTGGTGCTCTGGCCTCCTCCACCGTCCTGGTCAACCAGTTAGTTTGGGGAAGATGGCGTAAATGTCCACGCTGGCCGACCAAGGCCAAAAGAAAAGCCGAGAGAACATCATCTCCCGACGAATCGGATGGAGCCACTCTAGCTCTTGATTCGTTAAATACATCGGCCTAATGGGAGATGAGGAGGAACTCAACCTGGATTCGAATTCACTTTAAATACCTTGATGGAATGTTTTGGTACTGTACTTCCTGAGAGAGTAACTCAAGATCTTTTGAAACTTGAAGTTACGATTATTTTATTGAGGTGCAGTTTTGCCATCCACATTTTGATGTTAAGGTGATAAGATCTGTCAATTATTATAAACATTTTGAACATTTACGGTTAATGCGGAAATTCAGGCTTGAACACTGACCCGGTTCAAGCAGGAAGCCTTTAGAAATGTAATCTTGTAAAATCTTTCTTTCTTTAGTCAGTGAGGTTGAGTTGAATGGTAGTCACCGATTATGATCAACGGTGTAATATTTTGAGAGCTCATTAAAATGGTGAACTATCCCAACTGTTTGCTGGTGCTTTTAGTTAATTTCAAAACACACACAGTGCTAGACTCATTATGCCAAACCTACAGTATGGTGCCAAACCTATTGTGCCATACCCACAATGCCAAATTGTATTATAGCCTGCATAGCAGCATTGACCAAATTATAAACACACTTGCATAAACATAATAATTCATTTCATAAAATATTGTTTATAATGTGAAAAATTCAGATTTTTTATTGTTCTTCAAGAAGTAACATTGCCTACCTTCTAAATGAATATTATATTCACAAATTTGCTTCTTTTTTTCAACCATTCCTAGGATGTGTATTTTTTTGAGGTTGCAAAAATGGTAAATAGTACAGCAGATTTAGATAAGCGTACTTAGATCAGTGTAAACTTAGATCAGTTTAATTTTCTAAGACTCATTTTCTTTGTTACTGTTTTTTTTTGTACCACCAATGTTTAGTACTACTGCAGTTCTACCTTTTTCTAGTAATCTTTTCAAGACATTTATATGTCATTTTTTTTTAAATTTTGAGCTGCATAAGAGTGACAATGTAGAAAGTTGCAGATGCATGCAATAACGTAGGTTTTCTGTCACATGTTGTCAAGTTATGCAACAGTTACTATGGCAACTGCTTTCAAGTTCCATCAATGCTGCTATTTGGTTTTTTATTCTGGTGCAACAAGTCAAACTCATTGTTAAAGTGATTTCACAATTTGTGAATTATGAAATTGATTTAGAATTATATCACTTAAGAAGTTTGCAACATTAGTATTGAAGCATATTTTTGTCACGTAAAAAAGAAATTAACGTTTGGAACACTCGAAAATCTCTCTGTACGTTCGAAAAACGTTTTGAACGTTAAAAAAACTTTTGAACATTTCAAAAAACTTTTTGCACGTTCGAAAGTCTTTTCATACATTTTAAAAAAACTTTTCCAACATTCTAAAATCTTTTTATAAGTTTGAAAAAGCATTTTGTACCTTTAAAAATCTTTGTGTACATTCAAAAAAATTTTTTGAACATTCTAAAAATCTTTTCGTTTATTCGAAAATCTTTTTGTATGTTCAAAAATCACTTCGTACATTCAGAAAAACTTTGAAACATTCAAAAAACTTTCCAAATTATGAAAAATCCTTCGTTCACTCTAAAATCTTTTCTTACATTCGAAAGTCTTTTCATACATGTCAAAAAACAGTTTGAATGTTTGAAAACCTTTTCGCAAGTTCCAAAAAACTTTGAACTATAAAGATTTTTGTACATTCGAAAATCTTTTCGAACGTTCAAAATGTTTATGGAACATGCAAAAACTTTTCAAATGTACAAAAACTTTTTTTTGCGTGTTTGACAATTTTTTTGAAACATACCAAAGATTTTTTCAAAGGTACAAAAAGATTTTCGCACGAAGGCTAAGATTTCGAATGATGGAAAACAATTTTCGCACACACAAAAAGTTTTTTTTTGAACATTTCAAAAGTTTTTCCGAACATACCAATTGATTTTCAAATGTACGTAACAATTTTCCAATGTCCAAAAAGTTTTTCGTTTCTCCTACGTTTTCAGTTACTTTTATAGAAGCTTAGTCTACACTCCTTAGGTGATAATAGTGTAAACTGATCATTAAAAGCTGTTGGTACAACATATTGAGATCACAAGTCACCATATATAGACTGAAGAACTTCAGGACAGTGTACTTTTAATCTTAAAATTGACTTTTCACTGTTGTACTCATTAGAAACCATGGAATAAGTGGATTCTCAAAACTGGGGCACATAAATTATTTCACCTTTATAACAAGGGCACTATAAACCAATCCCTTTCCAAATCACTTTAATTTCTGTTGTACAGCACATTTTATTCACCTTCCTAAACATGGTCCTGTTTGGCAGCATTTTCAATTTTAATAACTAAAAATTGTTTGTACATTTTCAGATTGTGAGTTAACCTATAATCATTTCTACATCCCCTATCTTTTTTATTTAAATTGCATGTTGTGGATACATTTTCAAATTATGACCATTCATAAAATGTGTATTTGCTTGAAATCTCAAGTGCAAGAGGTTGTTTACATATGTGTCATCCAAAGATTAGTTTTGTATTGTTAGACATATTTTTTGTATTCTCAAACTATGATGCCAACTAAGAAATGCTTTGTGGGAGTGAAATGCATTCCATGAAGACGTTTCTCCAGGATGATTTGTTGTTTCCCTGCAAGATTAAAAGAGATATTGAGGCCTACAATTAGTCATCTTGGGATTTAGTTTTTGAGCTGGGTTTATTCCATTGTGGTAAAGGGGTGTGACACTGTGGCAGAGCTTCTTAGTATTTATCTCTCCTTTGAAAGGTAAAATACTTCACTTGGGTTTAGTGACTTTGTGGGAGCAGTAAGTTTGGTTCATGGATGAGGTAAGGTGACTCTGCTCAATGACATGCTTTTCTGGAAACTGGTTGTGCCTTATGACTGACTCCACATAGAACCACATTTCAAGGAACTACATCATTTGCCCATCCCTATCAACATACTTTGCTTCCTTTGTGTATATTTCATTAACAAGTGACTTTAATTATGAACATAACTTCATTGACTTTCAGATCACTTTCAATGATCAAATCAATACTTACCATCAAATGAAATCAGTCCAGGAAGGTCACTACTTATGACCAATGATGAATGGTATCTTTATCCAAAGTTTCAGTTTGCACTAGTTTTGATGAGATCATATAACTTAAATCATGATGTTTGTATTTATGATATCCACTTTCTGGATTGTAAACAAAACACCTGCAGAATGGAGTCCCTGGACAGATGTCACATTTGTCCTACAAAGGTCTCTACATTGAATACAGGAAGGCTGTAAAAGGCAGACCAATGGTCAAGAGGTATTAAATTATGGAGAGCTTGCATAATCCTTTAATGTACTCTCAATGTGTACTAAGTTGTGCATTTCATCAGTGATTCAGATGGCATGTTGTGGAAAGAAGGGCTGAATATTCAACTGACATTGTGGTTCGATACTGAAGTCACTGGGTATGCCTTGAGCAGCAAATACCTGCATGTGCATATGTACACATGTGCCTAAAAAGTGAGGGATGTGTCAAATGTATTGCCAGAAATTGTGTGTGTGTGTGTCAAAGTATTCCTCAGAGTTTAAATGTTTTGTAATACCATGAAAAGCATGCTGCACGTGGTTTAATTGTTTAAATAGTGTGTAAACATAGTCTATATACATACGTACATACATGACCTTTACAGTGTTATGCAGTATCATTGTTTATAGGCAGGGTCATTTTAGGTGAGCTGAGGTCAAACTGAAATGGTTGTACACACAATATCTCCAGAGTGCAATTTTGAATTTCATGCGTAGCACTATAGCACTGGTCAACCACAATGAGCACTAGCACCAAGTTGGCCAAGATAAAACTTAACATTAGTCTTAACTACAGTATCTCAAAAACATTTCAGTTTGGCCATATATATATATATATTCCACATTTACTGTATGTCAGAAGATAATCAGAAACTTATGTTTAAAATCGTGACACTATCACAGATGACTCGTTATATAATACATTATTAGGAGGCATGTTGCTGGAAAAACTAAAACAAAATCCAATTTTTGTGTTAATTTACCATTATGAGGAGAGCATGGACAGACTCCATGTTTTATGTGACATGTATTGTTTATTACAGCCAAATCCCTATTTCTTTTTATACATTTAACTCAAGAATTTATTGTATTCATGTTTTGGAAGGGTGCCAACTTGCCAAGAGTCCTTTCTCCCCTTGAGGACTGCAGATGCTGAATTTGGAGACGAGGCTGTACCATTATTTATTTCTTTAAATGTTAGGCATTGTTGGTAAATACCAAGCAACGTTTCCTTTTAAAGGGTGTAAGTGTATTTCCAATCATATTTAAACCTCTAGTAGTGACCAGTTTGAATGACTTGTCAGATGCAAATATGAAAAGCTGGCTATGAACAGAATCCATGGATTCATGATTTGACTGTGTCACTGAATGTTAGCATTGCTGGCTGTAGCAACCAGTTATTTTTGTGTTATTGAATAGAATGCATACACTGTTACATGGATGTAGACATGATGACTAAAGGATTACTGACATTCACAAACACCTAACTCCTCTTTGGTAAAACAAGCTCTGATTCGTCATAGCATTTTGTCTAGCTTTTTTTTTTTTTTTTTGTCGCTACGAAATTGACTACCATGTCAAATTCATTGTAAGGGCCTTTGGATTTTATCAAAGATGTTTTTCAGAGTGAGATATAAGACATATGTTGTCAGGCAAAAAGGTCATGAAAATACGAATAATTAGTCTTAATGTTTTTTGTGTGAATCATTAACTCTTTCAAATGACTTTAGACCAATTTGGAGTGGCATCTCCACTCCCAGAGCATTTTTTTCTTCAGTTTTAGATGTATATCTGTTCCTCTGTGTTAATGTATGTTGTTTATCTGTTTATCACAGGGGATATGAAGTTGTTATTCATTGCTGGTAGGGAGACATAATTTTAAAATTCCTGGCCTGCTTGTGTGTAGATGTAGGGTCAGTTTTGTGATAAAGATGCAGCAACTTCGTTTAGTGTCGAAAGATCTAAGGAGAGTTCATAGAAACTGATCTCCGCTTTCTTTTCTGTCCACAGATTAGCTGAAAGTCAACCATCTTTCAAACAAATTGTAAACCTATTTCTATTTTCCTCATGACTGAAACACAATAATGAACTTTCAAAATGCTTAACATATATTATACTTAAAATTCAATTTAAAAGTTAAAATGCTACACCTACAAGCTTATTTCATAAGAAATTAAGATCGCTCGTCAGTTTACTCTCCACACAAATGCCTTTGCCCTGAAGTGTTAGATTCTTAGTTCCTTACAAAACAAGCTTGTAGGTATATGTCATTTCAACTTCTAAACTGACTGTAAAATTTTATAGTATACCTGTGCCTACTTTGTCGAACACTCTACCATCCACATGGTTTCAGTTCTAAAGATTCTTAAGTTCTCAATATGTATAATTTCCTAAATGTTTCTAGAATAAAAAAAAAGATGGAACTAAAGTCACTTTTCATAGATCATGGGGACAGGCTTTTGCTTTTGTCGGACAGTATGTGATTCGCTATGCACTCAAACGATGGTACCAACGATTGTTTTCCCACGGTATGTTATTTTTATAATTTCTTACAATGTCATTGTAATAAGACTGCCCTCCTCCAAGGACGATTAATAACGTTTCAGTATAAGAATTGGTCATTTCATATGTTACATTATCACTGTTGTACTAACATGACAAGTTATTGTAAAAGTTTTGCTTTCAGTAAAGTTTTCTATTACGGTGATGAACAGGTTTTTTTTTTCATTCAAGGTATACATCTGAATATGCAAGTACAATTACACCAAAGTATGTATGGAACAGCATGAGCTGAGGTCATTTAGTTACACTGTAAAAAATGTCTGTAAATTTACTGAAAATAAAACAAAGAAATAAACAAGAATGAGAGAAATTGTCTGGAAACTAATTACCAGAACATTTCTGTATTCCTTCTGTATTTCTTTATTTTATTTTCTGTAAATTTACATTTTACAATTTACAATTTTAGCAGTGTATGGTGACAATTTAGACTATGCAGTCACGAATCTTTTTCACAGTATGTATTAATTGATCCCAATTTAACAGAAGGTACAATTTATTTGTGCATTATGTAATTAAATATCAAAGGGACCAAAATTATTATTTTTCTTTAACTTTGTAACGGTCACAAGTTGTTGCATAAAAGTATAAAACAGAGAAAAACACGCAAAGAACAACCTGGCAATGTATGAAAATTGAAGTAATTGAATTATTTGTTTCTGCATAGGATTTTTGAATTCAATACTCTATGTATTATTTGATCAAAATAAATTTTTTGCAATGTCAAATTTATATCAACCACTTGTCTTCTTAACTTCAGTGGTTGCAAGAGGTTCGATAGTGCTTTAGTTCCCATACTATTCAAATGAAGCATGTATTAAGAAACAGGTACAGTGATGCATTTTTTGTGAATTTCGAGAAGCTTTTCTTTGACCGTTCAATGGACTCTGCATGGGGGGGGGGGGGGGGACAGGAAGGTTGTCCTCTTGGAAAATCATCAAGTTGAAAAACATTAAAGCAAAAGTCACATCAACATTATTAAGGTGTTCACTCAAAGTGAATTTCCTCTTTTGAAACAGGAACAGAATAAAACAGTGAACAGTTCATTCAGTTGGTGTAAAGTTGTGCTCTGAAAAAAATGGACAAAACGAACAGAAATAAGAAAATTACCTAATGAAAATACGTAACGAAAATCTCATATCACCCCCTCTTGTAGTAGAAGTAGAGTAGAAGGACTAATTTTCAAAACCTGTAATCTAACAAATAAGGAATACGTACCTGAAACTCACTCGGGCAGAAAGACTGAAAAGTGCTTTCCTGCAATCCGAGAGACATTTTTATCCAAACATTTTTGGTGTGAAATCATGAGAATTGGCAAAGTCTGCATGTTTCACATTATGTAATTACATTAAAGGTATATTGTACTGACATTGAAGGGTTCTTTAATAACAGACAATTTTCTACTGCAGGTATTTTAAATTCCATGCCAATATCGTGTTCCTTTCTCAAGATTTTGCTATTTGAAGATTTCCCGCGAAGAAAAATTCACTTGCCTTAGGGTTACTAAAGTATATGTGACAGTGACAAATTACTGCAAGAAGTGTTTGTTTACTCCGAAATTGAATCCCTGGTTTAACCTTGAAATTTGATTCTCGTGAAAATGTAGACTGTGCTTATTGTAGATTTACCCTATAACATCGTAGAAAGTAGGGTTACATCTCTTTTATTACGTTAAAGGAGGAACGGTAGTTGTAGCCTCCATCATGTAACTTTTTGCACTGTCTCCCTCCAAATCGAGAATAAGCGTATCTCCTTTACAGATCTGATCTACCAAACACAAATTGTGCCAGACGGTACCCCAGTGAAGAGAAAAAGCTGTTTTTATTTTTATTTTTATTCAAATGCTGATGTCTTGTAGATAATAATCATGCTTATCTGTTTTATGCCTCTCTCAACCTTGAAGTTGGAACGCTGTTGTGAGATCAAAGGTCATCGAAGTTTCTCCGTAGAGGTCAGGTTGGTGACCTTTGACCAAACATATAATTTATATAAGAGAGCGCTGTTTAACTTTGGGTTGTCCGTCACACACTTTAAAGTGGTACGGAGGCGAGGATCGTTGTCTGAGGACATCCGTCCATGGACTTTGACTTTTTTTTTGCTGTTTGGTTTCGTCTATATACTTGGAGAATGTAACAAAATGGTAAAGTTGTCATCTTCCTTTCTTGGAGTACCCCCTAACCTCGTTGTGGTTTTCTTTCACGAATTTTCCAAACATGGAATGGACAAACTAAGATCCACATCGTTTTCCAACTCTCCGCACTTCTCGACTTGGATGCAACGTGTTTCACGTAAAGATTAAAAGAACAGCCTGGAGGAGAGTGGGCTAAAGCATCTGAGTCTAAGTTGTGAAACTGAAGAGACAATGGTTGTAAACTTTCGTACGTAGGACACAGTGTACTAAATTTGAGGCAAACCGTTAACGGCCAATTTTGCGATTGGTGCCTGCCATTTGTAGAACGCAACCCGCTATTTTGGCGCTTGTTTTGTCATTGTTGACAACATGAGGTACATCTTCAATGGTCGTAGAGTAGGCCTTCTACGAATCTGGGGGACGTTCCTCTAAGAGTTGCGCACAATTGCAAGTTTGATTTATCGAGAGGCAGGAAGCAATCTCAGGATTGATCGTAACGCTTAATGGAACAGAGCCTTGGTTTGCTAGTTTTGGTCTAGTCAAACATTAGGCTAAGATGCATGTGAGTTATACGGAATGTTCATTAAACACAAATTGATGGAATAAAATACGTTACTGATGGAAAAGACCTTACTGAGACCAACAGAAGTCAAAAAGTTTTTAAATTTTTGTTCAGTCATTTTGTTCACTGGATGGCCACTGTACAGGAAGACCAAACACACCGGTTGACGATTAAGGTGAAATCAATTGACAAGTTACACAAAACATTGTGTATATTTACTTAAATCAGTTCGAGAGGGCTTGCACACTTTGAGCAAAAGAGAAGAACGTGACGGGGACGCAATCTGTCCGTACTCTTATCTGAGTCTCAAGTATGATTAGTCCGACTATTCAAATAACAAAGTCTCATCGCGTCGTATTTTGCACCGTGTTAGTTCACTGTTGCAAACTAGCTGTGTACATCAATACCAAGCTGCTACTGTAAGCAATGTCTATTGCCTATTTACATCAGAGTGAAGACATCCGACCTGTTCATATTCATAAAGTTAGCGCCTAAATGACTGGATCCAGAAGGTGAGGAGATTAATTATCACGTACAAGACTACGGTAAGAGTATCCCTCATGGTGGAAAACCTGTTCATATGAACAAGTACCTAATTTGTATTTCAAGGCGTCACGTACATTGTATTTAGGGTGTCTTGATGGGTTGACGAAAACTTTGATTTCCCTAGCAAGAGTGAGTCAGGTAGAGTGGATCCATCATGCTGGCTGTTTGGGATCGCCCTCGGGCATTTCTTTATACCACTGCTAAGAGGGATTTTCTCATAGGCATATTGTAACTGTGAGGCAACAGTCTGAGTGTACTTCTCCTCAAGGTTTCAGGATCGAACAAGGTGTGAACGGCTTCAGAGCAAGAAAATAATTTGAGAGTTAAATTTGCAAGCATTTATGTACTAAATACATTTTTAGTGTACTCATAAATGTCATAATCTTCTGAGACTCTTTTTGTCTCCTCTGCTATTTACAGGGTAGCATTCATGTCCCAGTCGTCAACATGAGGGCCCTGAAGAATAAGAATGGTTGGATCACAGTTGCAAGTGCCTTTATCCTTCAGGCATTGTCTCATGGTTTGGGATCCTCCATGGGTGTCTTCTACATCCAGTGGGAGCAAGCGTTCCCTTCCTCATCTGTTCTAATTAGTGCATTAGCTACCTCAGTTTTGGCCACAATTTTATTTACAGGTAAATTCATGCCTGCAGTGGATCCTCGTGTATTACTTCTGTTACGCCAAGAAAAAAAAATTATGAAATGAATCGGTTGAAGACGCAATTTCAGTATATCACGCTGTTTCAGTACATGAAACCCTTGTTCATCCAATGAGCTGTTATTAATACCGTTACTAATAGCAGTTCTCTGGTTCATCTAAGAGCGAAATGTTCCTATGCCCACCTACTTTTTAATCGAGCTGGTATTAAAGCTCAGCCTTCAACACCACCATTCCCTTACGATTACATTTCAAATTACTGGAAAATTGGCCGGATCCTTGATTTCCCCTTGCATCGAAACAGACCGTTCAAGTCCGTCGGTAGTACCGATTCAACCGTTGTTGTTTTTATCAATAGCATTCCTCGGGGTTGCATAATATCATCACTGCTGTAAACTGTTTACCAACCAAACAATAATCCCGGAGTCATCAGTCCAGTGACTGGTTTGATGATCCGTGGCAGCCCACTGGTTTGATCACTGACCAACAAAGATGAAGGGCATACCGTGAAGAGGTGAACCTTCTGTTGAAATGGTGCTATGACAATAACATGACCTGAAAGGTCGTGTGACATGAAACCGACACTTTGAGTATTGGGTGCATTAAGCATTGAAAATGTTGAAAATAGCCACAAATTTCATCCAAATAAATCAAAGATTGACAAATTCACAGGCAAATTAGTGTCTCACAACTGTGTCATGAATAAACATTGGCTAAGTATTCAAGTTTGTGACGTCAAGAGATGGACTCCCATGATATGTCTTATCTTAATCCTTTGCTTATGTAACCTTTATTTCAAGGACATTTGAGAATTTTATATGTCCTAAGGGATTTATTTTGGGAAGCATTATTTTTCTTAAAAAATATTGATATCACTTACCAATGTGAAACTCAGTAATTAAGTAATTAAGAGGGGAAATATAAAGGCTTAACAATAAAAAAAAAAAAAATACTGACACTGTACAACACTCCATGTCCTCTGTTTTGCATTCTTCTCAGACTTTGAAGAGTCATATCTCAAAAACGGTGGAAGATATAGACAAAATTTCAATTTTCACTCAGGATTTTACTTCGCAACTTTTGTATGAAGGGTGCTGTTTTCTAGAAGCATGTCACACAATCTTTTAACGTGGGAAAGACCATGAAATAAGTGGAAGACTTCAAACAAAATCATGAAGGACCCTCTCATCATTAATGGTTCACTATTGGAACAGGTTTACACTTACAAATCGCTATAGGCACGTTCATTAAGAGGACAATCAATATCTTGGAATGTGAATTCAGATAAACAGTAAGATGTAAAAGGGACGCCAGAGATTATACTTCTTATGAACTCTTAGATTTGATTGTGTGAATGTATTTCCATCAATTTTTATCGTGCTTTTATCTAGAGTGAATGGTCTAGTTTAGACGCTTTACTTGTTTTTCAGATGGCTCTAGACAAACTACTTTCCAAATCATTGTTGCAGGCCTGTCGTCATTCAAGCACAATCAGTGAAGCGTGTGGCCAACGATAGGCCTAATTCCCATCCAGCAACGGATTACTTTAGGCCCCTTCCTTCACCACGTATAATACAAACTTAAAAAAAACTCATCATTTTTTATCATGTTTTATTAGAGATCATGTGATAACACAATTTTCATTAATATTTTTATGCAGTACATTGGGTGAATAAATTGTTATGTTGCTTTATCTTACAATGAGAGACAGATGATTCGACCGTCAAATAGTTAACCAAAAAGTCTCAAATTTATGTACATTCCTTATTCAGGAGCGAATTATCTGACTTATAAGGATGTTACGATAGATGCTAGTTGAACTAAGATTATATTAACATATGTATGGCTTACAATATCAGCACTACCTCCTCTGATAAACTGTACATAGGTAGAAACGAGCACACATTTTTCTCAACTACAGTCACCGCACGATGACATGTTACTTGATTGTAATCTTCTTTCCCATCACGCTTTATACTTACTACTGTTCTTCAGCCCCAATCAGTGGAGCCATTTCGAGGAAATTTGGGATACGTAAAGCAGTCGGAGTAGGAGGCGGTCTTTCTTTTGCTGGATTCGTTTTAACATGTCTTGTCTACGAGGCTTCAATACTCTTCCTCACTGTAGCTGTTATGATTGGTAAGTAATAATATGACAGTGTGTAAGTCATAGTTACTGATGAATAAAACAATCTATCTTTGAAACTGTTATCCTTCGCCAATTTACGAAATGTTGTATGATACTTTTCCAGCTGGGGTTGGCCCGTTGAGGAATGATTTACATTATGCTCGTCCAAACCCACACAGGAAAGGTCTTTGTCAACAATATGATGACTTCAACCTTTAAAATTTGGAGATCCTTCTAACGTGCCATCAAACAGAAACAAGTCGATAATTGTGGTTGCTATATTGTACGACTTGTTAGATAGGCTATCGGAATTGTTATGTTCCAAATCAAATTGTCATGCTCAAAGCTTAATTTTCGTTAAGAGCAGGCGACTTAGATTTACAATGACTAATTGACTCAATGAATATCAACATGGTCTTCGTTTGTATTTGTACCTCATTTGCATAAACATTTCAGGAAACTTTGATTGTTAGAACCATCTTATTATTTCCCAAGAAGGAAAATTGTATTAGCGCCTCTATATGTCTTTTAATATGGATATTTGAATTGCAGTAAACACCTTCAAGGATTGATATATATAACTACAATACATAAAACATCTACTTAGGTACTTAGGTACAAATTACAATTAGATTCAGAACATCTCCATCTTTCCCAAGAGATTGTTTACTGTCTCCCGCCCTTGATTTACGAAGATAACGGTGAAAGCAGTAGTACGAATTTGCTTAGTCTCAAAGGAACCACTTTGTGGTACTAGATACATGTAATCAGCCAGTGGATGGTCTAATCTCTGTTTGCCTGTCATAGGTGATGTAATCTGGTGGCAAGCTAAAGAGGCATTTAAAGAAATTTGTAAAAGGTGCAGTTGCTGCTGGTTGAAACTAATCTCTGCAATTGCAGAATGATCATCCTAAGGATCTAACACCAGCTGATACCTTCTGTAGTTTTGTTACAATGTGACCTTTATGATTGGCCACATTCAATCTGCTACCACATTGAAACTGTACGCTCTATGCAGTTTTTGGATCTAGAATGACACTCAAATTATGGTCTTTTCTATAAATTTTCAAACCAAAGTACTACAATATCTGAAGTCCTCTTATTTTTCATCATATCCAGAGACTTCTCCTTTATATCCCACCAATCCGCAAAATGAACTTGTACAAAATATAAGGAAAGTCGTATTTTTTTCTTTTGTTGTGATGGAGCAATATGTTTTTCAGATATCAGAGCTCTTTGAATCAAAGGTTCTTGTAGCATGTGTATTGTCATAGTCCTTAAATTAGATGCAATGCGCTTCATTGCTTGTTTTGAAAAATGACAACAGAACAGTGAGTAAAGTGCCGAGGCACCCCCATCAGAGACGGTCATGCCTCCATTTCAAGGCGGTCCTGTGACACCCCCCACCCCGCTGTCTCCTCTACTTTTGGAAGCCTTTTTGTAGGATGCCTTTACTGTGGAGACGCCTTTTTGAGAACGTCTGTTCCTTTTAGAACGCCCACTTTTTAGGATCCTCTTGAAACAGTACCACCCTACATGAGTTGGTGTGGAGACGATATTTTTGAATGATGGATTGATTTGTTTTATTTGTTATTATTATTTTATTTAATTATTGGCAACCTTTACTAAAGCAGTGGGCGCTATTTGAGAATCTCCGTGATACGGGTTGCTAAGGTTAGAAGCAATGAGGCAATGTTCGGTTAGAACAGGTCTTAACACATTTTTCATGGCGAAATCACCTTACTTTCAAAGGGCTTGCAAGCACGCGCCTGGGTGGGAATAGATGAAGTCCCAGGGAGGCCTTGAAAATGAAGGCGGAAGCCGTCTCAGGGGGGGGGGGGGTGCCTCGGCACTTTACTCACTACTATAGTGACACATGACACATTTGTGTATTGTTCTCCAAACTGCAACCCGAGTTACTTATGTTTAACTGAATTCCTAAATAGAACCGATTTTGTGGACTAAGTTTCAGTTAACTTTACCCGTCCCCCCACCAAAAAACAATGACTCAAAATAAGATTTGTTTGTTAAAATGTTGACATAACTTTCTTGTACGCCCTGTGCTTTACTTCAATAGGGTTTGGTTGCAGTGTACTCTTCATGGCTGCAGTGGTAGCAGTCAGCAGTCACTTCACCAAGAATTATGCGACTGCATCTGCAATTTCCAATGCTGGTGCCAGCGTGGGCGTCCTTGTCCTACCGATGTTGTTCGAAATTCTGGTCTCAACATACGGCTGGCGAGGCGCATGTCTGGTGGTTTCAGCCATCCAGCTTCATGCCTTCGTCTGCATGATGCTGATGAAGCCCCCCAGCAAACCATCTAAAGCTGCAAGCACACCGGTGACCGACACAGCCGAGAATCGAGATTTGCATGGAGCAAGAAGCTGGACTGTTGCTGGAACGAAGACCACAACGGAAGAAGAGCCTACATCAACTCACGGAAAGACAGGAGCAGATTCAGAAGTCAGACGTAGTAACGGGAGGGAGAGGGAATCACAGAGCACAGATGAAATCTTAACCTCCATTGATGTAAGTGGTGGTATCGACAGCCTGAGTTTGAAGAGTACTGGAGAATTAGATATGAGAATCGATGAGAATGAAATCCCCTGTGAAACAAAAAATGATGACGATCACTTGAAAACGAAATGTATAATGAACAACAATGAGAGTCAGAATAAAATATCGTGTAGGACAGTGGATAGCCATGAAGTCACTTACGTAATATTGACATCTCAAGAGACAGGTGATCCTTCAAGTAAGAGTACCAGCCAAATAGCAAAACAGGACGACCATTTCCACCTATCAATGATGAACATCTGTTTGATGCCATGTCTATCCGTCGTTGATCTTTTTGACGTACGTCTCCTTTGGACTAATCCACCGTTTGCGACATTCATGCTTAGCTTTTCCTTAGGAGGTTGGTTCGGGGGTACCATCATCCCACATTTGGCTGCTCGAGCCGTTAGTGTGGGCATCAGTGAGCTCCTTGCCTCATCCCTTTTATCGATCATGGGTGCCGGCAACCTGGTGAGTCGGTTCATGTACGGCAGGTTAGTGGACAGTGGTATCATACACCCTGTTCATCTGCTGTTTGTTGCCTTTGCTACCACTTCGCTCTCGTCAGCTATCGTGGCCTTCTCCACCGTATACAGCCTCCTGTGCATTGGTGCGTTAGGGATTGGCATCGGTGTGGGCATCTATATCCCACTTACGCAGCCACTAGTGCGTAGCTTGGTTGGGCATGAGGGTTTTGCAGGTGCTATTGGTCTGTGCCTCATGTCTGTCGGCGTTGGAAACATTTTGAGCGCAACCTTCGCTGGTAAGTTGAATGTATAATGTGAAATATCACTTTAGCAAGAAAGAAAGACACATATATTTCAACTGGATCTGATAATGATTCAAGTTAATTTCGCACGGTAATCCACTGAATGTTTAAATTTGGTTATGAGACCATTTTTCATGATTGTATTTAGTGTGTTCGTATTGCAAATAAACAGATAAGTTTTGCAACTGAGATACATATGTGTCGTGTAAAGATTATGAGTACTACGAGTCCAGAAAAGATTATGACCAATTTACAATTTCTTATTTAAGGGGAAAAGTTTGAAATCAACGTGGTAATTTTTAGTAGTTTTGCCACGTTTCAGCTTTGTCATTAACTTCAACTCTATAATCTACACATGACATGAATATTTATGGCTTATCATACCTGAAATACTTTTCAATGAAAAGCAATACTTAGGTAAAAAGTTAAACTGCATTTCGGTGACCAACTGAAATTTAAAGCACTGAAAAAGTAGATATTACTATAAAGGGTCGTTGCCAGAAATGTTTCAAGGAGCTCGTGAAGTCTGTAAAGGACTATCTGAGCGTAATGTTACCAAAAGTACAAGAAACGTGCGGTCCAAGATATCTCCCACTTCACTGGCGGCGGTGCCACTTCCTAGGCTTTTAAAGGGCAAAAATTGTAAGTGTACAGTGTTCAAAGAGGGGAATACTAGCAAACTTTATTACTACGCATTAAAAGATACAAAACGTATGCCAGTATGCCCAAGAAGAAGGGAGAGAACGGTTTCCCCTACCACCCCTGCCAAATTGGTACGCGCATGTTACGAATTCACGTTTAAATCTTAAACTATTACAATAAAGAAAAAAATCATTCCTTTCGTAGCCACGTTTTTAATGGAGTCTTGTTTTATATTCCAATAGGGATGATCTACGACTTGACTGGCAACTACACATACGTATTCTTGTTACCGACTGGTATTGGCACTCTGGCCTGCTTCACCGTGCTGGTGAATCATATGGTTTGGGGAAAGTGGCTGAAACATCCTCGGTGGCCAACCAGAATCAGAAGCACAGTTGATACGAAAACGTCCCTAGATGAAGAAGGAGTGAGGCTGGATTAACCTGATGAAGTTGAATACTCTATAAAAGTCTTCTCCTTGGAAAACTCCTGCTGTACTTCATTCCATAAGGTGTAAAAGTAGACGATATAAGTCATTCATTAAAAATCCCATTTCAGAAAACAACCTACATTTTTCATCTTACATAAACCACATTACCAATGTCGTTAGGTTGGCAAAACAACATTACGTTTAAGTATTTGAAAACAATAAAAGTGTTATCAAAGTCACACGGAAAGGAATCAATAAATTGCTGAATAAAAAAAAGTTCCAACAACATGAAAATTTAAAAACTAACTTATAATGGTAACGTCATTACTGATGAGGAGGCTATTAAAAGTGCATTAACAATTTCTTTGATAAAGTCTATCCCTCTTCAGTTGTAATACTAATTCCAGGAATTATAAAGGGGCCCTAACATAAATTCCGTTTTTCTTCCTCGTAAAGTGAAAAATATCCTCTGAAATAGTTGATGTTATTAGAAAACTGAAGTCCTTAGACAGAGTTGACGGAATCTCAGCTAGTACCTTACAGGCTGTCTTCCATACCATTGCACAACCATAAGGTCTCTCATTTATTTTTAATTTGGTGCTTACAAGTAGCAATTTCACCGACTTGGCCAAATTGGCTAGAGTGATTCAAGGTTTTAAAACGGGAGCTTCAGATGATGTTACAAACCGTGGGCCGATCTCTACTCTTACCACTTTATCCAAACTAATTGAAAAGCTATAGATTCTCGATGCAATCAATTTGGATTTCGTCAAAATTGTCCCTTTTATGAAGCAGGTGTTGATGTTGAAGGTTTTGTAACTAATGGTTTTAATATAAATGAGTCCACACTTGGTAGTTTTGTACTTTTGACAAAAGCCTTTTACACTGTAAACCATTAGTATACTGTTAAGGTAATAACATATCACTACCGGCTTTGACCTTTTTAAACACTATCTATGGTAAGCAACGTGTTGCAGTCGGTGAAAAGTTCCCACCCTGCCCCAACATTCTAGCAAGGGTCTATTCTGGGACCTCGCTTATTTCTTACTTACGTTAATGATCTTCCTAAATTGCTAAAATAAGTTACAAGTCTGTCTCTGTGCGGACGACACTGGTATTCTGTTTTGATATAACGATATGAAAGATAATGAATTTATCACAACTAATGAGTTTCACGCAATCTCTAATTTGCTTTGAACTTACCATTTATATCTTTCAATGTCGATGAGACCAGTTATGTCATTTTTCATACCAAACACTCTCTTAAAACTGATTTATTATTCATTCTGAATAAGATATTTGTGACGGAATCTTCAGAGTCCTTGTCAATCCACACTTAAGGTGGATTTTTTTTTTCTTCAAAGATAATGTATGTAATACGATTTGAAAGAGCATAGGTATTCTGTGCAAGAGAAGACATCATGTTCTCCTACGGTTTTATTATCCCTGCATTATGCTTTTGTTTACCTATAAGTCTCATATTCCTTGATTGAAACATGCATAATATACGTTTGAATATGTTATTTTACGACAATAAAGGCTATCAGGTTAATTACATCGATCGCATAGTGCGTACTTTGAATAACTGACGCATTTTGACAACTTATGATATATACCACTTACAGCTTGGCATATTTATGTATAAGTGTAGGGTTTATTTATACCTATCTCTGACTCCTCGTTTAGCCTCAGTAACCATTAGCATAATTATCCTACTCGTCCTGTTTTGCACGCTCAACAGTCGCTCATTCCCGTTTAGCATTAAGTAAAAGAACAGTACGGGATCTACGGGACCATTTGTTGAAATTAATTGGACCCTAATTTCAAAACTTAAAGTACGTAGTCTAGATTTGTTAATCACCTTAATATTTTTCTTAAACAGACAAAAACATCACGTGATTTCCTTTCCACTCTTCTTTAATTCTTAGCTTTGTATGTCCCCATTTTGTTTTTGGTATCGGGGCTGGATTCTGCGAGGTGAGAAGAGAGGGAAGGGCGTTTTGCTTTTCTCTCCTGTTTTTGTATACATGTTTATAGTGGATCTGCACTGTACAAGGGCAGCTTTAACAGATTCTCCATTCTTTTTTCGTCACCGCTATTTCATTATTGTATATCTATGCTTTGTTTCTTTTATTGAAAAAGAGAGTAACAAACGCACGAACGAATATTGCCCCAATAATACCTGAGAATCTCTGACACGGAGTATGTTTGGTCACCTTCTGCTTTGTAATGGAGCAGAATATGATCTACACTCACCAAAGTCAGTAACTGAGACCAGAGAACCCGCCCCCCCCCCCCTTTTTTTTTGATGATGATCGATTTGTTTTTTTAAATCAAAATGAGCAAATAGCCTTAAAATGGAAATTATGATTCCCAGATACTGAGAAATCGCATCTTAGCACATCTAGAGATCGAATTTCCTTGGAGGAGGACCCCTACCCACCCCCCACGCTTTAGGCTTCACTTCTTCGGCGCTCACTCGTTAGGCCTTCGGTCGACGGTGTGTGCCCTCTTCTTTCTCAAAATCCTGGATCCGCGCCTGATACTACTGTAAAATAAAACTTGAGTAGACTATTCAGTTTTGTTCGTTTAAGATTCATGTAATTCTCATAAACTAATCGTCGCACTAATATCTATCTCTTCTTGATAACTTTCTGCAAACGTCACTAATTTACGGTCACTCTTTGGGAGTACAAATGTTAGTAGCGCCCTTGTGTAGGCCTATACCGCTCTGTTATCATAATACTATTAATCACAATACAAGAGTACGTGCAAAAAAAAAAAAAAAACGTAAACTGTCTATCACCTTTAAGAGAATCCTTAAGCATCTAATCACCTCCTAACCTATACATAGTAGTTCCGTGTGTTTTCTCGGTGGAACTCTTACTTGCAATCCACGGAACGTGGCATTATTTAACTATCCAATGATCATGATTATAATATTATTATTGCTTTGAACTGAATAAATTGCAATTGAATTTGCAGTTAATTGTTGTTAGTAACCTTGCATGCTAACATAATTAATACATTTATATTAATGTATATTTTGTAAGTATATCTGTATATTTTGAAAATACATTTTCTTGTAATCATCATCTTTGATAGGGCCGTATGTTCGTAAACTGCTGAACAGAGACAAGTTGACCATTCCGTTAAACATTGTAGTTTCATTTTATTTTGTAATATTTCATGAAGTGGAAGCTGCACGACAGTTGCCGTCATTACCGGTATTTTCTTTAAATTTTACTAGTCCACGGTCATACCTCAAACAGTATGACACTTCGTACTTATGTTCACGGAAGCTTAAACAATACAGTTTTACCTATGTCTCAGTTTCAGATGTAGACAAGATCTTAGTCTCTACACTTCTGGGCTTGGGTCACTCCGCAGGCAGCTATAAATACTCCCCCACCCCCGGCGAATGTCACGACCCTCTTGACTCTATTGGTATTCCACAGACCAGTAGGGGTATCCCCTAATAGATGTCACATTCAATTAAACTCCTGTTATTCCACCGACCGTTGGAAATTCCACCAACAATGCATGTCACACCATAATCAACTCCGGATACTGAAAAGACCAGTGCGAATATGCCAACTATTGGATGTCACAACCCATTCTCGACTCCATTTATTCCACAGAACTGGTGCGGATATGAACTCCCAATGGATGCCACAACCGACCCCAAGACTCTGGGTATGATTCCACAAACCTGTGAGCATATTGCCCCCAAATGGATGTCACAACCCAGTCAACTCGAGGTATTTTACAGACAGGAAAGAATAGGCCATCATGCAATGGATGCCACCCCATACCGGCACTGTGCAATTAATGGAGTCGAATCGGTTGTGAAAACTATTGGCTTGCATATTCTCACCATTCCTTGTCGGAGTCAAGGGGATTTTGACATACATAAGGAGGGGGGGAAGGGGGAGGGGGAATGGGTGGGATGTCTTTCAGATGGGGGCATGTTCTGGTCTGTGGAATGTGGAATAACCAGAACAGAAATGGGTTGAGACATCCATGGGGGCAAGTATCCCACTGGTCCTCCCGTTTCACACGTCAATACAGTCCATACGACGGGTTATCGGTAAAAATGTAAAGCTTCTAAGCCAAGACGATTCAACCAAAGACATTTTCCGGGACTCACCTATGACGACATACGAGACACACCGTAATCTCTGGGATAAATTTGTGAGAGCTTCAAAACCTCATGCTATTCTGACCGACAGCCCTGGCTCATTTCCGTCAGGCCGAGGTCGATGCAACACCTGTTAATTTGCTAATTTGTTGGAAATGCAGGGTCCCCGGAAGTCTTTCAAAGACAAGGATCACTCTACATGTGTATCTAGTAATGTAATATACGTAATTGCATGAAAACGTTGAAAATTTTTATATATTCGTGAAACCAAACGTCAATTAGTTGACCGTATAACTGAACAGCTACTGAGCGACTATTCGTCTCCAGCTCCAAGGGTTTCCTATTGCCACCCAATTCAGTCCACATTGTAACATCAACGATTTTACAGTCACAGGAGTCATTTTGTTCACTGGATGGCAACTGTATTCACTGTATTTACTCAAAACACAGGCTGACGATAAGATAAAATAAACTGACGATTTGAAGAAAGTACAGTTTACTTTGATACATGTTTACTTTGATTACTTCGAACAGGCGTGCAAACTTTGAGCAAACCGTTTGACGGAGAGATTTGAAGAGGACGTAATCTGGCCGTATCCTTATCTGAGTCCTAAAAATAGTCAGTCCTACTAGTTCGACTAATCAAATAGCAAAGTCTCACCAAATCGTATTTTGCACTCTATGGTGTTTGGTATAGATTTACTTCACTGTTGCCAAAATATCAGTATATACTTTATATCACAATGATAGTGCAGGCAGTATGTTCTTACTGTTCAAGTCATTGTCATGACGATTCTAATCTTTCTTCTTTCCTTGCGATCGACATCATAGTACCTGGAAGTAGCCAGTTTTCCTGGCCACACTCAAGACGTCAACACAGGCTGGATGGATTTTGTACATTCAGTGGAGATTAATTATCACAGACAGGATTAAGGTAAGAGTACCGTGGAGAACCTGTTCAGATGAAAAAGTAATCTAATTTGCATTTCAAAACTTCGCATTGTGTCTAGTGTACATCTTGATAGGTTGACCAAAACGTTGGAAAATGGTTTTCCTAGTGAGAACAAGTAAAGTAAATCCATCCGATTTTTGCTTGAGATGGCCCTCGGGCATTTTGTTTTATACCACTACCGACAAGGATTTTCTGATGTCATGTTGTAACTGTGAGACAACAAACTGAATCTTCTCTCAAGGTTTCGGAAAACATTGAAACCACTGCTTCAGAGCAAGAAAATAAGTTGAGATCTTTGTCATATATTTGGAAGTGTTTACGTACTAAACATGCCTAGGGTACTCTCTTCAAGGTACTCATACTTCTTGTTTCCTCTGTTGTTTAAAGGATTGCTTTCACGTTCGAATCGTCAACATGAGGGTCCTGAAGAATAAGAATGGTTGGATCACAGTTGCAAGTGCCTTCGTCCTTCAGGCATTGTCTCATGGTTTGGGATCCTCCATGGGTGTCTTCTACATCCAGTGGGAGCAAGCATTCCCTTCCTCATCTGTTCTAATCAGCGCATTGGCTACATCGGTTTTGGCCACCATTTTATGCACAGGTAAATGTCATGCCTGCAGTGGATCCTTCCTCAACACGTAACTTCTCTTAGTCTAGATACAAATATATTGATGATATTGACAACTAGAGGCACAAAAGGTTTCGATCACTCGACATTCTTCAAATCAGTTGAAAAAAAAAAGCGTCATAAGGTCATCATTAAAACTCTATATTTACATTCCTCATCTAGAATTGTATTATCTGACTTATCAGGATAAATATAATCCGTGCTAGTTGAACTGAGCTAATCCTATCCGCATGTACGGTTTATACAATATAACAACTACCGCTTCTGATCAACTGTATCCAGGTCGAAACTAGAATACATTTTCTTAGGGGTCGTGTGACGTTACGTGTAACTAGAAAAGAGCTGGCCTTCTTCAAAAGTTACAGAGTGAAACCTTGAATGAACATCAGTTGAAATTTTGTTTATACTTAGAGTGCTTGAAACATGTCTCTTTAAAACTTAATGAAAATACAAATATGTTGATGCTAATGTGTGGCATGTAAAACATTTTTTCTTCCAAGAAAGGTTAACAAGGGCTATACCTCATTTATCCATGATACAGGTGTAAAGACAGGAATTTACCTGTAACTGATTTTGGTGAAATTTTGTGACTATATTTTAACATTTATAATGATTAATACAGTCAATTTCCAAAATGTCATTTCCATGTAGCACTAACCAACTTCCACGCACCGATGTTACATAACTTAACTAAAATCTCCCCAATCTTCACATTTTACACATGCTATTCTTCTTCAGCCCCAATCAGTGGAGCCATTTCAAGAAAGGTTGGGATACGTAAAGCCATCGGCGTAGGAGGCTGTCTTTCCTTTGCTGGATTCGTTTTAACATGTTTTGTCTATAAGGCATCAATACTCTTCCTCACTGTAGCTGTCATGATTGGTAAGTGATAGTACGGTAATCTGTCAGTTAGAGCTCCTCTTGAGAAAAACAATCTATTTTTGAAACTATTCTTCTTTGGTATTTTATGAAATGTTGTAAGGTTATAAGAAATCAAGAGCTATTCGGGGTAGACCTACTGTGGAATAGCAAACTATCAACCCGATAAGTGGAATAAAGTCAATTATTGTGGTTCCTATATTATGTGAATGATCATATACCGGAATTGCTATGCTCAAAATCAAATTGTTTGGCTGACAGTGCCGGATTTTATGACGGTCAAAATTTTCCTCCAGTGTTAAACTGTCACAAAAGAGGCACCGTGCATGCATGCACATCAATATAAGTTAAGCGTTTGTTGCATGCTTCTTGCCTTTTTCAAATCCAGACCTACATATCAAATCGCAAACGTCAGTCGCTTTTCCTACGTTGAAGTAACACCATAATACAATGTTTTTAAGGGTTGGAGTGAAATTAAATAAAGCGCCAAACATCTTCCCTTGTAGTTTTGACAAGAAATAATGTTTAAGGTTGATTTTGATGGAAGAACCACACTATTAATAATAATAATAATAATTGCATTTATATAGCGCACACTTCTCTATTGCACACCATAAATTTTGTAATTTGCTTTAAGAGAAGGCGACATATTTCTACAATGATTATCCATATTGAACGACTTAACATCGACATGCATCCTGTTGTATTTGCACCTCAGGCACGTAAACAGTGCACCACATCAAAAATCTGATCGTAAGAACCATCTTATTATTTTCCCAAGCGATTGATATATAGAACTTCCATACACAACACCTCTACTTAGATAAAAAAAAATTACAGTTACATGTAAAACATCTTGACCTTCCTAACGAGATTGCTCACTGTCCACCGCCGAATATGAAGACAACATTGAAAGCCATAGAACGAATTTGTTTAGTCTCAGAGTCACCATTTGTGGTACTAGAGACATGCAATCAGCAAATGGAGGGTCTGATCTCTGTTTGCTTGTCATAGGTGATGTAATCTGGTGGCAAGCCAAAGAGGCATTTAAAGTGCCACTTATTATTAAACGGTACAGTAGCTGCTCGTTAGGACTCAGGTCTGTTATTTGCAGAACGATCCTCGTAAGGATCCAACTCTTGACACCGACAGCAATTTTGTAATAATACTGCGATATTAATGATAACCACATTATCCTATACATTCCTTGGATATATGATGACCACGAAATCACATGATCTTTCCTATAAAGTTACATATCAAATTAATACAATTTCCGAAGTCATCCTCCAATTTTTCGTTTCGTCTAGAAAAGTCCCGTACGTTACCTAAACTATCCGAAAAATAAACTTAGTCGTACTGCAGTCTGATCGTTGATGATAGAAAAATGAGTGTGACCCGAGTGCTGCAGAGTTGCTGAATATGCCATAGATCAATATATCCAAATATCCGAATCTGCCAAAAAAAAAAAATCCGTCGGGGGGAATTTTTTTTTAACCAAATGGTCGCTACAATGACCTCAACCACATATAAACATTTACATATCAGTAGATAGTGCTGTAGAAAGTTCAGAAAAGTAGAAAGTTCAGAAAAGTATAATACAGAAAAGTACAGAACTGAATTCTGCCATTCTAGAAACCTATTCAAATATACTAAATTCTTCACCATATCCTCTTCAAAGGTTGAGATTTAGCCACAACACCAGCTACAAAACTAAAATCTGCGACTCCAAAAATATCCAAAAACACATTTGTCCTTGTTATATCTGTCTCAGAAGCTGATATATAGCTGCGAAAATTTTTCGTCAAGACGGATTATTGCCGATTTTGGACATAGGCCCTGTTGTTTCATGGCATACTCTGCCACTCTTGGGCAAAACTAAGTTTTCTA
Source organism: Stichopus chloronotus (assembly GCA_021234535.1). Taxonomy (NCBI): domain Eukaryota; kingdom Metazoa; phylum Echinodermata; class Holothuroidea; order Aspidochirotida; family Stichopodidae; genus Stichopus; species Stichopus chloronotus. Next base: position 3,516,471 of record CM037830.1, read on the forward strand.
CAAATTTGTCGGTCAAAATCTTCAACGTTTACCGTATTGTCCGCTCTATTGTAGTGGGCCAATATTTTCCAGATATGGCAGTTCTCTGACACAATCCCGGCATCTTTCGTAAACAAAGTTATAGGTATTGCTCACTTTAATGCAATGTTAGTTTCTAACCTGCAGTCAGATTTAGCTATATTTGACTGAATTCATGAATTAGGTCGTTTTTATAAAATAAGTTTCAGGTTTCATAAAACAAAATTCAATGTTTTGTGCTTTACTTCAATAGGATTTGGTTGCAGTGTGCTGTTTATGGCTGCAGTGGTAGCAGTCAGCAGCCACTTCACCAAGAATTATGCGACTGCATCCGCAATTTCCAATGCTGGTGCCAGCGTGGGCGTCCTTGTTCTACCGATACTGTTCGAAATTCTAGTCTCGACATACGGCTGGCGAGGCGCATGTTTGGTGGTGTCAGCCATCCAGCTTCATGTCTTTGTCTGTATGATGCTGATGAAGCCCCCAAGCAAACCATCTAAACCTGCAAGAACACCGGTGACGGACAGAGCAGAGGATCGAAAATCGGATGGGGAAAGGAGAGTTGATGCTGTAACGAAGACCACAACGGAAGAAGAGCATACATCAACTCACGAAAACTCCGGGACAGATTCAAAAGCAGGATGTACTAATGGGAGAGACAGGGAATCTCAGAGTGCAGATGGAATCAAAACCTCCATTGATGTAAGTGGTGGTATCGACAGCTTGAGTTTGAAGAGTACCGGGGATGAAGATATGAGAAACGATGGGAATGAGATCAGAAGTGAAACAAAAAATGAGGATCACCACAACCCCCAGAATATGATGAACTATGGTCAGAGTCATAATAAGGTATCTTGGAGGACAGTGGATAGCCATGAAGTAACACATGTGATATTGACATCTCAAGAGGCAATTGATCCTTCGAACAAGGATGCCAGCCAAATAGCAGAACAGGACGACCATTTCCAGCCATCACTGCTGAACATGTGCTTGACGTCTTGCCTTTATATCGTGGATCTCTTCAACATCCGTCTCCTGTGGACTCATCCACCGTTAACGACACTCGCTCTGAGCTATTCATTAGGAGGGTGGTTCCTGGGTACCATTCTACCCCATTTGGCTGCCCGAGCCGTTAGTGCTGGCATCAGTAAGCTCCTTGCCTCATCCCTTATATCCATCATCGGTGCCGGCAACGTAGTGAGTAGATGTGTGTATGGCTGGTTGGTGGACAGTGGGATCATACATCCTGTTCACCTTCTCTTTCTGGCCTATGCTACCACAGCCCTATCATCAGCTATCGTGGCCTTCTCCACCGTCTACAGCCTCCTGTGCATTGGTGCTTTAGGGATTGGCATCGGTGTGGGTATCTATATTCCTCTCATGCAGCCTCTGGTGCGTAGCTTGGTTGGGCATAAAGATTTCGCAGGTGGTATTGGTCTGTGCCTCATGTCTGTCGGCATTGGCAACTTTTTGAGCGCAACCTTTGCTGGTAAGTTTCACATTTAAATTCTAAGCGTTTTTGGTAAAAACACACATGCCTACATACTGATACTGGTTGAAGTTGATTTTGCAAGTTTTGCTGCATGTTTAAGTTGAGTTGTGAGAAAATATTTTAACAGTCTGTGTGTTATTACTGCTGATGTAGCAGGTAAGTCCTGCAAAAATACGCATGAGCCCTGTAGAAATAATTAGTAGCAATTATATTGACGTCGAGACTTAGAAGCTCGTAGCGAAGAGGAAAGAGTTTCATATAAACATGTTAATTTAAGTAGTTTTACAAAGGTTTCAGTATTTTAGTGAGCTCCAACTTTATAATCAGCCCAGGCCGGGTATAAATGTTTTTGTCCCTTTCTATACTGACGGACAAAATAAAGTTTGTAAAGTAATACTTTATGAAATCAAGATTAGCTCTAGTCTTTTTCTTACAATGTAACACTGCAAATTATTAACCAACTGAACTGAAAGTACACCAAAACAAGGCGTTACTGTATTCAGGCGGAAAGCTTAATTGTTTGGATATACCTTACATGCGACTGTTGTAAATTATTAAAAATAAAATTACATCAATTTCGAGATCAGTCTGAGAAATTATTGTATCATATTCCAATAGGGATGATCTACGATTTGACTGGCAACTACACATACGTATTCTTATTACCGACTGGTGTTGGCACTCTCGCCTCCATCACCGTGCTGGTGAATCAGATAGTTTGGGGAAACTGGGTTAAACATCCTCGGTGGCCAACCAGAACCAGAAGAACAGATAAGAAAACATCTTTAGATGAAGAAGACGGTGTGAACCTGGAGCTTGATTCTTTAAACAACTTGACAAAATGATAGAATGTAGAATCAGAGAATATTGCACTAATAATAACACAGAAACTCCGAAACTATAGATTTAGTAAACTTTAGTTATGTGTTTCCAACTCCCACTTGAAATGGAGCAAAATGTGATAGAGGTGGCTTTTAAAACGATCTTGATTTGCGTTACTTTGACTGAAATTGCTAAAACTGTCTGAAATTCCGGACTTTCAATTGCTGACACTTTTGTTGATATTTTCAGTGATGCCAAGAACCTTGGTATTACTATGGATCGTGAACTGCAGATGAAATACCACATAAACAACATGGTTTCTGCATTTTGCTATTTTTCTTTTGCTAAGATTGGTCAATTAAGCAAATATTTTGATCGTAAATGTACAGAACGTCTTGTTTATGCTTTGGATGCTTGGGCACGTCAAGTCTAGACTACTGTAATAGTCTCTTGCATGATCTTCGAAACTGCAGTCCGATTAATGATTAGGTTTCAAGAAACATCATGAACATTTTACTCAAATCCAATGAGTTGTACTGGTTACCAATCCATTATCGTATTAATTATAAGATAGCTCTATTTATCCTGTCAAATTATGACATGGTATCATGAAACGATTATATTTCAAATCTAGTGTTACTTAATACACACCAAGTCGGTGGTTAAGACCTTCATCTGAAAATTTTCTTTCCCATCCTCCAATTTCTACGGATAAGTTCTATGGCAACAGATCTTTACCGTGGCTGAACAGACTGCCCTGGAGGTCTGGAACAGTCTGCCGGCTAACGTACATTTCATAAAGGTGGAATATGAGTTGTACTGGCAATCTCCTGATAATCCTTTGTTCCTTTGTTGTAACACCTTTGGTCTTTGTCAGTGTTTTGAGGAAGACAAATGAGGGGAAAAGATCACCTGTCACAAAATCTGAAAGAGAAAAATGCTCTCATCTTCCAGATAAGTTGAATATGAAAACTGTCTCAACAGTTTTGTTGGCTCTACAAAATTCAGACTCTCCAAGAAAGCATAGCAGTTAATCACCATTACTTCAAATCAAACAGACCAATGGCAATGGATATAACTATCCATGTAAACATGGGGCTTAAACGATATTTTCTTGTAGCGGTTATGACCTATTCTGCTTAATTTGATTTTCTCTGACAAATTTTCAACTCATACCCCACCTTTACCGAAACTTTTACAGTTGTTTAAATTGATGTCTGCTCTTGTATTTTATGCATTTTCGGGACTTTACTTTGTTTCCAGTTTTGATTTAATCTGTTTCTTTTTTGGTGTACTCTGTAAATTGCTTGTTTTGTTTCAGCTTTTCATTGTACAGTGCTTTTGCAGTTTTATTGGAAAGCGCCTTACAAATAGCATTATTATCATTATTTACTACGAAAAATAACATAGACAAAAAAAAATGACAAGAATAGAAGGAAATTTGTAAATAAATGATAAAGCAGTCTGTTATATATGTTGAATGATAGGTATATAGAATTCCTAATATGGCACTGCCATGAGATCTGTTTAATATCGACGTTAACGTAACGACACAAGGTGTGAGAATACCCGGTCTTGCCTCTTGTCCTCTTCAACGCTTAGAAATAAGATGAAGCTTACAAGAAATGCATTTCAAAACAACCGAACACGTATTGCAATACCTTGAATGTAAGACACTGAACGAGACAACCGTTCTGAATTCCTTCTCCAAACGTAAGAAAATATTAACAAAACTATAAATTAAACAGAAACATAAATGGACTTACATCTCCCTGTAATTGTACTCCCGGTTGAAACAGGTGCGACGCATATCAACAAACCCAGACTACAATCTTGAACAAAACCAAACACTGTTGACACTTTGGTTTAAAAAGTTAACCATCCCCGGTCACGTATGTCAATTTAGACATATTGGTAAAACATTTAACCAGACGGTGGCCAAATGTAGCCACATATTTGCATTTGCATATTAACTTTGCACAGCAACCTTTATTGCTGAATTTAAAATATTAACCTCGGTAATTATTAACCAATATATCTAATTTGACATACGTGACCAATGTTGGTTAACTTTTTTATCCAACGTTCTAAGAGTGTACGTTGCGACTATTATCCTAACTTTTAGTTGGGAGATAACATGAAACCCGGGGCCCCTTTCCATTGTGCAATAGGAGTGAATGTATACTGTGAACAGTAATCCTGTAGCCAACATTGAAAAGGAAAGCGGGGTGTCCGAGGAGTTTTGTCTAAGATTGTCTGAGTTTCTTCAGCCAGAAATTTTGGAGCAAGTTGTTGAGAAAAAAAATGCTCATTTTTAGACAAAGTGAATCAAAAAAAAAATCGAGTAATCTAGGTTAATCGAGGATTTCCAAATTAAAGTAGTCTGAAGTTAACTAAGAACACAAAAAGTATAATTTTTCATCTTGGAGTTTTATTTGCTCATGTGTTTTGTTGAACGGGTTACCATAATGAATAGACTTTGTCATGGGTTGGCAGTGAATGCGGCCGGAACGAAATGGTTCTCTAAAACTTTCATTGGTAGCTGTTGTATTGTATGGCGTTGGACGAGGAGTCTCACTCCAGTTGCAGAATGGTGGTAGGCAAACCAGTGAAAAGATGTCATTAAAATCGCCACATTTACCAATGGGCGTTAACAGAAAGAACTGTTGATTGAGCTATATGTTAAAATAATGATAGAACGTTAGTGAAGGGTTGTTTTTGACATGTTTTAGCAAATTCGACCTTTGTGACTACATTTTGCACATTACACGAAGCTGATAACATACCTTATCTGTATTCTTGTATTGGACGCCATTTTCCCACGTTTTGTTTAAATTTTGCTTTCAAACATTTGGTAGAACGTGTGTTTCATATAACCTTTACTGTCGGACACTGTTGTTAAGTCAGCGTGGATGAGGGTGCCCGAGTTCAATTCACGGTATAACCAGATTGTTTTTCACTGGTCAATCTTTCATTTATAATTTCAAATGTCTGTCAAATTCTCATTTCTTGTTTATTTATTTATTTATTCATTCACATATAATATATATATTCATATATAAGTTAATGTATTTATTAATACAATGGTACAGCTCTAAAGAGAAAAATGCATAATGTGCTCTCAAGTTGAAACAGCTTAAAATGACTAACATATGGCAGTGCACCTGTGTATATGATTACTGTACTGTGTACAGTAAAATAGAACGGGCCTCACAATGTAACCGTTTTATGAATATTAACAAGCGTCCATCGATTAAATTGGAACATTTGTTATTTTCTTATGCATAATATTAACACACTTTTTCATTAAGTTTTACCCACAGGTCAAGCGCAGTATTCGTTATGTGTAGTTAATTAATACCAGATACCACGTCATCATTGTGGACAATTTGTGATAAATTAACACATATACATCCGTCTTCTTAAACTGACTGCCACAAGTTAGTTTTTTCTGTTTCTTCGGTGCCTGTTGCCGTCGTTTCAATATCAGCGTTTGAGTGCATGCGTACCGGTATCTCCATAATAACATTGACATAATCCACAATAACAATATTACAGTAAACCAACTTCAATATAGGCCCAAAATATGCCGGATGTGCACTGCTAATATTTCCTTTTGAAAGAGATGTCACCCTATTTTGCCGTTTAACCCATTGCAAATTGACCCATTTTCAATTGGCCCTGTTTGCTTCTGACCTGCTAAAATTGTCAAAAAATCTTGGACGAATTGTTGGGCCAATTTGCCATACTTCCTAAATTTTAGTGGAGAGGATAACAAGAAACCCCGCACCCCTTTTTAATGTTGCGTTATAGGAGTGAATGTATACTGTAATCCTGACGTAGCCAACATTGAAAAGGGGAGAGGGTGCCCCAACGGGAGTTCTGTCCAAGATTGTAGGTGAAGCGACATGCTGTACATAACTTAGCATAAGCCGTTCCCTATTCTCGTTCCTAATTAGCATAGCCACTTTCCATTTCTTCAAGACTTGACGGACAAGCATAACGCAGGTTACACACAGTTCTCTTCTGTTCAAAATTAAAGTGACCGAAATCACCCACACTCCGTCACCCCATATACATTGAAGACCTTTCTTTGTTCAGCTTTATATCCTTCAATCATATGTCAATGACTGGCATTTCTGATTACGTAACACCCTTTCACTGAAAATTCCATTCCATGTAAGACAGCAGTTTCGCTGGGAGTTGACGAAGAGACAGCCATTACAAGCAAAATGATCTGACAAATGATCTGCACAATGCGTAAAAATTATATCCTAATTCAAAAGGGTACCAGGAATTCACTTGGATTTAGGAAGCCTGAGAGCTACCGGAAAACTCTCTTAGTCTGTGTGGATTGTAAAAGGTATCTTTTGGATAAAAGTACCCAAGGGGAATCAAGGGGAATCTCTCTTCCCAGGCTCGGAAAGTAAGTTCTTGGAAATTGTAACCTACCGGCACTGTCAGTATTTTCTTGGAAGAAAAGCAATTAGGCCTACTTTGAATTATTGACATATTCTCAAAATATGGTCGCCTCTTCAATGGTCAAATTTGGCAGTGACAGTTTTATTATGGACTACATGGACAATACATTAACTAATAACGGGCATTTGGCAACAGGCATTAACAGCTATTTCTTTCAAGTTTTTCTCCTCTGTACAAAAGTTTGATAAAATTTGTACATTTTGTATCGTTAGTTGTTCGCAACCCAGCAGGCCTACTTCTGTTGCGAACTATAAATAGATTTTCATCGAATGGAAAACAACTCACGCCAATGGAGGGGAGCTAAAGACGCTGGCTCCCTCTCCAGGGTGTCACTGTCATAGTATTAGGTGATTCTTAAATCATAGATGGTACTGTAGTAAACGTCCTCTCCACAAAGGTATTTGTTGCCCTGTGCTGTATAGCGTGGTATGTATATCATACTGAAAACAGTATTCTAGGCCTAAATAAACGTGGATGATTGATTTATTTATGTTATTACAAATTTGTGCATGTTTTTTGTGTAGGCCTGATAGATGATTTTTAAATTCAATACAAAACAGAACATTGCCTCAGATATTAATAGTATTATTCAGGTTTGTTGTTGATCTGGGTGTGGCAGGTATGACATACATTTCAAAAATGAATGCACTTGCCAGATTAAAACTTTCTCGGATTTTGTTGGCATAAAACCCTGCACAAATCTTGATGCTATATGTCGGGAACACGTGCATGGTAGCTGGGTTGCAAACAAAATATCTGGAAAAAAGAAGCTTGGACAGATCTTGATGAAGCGATAAACAGGTATCTTCATGGAACTATCTCATGTAAGTTGTGTACATAAGAAGACTGTATAATAAATACAAGATCCCTGCCACTTCAAAGATCATAGGTCAAGGGTATTAAAGTTTGGAGGCATAAATGGAGTCATGGCTTATGAATATTTGGGTCAGTTGCCTACCCTCTGATGCACACCTTACCATCTGATGTATCGTTCCACATGCGGTGAAGAAAATTCACTGTTTTTCTTAGAGGTCAAAGGATGGTATGGTGTCAAGCTGTGTTAAATTGTGTATTACTTGTATACTAAGTGTAGCGTGGTGAGCACACTAGCTTTGTCGTATCGCAATCCTTATATATGCAGGCTATTACACTAAGAATATGAATGTTGCTCACTGGCAGGTCATATTCAGTTAGACATACGTTACATCTCTACAGTGAAGTGTATTCACGTTATCACAGTCATAACGGAATAACCGTTACCAAGAATCTTAATTCCTTCCTGAGAAACACGTAACTCAAATGTTTATTAAGTCAGAGATGCGACTGAGTCATTGTTTGCTTTCAAGATCAATCATTTTGGTATTCCGGATTTATGTTGGCAAACAAATTCGTTTTTATCTCCAAAGGTACATATTGTATGTTCAATCATCATTTTTATCTCATCGCCCTATAGGGGCTAGATGAGATATTGTAGTCACTTGGCTAGTGGAGCTATATATTGTACTGTGCACCCATGGGAGAATGGTTGACATGGAAACGCTTGGAATGGGTGAGTAGCGACACCCCAGGGGTACCCCATGGTAGAGTGACCATGGGCACAGGAGGGTCCTGTTGGGTGGTATAAATGAAAATGTGTCCGTGCCAATGTGCGTGTGTGTGTGCGTCCGGACCTGTCCAAATTGTGGTTTTCCAGAATAGTTTGAAAAGCATATGATCAATTAAGTTGAAACTTGGTAAGGTTGTGCATGATGCCAATAAGTGCAAGATGTATTAGCTGTATGGTAAATCGAGTCAAATTTGCTGATTTTTGAGAAAAAAGTCCATTTTGCCCCAAAATTGCTATTTCCAGCATATCTTGAGAATTATTTGAGCATTTAATGCACAATTTTGCAGAAGCTTACCTGAGAATGAACAATTTCAAGGTATACCACTTTTGTAGTAAAAAAAAGTGAAATTTCCTGATTTTTTAGAAAAAAAGCTTGTTTTGCCCCCAAATTTGTATTTCCAGCATATCTTGAGAACTATTAGATCAATTAACTTACAGTTTTGTAAGTACTTACCTGAGAAAACATTGTTCAACATAATATTACTGTAAGGGTAAATCGAGTCAAATTTGCTGATTTTGAGAAAAAAAAGTCAATTTTGCCCCAAAATTGCTATTTCCAGCATATCTTGAGAACTGTCAAACCAGTTAACTTCAGGTTTTGTAAGTACTTAGCAACAAACTATTACAAATTACCATGTGCACTGAGGCCCTGTATTGAAATCAATGTGCATGTTGGCGATGAGATATGCAACTCCGTGGATTGTCCTCATGTTTTAAGTTGTGAGCAGTTAGAAGTTGTCTCAGCCACTGGCTTATTAAGCTGAACAGAATGCAAGGATGAGCGTGATTGTTGAACGTAATGTTAGTATGCTGCCTATGCAGGTAGTTCTCAGGTGTTACTGTGCTCATTGCATACTTCTTCCGTTACATGAACGGCAGACATATCGGTTGTTTTAAGCATCACTGTCACTGCAGACTGGGAAGTCGGGGATCGACTTTTTACAGGGTCGAGGAGTGGTGTCTGCAGTGCGGATATCCACTCCAAGAGGCAAATTGGTCCCAGATTGCCACGTCCATTGTAAATATAGAAACATAAACCAACTTTAAAGCAATTTTTTAACCTTTCAAATTTTCATTCAAAATCATCAATATAAACATGCAGCAAAGAATTGCATTTCCAAAGGAACAGGCGCTGCGAAACGAAAAAAAAAAAAAATATTGGGAACGGTGTGTGAATGAGGGTGGGAAAATCAGAGCCGTAGATCTCTCTATCTAGGGCTGTGAGGACTGTTAGGGTTCCTCTCTACATAGTGACCCTAAGGACTATCTAAGCAGAGTGCAACCATCAGTTGCCGCAGAGAGCGAAAGTAAAATTCTGCCTTTTCAATTCCCCTAAATTGCATTTATCAAGTGTTCTGTACTGCATTTACCAAGAATTGAAACATAAATCTCACGTCTGTGATTTGAATTATGCATCACTTATTCCACTATCACTTGGGAGGGGTGGGAAAACTAAACATAGTTCTAACCCATTACTTTGTTATTGAGAGAGGCAGAATCCCACGCCCCTTATCCTCCCGTTTGACCCCCACTGCAAGAGAATGGATATAAACAAAACTGCAGTGAATGGCTGGTCTTATCAAAACTAGATAATTTGAAAACAAAACAACTTTTGAAGTCGTCCCAAGGAATATCAAAGGAAAACTTACTACTAACAGTGGCCTACATCGGTGAAGGTCTGGTTAAAGGGAAATAACGCTTTGTTTTGTAGAAAACATTCATATTTTTAAACTAACGTCTGTGAACAAGATCGTTCAAACTAAGAAAGAACAGTAGTCTTTTTCTTCGAAAAATAGGGCTCTTTCAGATAGAAATACAGGTACTTGTTGCTCAGCAGTATTTGTTCACCCAAACTTTCCAAAATTCAAATGATGCATTTTCCGTTACGTATACATAATGTTTTAAGGAGATGAAGCTTTTGCAGATTTTTTTTGGTTAGAATGTATGGTTTAACAATGATTAAAGCTTTTTTCTTTGTATGACTTCTTGGTGTATTCTAAATGTCGTATTTGTCTTTAAACTGCATTGGCAATGTATGAAAAAGTATTCGGTTGTTGTGGAGTGATATCTGAAAGAGAATACAGACTAAGTGGACGTTGACTTGGGGAGATGGTTGCTCCCTCTCCCTTTTGAGTTTTTGCTTACGTGGGATGTCTTGCAAGGAAGAAGTCCCGGGGGAGGGATCAAAAGGGCGTTTCTTAATTTGTTTTTTAGGGCCTCAAAGCATGGTGGATCGAAGTTATAGCATGGCACTGCAATTAGGTACCCAGGTTTGTGGACGGAAGGATTATGATTGTGGGAAGACTAAGAACAGCGCCACTATCATTTGAAACCAAGTACCAAAAAATGTTTTGATAAAAAATACTTCCAGATATAAAAAATACCCCGAAGTGGATCAAACGCTGTTGAAGTGTCACAACTCCCCACACTCCCTATGGCTATACCCCCTGCTGCTATACTCTACAAAACCTAATGCTCTACCGGGACCTAACAGGAAAACGTAAGCTAGGATTTCAGTGTCCTAGCATCCTGTTTCCAATGAATGATGTGCACTGACTGCCTCGTGGAATGTATCTTTAACTGAACGAATTTTAATACAAAATAATGTGAACCGAGAAGGAATTGAAAAAGAAAAGAAAATTACTTCATTTTTTTACCTATATTGCTGAAGCGGATCCATAATTTTGGGAAGGGGTCAAATTTTTGCTAGTGTAATCTAAATGCAAAACGGTGCTAGATTTAAAATGATTATATCTTCAGGAATTCCTGTTTGACTTTTTCATGGTGGAAATATTCTTAATTTTTTCTTTGTGGGTAATTCAGATATTTTCCTGGCACAGCTATTGCATCTTAGTCCACAACTCATGCCCAGGTCACAGTAAATTGTATTAAAGACTGATTTGGGGAAGGGGTCCCCCCTTTGAAATTTTGTTTCCAACATAGGGTGGGCTGGATGCAAAATGGTGTTACATTTGATGCCATATTTGAATTGAATATTTTCTTCAGGAATTCATATCCTTTAGGCGATGGTTTTATTTTTTCACCTTTCTTGGTGATTCTGGCATTCTTAGATCCTTCTAGGTAATTCCTTTTTCTTTCTTTTTCACCTGGCACATCCTTCACATCCCAGCCTACACCCCTGCCTAGGTCATGGTGATTAGAATAAACAACTGATCCTGGGAAAGTTTTCTAAGTTGAGGTGTTTCCCATCCCCTTTAGAGTTTTCTTTAGCAAATGGGTATCACTTTATATAAAATGCTGCAATATTTGCGCATTTTCATATGAAATGACTGATAATAAATGTAAACTATCTCAGTTTTTTTCGTTACATTTCTTTCTGGGTATTTTGCCATCAGACGGTTTAGAGAGGGTGATAACGCATGTCATGAGTGTATTATTGAGACGTCCAATAGTAATCGAAAACAGTGGGACTGATACTAGTGTTTTAGTGTGGGATGTTCATCAAATCGTGTGTCACTGCCGCTGTCAATGAGTTTGTCTCAAATAAAGCAATCCACAGAGTGAAATCTCTCTGACAGTTTAATTCTGTGTCAAAGGTATAAGTATATATGATATGCTTTTGTCTCACATCATGTGTGTCCACTGCATTCATGATATGTTGAAGTTCTCAGTAGCATCGGTTTCAGATTGATGGGTCCACATAGTGGGATGATAATTTCTTTTGTGAGTTACTTTCTGCTTCCGTTCTCCCAGAATTTCCATCCAAATCAATTGCATGACCTCGGGTAAGACACCAACGGTACAGAGAGTCAGGGCACAAAAGCCTGAGATTGTGGAAAATTAGAGGCGAAGCCTCTTGAACCCAGAGAGCAATTTTCTGTGGGCCTGGTTACCCTGGTAATAGACTGAAGTTAGCAATCCAATTTAAATGCATTCTTCATGAGAAACCAAAGAGGATAAAGCTCCTAGTGATGTATGGAGTTGACCTAAGTTATACTGTGGTCCATTTGAGTTATAAAATTATCAGAGTACCAGAATTCTGGGTAACAGAATTTAGTGACTCTTCACGGGAGTACTAGTACATTGAGGTAAAAAATATTTAATAAAGTTTCACTGAAACTGCACATCGGCAGTTCTAGTGCTCTAATTGGATAGGGCTTTGCACTGTTTTATGGAGTTAGAAAAAGTCAACAATTTCTGAAGGGGGGGGGGGGCTTAAAAACCCTGTAGTGTAATCAGCTGTTCAATTTACCGTTGATTAAAAACTTCGTATTTTCCAGTGCAGTTAAGTTACAAATGTGAATCCTGTTATTCCGAGTGAATGTGTGATAACCATTGTGAAAGCTAGGCCGGAAGGTTTACATAGGGGCAACGTCATTCTCTGTTGGTAGTGGGACACAGTATTAAAAGTTCTACTTGGTGCGTGGATTCATCACACTTGGCAAAGAACCTGGCTGCAGTATATCTATTGAATGCCACTTCACCACTTGAGACTTGATCTCAATTTGTATGTGCATGAAAGTCAAGCACCGTTTCCTGAAGTACCCAAAGAATGACACTGAAGTTATGACCATGGTCGTATATTGTAAATGACACGCTGCATGTCAGTGTGTCTTTCCTTTATCCCATTTCTGCTCTACTACCGTCTAATTCGATGTATGTTTAGGGAACTCATTTCTACCCAGTGTAGTGTCATCCTCAAATTATCTTTGTACAATGTAACAGTCCGGAACATAGCGAAGATTTAACTCACGTCTCGAGTACAAAAGGTTTGATTGCATAAATGGAAAGGAGGTGGTGTGGGAAGATAGGAATTGATACTCAGAAGTTTGAAAATGGTACGTACGTAACACTCCTCCCTCCGAAAAAAATACATTAAAATTACATGTTTGAGGACGGCCACGAAAATAGTCCCTCTGGTCAATTCCAAGCCATTGATCACAGATCTGACGTTCTTAAGTGCACAAAACGGTCCAAAAGCCACTTCAGAACCCCCTAAATAGGGGTGTTTTCACACTTAATCACATATTGAGTACATGAATAAAAATTTGCAAGTAGATTTTTGCATCCCCTTGATAAGAGATAAGCAATTCTTAAGTGTTAAAACTGGTGCAAAAAGCTTAAGAGCCACGAAAATGGCACATTTAAAACACACATTGAGTACATCAATGAACCTTCACAGTTGCATTCCTTACATGCCCTTAATTGATAATAGATCTGAATTTCTAAAGTGTTCAAATTAGTTCAAAATCCACCTAATATTGCGTAAAAATTCCACTGATGATTTTTTGGTCCTTTAAAAAACATACAGAGGACGATATAACTTGTGAAAACCGTTATCCTGCCATTAAAAAGGGCACAAAGAGAATCTGCTTAAAATGTAAAAATGTGATATTTAATTGCTACCCGTGATTTTTTTTTTTCACTCCGCAGCCTATTAGGAGCTGTACCGGTCAAATTTGAAAGGAATTCTCCACCATCGCTTCTTATGTCTCTTAAAAAGATGCAAACATTATTGCAGTCACTTGTAATTGATAGGCCCCTATGCCCAGAAATAGACATATCATGTCGAATTGAAACCGTCATATGCAAGTTTCTCTCAATCGTATTGGACGAAATCATATCTCCACGAAATCGACATATGCTTATTTATCCACATATGACAGTCTTTTAAATGGTGCATATGTCAATTTAAATGGGCATCTGCCAGTTCTCGTAATTCTATTAAACAAAGACGGCAAGAAACTAAAATGTTAGTCCAAAATACACAGCTAGACTTTATCTAAAAAAATGAGATCGATAAAAGCACAATGGACTACACATCCCGTACAATCACAAAACTCAGGGCATTTGTAAAACAGAGACAGAGCTAAACAGATCCAAGCAGAGTCAAACAGAGCCAAACAGAGTAATGGAAAACTGTGCAAGTAGCAATATGTACAGTTGTTTTTACCCTTCGAATCTTCCGATTTACTAGATTTTCAAGTCCCCCCCCCCCAACTGCTCCAGACTGGCAAGGCTGGGTTGACATCGCAGTAAATGAAAGTCAATGTCGATGCCTTCGCACACATTTCAGACGATCAATACTCTTTCCAGAAAGCCATCTGCAGCGATGTCGGGCGGAATGTCGGCTGATCAACTATAGAAAAGGCAACTACGTAGGAACGATTCATCTATAGCTAGGTACCAATAGATAGTTTACAGCAACACCATGATAGTAGGGGTGACCTCAGCCCTTCCAAAACACAAACACACAAAATTGTGTCGACATTCTCATTGAAACTACAGACCTCACACGGCGATGATGTAAATGTACAGCTGTTCCGAAGTGTATGTGAAAAACATGAAAACATGAAAACGTGTAAGATTTTCCCAACACATATTGCTACTTGCACAGTTTTTCATTACTCTGTTTTAATCTGTTTGGCTCTGTCCATGTTTTACAAATGCCCCAAACTCTCACACCAGTAATTTCGTGCTACCAAAAGTACACCAGTTTCCACCCCCACGGCTAACTCAAAGTTTTCTAGCAGGCCAATAATCTAGTGGCAACAGGTCACCCACAGAGAAAATTTCTGAATTCGCAGACTATTTCTTGACACATACGTGAAAGACCCAAACCACATGTTAAAAGATTCACTCTACTGGTGTACTAGACACCAAAATCTACAACTCAAAAGAGGGCGCTGTTTTGGGCACATTTAAAGCACTTGTTGAGTACATCGATAAAACTTTGCAAAAACATTTTTAGCATGCTCCTGATGATAGATCGGCAATTTTTTAAGTGTCCAAAAGACATAGATCATCGTTTTTACAGTACTAGGGTCACAGAGGATAATGTTTTGACAGATAGTATCCTTCTTCCATAGTTAGCCATGTACGTTAGTCTTCAGGGAATACACACTGTGCCCGCTTATTTGTGGCTGTCTCATTGTTTTCTTGTATACAAAGGCATGACAGGAAGAACAAGAGAAATGTGGCTAACAGTACAAGGTGCGACTGTTATCAGTTCAATTCAATGTAGCTTGCTTTTCCTCAGCATTATGACCACACAAAAGAAGTTAGAACTAAATTTTGAAGATACATTATCGTTCAATAGCCAACATGTTTGAGAATTTCTTACTGTGAAAATCTCTAGATAATCCAAGCCTTTTAAATTAACATGTTGTTACTGGTATGTTTATGTTTTTCATGTTTTAAAAACAGTAGCCTGGAACTCTTGTTTTGAGTGAAACCCAACTGGTTTCCAATGAATATTCAAATTTACTGGCGTCATTTCTTTTTATTACAACAAAGAGTCTATCAGTTAAGCTTCTTAGGGGGGAGGGGTTAGTAGCGCCCAAGAATATGTGACTATTGATCGTGTTTCATTGTGCACTCATTGTCAATGGAAGACAGCAAGATCTGGCTGACCGCTAGTATCAATAGTAACTGGCCAACAATAGCGCCGAATAATAACAGGAAACAAGTTTACCAGTGAACAATTAAAGGTAAACAGAGAGCAAAATCACGAATACTCTCCTCATTATATCCTTCTGGAGTGCTAAATGCACTAAATGAATGGAATTTAAAAAAGAGACGAATAATATAATGTCAAAACTCTCTCCACTGAAAAGGTAAGCAGCCATGGTACACAAATTCGAAGCCAAGCATGGAAACAGGTAGCATATCCCTCCCATCCCCAACCCAAATAAAAGATCTTTACGACTTACCCACAATGTCTAAAAGTAAATTGACGTCTAAATCCTTGTCAAAGCTTCCACCCTTACGATATAGTGTACAACTTCGGCAATTTCAAGGCGCTTTCAATTCAAACATACCATGATCACTAAGATGAAATTTTAACTATAGATAATAGCTTAAACTTCTGTATCCTTATTTAGGCCTTCTTTTGTTAAACATGTTCTACTGTAAATGATCAAGTCATCTCCTTAGACGAAATTGCCAACAAGTGGTGCCACAAGACGGTTTTAAAACTTGTACAGTTTGGTTTTAAAAGTGGTATAAGAGAAATTTACACGTTTTAGAAACGTTTCGTGTTAGTTTACGTGATGAAGTCGCCACCCCTACCCTATTCAACGACGATTTTTGTTGGTTGTAATTTGAAGACTTTTACCAAAAAGTTTCCCATTTTAAGATGAAACCGATTTAATTTTCCTTGTAATTAGCATTTGATAGGAAAGGTCTCAATAAAAACAGACAAATATTCAAATTTACTGGAAGTTTGACTTATTTAAACCAATTTTTTTTTAAGTTATATTTTTTCCTAATACTAATGGGTCTATGAGTATAGCTTCTTTTGCGATTGCTTAGTAGGTTTTAAAATTGCCATTTTGCTGAGTAATAATAGCCAAATTCGAAATTTTTATTATTTCGAGATCCACTAGTCTAGAGAGTCGAGATTGGATTAAGGTTAGCTCCAGTGTATATTAGTATAATCGATACTCAGTATTGTAGCCTGCATGCGATGTTTTTAACTAGTACAAGCTGTATTCACTCTTTCCAGTTGAAATCATCGACCGTGGCTTGCCCGTTTTGATGTTCTATTTAGGCAAAATGACAATTTTCCGAATTTCGTCATTTTGACAAGATATTTTAACTCCTCAAGATAACAATTTTCCGAGTTTTGCCATTTTGATGAGATGTTTTAACTCTTCAAAATGACAATTATCGGAATTTTGCCATATTGTCAAGATGTTCTAGTCAAACAAAATGAAATTTTTCCAAATTTTGCTATTTTGATTAGTTGTTTTAACTCTGGAAAATGACAATTTTTCAAATTTTGTCATTTTGAAAAGATGTTCGAACTTGCCATTGATGTCCGAGTTTTACCATTTTGACGAGATGTTCTAACTCGTCAAAATGACAATTATCGGAATTTTGCCATTTTGTCAAGATGTTCCAGTCAAACAAAATGAAATTTTTCCAAATTTTGCTATTTTGATTAGTTGCTTTATCTCGGGAAAATGACAATTTTTCAAATTTTGTCATTTTGAAGAGATTTTCGAACTTGGCAAAGTGGCAATTTTTCGAATTTTGTCACTTTAACGAGATGGTTTAATTCGGCAAAATGACAATTTTTTTGAATTTGCCGTTTTGGCAAGTGTTCGAAGTCGACAAAATGACAATTTTCCGAAGTTTGCCATTTTGATGAGTTGACTCTGCAAATTGAGAGTTTTTCGAATTTTTCGAATTCTGTCACATTGACGAGATTCGGTAACTCGGCAAAATGACAATGTTCAGAATTTTAACGTTGTGACAAGTTAATTAAATCGCCAAATTTCCGAGTTTGTCATTTTGAAGACTTTATTTAAGTCTTTAAAATGTCAATTTTACAAAATATGTCAGTTTGCCGGGATGATTCTTTTTTCCTTTGCATGTCCCTTCTACGCTTCCACAGTTTCCTCGTAAACAGGGCTCCGTATCATGGTGCTGTCAGATGTCAGTGTAATGTAATATTCCGAGCATCTGTACTGACTCTGCAGAGGAGGGACTGCGACCATGTCACAGAGGTAGCCTATGTACACCCTCGGAACGATTATCACCTTTGCATGTATACTGTTGGGAGTTTGACTTACTAAAATCTGAACTTGCGAAACAATAAAATACAAAACTGTCAAAATAAAAAAGATAAAAAATCGGTCTTATTAAGCCATATCCCAACCACAATTTACAAAGAAGTCTCGTTCCCGTGTACATGATCCGCTCAACACAATGAGCTCAGTTGTAGAGCAAACCACTGAATGTGGATCAAGAAACATTGGACGAGAAAACTACCTCTCGAAAATGAGATGCGTGCTTAGGTACTGTCCAAGACGTCATGGACAGTACAATGGAGTTTGAAACCGTTGGTGGAATGTTGAGTTGTCCCTAACCATGTGCCACCGGGTACTGTTTGTAGTGTTCGTTGCTGTTCATAATCATTCTCAGATTTAACCACTTTAAACACACTTTGCTGTGCTCCTTTGCTATTCGTCACCAGATATACTGCCTTAGTCCGTCGGGCATCTACAATCTTGGACAAAATTGTTGGGACACTTTGTCGAATGTTGCAAATATAATACTGAATTTAAGGTGAGAGGATAACATGAAACCCCGCGCCCCTTTCCAATGTTGCGCTATAGAAGTGAATGTACCCTTTGAACAGCAATCCTACAGCCAAGATTGAACGGGGGCGTGAGGTGTCCCAAGGTATTTTGTCCAAGATTGTGTGAGTTTTTTGGGAGCAATTTTGGAGCGAAATTTCGAACATTTTTGGACAAGGTGCATCATAAAAATTAGTTATAGGGCCTATGGGTCTGGGGATTTTCAAATGAAAGTATTCTGAATTTCGACTATGAACATAACAAGTTTAATTTTGATTTGGGGGTTTATTTGTATATTTTTTGTTGAAAAGGAGTGATCATGAATGAATAGATTGCTTCATGGTTTTGTATGCGGACAGAGATAGTTGCGTTTAGAAGTAACATTTATGGGCAGCTGTTGCATTGCGTTGCAACAGGAGTGTTACTGCAATTGTAGAATGCTGGTAGGAATCCCAGTTATAATATATCCTGAAGTAGCTCCACTTTCTACCAATATGCGTTAAAGTCAGAACTGTAGATTCAGCTTAATATTGAAATAATGATAGAACGTTAGTAAAGGCTGGTTTTTTACATTTTTGGCCGCTAAATCAAGATTTGTGACTGCAATTTTTACATTGCACGAAGCTGGTAACGTAAGTAATCTCCAGTCTTGTAATCTACGCAATTTTCCCACGGGTTGCTTAAATTTTCGTGTCAAAACATTTGGTAGAACGTGGGTTTCATAAACCTATACTGTCGGACGCTGTTGTTAGGTTTAAGTCAGCTTGGATGGGGAGCCCGGGGTTCGATTCACGACATGACCATTGTGTTTTTCACTCCCCATTATCCATTTACAAACTCAAATGTCTGTCAACTTCTCATTTTTCATTCATTCATATATAACATAAGGTAATATATATACATGCATATTAATATAATGATATAGCTCTAACAACAAATATGTACTCTGAAGTCCGTTGAAACTACTTAAAATGACTGACATATTACAGTGCACCATGTACGGTACAATAGAATGGGTGCCACAATGTCACTGTTATGTGAATATGAGCAAACGTCACATTTATTAAATTTGCATTTTAGGGGTTTTATTTTGTTTAATGATAGTACACTTTTTTACACAGATTAACCTGCGCGTCAGTCCTAATAGTCAGTAAGCGTAGTTACTTTAATACCAGACACCACGTTATCACTGTGAACAATTTGAATAAATATCACATGTACATCGATCTTCTTCAACGGACCACTAACATGTTAGTTTTTTTGGGGGGGTGTTTTTTGTTTTTGTTTGTTTTTTCTTCGTTACCTGTCTCAATATCAGAGTTTGAGCCGAAAGTACGTCATTTGCATCATACAAAATGTTTTAAAGTGGTTTCCTGGTCGACAAGATGCATTGGATTTATAAAGTTACCTCCCCCAATGACTGCATTTTATTTAGCACATTTAGTGCAAATACATGGATTTGACTGACTTATTCCTCGCTTTTCTCCGTAATAACATTGACAACATTCACACAATAATATTATTACAGTAAACCAACTTCAATATAGGCCCCAAACATGCCGAACATGCACTGCTGATGTTTCTTGTTGCAAGGAATATCACCCCCATTTTGCCGTTTAACTTGTTTCAAATTGACAATTTTTCCTTTGCACCGCGCAGAATAGGTACCATGGTGACATTTGTTGGAAAAAAAATCCAGTGCTTTAGTAATTGCTTTGATGTATAGATTAAGACTCTGCATGCTGCTGGTAGCCCTCGCAGTACATGCCAAAGCAGCACATCAAATAATCTTTTGACTGACCAGCAACATAACCGTTGGGTAAAATGCTCATGTGAATAAACACCAGGCGTCATTTCTTAGTCATGTGTCCTGTTAAGAATTTTTCTGCTCATTGTAGGTTTAATTAATGGATACGGAACCAGTTATTAATTGACCCTGGCTCAGTTTCTGCGTATCTATAATTCACAATAATATAAATTGGCAGTGAAAAATAGAGTGAAAATGCTTCCTGTGCAAAGGCCGTCATTATCTCCCACCCCCTCCCCCATGAAACTGATTGAACATACTTCATTGATGTGAAATCCACCTTTAACACAAAATTCCAACTGGTATTTCAGATTTTAAGACCATCTTGGCTCTGACAGATTTTTTCTTTTGGGGGGGGGGGAGGGTTGGGGGGTTGTCTATAGTATGTGATTGGTCGAAGTGATTCACTGCTTCTCTGTGACTAAGACATGTCGATGACGCCGTTGTAGCTTTGGATTCTGAGATATAGAGATCGATTAGAGCATTTCTACTCAAATCTATTGATAAACATAGTTTGGCAATTCATGATGATTTTCAAAATGTTACACTTACTGGTCAGCCAGCAATATGATGCCAAAACTATCAATCAGGGAGGACACTTCATTTCGGAGAGGACACTTTTTTGACGGAGAGATAAAAGGTGAGGAAAAACCTGTGACCACTTCACTTTCACAGTAATAAGTCTCTTGAAATGATGCCTCAAAGATGCCAGAATTAACATAAAAAAAATAACTCAGAACTATGGAGGGTGTACTGCAATACTGTTGTTATTCTTAGGGGAATTAGAGACTATTTGGCTGTGACTGACACAGGTGACATGGATACATGAAGTATCGTGAGATATAGAGAGCAGTTCTGCTATGTTCCATTGTTTCGATAAACATAGTGGGTCTTCTGCATGCTGATGCTCAAGACAGAAAGTCTAATTATGATAGATTTTAATAAGTGATGTCAAATCATTGGTCAGAGAGAAGAAGACATTTTCATGGTTGCAGGATCATTGTTTTCTACATTGGCGTAAGAATGTCTGCAGTGCCTGTCATTTACAGATAGAAATTAACAAGTAGGCCTACTGCATTTTCAGTTCAACAACAAAAAATTTTTAAATTGCTCAACCAGTTCAATCAATCAGTTTTTTTTTTTTTTTTTAAATTCTTCATTTCCCTTGCAATAAACTGGCTCATTCACCCAAAATACTTTCCGCACACATTATCAATAACAACTGGATTTGGAAAATGATCTTTAGTATATGGAAGTAGAAAGCAAGTTTGCTTTAAAACTTCTCTGAATGCCAATTAACCTACAGTTAGAGTCCCCATTGCAAAACTTCAGAGAGGGTACTTTTGATGTAAAATGTCACATGCTTTCATTCAATTGATGACTTCATCACGCTCACTATGTTCAACACCAACTACTTGTAAAGGTTATCAGGCCCGTATCCAGGGGGTTCAGAGGGGTTCAGGGGGTTCATATAAATACCCCCCCCCCCCCCGAAGATCTGGAGTTCCTCTCAGCCTATGATAGTAGACCTATGTTAGGAACATATAACCTTTCTTTGCATGTGTCTTCGGCACTAGTCGGTCATAATTGTCGGGTAAAATGTTCCACTTGGGGTAAAATCGAACACACTCCCCACTGAAAAAGCTGCATAGGGGCCTGGTTAGCAGCCAAAGAAAGATGTCTAACAAGTATTATTATTTTTAAACAAATGCACATGTCACCCCCACCCCAAATAAAAAAAATAGTAACCGCTAGCTCAAAGGCACAGCAAAGACATCTGTCTTAGACCATGGTGAAAGTGTTCTACAAGTCAAGGATGTACACTATACAGTACAGTAAATGTTGGCCACAATGCAAAGTTCTGCAGGCCATGACCATGGCAAACTTTCTGGATTGTCTGGAGAGCCCTGTCTCTGCAGAAGATGTGATATGACCATGTGATGCAGCTCACGTGCAAGCATTACCATGGTAGCCCCATGATATGACATCCACAGAGCTATTATGTAGCTGGGTTTCACGCCAGGGACAATGACCACCTTTGCTCATTGTTGAAAGGAACTGCACCTTACTATTTAAGTTAACCATAGTGCAGCCATGCTGGTGCAATCTGTAAATATGTCAAAATTTTTGTGCACTCCGAAATGAAAAGATTTTGTCTCCATGGCCCATGGTTACACAACATGTACTTGAATGTGTTTCTATGAAGTCAGTAATTATTCCAGAAATTGAACAGGGTGCTCCGTACTGTACACAAGCTAAAGTGAAAAGGCTTTTTTTTCGACATATTTGCATTTATTTCAAGCGTTGTTGTGGAAGACAAAAAAGTTTCTTGGACTTTTTTTCACCGGTCAGTGTAGTGTACCATATGCTGTTGTACTTTATTACAAAGTTCGCAATAGAGAATCCCAAACAAATTGTTTAAATTTTGACAATAAGTGCAGAAATTTCAAACACAATTGTAAAGACAGCTTAGGTATTACAATGCTTTCGAAAAGGACAATTGTTTTGGTTTGCCAGTCACAATACAATGAGAATGTTCAAATGATTGAGACATAATGATAAATGTGTGATGGAACAGTGGTAGTACTATTCACACCATGGCCACGTTGTTAAATGTCGATGCTTATAAATAATAGCAACGAAATACTTTTTCTTCTGAGAGAGCACTTTTTGACGGAATTCAAAGTCTAGATGTTCAAACACATGACGATAAAAAACTGACGGAGTAAAGTTTACGTTAATAGTTCTGCAGAGTGCAGGACATATACTAAAGATTTTATGGATAATGCTTTTTTGGAGACTGGGCAATGTCTCGGTCTGTCTCATTGTCCCTGTTTCCGAGAGGACATTTTTGGACGGAAAATACTATTAAACTTTGAAGCGATTTCCCATGTTCATCACTTCTGACAATCTCTATCAGGTTTAAGTTATTTGATCATCTGGTTAAAGTTGCTACTTTTGCATTAGTAAGTCATGATTAGGTACTATTAGTGTGAATGATTTACCTGGTTTAATGTTCGCAAAAGTCAAACTAGACTGTACAATAATCCAAATATGCCTCAGATGGACCTATTTTGGACGTTTGATGCATTAGTTTGATCTTGTCGACGTACCATGATTGTAAAACAACGCGGCCCATTAGAAAAGAAATGCCGGCAACCATAATGCGACAAAGGGACTTCGCTCTGCTTGTTCTCCATCTGTGATACCTCCATTATAGGCTCAGGGAGAGACTCCCTGGTCGGATAACACTATTTACATTTAATTATATCAGGGAGGTGCCATTAGAAGGAGATACGACGCTTTGAAGTCAGGTGTACAACCGCCAAGTTTACCCAGTAATCTACCTTTGTACCGTGCTTGAGATTCCTATAGGACTAAAAGATGATTAGAAAGTAAATGCAATATGGTATCTGTCGTCTGCTAAATTTACGGCTAGAGTTAGGAGATTTCTGTACTGCAATAGCATTGCCAGTCGTCAAATGAATTTTTTTTTGCCTAGGTGCCGCTCGGTGCCGAGTAAGGCAGTACAACATCTAGGTTGTATGTCAAAACACAACAAGTAATCATGTCTGTCTATTTCAGGAAATTCACATCTATATTAGACTTCTGGCTCTTCAGTTCATTTGTATTTGTGATAACTTGTTAACAGGAACAAATGTCTTCTTTTACGTCAATTAAACAGTCGTTTCAAATTTTGTGCCACATTCTCTGAAACTGTTGGCGGCTAAACACCTGGATTGTCCTAAGCGATCTAATTGTCTAATGATTAGTTGACTTAAATGATGTTGCTAGGTGAATATTGAACTGGAATGGCCCAATAAAGGAATGAAATATCTTTGAGCCAATTAAATAGCTTAGGCTACCTTCTCTGGATTTGGTGGGTCTTAAAGTATTAGCAGTAATTAAAACTTCCGTCAAATCTCCTCCTAATAATATGGAGACAGTACATGAACACTGGAGTCTTGCTATTCATTTATGAGAGTTATTAAGTCTACATGTAACATTTACGCTAAGGTTAACCTAACAATTTTAAAGCTTTTGACATATTAGTGTTTTGACTCAGACATGCGCTGTATGAATCAATGATATATAATATTTAATACTGCTCACTCTACACACAAGTTGAAACATATGTGGTTTATAATGACAGTATATTTACATTAAGACAGAATGAAGGGCCCAGAGCAAACAATAAAGGCTAATATTCAATAAGTACCACTGAGGCTACTGTTGCAAACTTCAAAACCAGTAATACATACCATACTGATAGTGTATAAGCAGTGGGTTGCCAACGTACACATTGTTATACGGATATTCTACATTTCTTGTGCATTTGTAATCGATGCTTGGGGTGAGCAAGACTGTTTTTTTTTTTTTCTGGCCATGTTCACAAAGCAAAAGTATAGACAGTAAGTTAAACTTGGATTGGACACATTTAGAGAGTATAGGTGTGTCACATTTACTATCAGGGTAAGAACGATGGTAGAGAACCACTGAGTTCATGTAAAGGACTTTGCATGAATTGGTCCATCATCATGATGGTATGCGTTGGAAAGGGTTCACCGCCTGCTGGCATGTCGAGGTGGTTGGCATAGTGTTTCTTTTTATGACGGAGTAGGTCCGATGGGAACCGTCTGAAGTGTAGATCTCAATCATTGTATGGTTACGGTGTTTTCATTCTGACGTTTCTAACGTGATTCACTTGTTTCTTCAATCACCATATAGGCCAGTGTTCTTCTACGTGGGACAGACCTTCAAGTAGTCACGTAACGTACAGTGCCAGTCTACAGCAAAGAGAAGGCCACCTATAGTGTACCTTGTGTACTTTGACAATATGACAGTTGCTACGTGCTCCCAGCTGCAGCCCTGTATGGATGGGACACAATACGTATAAGTTTTCCTTGTTTATGGAACGATCATGTATTGGGTAATACATATTCGGTAAGTCAGGCCTACATGCATCTCAAGAAAGTAGCCACTTAGCAATTGTTTTCACTACAGGTAATTCATATTTACAAACGTTCATTGCAACTATAGCATTACAAGCTAACTGTGGTGGTAAAATATCAGTTCTGAAGCAGTTTTTATGTCAATGCACCTCAGGATAACTTACTAGTTCTGTCTATAAAAATCTTGCTATTTTCCACTTACAATGAATGCACCACGAAAAGCAGACGGTAGCCACCTATTGGAAGCTACTTACCCCTCCCCCTCCACCTGTCATCCTCCCAAGAAGCTCAGCGAATGAGACTTATTGTTGCAATAGAAAAAAATCTATGAGAGTAAATTTGAATATTCACTGAATTTGCTTTTCACGATTGGCTGTTTTTCACTCAAATCGAACTAGTTTCTTTGAAAAGGTAGTTTAATTCGGTGTCAATAAAATCGAGACCCTGACATCATTTTCAGAATATCAGAATGTCAAGCTGAGTGTGACAATATCTCTTTACATGTAATGTATTAAGATGAAGAACTAGATCAGCAATCATGACGCTGAATCATCTCAGTACCTAGCCTATCGCTGTTTAACGTTCGTCTGTAAAGATGTTCTGAACATGTTTGAAACAGTTCAATTGCGATTGAAGGGAGTAACAACGAAAAAGAGAGAAGTTTGACTATGGTTGACAAAATTTGAGTCTTCTGACTTCAGTTCATTTGCATGACCCCCCCCCCCCCACCTTGTTGACAAAGTAAATATATTCATTTCTGTTAATTAAAGGGCTGTTTCAGGTATACGTCACCTTCTTTGAAAGTGAAGGCGGCTAAACACCTGGGATCAAAGCATTGTTCTGAGCAAGGGGAATTGTCAGGACTAGTTGACTTAAATGATGTTGCTAAGTGAATGATATTGAACTGGAATCGCCTAATAAAGGAATGAAATACCTTTGGGCTAATTGAGCAGCTTGCCTTCTCTCGATTGGTGTGAGTATAATGGTAATTAAATTAAACATGCACCTGGCGTGTGACATTTTTTTTTCTTCTGCATTCGGTGTTGAAGTTGAGAATGCCCACACACAATGAGTTGAAAACCTCAATACTACTCTGTCCTCTACTATTTCACACTTCAATCAATCACAGCAAATCGAAGGAGGGGGGTAGGAAACCCAGGTCACACCAATACAAACAAAAGATGGAAGATAATTAATGGTATAAGTACAAAAATATGGGAGAAAATCTACCTTTTCAAGGTTTAACGTACTTTTTTGGTCAATATTTTGAGAAAAGATTTATTTTACGTATTTCCTTTATACTTAAACTAGTAACATCTGTTGTTTACATGTAAAGAAGAATGATGGACAAGTTTGATACACGTTGACAATGGATCGAGACACTGACATCATCTGAAAAGAATATCAGAATGTCAAGCATAGGGTGATATTATCTCTATCCATGCGATGTAGTGAGGTGAAAATGATGCCAGTAAATTGGATTATTCATTGAAACTTGCTCTTTACCCAAAACAAAATAGTTGCCTTGAAAACGTAGACGAATTTGTCTCAAATAAAAACAGAAGACTCGACGACGGTTAGTCTCCGATGCTTCTGTTAAGTTGTACATTAATTCAGACAAGGGCGTTCTCTGTAGGGAGTCGGAACCACCGTTCAGCAGGAAGATAATTAGGCTCTATCTTGTTTCATTCGCATGCTGATTCTGTCTCTTTATTAATATCTGTCACAACCAAAGCATAGAATGAAAATCAATGCACAAGTCAATCAGCGTACAGACCAACATTACAAGTAAATGTGTGTAGAGGAAGCTTAACTTGAGATACTCTGGGTCAAATATAGCAGGGTCCTCCACTGTTACGATTAACATCAAACTGCTAGGAGCAACTCTATCGGGATTTTTAGTAATGCAGTTTTTTTGGTTTTTTGTTTTTGAAAACTTGAATATTTTGAAGATACAATTGAGTCCCTTTCTCATCATGGTAATAATTTGGATTGCTCTAATTTACAACCCTTAAGCTATTTCGTAAGTCATTTAACTTATTTCCAGAAAAGTTTATTCAATAGTTTTTATCGTCTGATGATGTCTTCTCCGAAAATAATGTTTTTGAGGGTTGTAACGGGGACCGGAGGTGTAGCCAACCCCTTTTTTTGAGAAATTTCCTACCTACCAGTTAACCGTAGATGCAATCAGGTGCAATATTTGACGTCTTTGGAAGTCATAAAGTGTACTAGACCTGAGATGCGAAAAATTCCAACTGGTGTCCCAGATTTTCCGAATATCGTCGCTCCTAGACTTAAATATGAGAAGGTCAAATGGTACTTCAGATTTATTGAGAAATTTTTCAATTACCTGGTAACCTTTGACACGATATGGTGCAATATTTGGCATCTTTTGACGTCGTAAACTTAGCTAGATTGGGATATGAAAAGTTCTAACTGGTATTTCAGGTCCCCCGTTCGCAAAAGCTCTGGTTGTCCATAAAACTGCCTTTTAATGTTAAGGCATAATTTATGTTTCCTTGCAAACCCATTCTTGAAGACATCACATTCTTTGAACGGAAGTTTCCTTATCAATAGGAAGTGATCAAAGTGTTATGGAGGCTTCTTTAATCTTATATGCGTAAGCATGTATATCTTATATGCTTACATTTGCCTCTTTTACGAGAGGTTTAACATTATTCATTCTTCTGGAACCCTCATGAATTGATTTGGTGAGGTTATGGAAATTGGATGAAAAAATATTTAGTGAGAAGGAAAAGGCTCAATCTCGGTAATGATCTTTGATAAGGGAAATGCAAAGACCATGTCACACTATTACGGGAAAGTTGTGTGCAAGTAGCTCCCCGTAGATCGCACGGACGTATTTTCGCTAGACCCTGTTGGGCCGGGTTAGCTATATCGCATACACGCAAGGTGTCCCGTACATGCTCATTCACGCGCCACGAAGTTAACCCCCTTGAAAACTGTACGTTGTACTGTACGAGGAGCTGTCTGATTTCGTGTCAGCGCGTGCCAGATACACGGGGTATGGAGTGTGCTCTTTGCTGGCACGGAAAGGTGTTAGTACTGCCACCCTGCACGTAGCCCATCGCTCTTGCTTGGGAGCGTGGAACGAGGTATACGAGAGAAGTGAAGTGCTTCGTTTAAGGTTCAAGCAGAGATGCAGTCATGGGAATATGTTAACTCTGCTCATATTGCCTCGAATGTTTTTAGATGCATACGAAAAGACTAATTCTCACAGTGTGAGTATTCTGATAGTTTTTTTTTTCTAGTTTACCAGCAGCTTAGTTACGATGTACCACTAATCACCATGAGAACCTTAAAGAACAGACATGGCTGGATCACAGTGGCATGTTGTTTCATCCTTCAGGCATTGTCCCAGGGTTTAGGATCCTCCATGGGTGTCTTCTACATCCAATGGGAGCAAACGTTCCCTCAGTCATCTGCAATCATTAGTGCACTGGCTACATCGGTTTTGGCCACCATGCTATGTACAGGTATGTTTCCATGATCGCAGCTAATACTTAAGTCTCACCTGTGGCTGTTAACAAGAAACAGGCAAGTGGAAGAACTGAGAAAATCTAAACACGTTAAATGTACTATGGTTTAAATGTATAAGCAACTATCACCTCTGATAATTGTCACCATGTCCAACCATGGTATTCTCAGTTTCTTCTTTAGTACCCTTTCCATCGATTTCATCATGCAGTATCTTGACTGAGATCTACCTACAACTTATTCGTTCTTTTTTATCCTTGTTGTTCTGCTTCAGCACCCATCAGTGGCGCCATCACAAAGAAACTTGGAATACGGGCAACAATTGTAATAGGGGGCTGTCTTTCCTTTTCTGGATTCTTTTTAACACGTTTTGTTTACAAGGCTACAGTACTCTTCCTTACAGTGGCTCTAATGATTGGTAAGTGACATATGGCAAATACGTCTTTACGCCTTTATGATATGAAAATTGGGAACAAAAGCATATTTTTCGCTGATGATTTGACACTCATAAATCACTAAAGAAGACTGAAGTGCAACATTATCGAAACTTTGTTAAGAACAGGACTTATCTGAGACATAAATTGGTTATATTTTTGTTAGTCTGTTGTTTCTGGTAATAGTGATCGAAAAAAGGCCATGTCCATTTCTTTTTTTTTTAACACTTTTATAAAAATTAATTGATTTCTTCACTTAAATGAAAATAAAGTAAAGTGTTAAAAAATGGTAAGTCTTACTGGATTTTAAGGGGCGAATTTAAGCTTAATCAAACATAAATGAAAGTGATGTCCAGAAATATCCAACATCAAACGCCAACAAATAAATCCCGCTGTGTAAGCTAGTACAGTCATAGCTAGTGCAAAGAGAGAATACTATCAACATAATACTGAAGATAATGAAAGTATCTTTAATAGAAAAAATTCAAGTGTGAGTTATTTGTTTTTTGTCTCCACCCAATGTCGACGAGGTGCCACTTGTGATATGGAAGTCCTTGTCACGACAACATGAAAACTACGTTCCTAAATTTATCGTGGATATAGCTGAATTGGAAGAAAAGTTTTACAGTTGTAGAAACTGCAGACGAAAAAAGTTAGTTCTTGAAACGTACGATTAATTACAAACGTTTTCGAAGATTCACATCTTCTTCATTAGTTCATGAAATGTAATTCTTATATACACTGTAATTATTATAGAACAGCGACAGTACATCTGAGTTGTCAATATGTATGAATATACATCAAAATACGTGAAGTAGGAACGAATATCCATGTTGAATATTCAAACTACTTGTCAGTTTGTAGTGTCTTTACGAAGAGTCTCATCGCTTTTGACTAGATATAGAAATAAGACAAGCTACTGATGCTGTAGTCTGTACATCAACTAATGTGATCGTGGACATAGCACTGCCAGATCTATCTGAGAAGTGGAAGGTTTATCATCTCTTGTATTTGGTCTTACCAATCTAAGTTTGATTCCTATCTCCAAACTCATTAAATAGACAAAGTCAACTTTCGGGATCATAGGATCATCTTTCAATGCGAAATAATTACCGGTGCATATTTTGAAAGTATTAAATACAACGCAGTCCTTTGTATTAATACCATGAAGTGGTTGGTCAAGGAGTTTTTGAAAATCATATATGTATGACCAATGATTGGAACACTCATTGTGACGTAATTATCATCCTGATTATCTTTCCTTGGACAAAATGTCTTACTACGAAATGTATTGACAGAGTCATAAAAAATTCCAGTAGGATAAATGCTGTCTCAAGGAGGACATTTTATCATGGAACGAGGATCACTTACAAACAACAAAATCATTGCTAAGATAGCAACTTACTCAATATTTATAGTAACTACTATGTTGTGTTAAATCAAAAAGGCTGAGATCTTGATAGCTAGCTAGGCTACTGACGATAGTTGCGAATATCACACTGGCTTCAAATAAATAAATTGTCCGTGAATGTAAAGAAGACAAACGTATTGATATTCGAGAATAAACTGACCGATAAAAGGCGTACCTGTTGTTCTGGATGGACAACAGATGGAAGCATCACCACATACAGTTTTCTCGGTGATAACAATTGGTGATAAATTGAATTCGATGGAGCACATTGACAGAGTTGCAAATAAACTATCCAAGATAAGTGGAGTTAGTAATATACTAGAGAATACATTACGGCTACACCTAATTGTAATTTTGTATACTGAAACACTGGTCAATCCCTTGTTTAAAATAAAGCATTCTGGATGTTGTGTGGAGACATACCCACACAGCATCTCATGAAATCCTTGTAGAGCAATGCACAAACAAAATCAAATTTGCAGTACTGGCGTCCACCTATATGGAATTCAATGAATTTTCAACTGAAGCAACTAAATTGGCTGAATTAATTTAAAAGAAAATGAAAAAAAAAAGCTTGAAAAATAAATTGTACAAGTTAGTATTTGCAATCATGCAAAATCTAACCCTTTTCCTGTGTGTTTTAAATTGTATGCCTTGTGTTCATTTATTTTGATGCATGCCTAACAGTTTTAGACGCACAAGAGTACGACCCTCAAAGTATTTGTTTTATTTCTTCCGGCATAAACATAACTTACAAAAGATCGCAAAAATTTCAGTGTGTTATGTATAAATATGTTATCATAACTGATACCTCAATACGTTTTTTTTCATAAAGGACTTGGTTGCAGTGTGCTGTTCATAGCTGCCACGGTAGCAGTCAGCAACCACTTCAACAAGAATTTTACGACTGCTTCCGCAGTTTCTAATGCTGGTGCTAGCATGGGCATCCTTGTCTTACCGATATTGTTCGAAGTTCTGGTCTCGACATATGGTTGGCGAGAGGCATGTATGGTGGTGTCAGCCATCCAGCTTCATGTCTTTGTCTGTATGATGCTGATGAAGCCCCCACGAAAGTCATCCAAAACTGCAAGCTCACCTGTGAGTGACAGAGCAGAGGATAGAAAACTGAATGAACCGAGAGAGGGGACTGACGCTGAAACAAAGACCACGACGGAAAAAGAGCTTAGGCCTATATCAACTCTCGAAGAGACAGGGGCAGATTCAGAAGTCAGACGTAGTAACGGAAGGGAGAGGGACCCACAGAGCACAGATGAAATCTTATCCTCCATCGATGTAAGTGATGGTACAAACGATTGGAAGGATAATGATGATGAAGATGTAAGAAAGGATGAGAATGAAACCAGTGAAGAAACAAGCAATGGTGAAGATCATATTACAGAGAGGAGTGCGATGAGCTACAATGACAATAAAGGGGAACTATCATCAGAGACGGTAGGCAGCGACAAAATCATGCAGATGACGTCACTATATCAAGAGGCAAGTGATCATAAAAGTCAGGGCAACATTCAAATAGCGAAACAGGGCAATCATTTTCATCTTTCATTGCTGAACATCTGCTTGAGATGTTGCCTAAATGTTTTGGATCTTTTCAACATACGTCTCCTTTGGACTAATCCACAGTTTGCGACATTCTTGATTGGCATTTCGTTGGGAGGTTGGTCTCAGGGTACCATTCTACCCCATTTGGCTGCCCGAGCCGTTAGTGCTGGCATCAGTAAGCTCCTTGCCTCATCTCTTATATCTATCATCGGTGTCGGGAACCTATTCAGTCGATCTGTGTATGGATGGTTGGTGGACAGTGGGATCATACATCCTGTTCACCTTCTCTTTCTGGCCTATGCTACCACAGCCCTATCGTCAGCTATCGTGGCCTTCTCCACCGTCTACAGCCTCCTGTGCATTGGTGCTTTAGGGATTGGCATCGGTGTGGGCATCTATATCCCACTTACGCAGCCACTAGTGCGTAGCTTGGTTGGGCATAAAGATTTCGCAGGTGGTATTGGTCTGTGCCTCATGTCTGTCGGCATTGGCAACTTTTTGAGCGCAACCTTTGCTGGTAAGTTTCACATTTAAATTCTAAGCGTATTGATAAAAGCACATGTACACACGCCTACATTTCAAATGGTCCTGATACTGATCGAAGTTGATTTTGTAAGTTTTGCTGCATGTTTAAGTTGAGTTGTGAGAAGATATTTGACAGTTTGTGTGTGTGTCATTACTGCTAATGTAGCACATGCGTCCTGCAAAAATACGCATGAGCCCTGTAGAAATTATGAGTAGCTATTATATTGACGTCGAGACTTAGAAGCTCCTACCGAAGAGGACAAAGTTTCATATCAACATGTTAAAGAGGCTCATTGAGTTGTTTTGTGAAATTCACTCAATTTTTCTAAACCGATCAAGTTTCCTTCACATACTAATGACAAACAGTCAAATTAAAAGGATCCCAAAGTTTTACATACGTTGGAACATTAATGAGTGAGTAACCAACGATTAAATTTGGTTTTTGAAACTTTGTGACCAGACATTTTCACAATAGTACATTCACATGCACACAATCAGAGCAAGTAACGGTCAAAAATTCGAAAAAATTGACAGTTTTCATGTAACTATTGGATGTGAAACTTGATTAATTATGCTGATTGTGAGTATTGTCGTGTGTTTGTATACTTTAAAATCACCGCAATCTTTACTGATGTCAACTCAATGAGCCCCTTTAATTTTAAGTAGTTTTACAAAGGTTTCAGTATTTTAGTGAGCTTCAACTTTATAATCAACCCAGGCCGGGTATTGATGTTTATGTCCCTAACTATACTGACGGACATAGCAAAGTTTGTAAAGTTATACTTGATGAAATCAAGGTTAGCTCCAGTCTTTTTCTGACAATGTAGCACTTCAAATTATTAACAAACTGAACTGAAGTACACCAAAACGAGGCGTTACTGTATTCACCCGGAAAGCTGGTTTATGTATACCTTGCAGGCCCGTATGCAGCTTTTTCAGGGAGGGGGCTCGATTTTACCACAAGTGGAACATTTAACCCAACAATCATGACCAACTAATTAAAACTCTTTGTATATGTTGCTAACGTAGGCCTACTATCATAGGCTGAGCGGAGCTCCAGATCTTGTGGGGGGGGGGGGGTTCGTCCGAACCCCCTGAATCCCCCCTGGATGCGGGCCTGACTTACATGAGACTGTTGTTAATTATTAAAAATAAAATTGCGTCCCTTTCGAGATCAGTATAAGAAATGATTGTATCATATTCCAATAGGGATGATCTACGATTTGACTGGCAACTACACATACGTATTCTTATTACCGACTGGTGTTGGCACTCTCGCCTCCATCACAGTGCTGGTGAATCAGATAGTTTGGGGAAACTGGGTTAAACATCCTCGGTGGCCAACCAGAACCAGAAGAACAGATAAGAAAACATCTTTAGATGAAGAAGACGGTGTGAACCTGGAGCTTGATTCTTTAACAACTTGACAAAATGATAGAATGTAGAATCAGAGAATATTGCACTAATAATAACACAGAAACTCCGAAACTATAGATTTAGTAAACTCTACTTTAATTGTGTGTTTCCATCTCCCACTTGAAATGGAGCAAAATGTGATAGAGGTGGCTTTTAAAACGGTCTTGAATTGCGTTATTTTGACTGAAATTGCCAAAACTGTCTGGAATTCCCGACTTTCCTTGAGTTTCAATTGCTGACACTTTTGTTGGTATTTCCAGTGATGCTAAGACCCTTGGTATCACTATAGATCGTGCCCTGCAGATGAAACCCACCCAAACAACATGGAATCTGCATTTTCTTCTGTTATTTATAAGATTGGTCAATCAAACAAATATTTTGATCGTAAATCCACACAACGTCTTGTTAATGCTTTGGTACGTCAAGTCTAGACTACTGAACTAGCCTCCTGCATGAACTTCCGTAAAGCCACATTTCAAAGTTACGAGGTATACGAAACTGCAGTCAGATTAATTATTAGGTTCCAAGAAACATTATGAACATATTACTCAAATCCAATGAGTTGCACTGGTTACCAATCCATTATCGTATTAATTATAAGATAGCTCTATTTATCCTGTCAAATTATGACATGGTATCATGAAACGATTATATTTCAAATCTAGTGTTACTTAATACACACCAAGTCGGTGGTTAAGACCTTCATCTGAAATTTTTCTTTCCCATCCTCCAATTTCTACGGATAAGTTTTATGGCAACAGATCTTTTACCGTGGCAACCTGGAAGTTTTCGCACAGTCTGCCGACTGACGTACATTTCATAAAGCTGGAATATGAGTTGTACACTGGCAATCTCCTGATAATCCTTTGTTCCTTTGTTGTAACACCTTTGTTCTTTGTCAGTGTTTTAAGGAAGACAAAGGAGGGGAAAAGATCACCTGTCACAAAATCTGAAAGAGAACAATGCACTCATTTTCCAGGTATGAAAACTGTCTCAACAGTTTTGTTGGCCCTACTAAATTCAGACTTTCCAAGAAAGCATAGCAGTTAATCACCATTACTTGAAATCAAACAGACCAATGGCAATGGATACGAATATCCATCTATATAAACATGGGACTTAAAACGATACTTTCATGTAGCGGTTATGACCTATTCTGCTTAATTTTATTTTCTCTGACAAATTTTCAACTCATATTCCAGCTTTACCGAAACTTTTACAATTGTTTAAATTGATGTCTCTTGTATTTTATGCGTTTTCGGGACTTTACTGTGTTTCCAGTTTTGATTTAATCTCTTTCTTTTTTGGTGTACTCTGTGATTTGCTTGTTTTGTTTAGTTTTCCGTTGTACAGTGCTTTTTCAGTTTTATTGGAAAGCGACTTACAAATAGCATTATTATTATTATTATTTACTACGAAAAATATAGAAAAAACATATATAGCCCAAAGGGTTTCGCAGGTGGACCTGGCCTGTCCCTTCTAACTAATGGCCTTGGCAACTTAATGAGCGCATCATTTGCTGGTAAGTTGTATTCTGTAGCACGGTGTAAGTTTGTAATAGACAACAAACAAACAAATACAAAGTTAAACTATACGGATGTATATGTTTATGTATATGTATGTATATGACTAATATCATCCATACTGTAATGTGATGAAGTCACGTATGGAGGATATGTAGTTGTGAAAACTTTCATGGTTTCATTGGTTTTATTTCCGATGACACGACTGACTTGCCGACAGTGTTTTTCAAACAATTTCTTTGTAAACTAGCTTACAGACTATTTTCGTGAATTTTTAACATTACGAACATTTCATTTTAAAAGTCGATTTTCGTTATCATTTTTTATTTATGTTTAAGATTGTTGCATTATATTCCATTAGGGGTGATTTATGATTTGACTGGCAACTACACCTATACGTATTCTTATTACCGACTGGTGTTGGCACTCTCGCCTCCATCACAGTGCTGGTGAATCAGATAGTTTGGGGAAACTGGGTTAAACATCCTCGGTGGCCAACCAGAACCAGAAGAACAGATAAGAAAACAGATGGAGTGGCCCCTCATTCACTGAAGTGACCGCTGTGGTTTGTCTTTTTCTATCATTGGAACTCAAAGCCCTTGCAACCAATGTTGTTTTAAACTGTAATGGAGATCATGTTTTGTCATCCACCCCGTAGAATGTGATCACACTTCGTACATGTGACAAACTTAAACCATGTCAGTTGACTGACATTCTGCTAAGATGTTTTGTTTTTCATATCAGCGCATGTGTTCAATTACAAATATTGTCTACTACTCTGAATTAAAACAAAAACAAGCGTTTCTAGGCTAGTTTGCTGTGTTGGTTGGTATCACGAAATCTGAATGGTGGGTCTCTTAATACATTTGTTTTCTTTTGTGGGCTTTACAACATGTATACCTACCATTAACATCTTTTTCAATCATTGTGGAGGAAGTCAAAGACTTTTTTTTAATTTCGTTTCCACCATGTCATCAAACTTCCGCTACGGATACTGGCAACTGTTGAATTTCGTTAACAACGAACTTCATTTCTTTGTTTTTGATTCCTTGCCGTAGGCAGGGGAATCTATGCAGTCCTGATGTCATGTGTGTGTATGTAGGTGTGTATGCGTGTGTGTGTGACGGTTGCTCGTAAACACTCTATCTCAAAAAGGGTAACTCTGAGTAATTTCATTTTTGGCATGTAGGTTGCCCATATTGAGTAGATGATCCCTATTGTTTTTGGTGTCCAAATCTTGCATATTAATGAGGTTATGGGGTAAAACATAAAAAATGTTAAAACTGCCATAGTTCCCTGTCCGTGGGTCAGATTTGTTTTAAACTTGATAAGGTTGTCTGTTATTAAGAGGTTCACGACCCTGTAAAATTTAATGCTTATCAATAGAGAGGAAAGGATAATTTTTCACTATAAAACAATAATAATAGCCTAAACACCATTATTGTGGTTATTATGAACTACCGTAAAAATGCATATGGGGCTACATTGTGCAAAATTACTATTGGCATTCCGTCGCACACAGTTAACTCAATGGGATTGCTCCAGATTTAAGGCTACAGTACTGCATTTGTAACTTAGTGAGTAACTTCTAGTGTGAGGGGCCTCTGATAAGTTGTCCAGAGAGATAGTCTTGGTATGGGGGTCATGGGGTCAGATAGACAAGGTGGCATTAATTCATGCATGGGAATGTTAATGGGTTTATAAAAAAATGAAAGAAAATAAAAACCAGAAAGCCAAAAGGCTTTGTGATTCCTTGCTACATGGTTACATTACAACAAACATGAATTATTCACATGACAAGTATAAGATCAACTGCAGTTATTTTTCTTGATACACCACAAGCCTTTAACCCAAAATAACCTTTATTTTGGTGACCTCAAATGACCGCGACATCTAAAGTCCACCGAAAGCGATAGGGAACAAGGTTTCTTAACAATCAAATTGGAGTGCTTTCAATCATATTTCACAATGTCGGAAAGGATGAAGCAAAAACATTGAGGAGGAATCATAACTTAGGGTCAACTTACGAGGACTTTGAGTGTGTTAAAAGCTACTTGTAACAAAGAAGAAATTATCGCAGAGTCAGATAAAGGAAAATTTGCAAAAGGCAGAGCGCCAATTTGAGGCAATGGAAGAGGTTCATGCTAATCTGGCTGGGCTGTTGTCTGATGAAGCATTTGAGCAAGCAGAAAGCTGGATGTTGGAATGCCAAAAGCATTATACTGAGGAGAGGGAGGAAGCATTGAAAAAGTTAAAGGAGGAAATTGAGTTTCAAATTAGTGTTGGAATTACCTAAGGCAGAAATTCCACCGTACGATGGAGACCCAAGAACATTCTGGTCATTTATGAAGAATTTTGAGGTAAATATGGCAGACAAGCTGAGTTCAGATGAGGTAAGGTTGAGTTATTTGATTCAACTAACAACAGGCAAGACTAGAAGCAGCATTGATAACTGCGTGTTTCTTGGAGCTCAGAGATGTTGACTGATGTCATACTCATACTGTACTTGATGTGTGGGTTGTATGGCCTGGGTAGGTGATCCATATTGCTTTTGGTGGACGTCAAATGTCGCGGTCATTTGAGGTCACCAAAATAAAGGTCATTTTGGGTTAAAGGCTTGTGGCGTATCAAGAAAAATAGCTGCAGTTGTACCTATACTTGTCATGTGAATAATTCATGTTTGTTGTAATATAACCATGTAGCAAGAAATCACAAAGCCTTTTGGCTTCCTGGTTATATCTAATTGTTAAGTTTGTTAAGTCTGGATGACAACTCGTGATATTATATTTGCTACTAACAGATACTAAAGAGAAGTTTCAATGCACATATGTTGGGAAATTATCTTCAGCCTGCCTGTTTGGTTGTTTCACTTTTACAATTTTCACATGAGAATCCGAACACTGATTATACTTCTGACTACTCTTCTTACTATATGGTCTGTTTCATTCACAGTGCTTAACATTTATGTCTACTTCCTTTTGAAAATGCATCAATTATATTTCCAGTTAAATTTGCTCTGCGATCATATCATGCAGAAAAACTTAGTTATCTTCAAATGACAAACATCAATTTTATAATGTAATATTATTTTTCTACTATCACATTCCAGAAAGTTTTGAAGGAGTGAAACTCCGGGGAGATGTTGCCTGCAGCTGGATGAGAAATATATTTTTATGAGACTAAATTGAATACATTGAGGTTTACAATTTATTAACTACATTTAGGATGACTATCTCAGAGTTGGTATTAGAGGTGACATATTCTGCTCTTTTGCAAGGGAGGATGGTGCAGACTGATCATAATGTTGTATTATAGAGCTGACTATTTGTCTTTTTAAATAATAAAAAAAAAATCATGTTTTAGTGTCGTACCTCTTGGCCCATTCATTTCAGACTAAATCTAAATTCAGACTAAATTCATTTCAGACTAAATCTTCACTATGGACCTATAAGAGTTAATCGCTCCACGAGAAGCCGGCACACAGACTGTGACGGCTGTTTGGTTAAGTAAATGAAAATGTTGCTGATCAGTCAACATGCAGGATGAAAAAACAAGAACAATCCCTGACTACTACATAGATAGGCCACCTCGCAGAACAAAAGCAACAAGTTGCTTTACTATTGGCCAGAGACAAGTGCTCAGCTGATTGCTGATAAATAATGAATACCACCATAAAACAAGCAAGAAATCTTAGATAGGTCTCAACTGCAGAAGTACAAAAGCCTACATGATGATGCTTTGCTGCAAAGGGAATGTGACTTGTCCTATACGTGGTCTCTACCAAACAACACTTACTTTGAGATACCCTGTTGTTTTGAGTGACTTACTGAACTTTGCTATGTGATACATATTGCACATAAAACAATAAAGTACATATCGTTATCACTGAATGGTATTCAATTATGGCACTAAACTTAATTACAACCCTGGCTAACTTGTTGTAACAGATGAGTATTTACATAAATACAAGTAGTACAGTGTGATTTATTTGTAGCAGCATCACTGCTATCATTATTTGGCCACGATGTTGAACTGGTTATGATAGGCAAAATGTGTTTTGTTATACTCTAAACATGAACACATCTGCCAAGGTTACAGTTTATGGTTTTGATGAGATTATGAATCTTGATGCCGCTTGTATGTACCAAATTGCAAACAAAATATCAGAACAAGAGAAGCTTGGACAAAGGTGTAGCCTAGAAGAGAAAAGAGAAAACTGATTTGTTGATGGATCACCATCACTCAGAAAGCATACAGTATTAGTTAAAGTATTAACTGATCAACTGTTATTGTCAATAAGATTGCCTTTAGAAGATGCAAATCAAAGAATTTGGTAGCCACTCTCATATTTCAGGTTTCTACTATTATCACATAAGTTTGGCAAGACTATGATTTAAAAAACTCCCTTCTGGTAGTTTACGATGGTTCTCTCTTAAACTGCTGGTAGTAGAACACCCCAGCCCAGTCAGTATGTGACTGTACTACTCTCATGGCAACATGACCATGCAGCAAGCTTTGGTTAAAGCCAAAATTCTTCTGTGATTAGCAAAGTGCAAAGCTGGGATATCTGGTACAAGCAGTAGCCCTAAACAGAGGAAAATGCTGCTACTGACATGCTACAGGTGGATCTCATATTCTGATAATCAGAACAGGATTTTGCAATGAAAATTGTAACAATTTGATTCCAAAAAAGTGTTCATACACAACAACTCCAAAAGCACTTTCATCTATTCACCATGCACGAGAAATTTACGTGCACTTAACATGGGTTGTAAAAAAAGACAGAGTAACAAATTTTAAGCAAGCATTCAATTATACAATACAAAGAAAAGTTATGAAAATATTTGAAATATGAAAACCTGCAAAATGCCAACTGCTTAACATGTGAAAGAACGAAAAATAATGAGCAATTTCAGTTGAAGTCAATGGAGGTCGAAACAAGTTAAAGGTAGCCCAGTCCTTTGGTAGATTTCTCAGTGGCATTCTTATACTGACCTATAATGTCAACAATATTCAATCATACTCCAATGACAATACTTTCCACACATTATGATTATCTTAATATATTCAGTTCTTCAAAATGCCCCTGTTATAACACTATATCTCTAACAAGAATGATAAATTAGAATATTATTCATTTCAGTGATGTAATTTACAACTGCTACTGCTGTTTTAGCAGTACATATTTCAAGTGAGTACTTTCATATGCTTCATGAACAATGCTTGTTTACTTTAGCTATCCACTTAATCTGTTACAAAAAGACAACATGTTCATCCTGAATTGTTTACATAAGAGAATCAAAATAGTGAACAGGTTGCTGACCTGATATTCATATTTCATTCCATAATGATGATAGTTACATTACACTAAAACATGCCACAATTATAACCAATAGAGCAGAAATTAGGGCAATTTCAAACATTTTGAAATGAAATATTAAAGATAAAACATTGTCATATTTTTCTATTTTGGAATGATCACAACATTGCAGGTTGTGTAAAAAACTGATAAAGAGCAACCTGGCAATGTATCAAACTGAGGTAATTGAATTATTGGTGCAAGCATCAGATTTATTGTTTTTACACTCATTGTATTATTTGACAAAAATGAAATAAATTTGTTACCATTTTACATGTCTATCAACCTCTAGACAGTTTTCACATTTCAGTCAATTTGGTTGTTTCACCAGATGATACCATGATTGCAAGCATTCCTCTGAATTCAGTCAATCACAGACGAAGTTTCAAAATATTTCAGAAAATTCAAAATGGAAAATATGCTTCATCCTGGCTGTGTTCATAACCTGTCCCCTGGTTGAGTAATTAGTGATTACAGCAGATTAAACGACCTTTTTTTTTTCTTTTTTAATTTCAGCCATTATCAAGTGGATTAAGGTCTTTCAACTTTTCCAAAATCTGCCATATGCCTGTCCCACTTTTATCTAAAATTTTGTAAACCAGGATAATTTCTGCAGAGACCTGCAGACTGGCATGTTCAACCAGGAAACTGACAACATATCGAACAGTTCATAGTATCGAATCTCAAATGAATGACATCCTCAATAAGTTTTGTTAAAAAGAAAACGGCAATATTTTACAAAAAGAAGTAAACAAATAAAGGCAGAGCAGTTATGAACCACATTTTTATCAGTAGGTCTAAATCAGAGAACAATGCTTTCTGTTAAAAAAAAAGGACAAGTGGCTAGTAGTACGACAAAATGCTAAATGAAACATGTTGAACATTAGTGCTGTAGCATGAAGTTTGCAAAGAAATAGAGCTTATTGGTTTATGGTAATAAAGTAACTTAGGGGAGTCCCCTACCTGATGATCATAAAACACATACAAAAATATAACCTTAAAGTGGGAAGATGACATGCTATCATGGTATGGATTGGGAGCAATATAAGTTGCACCGAATATTAATTGGACAATGAATGAAGTGGGTGGAAAGGTACGCATATAACATTGACTTATTTGATAAGATAGTTGCAAAGTGAATACAAACTTACTGATACTGACACAAGCACCAATTTGAAAATTTGTTCAGTTTTTATCACCACAACTTAAAAACTTGAATTTGTGCATGAGTGGATACTCTCTTCATAGACTGATTAGCCACACGGCTAAGATCCAGGTAGGGTCCACCTGGCATATGTTCCCCTTTTTTCCCATGACCAATGTTTAGCATATCCAAAAGGTTCAAATTTTCTTGGGGGAAGACTCCCCCATCTACCACCCTTTGTGGCTTCACACCTCTGGCTCTCGCTCATCTGCCTTTGGCCGATGGTGTGTGCGTCCTCCCCTTCCTCACAATCCTGGATCTGCGTATGAAAAGTCACATTCATACTATACCAAGTGATTAAATAAAAGGATGCTATACTTATTACGATTAAACTTATACTGTAAACCAGGAATTATAAAGTACTCTGTCCATTCTGTATGCGTATGACAGCCACATAATTCTGAAGTGCGGTAGATTGGACACAAGAAGGGTCTAGATACTTGTGATCTGTTCAATAATTAATCTACACCAATGTTATTCTGTAATCAGTAACGTGACATGCAATTCTTTAACTAAATTATGAACACAGTGATAACAGAGCTATAATAAGATCAGAAAGTCTCTACGTACATCAGGCATTTAACTGTCTTATGGTTATAACTTATGAGTACATTAACTTTGATCATTGTTTTCTGGTTTGAGTTTCCATCCTGTAAATACAATTGCTTTTAGTCTAAGCATCTCTAGCAGCAGTTGTTAATCAATGAGAAAATACTTTTGATCAAGAAAGCCATTATCAAAACATCCATGATATAAATAC
The DNA here is from genome assembly GCA_021234535.1 of Stichopus chloronotus. NCBI lineage: Eukaryota > Metazoa > Echinodermata > Holothuroidea > Aspidochirotida > Stichopodidae > Stichopus > Stichopus chloronotus. The sequence goes on from CM037830.1 coordinate 3,559,386, forward strand.
AGTCACATATCGGTCACTGCTGCAGGCAGTCTATAGCATCATATACTTAATTTTTACTCTGTGACAGCACTAAAACTAACCTGGACCTAACCCGGTTGATCCATTAATTGTCATTACTGATATATTCTTTTTCCACTTAGGCACATTCATGAGGAGTGTCACAGAAAAACATCATTGGTATAAACTCAAAACCACTATTAGTCATTCAGTCATACCTCACTGACTGGTCAGTTAAACAAACTCAACTTGACTCAGCCACCGATTATCCAACCAGTCAATCACACATATACTTTATATGTAAGTTACATACATCCTGGCCAGTGTCAGTCACACATGCACACATAGGTCTGAGAATAAGGAACATACAGTCACGCTGCACAATAGTGACTTTCCACCATTAGACAGCATGTAACTTGTGAATTGCACTACATCATGTTTAACCTTGACTAGTCAGTCACATGCATCCCTCTAGAGTAATCACATACACCCCAAACAACTTTGTCATAAACATTCTTGGCCAATCAAAAACATACAACTCTGACTTGTTAGTAACAGTCACATTCTTGACTAGTTAAAATACAAATGTCACCAGCAAATTTGTGTGACACACCAATGGACAGCCAGTCACATATATCACAAACTGTACTTACTTTACACACCTGACTTAATAGTGTCACAAACACCTTTGGCATTACAAATGTCACCAGCAAATTTGTGTGACACACCAATGGACAGCCAGTCACATATATCACAAACTGTACTTACTTTACACACCTGACGTAATAGTGTCACAAACACCTTTGGCATTACAGAAACACATAAACATACAACTAGTTAGCAACACACACATTCGACTATAAAGTATATATACATAGCCAACCATTCAGCAGACACGCTGGCTGGTTGCACATTATACACAGATATTCAATATATGTGCAAATCAAAAGAATACGTTATAGTGAAACTAACTGATGAAAACAAATGACAATATGTACAATACTGATATATACAATACCAAGAAAGAATGATGGATACAAAAAAAATGTTTAAAAAGTGTATTTACACTAGAATAAATAAGAACACATTTAAAGTCATAATGCCCTGGTAAAGATTATAAATCCCTAAAAATAAAATGTTTGAAAAATTTTACTGGCCTGTGGTAAATTGCACCCAAACAAATGAGTGCCACTTTGTTAATATAAGATTAGCTGACATTTTTAGGATGTTACTACAACCTATACGTGTAATATGACAATAACAGCGATGAGAGTTTACATCATACATATTCAAGATATTATAGACATGGACATTAGAATTGAAGTAATGCATATTCAGTGGCTGATGGAAGCAACATATGATCATTAATGAAAAACATATTCACGATTGACAGTGAATATCATACATATTGATGTTGTGTAACAGCTGAAGCAAAAATCACTCAGAGTCATACTTGTTCATGAACTGACAGACATAAGCTACATTAGCTTAATTTCTAAATGTTGTTTCTTACAGGATCAACATTGCAGCATCACAGTTACCAAAGCGCAGTAAAAGTACAATTGTGCATCGCAAGTATTAAAATACCTCATGAAAAACCAAGCAATCACTCTTTCCTTGACTGCTGTTAGACAAAAAAAGACACCCCCCTCACCGATTTACATAGCTCAATCTTCCCATTTTTTTTTCTCTTTGGAAGTTCTGTTTGCTTTGCCACATTTTAATCCAAATAAAATGAGGAACACAAACAAAGCATTCCTCTGTTCTCTGATGGCTTCCACTGTACACTCCCCTACTATAAGTTTTGCAGCAAATGCAATGGTTTTTTTTTCTGTGTTAATATTTGCTGATACAAGCCACAAACACAATATACCATAGAAATTATTGAATAGATGAAAGATTAGACTACTAATGATGTTAATCTACAAATAGGAACCACTGTGGTATATTCCGAGGAAGAATGAAGAAAGTTACAAAAGAAAGGACAAAATAAATAAACTGACCATGATCAAATAAAAGATAAAGCCTTCAATGTTGAATCCTTCAGGTTGATATACTGGCCTTTTCTAATCTCACCTGCTGTTGTGCTAGTGTGGAATACATAATTACATATTTTGAAAATTCAGAAGCACTTGAATGTTCAGCCACTCCTCAAAACAAAAAAAGAGAAGCAAACACGTAGCAAATGTAACCAGAGCCTTAGTTCCGTCATAAAATGGTCTCAGATTCTGAAAAAGCAAACAGAACTATTACCTCCTGCATTTGCTCCTATGTGAGGAGTAACATGAGTCTACTCTTATGTACGTTAATTCATAAGAGCAATTAGGTGACGAAGTCCACGAGTTGATGAGAGAACTTTTTTCCTTTTTATTTTCCAGAAGTTGACCGTCAAACCATTAGAATCAAGTTACCTAAAGGCGATTCTTACTCCTAGTGACATCAACATACATCAAATGAGACAGCATGAAAAAACTGGACTACTTCATACATCGATAGAGAAAAAAAACAACTTATTATTCTTTACCATGAGAAAATAACATTACCAATATTTAAAAACAACAAACTTTATGCAAGAACATAAAACATGAACAGACCCATCCTGACCAGAGTGCAGTGCATAGTGTATGTGTGTATATATATATAGATATAGATATATGTGTATATATGCGTATGGATGTAATTAGTAAAAACTTCAGGACGAAATTATTCAAATGCCGTATCTGCAGGCAAAAGGCACAGCTGTGCATCCAAGATCCCACTGCGTAACAAATTTTCCACATTTTAGTTTGTCTAGAAAAAAAAAATACTCAGTGTCAAAGTGAAAGACAGTTGCAGTGGCCATGAAGACTGTGATAATGACCATAAAAATATTATTATTCTAGTTTTGACTAATCATAATCCTACACTTTGTTCCAATAAACACCAACAACCAATTTCCTCATATTATCCTGATGACTTTCCTGACCCCAATTTTTTTTTCTTTTTCTCCAATTCTTTTTTTTCTCTCTTTCTTTACAACTTTACATTTTAAAAATTAAACATCGCATTAGTCACTTTTTGATACTTGCGGTTAAATCTCATCAAATATCTAGAAATCATTCTGACAATCGACGTCTCCTCCGATGATAATGCACTCACACATCTTCTGTCAAACACTTAATAGATCTGAAAATATCTGAAATATAACTGCAATCAACTACTTCATAATGATGTCGTTGGATGGCACTTTGTGGCAACTGTGCAAAACAATCACCGTGCACTGTCGTTTCCCAGCAGTGATGATCAGAATTGCACTGTGACTTTCTGATTTTGATGTGTTTCGTTTTAAAAACATTAATGAGTCTATAAACTTGGCCATTCTCAGTTCTAGTCAAGTTTTGTAAATCAACTCTGCAATGCTTCAGAAAGGTGTAAGTGAGAAAGAGGAGACAAGGATCCTGACATGCAGGAAAACAATCAATCAATCTGCTATCACCGACAACTTTCGAGAGACTCTTCTTTGAAGCAGACTTAATATACCGTTACTACACAGGGAGGACTATTGCACTCCAGAACAGCTGCCTGCAGGAGATTGCACATGAGTCGTTATGTGGAAGGTGGGATGCTGTTAACTTAAATCTTCTTTGGCCTCACCAGCTCTTGCATTTCTGTTTTATAGTCTGTCCACAACTATAAACCTTTCTAACAGCAATATATCCCATCAAATAATTACTGTTATAACTCCACAGTTTGCTAAACAAATGATCATTGCTCACTCTGTCTGTGAGGATGGCTTTTGAACAGGAGACATCAAACTGTTTCCTTTCAACTGAAGACATGGTATTCAATGATGTCCTGTTACTATGAATAAAAATAAAAATGTAGATCCCCAATGAACCAATGGCCAATTACAATGACTCTTTATGATGTAAGGGTTATTCTTACCAGGAAAAATCATACTTGCTAATATTATAAATGTCCATCATGCCTATTATACTACCACTTACCAAGAAAGTTATCACACTGGGAGCTCTGCCATGACACAGCTACACAGTGTTGGTAGGAGAGCAGAAGTAACAGCTGTAACTGTACCTCAGAGCCAATCTGAGTCCAATATTCCACATCTGCCAAGTATGATAAAAGTAGTTTTCGAGTTCTTGCCAGGCAATAGTTAAGTAAGGACAATTTATTCAACTAATAACAAATTTGTTGCCTAAAATCTTTAGGTAACAAACAACTTTTTGGTATATACTTCATGTAAGCCAACCTCAAATTGACTTGAACAGACACCTGCTAATCCTATTCAGTAGAGGCTATTCAGTCTAATCATTTCCCTTCTGATATCTATTCACCTGAGTTTGAGGTTGGCTTACATGACGTATATACTAACTCTTGAGCATATAATATGCTTCGTAGAAACTACCAAGTAAACAGTCGAGAATGGTTCCAAATGGTCAAAGTCATGTAGACAACATTGAGGGAACTTCTGTGTCACATTTTGGCAAAAATATCAATTTTGGCTGATAATTTTGCTTTCAATGAATATGTGTCAAATTTTATAATGGGACTGGAGGATATGTTGAAAAAAACTTGCTCCCAAATGTAGTTCCAGAGGCCTTTTGGGGGGGTTCCAAAATCCAGCTATCATTCTGAAAAAAAAATCTCAGATTTAACAACAATTTATACATCAAGATACTTTCGGTAAAGTTACAGAGAGACAGCGTCTGATAACATGATGCCTTTAAAATGAATGAAAACTACCATTTGTGCTTTTAATGCCAAGAGTGAGTTAAATGGGGAGAGAAAGAAAAAGTTTTGTAAAAACTAATGCCCACTAAAAAAAGATATTTTTTGTGTCTGTGCCAAACACCATAACTGCTATTTCTCCAACTTTCTCGGTTTCCTATGTAAAATTAATATGTAGCTTCCAAATGATTGCACAAAGCTCTTGCTAGTGGTTTCTCTTGCAAAATGATTTCCACCACTAATTCAAAAAAGGAACATCTCTTTCCTCTGTTAAAAAAGTGATGGATACACCTTTTTCCACAAGGAACAACATGTCACTATAATTTAAGGTTGTTATGATGTGCGATTAATGAACAGACACCAAAGACACACAAAAGATGACCAAAAAATTGTTTTAGTTTACTAAAAGTTAAGGTCACAATGGAAGGGAAAAATTCAATAACTGGCTAAATAACTAGTTGGACTAGTCCTAATACTTGCAGCAGTTTTATCACATCAATTTTCTCCTTCCAGTTTGTCACGATATTGTGTTGTTCAATAAAATATGATGGCAAAGGCAACAAAAATTGATGAATTCTCATTACACTGACAAAATGTGTTTGCATTAGGAACAACTTGAGAATCAAGCTGGTGAAAATATGGATATGCACTGTATAAAATGTACTAAATATAAGGTACGAGGTAACCTTGAAATAAAAATACCCAAAACGCTGAATGCCCAATCTCTACGAAAGAAAAAGCAAAAACGAAAAGAACGAAACTTTAAATCCACATCAGGATGGTATTTTGAAGATATTGTCAAAAAGGTGCGTCTCTGCACTTTTCCATGTCTGTAGGGCATCGAGGGATCACAGCACCAAACTTTGGCAGAGAATCATTTTCGTTCATGGGGATCACAAAATTACAAGAAAGTGCTGCCAACTTCCGAGTCGCTGCGAGAGAAATCAACGGACCCAACCAAACAGTCAGATTCCATGGAATCATCTTTCAATTCATCTTCGGGTGAGCTGGATCCTGACATATCCGCCTTCACCATAGGGGTGCGCTCTCCAGAGATAAGAGCCACCGGCTCAAATCTCAGGTGAGAACTGACGACGTCTTCTTGCGAGAGTGTTTCTGGAATTGATGTGACATCTTGGGCCAGCCAATTGACGACTATTTCTCCATTGGATGGTGTCCTACATGCACTTGCTGCCAAAGGACCAGGGAGGCTACCCTCCGCTTTTTGGGAAAAAGGGAGCATAAAACCAGATTGAACTTGGAGTCAGACACAGGGCAACGAATCATAACAGAACTCAATCATGAACTTGTAAGCAGAGTTCATCTTCACAAAGGAGTCATGGGAAAGGGGTGGGACGACTCTCCAGTCTATGGCACATTACAGTTACTTTAAAAATACAAACAAGGGGTTTGACATTACTTAACATCAAGTGCTTCCATGAACAAACTTGCAATTATAACAGCTGATCATTACCATGTACAACTGCTACTTCATCAAGTGGAAGTTGCTTAACATAATTGTTCACTGAAAATATTAGCCAAATACACTGACTTAAGATTAACATGAAATGTGAAAGGCATGTGAAGTTATTCAGTTCATAAACAGACAAGAAACTCAGGAACACCCCTAGTATAATGATTGGGGGGCACATATTGACATACCTCTATGATAGGACATATAGTATCTCAGTAAAGTGCCACCATTGGTTGGTGTGAAGTATACCATAAACTATTGAAAACACTTCAAAGATCACCAAAAATGGCATTTCTGAGCTCATTTTCCTACTTTCTTATTCTCAACCCCACCTTATAAAAACAAATGTGGCTTAAGTACTTTTTCATGTGAATTCATTTTCTGGATCAAGATATGATTTAGGAGTTGTAAACAAATGGACCAAGCCTACAAGGAGGGACAGTCCATTGTTTAAGGGAGGAAAGGGGGAGGGGTGAGTGCTTACCAGAGAGAGAATAAGGTTGATGACTTTTAAGGAATGCCTTGAGTTTACAGCGATACCTCCAAAGAATGCTGATGACGGCCACGACCAACAGAAGAATGACACCACAGACTATCAACCACCGCAAAAAGTTAAAAGGGGCAGCTGAAAGAATTAGCATGAAAAGGGAAATTGTTACAGTATCATATGAAACTTTGTCATAAAGCATTTTCCTTCTAACGAGGGAGATTATGAGTCATTGCCTAAATCTCATGTATTGGACTCAAAGATCGCATCCTTCCAAGGATGTAAAGTTACCATTGCAAACTTGAGAAAAATCATGTGATTGCTTCACAACAGTTTTAAAAGTATCTCCAATGATCATTTTGCAAGATATATACAACTTTTCTTGCATAAGTTGACAACTCTTATGCAAAATATTCTTACCAGTTCTCTTTGAGTCAGATAGCCGTTTTACTAGTGGGCTAGACCTAACTTCTGTACTCACTGAGTTAGGACTAGCCTGACAATGATGGCGTGATCGTATGTTTCAATTAATACAGTGTGCAGAAAAACCCAAACAACCGTGTTGCCTACACTTGTAAATTAACTAGTTGTAGTTTTTTTTTTTTTCTTCGTGTTAATTAGCTCTGGTGGAAGATATCTGTTCTTATTGCCTTGGTTTGTGATTGCTGTTGGAGAGTATCCGTTTGGTCCATTACCTCTTCGTATAGGCTTTCCAGCGTGGCAATTGAAGTGACAAACCACAAAACTAAGCAGCTTACATTACTACTTAGATCCGCGTAGTAGTGACAATGGACGTTCTACACAGATTCAGGGTAAATTTTGGAGTTCGTACTCACTTTGAAGTTACTTCTAGGTACATCTGTATGTAACCCTGTGTGCTTGACAGGCATGGGAAAGAAGGAAAGTGGCAAAAGTTCTCCAGTGTCCACAGGAGTACAGAATTTTATATTTCTTGGGTCATGTTTACATTCCTAAATTGATTCAAATCGAAGAAGGAAGCTTATAAACATCAAGAAAACATTTTGCTTTAGTAAAAAATAAGGAGACAAAAAAATCTTTTCACTAACAGCAAAGTTATGTGCAGAGTGAAGAACACAACTGGAATCATTTAGACACAATTTTTGGTCAGGTTTAAAAGGGATAAGGAGAGTTCACTAAGGGATCAAAATGACTGCTTCTAGTCTCCTTCTGTATATAGCTAGCAATCTTCAACCACTGTTATGATTCAATCTATTCTAGGACATCAAATGATAGTAATAACAATTTTTGGTCAAATTTACAGTTTTGCCAAAGAAACAAAGAAACCAGCATAGAACCATCAGGATTTCAAAACCACATAAATGTTTTTTTTTAAGCCTAACCAAAATGGAAATGCTCTCCAACATCTGACACAAATGGTTTGGATACGATGCTGAAACTCTTTTAGAAGGCCAGCTACTGTGATAACACTGCATACATAATTTGAAAGGATGATGATTCATCCACTTAAGATAGTATACCACAATCACATGTACTAGAGAAATGTCTGATCAATGTGCAATTAATTTAACAGAAGTATTTCAGTCACAGCTAGCTAATATGTGTGATGTGTGTTGGCATCTATTTTTTTATGTTTTTTATCACTATGACAAGTGAACACTAATTTTGTGTGCCATGTACTCATTTGAAGCGAGTTTCCATCTTTACCATGTATCATAACAGTGATACTGCAGGTACTGTTATTGCCAGCAGAATCCCACGTGTTGACCGAGACTTTCGACCTCCCACGTGGGAATGGCCGAGACTGGAGTGAGGCAATATCGGAGTAGACTTGGCCACAGTTATCCGTTGCCATGACATTCCATGTGACTTTCGTGTGGGTCTCCCCTTCGGACAATCTTCCTTCGATAGTCTCAGGACAAGATTCAAACACTGGTGGTGTGTCATCTGAAAGAAATTTAACACCAAAGAAATCAAGAGAGCTACTTGTTTTGTAATTCCTTGCCTCCGACACCAAATAAGATTTAAGCCAGAATGAAATAGTCTATGATGCTTTGTTGATCCTGCAATTGATGTTAGATTTCTTTACAGAATGCAGTGACTTGCACACAGACCACCTTTCCTGCCAAATCAATGCACATGCAGCTAAGCCATCTCAAACATAGCATAATTACCTCTGCACCTGGCAAGAATCAAAAGCAAGTCACCATGAGGCACTGAAAAGACAGTGAGTTGTAATGACACACTGATTATGATTACATTTTGGAATGAATATGAGCCCAGATGTATGACAGAGTAGAATATGAAATATCATCCATCTATCCATCATCTCTTTCCATCTTGTGGTATCAGTTTATAACGACATTCTTAAAAAGTTTCACTGGTACACTAATGTCAAGTTATACCAACATTGTTTATCAAAGGTTTCAATATTACTCTTATGTCATCACTTATCATGGTTAACAACTTTTGAACACTGCAAAGTTGGAAATTATAAGTTACATCAAAACCGAAAAGTAAGTTATATGTATCCATGACAACTATGAATGTTAAATACTAGTCTGTTGTTTGCACGACAAGATAAAAGTGAACTCATTCATTCTGTGGGGTCTCTTTGGTTTCCCCATCATCACAAACAACCAACAAACATTCAACACAGCAACTGACAACAGTGAATTAAGGAATTAATGAAGTGTTAATTTCTAAATGTGTACAAAACACAGCAACAGCAAAAAAGCAAAGAAAAAAAAAAAGAGATCTACAGCATAACTGGAATATTTTCTTCTTCCTTAGAATTCATTATAAATTAGGATTTCTTAAGAAACTATGACATAATATGAATGCTGAATAATGACTTACCAATGACAGATACAGTGAACATGCAGACTGCTCTATTACCAGCCCTATCTTCAAACTCATACTTGACAGCAGTATCTCCAATATCAAATTCTTTATTCGTCTGGTGTGACTGATGGAGTAAATTAACTCTCCCTGAGTTGTCTGTAGCAACCACCTCTGTCCATTCAACATAAGCTGAGCAGTTGCCGGCTGAGGTAGGTACTTGAAAACTTTGTGGACAGTTGGTTATGAAAGGATCATCGGCATCTGTGAAGAACATGAGATGTGGTTTCACCATATACCAAGAGAAGCAAACCATGGATGACAAACAAGTTAAGATGCTGATACCACCAACAACCTCCTACAATCACACTACAGTTAGGCTTGTACAGTAGGAGAGAATACAGAACTACATTAACATAGTACCACAATAGGATATATCAAGATAAGGCAGACATATTATAGATTGACCACAGCAAGAGAAAACCAGGGTGGATTACATTATAAATGGGGAGATAGCTGTGTAATAGAATGTTGCCAGTTGTTAGTTACTGAGACAGGATGGCATTACAGTACAATACAATGAGATACTTTTGATACCAGCTGGGTATACAGTAGTGGTACAGATAAGTTTGTAATCAACTTATTTTTTTCTTCAGGGACAAGATTGTATGCATTCAAGATCTATCCCTGAAGCAGAATATAACACTTAATCTTGTAGTGCTATAGACGAATTGCAAATAGCAAGGCAGCACTACAGGAGGAGAATTGATACAGAGAAATATTTGCCATGAGAGGCAGCTGCTACAGTGCAACAGTTGATGGATTTATGGCATGTTAACAGAGTGGGTTTTAAATTGAGTAAGATCACACCACAGGATGTAAACAATAGTATCATACTCATACCAACAGAATGATTCATATGCATGTACAAAGATAGCAGTATATAAATGAGAATTAAATAGCATAACAACATCTATCGATTCATTTTATGGTTTGTCTTGTGACTCACTTCGCCTATACAACAGCTTTACCTGCATATATGCCAAGACAGTAACCAGAAACAAAAACTATAGTACCAGCTATAAGTTAATTTTGTCAACAAGTTACACATTTAGACCTTAAAAACCCTAAAAGTTGACAATCTTTACTCATCAGAACATTTGTTACTTCCACTTATATGACAATGTTAGATGCATGCCCTCAATTTGAAAACTGACTAAGTGAACCAGAATTCCTGGCTGGTTCTGAAACTATCTCAACAATGGCATCCAGCCAAGAAAAATGTCGCCTGTCTCATAACAAGCTCGCCCCCCCCCCCCCCATACCGCTACAAGACTGCCTTTGACTTTTCCACGACGATTTGCGCAATCTAGCAATGCGACTGTGCCTTTATGGTGTAAAACCAACATTGCATGACTTTGACTGGAGACACTTCTGCGATGTTAATATTCATTGGAAGAGCATCCACTGTTTCCGATAGATGTATAGATGGTAAGCATATTGAACAACATAGTCTATGGACCCAGCGGTCTTCGAAACAACAAGCAGCAGCTTTTGGTGTGAGTAACATCTTGATTCATAACCACATACACTTAGCTACATAAACAACAATGTGATGTATAGCTTGACCGGGCACAATTTATATGCATTCCAGCCTAGCTGTTCGGGTGGTTTTGATGCACTCACGTTATTCATGACAACCAGGTACTCCAAATTCATAAAAAAAAGCTGATGTAAGCACGGTCAAACTTCTTTTGCTTTACTTAAACTGTTTTGTTATTGACAAAATTGGGTTCTTGATAAGCAAAATAAGTTGCCTAAAACAACATATGTCATCATTTTCTTTATTATTATTATCAGTATGTCAAAGGGTGACTGAGAACAAGCCAAATAAAAACAGTGATGTTTGTTTTGCTATTGTATGTAGATCATGAAATAGCAAAACGTGGAAAACAAACCGTAATATTAACCTAGCAGCCTAAGCCCTGTCTATTCTATATCAAAAGAGAAACTTGGATAGTATATTGAAAAAGGAGATGGACACCTTGGGTTTTTACAGACTATACATTCTTACACCCTGTGGGACATAACTCAACAAATCTATCTTGAGGGGTGCTTCAGAACTGGTTACATCACCTTACTTTAAAAGTTCAGCATACTTGTGCTTATCATAGTTGTTGGTAGCAATGTGTAAATACTGTATTGGTGATCCAACTGGCCAAATTACTTCAAATGAGAAGAAGGAGGAACTCTTGGAAGTTTTGTGTAATGTTTCCGTCTAGTTTTGTCTGTTTTTCAACAAAAAGTCTGCTGTATCGAAAGTGCTTGAGTTTTTTTAATGACTTTGAATTGTTTACCAACTGTTCATTTCACAACTACTAGATGTACTCTATGATGTTGTTTTTTCTTTTGAGATCCTTTGCAATCCCCTTTTTTAACTGACAGCTGAAGGGCAAGGCAGGCTGATGTAAGATGGGTGTGCAAATTGTAACTTGAAGCCTTTAAGTAAAATGAGTCCAACAATTAAAGATCATTTTCACTGAAAAAAAATCTGCACTATACAGATATATGAGGCAAACCTATTTCTGTTTGCTATAAGCTCCAGCTTTTCAAGTTTCTCATTAGCATATAAATTGCAGTCAATTGTATCAATCTGTGATGTCACCAACCTTCTTATTAATTTACAACTGAAAATATCCGTTTGACTTCGTAAATTGTATCACATTACAGATAAATATATCAATCTGTGATGTCACCAACTATCTGATTAATTTACAGCTGGTTGCATTTGTTTGATTACATACATTTTGTCACATTACTGATAATTACATCACAAGATTATCAAGATTCCTTATAACTCGAATGATGCTTCCTCATAAATGTTGTCATGGTTACATGAAAGTTTTAAAGTTAAATTTAGAGAAATAAAGACAGAAACACCGCACCGTGAATTTGAAGCACCTGACCACCTGGAGCACGCCACAGGTACACCCCTCCAGCTACACAAACCTACGTAATCCCTGACAGCTGAGAAATTAATAAACACCACATGTAAGAAAAAAGCTGATTCATAATAGTTACCTCTTCTGCATGTCTCTCCATTAAAGATGGCTGCCTCATTACAGATGCACTCATATTTGGACAGATTAGAAACACACACGCCATCTGCTGGGTCTCCACATCGTCCACTCTTGCAAGGATTTTCTTGATGGAATAAATTATACACAAGACAAATGTCATTACTTCCAAAATTAGCAATGTCTTAACTTTGATGTAAGTCAGAACATTGCCGAGGGAAAACACCCGAAATGTACCCAAACAACTGAATGCCTGCATTTTGTTGAAGCATAAGAATGCTTTCCATATATTAAACCATAAGTCAAAAGACTTTGTGATTCCTTGCCAATATCTCCTTTTTTTCCAAACACACACAATCATTTGAAGCTCAAGAACCTTTCCCTCCTTGAGATACTGTGTTTACATGGTTTTAAGACTATGCCATCTATTGACCTCACATGAACTCTGACCTCCATAAAAAATGACAAACATAATCTACTCATCAAGTGTTACCAATGATAAGCAGTTGAAGTTCTGACAAAATTCCATTGCTGAGATACCTGCCTAATAGGTTTTCATATTTCACACTCTGGTGACCTCAAACGACCTTTGACCTAATGAAAAACGAATGGGATCGTCTATCCTAATGGACAACCAACATACCATCTTTGAAGTTCAAGCACCTTTCCCTTCTTGCGATATTGTAATTACAAGCCAGGGCACATGCACCCACAAATGCCATCACAATCACATGGATTCCTTTCCTGCCTTCGGCAAGAAATCAAAAATGAAAAAGAAAATACAAGACAAGAAAGTACTTCTAGAAGTCGAGAAACCTTGTGACATCCACCGCTGATGTAAAACAGAGAATACAACAGCTAGTCTAACTTACCAATTTCCACGATAAAAGCTCTATTAGATCACGTAGATACCCCTCTACCTACATAAATATGAGCACATCTGTCCTCACTAGGTTGTTAATGTGGCTTCATACCACTATCTTACAGAGGAAGAAACACATCAAAAAGAGAACCCCAACCTGAAAATCCATCAGTGTCACCTCACCATTTAATCCCTTTGGGGTTAAATCCATCCATACCTGGTTGAGAACACCTGCATCAGTGATGTAACAGACTTTCAAACAGCAATGGGCAATATGTAACCATGGGCAGTGATTCGTTTTTGAGAGGGGAGGAACGGAGGGGATATGATGCAGAATGAAGCGGCATGATGCCAGACGTAGAATTATGTCCTAGGGAGGAGGGAATCTTGCTCACTTTTGAGAAATATTAATTGTGTCTTTGACGCAAAAAAGTGCTACAGCATAGCAGCAACCTCGGCCTATGTATGATCCTGCTAGGCACTCACATTAACAGTTGACTTGTAATACAACCAAAAACAAAGCTGAAAAAGCAGGGTGACATGTAGATACAGTCATGATAATATTCTTGGCTAGGAGATTTATGGGGGGATATGTTGCATTACATCCTCTCCTCCCTTAAACAGGGAGGATACATCCTGACCATCCTCCCAGGATATCCCTTGTCCATAACTCCTGCAGTCAGTCAACTCCATCAGAAGAAGGTACCAAACTTCACAGGAAAATAGGGCATTTAGAATACACCAACATGGCATGCAAAGAAAATAGCTTTAATTATTGGTAAATCATTCAATCGCATCAATAAACATCTACAAAAGCTTCATCTCTGCAGAAAATTATGCATGTGATGAGTAATGGAAGATGCATCACTTGAATTTTGAAAAGTTTGGGTGAACAAATTAGTGTTGAACAACAAATAGCTGTATTTCTATCTGCGTGAAGCTTATTTCTTGAAAAGAGGGCTACTGTCCTTCCTTATTTTGAATAATCTATCATTCTATGTCCAAATAAAAATATGATTGTCTATTGTGAAACAAAGGCCTTATTTCCCTTTAAGTCTCATTAGACATGGCAAGCTTCTCCCACATTGAAAGAGGATAAACCTTTTTTAAAAAAGAAACTTACATAATGGTTAGACTTCTGTGAAAACTTACCGAAGAGAAAGAGTTTTGCATCTTTCAGATACAGCAAATTGAGAGGCTCACCACCGTCATTCAATCTCAGCTGTAAGAGAGTTAGAAGCATCCAGTTAAATCAGGGAAACTAAGAAAGATTAAATAATCTGAGATGTAGCGTTTAAGACTACAGAAACAATGGCTAAAAGCATTAACTATTGCTGATATTAGAAACACCCCCCCACAAAAAAAAAACAATACACAATTAAAAAGCAGGCTTTCACACCAGAGCAATTTGATGAGGGAAAGGTTGCAATCCCTTGCAAGGAAAAACAAGCTGCTGCTAGGTTGAAGCAACAATTTGCATACAGCTTCTGATGTTCACCCTACTTTAAATATCGAGAAATGATAAAATTTACTGACCGCTGGAAGGTACGTTCTGTTTGTGGAGAGTCCTTGAAACTTGACACATGCCAATAGATGGATTTCACCTTCAAAGACCTCAGTCACCTTTTCAACACTTGACTGAAGGCATGGAATGCAAAGAATGCAAAAGATTAAATGTTAAAACAAAAGGAATAGAAATATGAGGAGACATTTTTATAAAAATTGCAGTTAATCTAAACCCACTGAAGCTGATACTATGTAACTTATGCATATGTTTGTTTTGCCTCTTTTAATTGTAAAGTGACTACTGTTTCTTTTGAATGGTATTCTTTGCTCTTTCAAGTGTTACAGCAGCAAACTCGGCAACTTATCACTAAATACTATGACTGCTTGAATAGGTCATCAATATTATAAAGGCCTTGTATTTCAACTGCCCTTTCATGTACAATTGGGAACAAAAAAAAGACATGAATGATTCTTATTTTTGTTTCTTCTAATTTTTTTTTTTTGATAGCTCATTCCATTAATCATATCACTCATACAACAAATTATATGCCATTACTTTAGAAATCATTATGCAACACAGTATACTAGTCAACTTGTGACGTCAGAAGTAAATGGCGCATTCCAATGATCCACTAAATTTGACGATGAGCTATCTGATTTTCTAACTATTTAAGACAATCTGGTGTTATTATGATACTTTGAAACTGCCTTCTTATTTACATTGCATTTGTGTGGCTAGCTGGTGAGAGGTAAAATACTAGCAATATGACTGTCTACAATCAACGATAATCTTAGCTCTTGGTTTTTGAAATAGTTCCCAGTAATTATAAAAGGATGTTAGTCATGAAAAATAATTTACATACATTTCTAGTTTCCCACAAATTAGTTCTCTTTATGTCCCCAAGTTTAATTTAAACTGACTAGAATTAAACATGTTACAGGGAACTTTTATACTTCATATAAGAAACTTTCCCTGTACTAAGTAAATACATCAGCATTTTTGTTTTTACTTCAGTGTGAGACATAAAATAAACCAGAATGCACAAATGAATTGTGGTTTCGATGATCTCATGATGATTTTAATGAATCTGACATATGATGACTGATATTTATCATGTCACAACATCCACAACTTCACATTACAATTACAGCTATTAAACACCTGCACATATGAGATCATAGCTTCAAACTTTCCCTCCTAGAGATATCATGTTCATTAGGTTGTCAAAAATATGATCTAATTTGACCCCAAATGACCTTTGACCGCTTCCAAAAACAATAGCATTTTTCGAATCAATGATATGCACCTACACATTACATATGAATATCCTCCTGTCCCTCCTTGATATATCCTATTTTCAAGATTTTCACAGTTTGACCAGTTGACCTGACAGGACCTGTGAACTCCATAAAAATCGATAGGATTTTTCTGTTAAATGTGGTTCACCTAAATACCAGATATAAGATCTCATTAGGTGTTAAGCCCGATGCGGAATTCTCTAGCAAATACCACCGACCGACGATCTTTTGATGTAAACAATACTGAGCCTGCTAGATAAGGGTGCTTTGATTCCACCTACCTGGTCACTCCGGCTCATCTCCATTTACAAAACTTGTGGTTAAACCCACTTGCTCTTACTAGAGGTTGTTCTCACCAAGACAATGGACTGTTCTATAACAAACTAAGGCAGCAAAGCTACTTATGCATTACCAAGTGAACTGTGGGCTAATTAATTGGGATCATCTAACTGATAGCGCATGCTCGAATAGACGGTTTAGTGAAGACAAGCAGACGGTGCAAACTCAGTGCCCTTCGGAGAGAACACGTCATGTGTCCAAGCTTCCCTTCTTGAGATAATGTGTTCACAAGGTTTTCAAAATCTGACCCCTGTTGACCCCAAATGACCTTTGACCTCCACCAAAAACAATAGGGTTTTTTTACTCTTTTACTCAATGTGGTACATCTACATACTACACATGAGAACTGTCCAAGCTTCCCTTCTTAAGATACAGTGTTTACAAGGTTTTCCAAACTTGACCCCTGTTGACCCAAATGATCTTTGACCACCAAAACAATAGGGTCTTTCTACTAAATAGTGTACACCTATGTAAAATATATGAAATTTGTCCAGCATCCCTCCTTGACTTATGTTTTTGCAAAGCTTTCAGTTTCTCACATACTATATATGAGATCTGTTCAAGCTTCTATGCTTGAGATATCATGTTGACAAGGCTTTCAGCTTGACTCCAGTTGACACCAAATGACCTTTGACCTGCACCAGAAACAACAGGGTTTTTCTACTCAATTGAACACTATACTAAATATCAGATCTGTGGAAGCTTCCCTTCTTGAGATATTGTGTTTGAAAGGTTTTCACAGTTTGACCCCACTGATCCCAAATGACCTTTGACCTGCACCGGAAAAACAATCTCTTTCTTCTACTCAATGTGATACATCTACACACTACATATGAGATCTGTAGAAGCTTCCCTACATGAGATATCATATTTAAAAGTTCTAACAATTTGACCCCTATTGACCCGAAATGACCTTTGACCTCCACTAAAATATAGGGTTCTTCTACTCAATGTGGTACACCCACATACTAAATATCAGATCCGTATCATATACAATAGTGTATCTTTCCTTCTTGAGATATCGTAATTTACAAGGTAGGGCATCACAAACATACACACACATGCACACACACACGCATGCATGGTCACAAAGGTTACAATTATCATCGAAACCAAAATGAGCTTTCCCAGAGCATGTATCTTCCTACCAGCTCAGAGCCGACATCAACCAAATTCCATCGGGTGACTCAATATATTCCTTGTAATTGCGGAACTAAACACGTGAAAAATGTTTGTACACTCCTGCGTGTTTCTTTTGAAAGAGTTCTTTTCATATCACCCTATCATTCTCTAAGGGGGGTTCCATGCCCCATGATTGTGATGAGTGGTACAGGTCAATCATTTGGCCTGGACCATTTAATGTCTCCCTCTGTCTTCGTAGCCCTTTTAGTAATCCCATCTGATGCAAAAAAGGTTCTAAGCATATATTCTTTATACCTGATGTAAACATAGGTCATATACCTCCTCTTGTGAGGCAAAAACATCCATCAAACTACTAGTGACATCAAGTGCACTCTCTGCTGAGAGAAAAGTTGAATTCAAATAATAGAAACAAATACAAGACAGACAGACTAGGCAAACAATGAGTTTCCAAAAACAATGTAAAACATTAAGCAGACAATATATTTTGAATAACCTTATTGCTCATGTCAGGCCAATACCATTGTTTATCATTGATGAAAGCCTACATCACTTGCATCTCTGATCTACCAGCAAAAGTCATGGGACCACCCAGAACAAACAGTTGACCAAATGGTATTTTAATTACTGAGGAGATTGATCCCAATATTTCTTTGAGGGGAAGGGGTACTGCTTTTTAGAATTCCATGAAGTTTAAAGCAAACCACTGCTTAATTCCTCACTGCCTGCAACTTTGTGACCTGAATTACCATGGATACAAATCAAGATCTTATCATGTGTATTCCATGAGCGTCATCCAAGGATTCATTGAATACAACTTAGCAGCAGTCAATATAGTCACTGTTATTGCTGCAAATAGAGCTCATTGTATCTCCATGTCAACTCTAATATCATTTAAGTCTGGCCTATGGGAATTAGAGGGATTATGTAGGATACTGTAGGCATACTATTCGACAGCGATACATATCAATCAGAGCATTGGCTTGTCTATGTGTGTAAGATGCACAACACGCTTTTTCGCTGTGCAGTGTAATTTCCATTTGCAAATGTTCTTCCTCTGTTCTATAGCACTTGTTTTGCAATGTTCTGGGTTTCTTCATCACTAACACTGGCCTCTGCTTGTTTTTTTTTTCCTCCTGGCTTTTCCATTCATTTGAATGATGTAAACTTCTGTTGGATTCAGCTCTGCTCTCTTTTAT
Source organism: Stichopus chloronotus (assembly GCA_021234535.1). Taxonomy (NCBI): domain Eukaryota; kingdom Metazoa; phylum Echinodermata; class Holothuroidea; order Aspidochirotida; family Stichopodidae; genus Stichopus; species Stichopus chloronotus. The sequence continues at coordinate 3,578,311 of CM037830.1, forward strand.
TTGCATGGATAAAATGATATCGATTCTGTCGGGTCGTTCTTGTTTGTTTTGTTTTTCTCTCTTAATTGCCATTTTAATTTCCCTGTCTAGAATTCATTTGTGTGCTTTGACTAATTACACCTAAATTTGTTTGCAAGTATTGCAGCACATGGCACGACTCTGATGATTAACTACATCACGTACACCTTTTTGGTAATCATGATCTGTGCCAGCTGTGCCATAACTCAGCTCCAGCTTTGGCAGCTGTTTCCAAATGATAATAAATGAGATTTACCACAACAAGGAGATGCATCAGGACAAGTAAAGATTTCCTTATTTCTTGCTAGAGAAAATAGCCATGCTAAATGGTACCGTGTTATTAGATAGCACCATTTTGTATCCAAAACCAATACACACTCCTCGGCAACGGTGATTGTAAGAGAAAGTTGTCATGTGACTTTAAATAAGGGCAAATGGATGATGTGTTACTATTTCATATCTCCACTAGATTTTAGTAATTACACTAACAAATGCAAAATTAAGATTGCTAGGCACAACTCCTTTCATATTACTGTTCTGCTCTTTCTTTAATGCTTCTGTTTTCACATCTAGAAAACAACCAAAAACATGGCAAACACCGTAACATAACAGACTCCTTTAAGCATTTACTCACTGTCCTGAGTCATGACATCATCTTCATACGTGAGTATAATGTTGCTCGTGTCCTGTGCTACGTCACATTTGTCATGTATGAGAAAGGCCTTAATTTTTATTGTACTCCGCTGTTTAATTTTGTGTTTATATCAGGTGCCTGAGTACCTGACCAATAATGTGAGGATCTGGTTCTGAATTGTTACCCGGATTCAAAGTTTCACTAACGTGCAGAGGGCGGGCATTCGGCATATATCTCACTAAGAGCAACTTCACCATCATGCCTGAATGTAAGACTGATGGACTAATATCCAGAAGCAAAGACTTCACAGGGATATCAAAGTCTAATGACAGTTATGTGTTTGGGTACCCTGGTACCCAACTGAGTGAGCACTGCATATAGGCACATCTAAAATTTGGACTTAGTACAAACACTAGTCTACATGAAGCACCTACTTATTGAGCAATGCATAATTCTGGAAAAGGATGATAAATTTATGTAGGTACAAACCCTCGTCAAGTTTTTGTCTTTGACACGTTGGTAATCAGCTTCCACATCATACACAAAGATATCAAATGTAGCAGCATCCTCAGGGGGGAGAGTAAAACATGTCATCATGCTTGTGTAGTCAGGCTGTTGTTGGGACATGGAATACCTTGGCCTCCAAACACCTATTTGCAAGAAAAAAAATCAGATTAAAGAAAGGTTTACGGAAAAGATAACTAGAGGTCAGGAATAGAGAACAGCAGTTACAATCAGTTCCTCCTCCCCAAAACATCTCCCCAAAACATCTCTCCATGCCATCTCCCCCACCCCATCTCTCCCACCCCATCTCCCCCATACTATGAATAGAAATAAAGACAAGGGACAGCACATAAAAATCACGAAACAAAAACAAGATTGCACAAACTTAAGTGCACGAAGATACGAAGGTGCCGTGTCCTTTCTTGTATTCCCATTGCAGTATAAACCCAATGTTAAGATACATTGATCTGAACCACCAACATCTAAATCCACCAAGATAAGGTCCACAGGATGACAACCAATAAAATTTAATCTACCCTGAATATGGTCATCCACTATCTCCACAAAGATCTAATCCGCCGAGGGATACGATCGTAACGGGGCTGATCTCCAAGCAAAGATATGATCCATTCGGAAAAGAGCCATCGGGATTTGATCCACTGAGATGAGATGAACAAGGGATCTGATCTACCCCCTCTCGGAGGATATTTCGGTCTCAAGTTGTAATTAGTTTCTGACTTTGTTGGCTTGCCTATAGACCTATTCAATTACCGTACACTTTGTCGTTGACAGCTGGTATATATGTACATGCATTGAGAGAGCAATAACGCAGTATGAAATGCAAATATTCAGACTGTGATTATAGCAACCACCTTCATCACACATGAGTTTGAAACATTCATGTAACATAAATGTGGAAAAACATAACCAACATAGAAAGAAATTTTTACAAGAATGTCATTAAATGTATTTCTGACAGTTTTTCAAGATGTGACTGGCATTCATCATTACCCATATCATCAGCATCAATAAGCATACATGCACATACATACATTTGAAATTCAATCATATGCATAGATTGAAAATGAATATTGCTAGTGCTTGGAGAAGAGAAAACAAAAGCCAGTGCTAAAAGAGTAAGGCTACTTCCAAGAGTTGATCTAAAACTATATAATAGCTAAGATTTAAAAAAAAAATGTACCACATTTTGGATTATATTCTCAAACACAATGGTAAGAAATTCTTTGAATACTGTATGACCTTTGGCGAGTACTTTTTAAAGGGAAGGAGATTTTATGCATACTTCAATGCATATTTTAACCTTACACCACTCATTAGAGGTGTACTTGTCCAATAAAGATCAATTGTTATGTAAATGAAGAGAACAATAAAGCAGTGAAGTATTAAGCACTGAGGTCTACCAGCATGTATGCAATATGCAACAGCATAAACAAAGCTAAACATTTCAGGGATTAATATGACAAAAGACAAAATACATAATCCTGAGTATCAGTAGTGCACCTAAAATATGACAAATGCAGGCCATTTTATAAAAGTAAATTTGTGGAAATTGTATGATGTGTTGTGTTCCATGCATGGAACTGTTTGAACAAAAGAATTACTTAATCATGATTAATAAATCATGTAAGAGAAGTCAAGCAGTGATGAATATATTTTCATGAATTGAAGCAACCTTGGGTGTGTCCCATAAATAATCTACAAGTACAATTGAAAAACATGTCTTCAAAATACCTCATATTTAATAGCCTTAATGAGTCTTGGTTTCTCCTTGTTTCAGATATTTGGAAGAAATAAACCCTTTCAATCCACAATTGTTCTTTTTTTTCAATATTTTCCCTATTAATATATAGACAAAATGCCAACCTTGAAACAAAACAAAGCAAATTATTTATGTGGTGTTATTTTCATGAAACAAGCACATCATACTGTTATTGCAAAAATACAAGCTGAATTTTAAAGATAAACTTTATTTTTTTTCATAAATGTAGTTGAATGTTTTATTCAATGTATCACAGATGATGAAAAATATGTTCCCTGATTGGTTGACCGACAGCAAATTAAACTGGACAGAGCAATCCTCTCCCCGAGCTACATTTTGGATAGGGGTCAGCAAAAATTCTCAATTGGTTTTGCTTTTTGATTGACAGCATTCAAGGGGGAGGGCAGGCAGAGTTTTGATTACACATGTGGAGGAGCTGAAAACACTGAGGCTGTGGGAGGGGTGAAGAAAGTACTTAGGAGAATTGAAACTGTCGGTGGTGATGCCTTCAGAGGATAGGTAGACGTGAGAACCATTGTGTAGCCTTCTGCCCCATAGGTTGAAAAAAACTTCATTACCTGCACATTAAGAAGAAATTCAATGAACATGTATCTGGATGTTCGACCAAAAACATTGTCAATCACAGAAAAGAGACTACATTTAAACTTTTTGACTTGATTTCAAGGGAAGCACCAATATGCCATGTGAGTGGTCCAATTAGGGTGAGTGAGCAAGAATCACTTGATGTATGTGACAATTAATTCACAAACGTTTTAGTCATTAAGTAATCAGTGAGTTTTAAGTTGAAGGTATACTCTGTAAATCAGCCAAACAACTGAGAAAGTAGCAGCATATCCTGTCATTTCTTGGCTGTTAAGATTGAAATGATCGCAGTCTGAAAACTTGGAAATCTGTGATCATCAGTTTATGGTGAAATACGATTTTAAAGTTTCCAGAAACATGCAGACACCTGTTTGAAAATATAGCTCATTTAAAATCTTATGTCTAGGACCTTTCCAACAGCTTCAACTGTGTCTGATTTGAGTCAAAGGCTAGCACAAATGCCACATGTCTGGTCCAACATATTGGCAATTCAGACACAAAACACTTACTGAAGTAACCACAATGACCAACAATTTGATCATAATATTACTAAGGAATGCACCGTTTGTTTGCTCAACATGTCCACTACAAATAAAGCTCCAACACAGTAATAAACTGGAGGAGAACAGTGAGGGGCTGTGAATACCGCACTGACACCAGCTGCTCAGCAATTGCAAGCCACAATAATAAAGCATAGGTCAAATTAAACATTAACAAGAACAACCGGTTGCCCCCTACTTGACATAAGGAAAGTATAAACCATATAATGGTATTTTTGAATCACCTGATTGGCACTCTGCAGTCCCAACTACGGTGTCAAGTAGTTTCCAAACAATGTCACTGCACTTTATTATCTATATATGTAGGCCTACATTATATCCTTAAGATATTATTGAACAGCGAGCTGCATATGGCGATCACTAACTCTATAGCTACTGCAAGATACCATTTATATATATGGTTGCACCTTGAAACATACCGTCCACCTGTTACACTGTTGCTAGATGAAAGTATGCATGACGCAGGCAGTTGCTGTACGTCAGACCCACGTTACTTAACATTAACATTAACTCAGCAGTCCCTACTTGCGTTGGAAAATCATGCCCTCTGTAATCAGTTTATGCATGATAGCTCTATAAGTTGTAACAATATCTCAGCAGCTGTATTAAAATCAATAACATCATTGGGGTGAGCAGCTGGTCATGATGTCTGGAGATGTAATACGAACCAGCGATATCTCATATCGTCTAGTACGTGAGGTAATTACCCGTATACTACAAGAATCTGTGCAGTTAAATGCATAATTGCACTAGCAGCATCTGTCTGCCATAAATTCAGTGGTGCCTGCATTAATCCTACAAGAACAGGCAATCAGTTACATTTCTGAATCTATTTGAATAGTATCAAGTAAACCCTTCCTAAATACAGTACTCAGTAATAACCAGCGTTGTGCACATTGACACCAAAGGTTCCGAGGTGTCCTTGAGGTGTCGGAACTTTTGATGTGTCGGTGTCGACACCGGCAATTTTTTCTTTATTTTTTTTCCGATTTTCTTATGTTCTATGAATTGTGTTTGTTTTTGTAAGGCACTCTGGTACTACATACAGACTGCATGCATTCACTACCAAAAGTTATAATGCCACTGATGCATTCCATACATGAATATCATAATTCATAATGTCATGAGTTCTATACCAGCATGTTTCATATTCAATTTGAGAATGGCCACACAAGGGTGTATTAGTTGTTGATCAGTATTGCCAATTGGCCCAATTAATCTCAGGCTAGAAGAGGAAAGTCTGGCTTTGTATTGACAGTCAATTTATGTGATACCAAAGTACAAATTCATAACAAGAAGGCAATCCTCAGAGTTGCTCATCTCATCGCCCTCAAGTGTTGATTTCAATAAAGACCTGAGATATGCACATCATTTGAAGTTAACCTCAATAAGTATAATGGGGTGACTGCCCAACTCATACATAAAAAATCTATATTTCATTTTAGAATGAAGTTGGACAGCCCATTAGCCAACTCAGTCTGTCCCTCACCTTCTTAAATTAAAAAAAAGGTTGATATTACTGAAGGGGACTTGGTATAGTTTAGTCCAACCTAATGTAATTGGTTGCTAACAATGTTCTGCCTGAAACAAGATGGATACTGCTCAATCTTAGATCACATGCCAGTGAAATGGAAAGAAGTGCTGACTCCAAAACCAGAAACATTCAATCCTAAAAATAGAATACCATCCTAAAATGGAAACATCAATATTTAAGGTAACATGCCAGAAACTCTAGTGTCTGGAATGTATGTCTACGTAACATTGACTAACATTGCATAGAGCAAGATATGGGTCATTTAATTACATGATGAGTCCCTGTGAGTAATTATTACTGCAGGGCCACTCACGTGGCTGTTTGTGTTTAGGGATTGATTATGGGCAAGGTTAGGATCATATCATCTTGTAAATAGACCTCCATCAAACAGACAGCGGGATGAGTGTTTCCATTGCGACTGTTCTCCCATGGGCACGCAGTACAATACGCAGCTCCACCAAACAAGTGACTAAAATATCTCACCTTAACCCCAATAGGGCAATGAGATAACACATTGCATGGTATCATATGCATTGAGTTTACCAATTGCCAGATGATGGACTATTAGGGCTCGAATCCTTGACAATTTAATTTAAATGAAACTCAGTGACGTTGAATGGCCAACTTATTATGCTTCTAATACTATACACCCATTGTTACTTTAATTGTCTTCTTCAAAATGTCGAGTACATAACCCACAAATTACGAAGTTTGGGTATCAAACTTCCCACAAGGAGTCCATAGACTGGAATGTAGTTACAGTAGGAGAGACATTCTGCTGCCCCTCCCCCCTCTCCCGTGTGTAAATTCACATATTACATATTCGACAATGACACCTGATCATTAACTACCTGCACGAGAAATGTGAAATTTTCTGAACAACTTTGGGGTACATATTCAACACCTTTTTACAGTATATGTGAAACAACTCGTGAAATTTTGAAAAAAAAACACCATTTTCAGAGGAGGGAAAGTTGTAGAAACATCAAATGCAACGTACAGTAGCACACTGCATACCCTTGATACTGGGCATAAATCATACTGAGTAGCCAAGGTGTGCAGGGCAGTTGGGAAGGGCAAGAGTACTACAGTACTGTATCTAGGACCTACAGTTTTACCCACATATGTATATGTTTTACCATTAATGTGACTGTAGGTTGCATGGAAATTCCCATCATCTGTTGTAGTTGGTAGATGGGAGGGGAGGGGGGAAGCAGGTGGAGGGGAATAACATTGAGTAAGAATACTTCCTTCTATAGTTTGGTACTAACTGAGGTATATTCACCAATGTTTCATTAGTTGGTTTGATAGAACAAATACAAACTGATGTTGGAAAATTGTTCTGCTTCCCACATTAGTAATCTATTAATCACATCAAACTCCCAACCCAGATAGGCAGGGCAAGTACCCTCACCAATATCATGTCTGATTGGAAAGTGCAAGCCTATGCCTTAGGTAAGCTAACATATGCTGACATTTGATCATTTGACATGAATAATTACTTGTAAATGGCCAAATTTGCACCCAGCACTTTGTTTGGGAGACAACCTTGTATATACAGGTTCAATAAGGGTGTCAGCTAGGGGAAATGAAAGCCATTATATATGTGACCAGTGAACCCTCAGTCTTTATTTTAGGATGCCCCAATCGAGTTAAATGTTGCTAGAGTGTGCTATTATTGGAACTGGTATCAGGTGTGGTGGTGTTGAACAATTCTGGTGTCTGCGTGGGACTCCACTTTCTGATATTAGTGTTGGTGTCGGTGTCAAGAGCTACTGGTGTCGGTAATGGTGTCAGTGTCGGATTTGCTGGTGCTGGACGCAACACTGATGTGGAGGGAGAAGCAATTGTATGTGTCTTCTCTGCAACCATGTGTCTTCTCTGCAACCAAAAAGCTGAATTTGATGTTTTTTTTTTCCTAACTTTTTAACCTAAATAAATATACTTTCAGTTCATCAAGATTTAAGTAAAACAGAGAAAGAGACAAACAAAAAAAAAAAACAGAAATGTTGCTGATGTATGTCTAAAAACTGTCAGAAAAACCACCCGTACACATAAAATTAAGACTAGTGAACTTAAAAGATAGTATGAAGAAAAACACACAATGGCTTAAAGACTCCAAGAAAACCTTGGGGAACAGAAGCACAATCATTCATGTTATTAACAAGTCACTTATATCATTAACAGTGAGGGAGCCTCTGCACTCATATTCTCTGCTTGAAACTTGAGGACTGGAACCTTTATCAAACCACTGTGAGAAAACACAATATCGTGTGGTTTTATCATCGTTCTGACAGAATTTGTGAATATTTCATACAAAATATGTCAGTTAAGAAATATCCTCATAATGAAATAATCAAAACAAAAATGCATTTGTGCGTTCTGGTATAGTGTAACTATTGATAATTCCTTACAGTATCAGATTTTTAAGGCTGGATCCTATGGACTATTTTGCCGTATTCCTGTAGTTGTATCCTCCCAACACCTAATTTCCTCCTCCCCATTTTCACTCTCTCCCTGATTTCAGCCACGTTCTAAAATTAACGACAACCGTGTACTGTTTTGCAAAGACCAATTTCCCTTTTCTACTCCATTTTATAAAATGTTGAAAAGAAATGGTCCATTTTTGGAATGTGGGAGATGATGGAACATGAAGATGGTGTTGACTGTTTACAGTCTCAGTGGCATTACAGAGTTTTGAATCACACTTAAATGATATGATATTCATTTGAAATTGCAAAGCATTTGGACACCTTCATTGTTTCATATAGTTCTTAATTGTATTCTTCTTAATTGCACTTTGATTCTCCGTGATTTTTACCAAAACAGTAAACTCTTGTCTCCATCTAAAGCATATTTTGTGAATTTGTGGCCACTCTCTTTAAACTACAAGTAAAAGTACATAATGATTTAGTTCTGAGACGTCCAGTAAAACATGACAAACCATGGCTTTCTGTCTTTTATCAGCAGGCAGAAGCCTCCATCCAGCTCCCTCTCATAGTACAACCCAATACCTTGGATTACCAATGACATACCATTGGATGCAAAACCAAGTCTCTGGATCTTCATCTCAGAGAAAGAGCAGCAAGCGGGACAGAGGCAGATCATTCGGTTGTCTCCCTTGCTTTTCAAATACCGCTCAAACAATGAGACATTTAAAAGACGGGGAAGGCCCGAGATGGCATTAGCCAGCAGACCAGCGGTCAGCTATTTTGTTACTTTTCTGTTCATGCTGCATGATACAGTACTGCTGAGTGTTGTATTCAAGAGTGAGGAAAGTGAGTGCATGAGGAAAGATTGTGAGTCCATGTTGTACCCAAAGTTGTCATTATGAGCAAACTGTCACCATTTTCTTATTTAATGCACCTTAAAACCATACAGTTGTGCTAGTTATTCACTGAAGTAGCCAAACTGTGATACACTGAAAATGAGAATAAAGGTTGCTAGTTATTTTAATTATTGTTTCCCAATTCTTATCATCTAATGGCCCATCACCTTTGTTTTTCATCTGTTATGCAAAAAGCACCTTGTGTCCTTCAGACAAACAGAAACTTGCACTGAAACATATTGCTGCCTTTGCAAGACTACCACTGACCTTTTTAAATATTATCAAAGTGATGTCTTTATAACTTGTGAGATGGGTTGATACATGATTTTTATTTTCAACATTTCCCATTGGCAATACATTTGATTTTTCATTTAACTTGGCATTTATTTATGGTAACATGGTGTTTTGATTTAAATATCACATGAATTGATGTATGTTTCATCAAAGGTTCTGCACAGCATGACAAATCTTCTTTATATTACCAAAATTTGGCTGATGTTTGTCTGGTAACTAAATACATCCAAATATCAGGGAGCCACAGGAACAACTGATGGGTAAAAAGTATTTTGAATAAAGGAAAGTAGCTGTCAATAAATACAGGAAACATGCAGATTATGTCGACGGTCCTTAAGATTCCTTCCCACATCACCTCCGACGTAATCGCAAAGAATCTCCAAAGGCCAACTTTGTGGGTAAGCATCTCTGTGGAATTAGAAAAGACAAAAAAGACAACAGCAGGGTTATTTTGGGTTTTTTTTTTTTTTCGAGGGAAAAAATGAGATTGTAATGAAAACAGCAGGAATGTTTCTTTTTTTCACGAAAAAAAAAAATAGAATTTTATCTGATTTGATCTGATTTTCATGATTTAAAGTGGATTTTAATGATTAAAATTGGAGTTTTATGATTTTTTTACTTTGTCAAATTAAAATTAAAACTCCAGTTTAAATTTTCTTGAAACCTTCCACAAACATGCATAACCACCTCTATTATCTGTAAGCAGTGGAAATGCAGTGTTTTATTTTCTATCCTAATTTACACTCTGTGCTCACTGCTTAACATACAGCAACTATATATTTTCAATAACTACTTATAAGACCCTATTGGTCTATATTACTCCAATTGATAAATCAAAGTTATATCTGCAAACAAGCAGCTTTGTTTTCTTTAATACCTTGGTCTATGAGTATACACAGGGAATGCATTCAAAGTGGTTGTTGCCAATCAGGGGTTAACTGTTTTTCACGTCTGTTACTTCTGCTAATTACTAATTCATTTTCACAATCAAGATTGCATGACATCATTTGGAATTCATTACTCAGATTTTTTTTTTATTTTATTTTTTTGGGGGGTGGCAGGTCCTGTCATGCAAGACGTTACATGAATAATCAGTGGAAATTTTCACTGTGAAGATTCATCACTTTAACCTAAATTTCAACTCTGTGAAGAAATCATAAGATACACAGAAGAAGAGAACAACAAATGTTAGCCCATCTGCAAGTTGAATTTGAGGAAGTCACCATTTTTATTTGCTATCGAGCATGCCAATGGATTTGGCAACATCACACTTAGTATGCTAAAAAGTATAAGAGTAAAAGAAGTGTATGGAATACCTTTGTCAAAATCATTTTAAAATGTGTAAGTAGGACAAATCAGTTGATTACAGTGTTGAATTGCTTCCAATGAACATTCATTGCTTGAAATACAGGAATTTGGAAAATCTGATTAAAATCAGTGGTTTTGTTTAAAGTCATATGATTTAAATCACTTAAATTAGTGATTGACAACTACATGATTTTTATCAAACAACCCTGGGGAAAAAAAGAAGGAAAGATATAACAGCATGGTCTTTCTCTCCGACTTTCAGCATGAGCTTGTTAGACAAGAGGGGTGTATTAAGGAAAATTAACAATGCTGGTTTCAACAATTCAAGTTGGGTGTGAGGAATATTTCAGTTTGAGTGTGACGGTTCTCCAAAATGTTAGCAAAGGCTATTTTTACCTTCTATAAGTACATTCCTGAGGATACTTATGCAGTCAGATCAACATAAAAATGTCCTTTACTGAAGCATCGTTGTGACTGGCCAATGGCAGGGCCCTATACCCTACCTTTATAAAGAATGTATTGATTGCCCAGTGTTAACATTCTCTGTGACCGTCATAACAGTAAAGTTTAGACCCATGAGCATGATTAGTCCTCATCTTTGATATCCATTTTTTTCATGTACTAGAGAATACTCCAGCCATGATGATGAGAATAAAAAACTAGTGCAGCAATGCTGCTGTAGCTCACACAATTGAATTGAGGGTTGCAGCCCTATGTTCTGACATACTTTTGTTCCCACACCCCATGTTCTGACACTCATATGTTGCAACACATTCATTCCATCAGGCACCATTTTGGGTCCCAGCTATGATGCTTGGCGTAGTACTGACGCATTGATCAGCCACTGCTGTCGGAATTTAAGTGTACATGTCAAACATAAGTGTGTCGGAACATAGGGGTGTTGAAACTTAAGGCAGTCACTGAACTAAGTAGAGGTAATTTTTGTTTGTGGCATTGCAAAATGAAAGTACAGTACTTGGAAGGTGACAAAATGTTACATGCAAAAAGTATGTAGTTGACACACTATCAAGCCTATGACATTATCATAATGCCACTGTTTTGACATGTGATGTTGAAAAATGGTATTAGGTGTACCAGTCATTGTCTTTAGAGAAGGTTAAATCTACTTTAGGCTGTGTGATATGTAAGGATGCAAGGGATAATGTTTAGATCCTGTCAGAGCTGGCTTTGGCTGGATCTAACTTTTTTTTTTTGGCTTTTCTCTGTACATGTTCAAACTTTACTATGGGCAGTAATAAGATAATCCAAATCAATGGACACATTGTAAAAACACTGCAGTGTTGATGATGCAACAAATGAACTCTGTTTATCAACCTATCTACAATGATTACTTAGCCACATGCTTCACTAACTTAATTTGCATGTCAATTTACTAGTATTGGAATGTGATATCAATACAGTCACCTGGTTGCTATGCAATTAACTACGACGCTTCACACAGTTCTATTTGAAAAGTGACCTTGAAAATGCTACGATTGCCCAGCTTACGCAATTGCGCGGTCAAATTTTCAAACGATGATATCTTCGCCCCTGTGCATTCGATCACGCTAATATTTTCACAACACATACTCTGTACACTCCCCAACTCCCCTTCCAACCATACACGATCATCCGGCAGAGATATCGATGGTTTTAGCTTTTGACCACGCCTTCAAACAACCTTCAGTAAAACATGTCAGGGAACCGCATCATCACTCCGTCAATCTCCAAAGCTACTCCGTGTCAATCATGACACTTGTTTCCATATACGGTTATAATCTCCCCTTGTTCGAAGACATTTTAGTGATATTTACATACTAAACAACTCCCATCACTTTCACTTGCCTTCGCAGTTGGTTGCTCTATATACAAACCACGCCAACTCTTGTTTCGTCATATGATAATAACGTGTAATGACGTCACACGATGTCGAAATCCGAACAAGTCCAAACTAGTTTACAGTATTGCATTGTGGGTAGCGTATGTCTTTCGTGTGCGCCTACGTATCAGTAGTACGTAAACAAGACGTATATGGAGTAGAAAAGAAACAGTGTAGCCCTAGCAACCAGAAAAAGATTTTAAAACTTGTCACGGAAGTGCATCACTGCACCTCTGTTATCATTTTTGTCATTTTCATGTGAAAAACTCAATTAACTTTGTGAAAGTGAAGTATGAAACCGTTCGGGATTCCCATTGCGGATATTTTCGACATTTTCTGTGACGATCACGAGGGAAAATTTTCGCGACTGTGTTGAGATGTGCAACTTTCGTTTGGACCAAATATTTGTGCGATTTATCTCTTTTGGAACAATTATATCGGGCCATACCTCTTGGATAATGTGTTCCCAATGTTCTGAGTGAGTTTTAAGAGATAATTTGCTATAAATTGTGAGATTCGGATGATTTAAAAATGTTAAATTTTTGCTCTTTCTTGGTTAGTCCCAAGGACGATCCGCTACGTGTGTTGCAGTGTTACGTAATCCAATTATCTTGATGTTAGCAACGGTGCAAAATGGGCATAGCAATCCGGTGACTGAATAGGTGAGAGTTCAGTTGGACTTGATGATCCACAGGGCAGATAGGCTGGCCAGCCCAACCGTAAAATTTGATTATTGTTCACTAGAGTGACCACAGAATATCTCCAGCTAAACCCATTCAATCAGAGTGCCGTGTGCAAAAAAGAGTCAAAATAACACGAAAATCGCTCATAATTCAACTTCCGTTTTGAATATTTCGTTTCTAAATAGTACAAAAAATATCCATTTTGAAAAAGAATCTATGACCAAAGTTTCATCAAAATACTTCAAAAATGAAAACTCTGAAACATTTTCAAAAAGTTGACGACATCTGCCTGGCTCTATAAGCTCACACAGTAATGTGTGTGAGCTAAAAATGAACGTGAAAGTCTATGAATTACACTCAAGACAGGAAAAAAATAAAAGTGGAAGCAATTTTTATTTTGTTGCTTTAAAAGTTCCCCCCAAAAAAGAAGATACTTTAAAAACAAAAAGCAAAGTGTTTTGTTTGGAAAAATGTAAATCACAAAATTTTGAAAGCAAACAGCAAAATTTTGTTTATAACAAAAAATCAAACAAAAGCAATAGTTCTATGTTGAAAAGAATGTTTTTTGTGATCAAATTTTTGTCTTATCTTCTTGAAAGTGTGTTTCTATAATCTCTACAACAGAAACTATAATTTGCTTTCCTGATTTTATGTTGTATGGTTTTATTCCTTGTTTTCCTGCATGGCCACAGCAGTCTTCAGTATATAATGATAATTTACAGCAATTGATGCACTAGCTTACATCAAGCTTCCGTTGATATGAAAACCTGTCATCGGTTATCCTGAAAATAACCATGCCAAAGTGGAAATTTCTTGTGATCCTTTATCAAAACGTTTAGGGTACACTATACTCATCAACCGCTGGTAACACTTTGTTTAGATAGTATCAAAGGGCCACTCATTGTAATTTGCACTGGTCGCTTAAAGCTTGCAGTCTCCCCTGCTTACATCTATGTATGAAAGATGGAAATCCTATATGGTGAGATAATTCCCCAATGCGTGAGTGTGCCTTTGTAACCTAAGCGATTATAGTCTTGTGGAAGGATTAAGCCGAAAAGGTGAACAAATACATGACAAATAGTGGAAGGGTCTAAGGTTTCGTCCTGAAGTCACTTGATAATTTGTCCCTCCTGATTTTTTTTCAGCCGAACTAACACTGTGTGTGAGGCATCATATATATAAGTGATTTAATGTCACAAAAATAAACAGAGATAAAATATACTTACTCAACTAGTCTCAACATCTGCACCACTCTTTGCATCTATAGGCAGGGCAGCACCTCCTTGCCCCATCAAAGACTGTCTCATCAATTCCTGGATTCGCCATTACAGGGGAAAGAATAGCGATCAGGACTATCGCTACCAGCAGGACGAATGCAGTGGCTGTACCCTGTCATAAAAAAAAAAAAACTCTTATCACTTACAAACTAAGAAACCTAACTTAACTAAATATTCTTATTGTTGTAACTTCAACATGATTACCAATTTGATTCAAGTTCTTCTAAAATTTGCTCTATTGTATGTTGCGGAATTGGAGCTGCGAAAAAAAAAAATTCATAGCCTAAGATCACTTTTATCACCATGGTGCTTTCCATCCTGCTCAGAGATTTCCTTGAGCATATATCACATCAGACACAAAATGGCCAGGGGATATGACTTGTCATAGCAACTATATATAGGCCAAAATGTTTAAAAATGTGTGAGATAGAAATGAAGGTTTGCTGGTTATTTTAACAGAACAAGTGTCGTTTCTGCAGTCCCACAAGCTTGACATGTTTTTTCAGCAAAGAGCCTGTAGTCTAATGTGTATAACAACTTAATACAATTGAGACTATATTTAGAAAATCTTGATTGTGTGACCCTCCATCCAAACAATAAGTACAGTATTAACAACTAATAAAAGAAATACGCCTTCACAATGGACCTACTGGTCAATCAAAACATGGAAGTTGTTTGATAAGGCCTTGCAATGCAAATTTTAGATTACCCTTTGATTGGTTTCACTTGTAACTAATCACATAAAAAAGGAATATGCTTTCCAAGTCAGCAATTATGTGCTCAAATCTTGTAGCTTCATTTAAATTTGCACACACTTATATTTTTAAAATGTTGCAAGTAAAATGTTTCAATCTTACCGGCCATACTTGTCTTTTCTTCTTCAAAAAATATTCGAAATTGCCTTTACTGGAACAGACGAAGAGTTGTGAGTCTTGTTGTGAGCTTGGCAGTTTAGCGTTTACCTTCCATTAAATACAGACTCTGCTATTCGAGGAGCATGGTAAATTTATCATCCCTTACTACACCTTGCTTCATAGGTCGTACAGTCTTCGTTAGTCAATTGTTTGCGACAATCAAGTTTGTTTGCTGATGGCTGTAGTGGGGTAGGGTAGATAGATGATACGTACATCAATTGTGTTCTTTAGTTTTGTGAATCGTCACAGATTACTTTCCTGGGGGGGTTGGGTAGATGAAGAGAGGTGATGGAGGAGAGGGGGATCCTCCTCAATATTGTGCAGGTCCTTCTATGATTTCTCACCAATTAACTTATGAAGGTCATGTGACAAACAGCTAAAAATGATGGGTTGACTCATAATTTGTTAAATGAACCACGAGGGCGAATCCATTGGTAAAGTTCGTTCTTGTATCTATTATGCTTATAACTTTCCAAAGATTTTTAACAGAATTGACATACCTTTGCAAACAATATAATGTATTGTGTTGTGAGGAATCAGTGTTTTTTTTGTTAGCCCTACACAGGGGTGGACTGGGGAAGAAATTTGTATATCAGGGTATTTGAAACAATGGGGAGTCCCAACTCAGGTGATTGACAGGGAGCAATAAGACTGTGCACCTCAACTTACCGAGACAAAAGCATACATTATTATGTTAAATTGCGTGACATTTCACCACCAGAAGGAGGCATTAACAAATTTACATGAACAATAATGCTATAGCTCATGCTAAGGTGTGAGGTTGTTTTTGCCAATCATGGTACACACCAAACACAACCCGATCAGACCCCTTGCCCAACATACATAGTTTCTAAATTACTTGCCACATTGCATACAGGATTGGTAAGGGATACATTAATTAATTCACTTCCAAAACAAATCCCTTGGGGCATTCAAAATTTTGAATGGTCCTTTCAAACGAATGTTAAGGAAATAAAGGATATATGACAAGTCATGTGAGATCCTCCCTTGATGTCACAACTTTGCATATCTAGTGAAAGTGTTATCCATGATATTTTCTGCAACTGATGAACTGACTTCATTACAAGGAAAGAGAAATCAAACAAAGTTATGGTTTTGTTGTAAGTTTGTCAACATGCTATTGATTTTAAAATATTCATAGACTCACAACAGCAATGCTCAGATTAATTAACGTGATAATTTATGTGCTGCTAATTCATACGTTCAGAAGCGACACACTAGAAGAAAAGAGTTCCAGTTCCAGAAATTTGGACTAAGACTGAGAACTGGACTGAAGATTGTGGGAAAACTAAGCAAATTGCTACACAAAATTCACCCTAGATTGCTGGAAATCTCCCTTCCCAGGCTCAGTGAGTACGCTCAATGATGACTGAAACACTTGCTTGAATTCTGAAGGCTCATTATGCAATTGGGCAACACCATCATCATTCTCTGGATGCAGAGGGCATGCGCTAACATTAAGTTTTCAGCCTTGCATTTTTTTTTTATGTCTCTTTCATGTTTTTCTCATTCTTTCATCTTAATGTCTTTTTTCCTCTGCCTCTGTCATTTTGTGTCCCCCCTGGCCTGTGTGGGGAGAGGCAGCTACCACTCCCCATTCCATCTCTGGCTTTAGGAATCAGTAGTAAGTTACAACACTGCATGATAATGTAACTATACCCTTCTGCCCTACAAAAGTCAGAGGTCACATACGCTTCTGGAAAATAAGCCCCATTTAAGCAAAATTAAGCTTGGAATAAGTCCCATTAAGCATGGTTTTTCATTTCCAGACTGAATGTGACTTAAACCATACTTACCATCGTAATTTCCCTCTGCTTTGTCATCATCATGTAACTTAATTGTATAAGCCCTTCTAGCTGATTTTAATTATCTCCGTCAACGTAATTAATCAAATTTGTGTTTGTCAGTCGAATCAACAAATAAATGGAACTCTGTTCGATCAAAATTGAATTGGGCATCTCTCTGGATTTTCTGTTCTGATGTCTTTCTCTCTACTGTGACAGGAACTTTCTGTGTTGTTAACATCTGAACATCCGTCGCTGGGGCAGTCAAACCACGACTCTAAAAACCCCTAAAACCTTGTATTTGGCAATACCTGACAATGCTCAAACCTGCCTTGATTAAACACCTGCCTTTAAACCTGACTTGAAACCAGACTTATTTGGACATAGCAAAATCTCTCTAAGTGAATGTACAGCAAAGCCAAAGGGGAAAATGGATTTTTTCAACAGTTAAGGACTTTTTATTTTCCAGAAGTGACACACAGTTAAGAAATCGGAACATTGTAGAGGGTTTGCACTAAAAGTTCTCATCCTTGCATTTATCTTTACTTTTCTTTCAATTTTTCCTCATTTTTTTATTTTAGTATTTTTCTTTTTTGTCGGTCACTTTGTGCCCCCTCGCCTGTGTAGGGAGAAGCAGCTACCACTCTCTGCCGACCCCCCACCTCATTTCCACCGGTGCCTTCAGGAATCAGTAGTAAGTTACAATATTATGTGATAATGTACAAATATCTTTCAGCCCTACATGAGGCAGAAGCAGTGTTGTAGTCGTGTCACCACAATCTGTGGCCACAGACAGAGTCCGAGTCACCACCCTGCGAGACCGAGTTCAAGTCCGAGTCACTACCTTCTGAGTCTGAGTCACCGAGTTTCAAAGCTCACAAAGTTTTTTAAAATATCATATGATTTATAGATCTTCTAGTGTAGGGACCAGCTTTTTTTTTTCTGTATACTGGTCTGCTGGAAGTATTAAACTTGCAACACTTTCAAAGGCACAATAATCAATCAAGTGGATCCGTTAATCATGTATTTGTCTTATCAATACAAATAACATTGTCCAGAAACTTTCCACTCTCATATCACAGTATAACTGTGGAAAATATACTCATAAATAAACAAATGTTCTTTTTTTAAGGGAATCAAGAAATCTCCAACTGAAAACAGCATATAACCTGCTATTCAGCATTCAGTTTAACGTCATACTTGCTACAGTGCTGTGCAAGCTTAGGCAGATTCAAGTATGTTTGTTGCATATGAGGAACATAGGAGTCTCCAGCATACAGCAGCAAGGGTGACTTTGTGCTGGATGTGGATTGTGGACACATGATAATGCCACTTACCAAAAATGCACACAAGCAGTGACCTACTAACAGGTACTGACGAAACATTGCGGCAAGCTGAAGCGTATAGGGCATATTTCACCCCTGTCAAACTCTTGCACTTTTGCTGAGATGCCTCTAGCTGCAATGTGAAAAGGAGATGTCTTCTTTGTAATTTCTCTCAGTTGCCACTCTAGCAACTAGTCTTCTAGTTGACTACTTTCTTAAACACCAGCTACGGGCCAGACAGGGTTTAAAGTATATATCACTATCTTAACTTAAATAACATTCACATGAATATTGCCCAAATGTGTCACTAAACAATGTGTGGCAATCAGAAAAATGCATTGCATTATGGGTAGGTTTAACTTTATTATGGGTTTATCATTAAGCATGATCTGTAAATACACAATAATAATCTGTTATTAATCTATATTTACAGATTATTTACAAAAGTGTGTTAGTGCCATCTACATAAATATTTTTAATCTGAAATTACAAATTAATAATCTGATTAACAGATTATTAATCTGTAATTACAGATTACTAATCTGTAGTTACAGAACATTAATCTGTAATTACAGATTATGAATTTGTATTTTCAGATTATTTATCCATAACTACAGATCAATAATCTGCTTTTACAGAGTATTAATCTGTAAATATAGAGTAATAATCTGTAATTACAGATTACTAGTCTGTTATTACAGATTAATAATCTGTTAAGAGCTGGCTACATTCAAACTGAAACCTATTTGAACATCTTCAAAACTGTGGTTTTCTTCCTTCTCCAAATCCACTTGTACTGCACTTTACATGCAC
The DNA here is from genome assembly GCA_021234535.1 of Stichopus chloronotus. Taxonomy (NCBI): domain Eukaryota; kingdom Metazoa; phylum Echinodermata; class Holothuroidea; order Aspidochirotida; family Stichopodidae; genus Stichopus; species Stichopus chloronotus. The sequence continues at coordinate 3,597,570 of CM037830.1, forward strand.
ATATATACCAGCGACCTAGGCTAAATTAATGATATTGATCAGGCCTACTACCTACTATAGCCTAGGCTACACAGTCAGCGGTAGGCAGTATACGCCTAGCCTGTCTGCGTGCATTATGTTGCGAGGTAAGGCCAGACTATGAATAGGCTACGATGTAGGCTAGGCAGATAAACCGTAGCTGATACCATGACTACTTGTAGACCCACCGGATTCAGTCTTATTAACTTCATTTATTTTACGAAAAAACTTCACTGGCATGCAAAGTACAGACATGCAACCGAGCTAGTGTAACATTAGGCCTAGGTGGAATGTAAGCTGGCCCTTTGCACTCAGGTACGATCATAATCGCGCTGGAATTCCCCTTTCGATGCATGTACAAATGTATCGTATGTAGGTAATACCAGGCACTCCCCACAACTCACTGGTGTGGGTATTCACGAGTGACTATACTTACCCCTTGCAACACTACTGCATCATTTGACCTTTGCTCAAATTGTCCTCGAAGTCAATTCTAACACGATGCCCTCTAAGGCCTAGCTCGCCCTCATTTGCCTTTCGCTCGAGTGCCTTCAACGTGCCTACTATACCTACACATAACATTATGTGAGTTCTGTTTCCACTGCATTGGGACAAGTAAAGTTCAAAAAGACGAGAAGTGGGAATTGTACGATTATATGCGTTCCTTTTCCAATAGCAGTTTGTACATGATGTGGAAATACACAAAAACTTTGACGTAATGCTTTTCCCAAGCTGTTGCTGCACAATTTACTTGATCATTTTTCATATCACATTAGTTTTACACCCAAAGTCAGAAAACTGGAACGTTCCAATTTTCAAGGGCTTAAAAGCTCCAAAAAAGGAACCGTTCCGCTTAAAACGGAATGGTTGGCAAGTATGCAGCCATGACCCTAGCAGCTGCAAACATACAATTTGATGACAGAATTGCTTTCTAAAACTTCCATAGAAGAAAAGCTGTCTATAGGTGTGGGAGGGAGGACTACTAGAGAGAGATGAGGTTGTGAGATGATGGTTGGTTATTTTCAGCAGCACTGGTTTAGTAGTATTTAGCAAAATTAGAATAATTCTTGTATTGAAAAATAGTAAAAGGATACAGAATATGACAAAATAGTTTACAGCACCTTTATCTCATGATAGTTACCTTCCCTCCCCTTCACCAACCTCTGAAGTTCCATACTAACTTTTCACACAAAATTCTTCCCATTCATGATTCTCACACCAGACTCATCTTTACATCTCACCATAAAGTCATCCTGGTAGTGACCTGTGCAAGGGTTACCCACACAAAGCAAGCACAATACAGTTTTACCAGCTCATTGACATATTCATGAAAAGAAAAACTAATTAGAAGATAACCCCAACTTAAGAACAATATTGACCATTTTTCTTTGTATCATTCTCACAATTTTCCATGGCACCATGCAGTGAGCAAAAATTTTGAAGTACTTGGAAGGATGGTGATGCCCTTCATCATACGTTGGGAAAGCAAACACACTAGACACACCTATCATAGATGCAACTCAGTGTACAAACCATTACCAGATGAACTCTCCCCTACTAACTCTTGGAGGACCAGACACATGTACAGTTTTGGTTGATTACAATTGCAATCCTGCTGCTATTGCCAGATAAACTCTACAAAGCCGGATATTCATGGTAATCGACGTACAATTCTTTTAAGAAATTATTTACCTCCATTGTTGCCCAGTAGCGAACAATTCGACTTGTTTTAATGTTGGTATAAACTTGAAATAGTCTACACAGGTTTGAACTGTGTGAAGTTTTTGAGATATGGACTGCAACTAAAAATTGTTCTCAAGGTCCAAAAGTACCACACAACTCTTTGCCACCATTTACTTACAGAGCATATCTGGTCAATGCAGGCAACTTTACCAAAGAACCAGACCACTGCAACTTGACCAGTGAACAATGATCAATACCAATGTTAATACCTTGATAGCGGCTGGCACAATCTCTTAGTTTCCAATGGACAGATGAGTTTACACATTCCAACACACAATATCAAAGTTCTCCAAGATAACTTGACCAACTTAAAAGACATTTCAATTTAGGTACTAGGTCATAACACATAAAGATGTAGTTAGATTTGACAATTGGTCAAAGGGAAATCTATGGAATTAGAAACATTCAAACACAAGGATATATCATCTGTGCAAAAGAAACAATGGTGGTGTTTGTATAAGCCTCTAAAAACATGACATGTAGGTGAACAACAGTACCAAATTATTATTTCTGGCTACTCGGCAAAATCATACTGCGTGTTGACTGAACTGCTGTGAATCAGGAGCTGCTTGATATTGTTAAGTGTTTCATTATGTGCTTCACGTCAATTATCCTAGTTGAGAGATTATTGAGGCTTTATTTGGAAACACACATACGGTGATATGCTTCTTGTACTTGTAACTCAATGCTACACATTACCATGTCACCAAAAATGAAAGCTCTAAATGTCCCCTCCCCCCATCTTCAGAAATTATGTTCATACAAGGGAAACTATTTAACTTCATTGAGCCAAAATGACCTTCAACCATCATAAGAAGTAACTGGCTGCTTTAACTTAATTTCCTTTGCACTGAATATGAGACCTGTCCAAGCCTTCTTTCTTGAAATACTGCGTATTTCCCACAACTTGCTGGTGTGGATATTAAGGCAGGAGTAAACTGGTCCCTTGCTTCACTAATGTATTAAGTTTGATCTTGCTCAAAGTGCACTTGACATCAACACCGCACCCTCTCAGTCTAGGATCGCCTCGTTTCTCTTTCGCTTTGGCTTGACCAACGTGTTTCAAATTGTGTGCTCAAATCTTCCCCTCTAGCAAAAGCCTATGGACTGCAAACCTTGAGTATCTTATGTTTCTTTCGGCTTGGTTACAATTTTAATATGCATTACATACTACATAAAATTTTATGTTTCCATTGACTCCCTTGAGATTTTTAGGTAATTTTTTTTTTTCATATAGTGGCATGAATTTGTACGTCACTCTTATTGTACTCCCTTATAACACTATGTAACTTCAACTTCTGTTAACTTCCTGTGAAGAGTAAGGCTTCCTTTGTTCATCTCAGGCTAGTTTATTTTGATTCTTACTGAGACAAGGGGTAGCCCAATGGCTTAATTTAAGGACACCCTGACCACCATCGTTTTAAGTAAGGTGTAAGAAAAGTAGTTCATTACTTTTTCGAACGAATTCTGCATACTGTTTATTCTAAGATAACAAATGATTTAGAAGGAGTTAGCCTCTCTTAGTGTGTGTAAAATTCATAGCAAGTGTGTGTTTATGTTTAGCCTATGTATCAGAATTATCGTATATGATAATATCACTCAGCCTGTGATTAGTCCTTTACCGCAGTGCACCCTCTTCGGTAGCGTGGGTACTCCTTCGCCAACCTCCGTTCAGGGCAGTTCGTGCCGATTTGTGCAATATTAATATATTTATAGCAAAATTTGTTGATTCGAGGATGTTTCGATTTTAAACCGTCCTTGTAAAGAACTCATTATTATACGACGATTGCAGTATAAGAAGAATCTGTCATTTTATGAAGAATGATCTGGTGAATGTAATGATCATTCTTTATCATAAACTGCTACGTTGAAGGTGAGACTGTACAGTGTGTTGAGCTGTGTACTGGCTATGGTTATGCAGTATTATACTCGTATTATACAGTGTGAGGGTGCGGGTGGTATCGCTACTTCTAGCTTCATTTCAAGATTACGTTGTCACGAATCTTCACTATCATTATTATTTCATCTTGCTTTCTGATGTATCTTTGCTATGACTTCGTTCTTATCGTTGTGATTAAGATATAATCTATTTTTAATGATCTTAACAGGTTTTTCAGATACTTCAAATGTTCCGCAACTAGTTAGGCCTGCACATGTGTGAGAACTACGAGTGTAGGTTACTTATTGTGCTCGAATATCGTGGAATGCATTACGATGTAGCGTTGTGTATTCACAGAAGCTACGGTAATCTTTTCTATGATGTACTTATCAGAATATTCAAGCCCTTATGGTTTACTTATTGGCGTGCTACAGATCTTGTCTTCAATAAGTACGAGATATATTTTTATTATAATGGTCACCTAATTTGATTCTGTAAAGGGTGTGAGATATTTGGTGTGAATCTTACTCCTTATTTATATGGTGTACTTTAAGGTATACTGTAATGCCATTTTTATTGTAACCTTGGGAGTGTTATTGTTGTCCAATTCTGAACAATTGTAAACAATCACTCTTCCTTGGATTAATCCGTACATGATAATGTTGTACATTCAGCAAACCATTCATTTTACGATGGTATTTTATTTGATCAGGTCTGGCATTGCTCTGGTACCATACTTACAGTAGTTGACGTCTGGTATTCTGGTCACTGCTGAACTATTGTGTTGGACTGGTGAGTAAACAGGCCTTGCAGACATTAGTAAGGTTCACACTGTGGCTGTTAGTCATGGTCAAATGTTGTAGAGGTTTGAGACATTTGTATTTGGTACTCGAGTTTTGTTCTGTAATCCATGTCATATGATACTGGTTTCTTTTCAACAAGAGATATTAATTGCTATGCATAATTTCACTGATGTGGCAAAATTCAAATGATATATTTCAGTTCAATGGTAATCTTGATCATGATTACTGTTACCACTTAGTACCCACATCAGATTCATGTTTTTTTATCCTTATTCAGGTTCATCGGTAATTACCTGTTTTTAATCATTTTGATATTTTTGGATTTCTACATATTTTCTATTCTGTACATTTTTTTTGTTTGTTTATGACGATGCTTAAAGGGTTTCTACATGTGATAACCACTTACTTATGTTCATGTGGGTTAAGATCAGTGATGACTTCCATTTGCAATAACTTGGTTTTTCGAAAAAGTAGGTTATGGTTACATATGGATATGGTATTTGTTGACCTACATAGTCAGTGGCAGAGAAAGAAATTTATTTACTTCCAGTATATACAATGGAATAATTAGTCAAGTAGTGAATGATTGCCTGTAGCCTTTGTCTCAAAAGTTTTTGGTATGGTACACCTACATAGCAAATATGACATTTGTTCAAACTTCCATTCTTGAGATATCGTCTTTACAACATTTTCACAATTTGACCCCTGTTGACCTCAAATGACCTTTGACCTCCATCCAAAACAGGGTTCACTCAATATGATACACCTTAATACCGAATGAGACCTATCAGACTTCTCCAAGTTCCCCCAGTCTTGAGATAAAGTGTTTATAAAGGTAGGAATCATGAACATACTTTCACATACATACATACAAACACACACATGCAGGCCTGCATGATTGCAAACGTTATAATTATCATTGAAACCAAAAAAAGGATGGCAGTGGAGTAACAACCTAAGAAATTTGCAATATTTACCAACAGTTATCACAAAACAGTTTGTATGACCAATGATTGTATCATCAGAGTGAAGCATTATAGATTATTGTACTGGCACACTCTATTAGTTTCATGCTCTAGTTAAGAACACATAAAAGATGCACAATAGATGGGAGCACTTATTTTCTTCTCATAAATACTGTGCTGTATATTCACTTCCTGTGTTTTTTTTTTCTGCATGGTTTGCATGATCTAATAAGTAGGGTTTACGAACAAAAACACTTGCTTAAAGCCAGTTGGCTAAAATTGGTGGGATGAACGCATATGAATTTCCAAAGGACTATTATGCCATTCAAACCCAACAAGGTCCACATAGATTAAACGATGTGACTTACGTAATCCACGTGGGCAGTGGTGGTCCAGGGGGTACACTGAACAATCTGCCAAAGATAAGCATGAATTATGGATGAAAAATATGAGTAAATTATATGTAATAAAAGATGAACCTACCCCAATACTGCACTAAAAATTAAGTTTCAGTGATACATCTACTTCTTTTACGAAAGAAAAACTGTCACACTTGAGGAAAGGAAATTTTTTCTTTTATGTCCAACTTATGGCATGAACAATTCACTGTAAAATCACCTGCAACCAACTCACTGTATCATACATCCATAGATCAACTGTTCATAATGTAAACATATGCTGTTTACTGGTCACAAACAAACTAGGCTACATGTGGTTGGCATGTACATCCTATTGGATGGAGCTGGTAGGGGGTTTTGTCTTATGCCATGAGATTCTACAGAGTTATAAAAGCTTAAGGAAACTAAGTCAGCAAAAAAAAAAAATTCTCTCACAGAAATCTCAGTGAAAAAAAGTGACTATTGGTGAAAGCTATACACAAGCTGAGAGGTGTCGTTTTAATCAAAGTTTTGCACAATAAACCTGAGCAGTTGGGAACTTAGATTTTCAAAGTGATTATAACCCTGAAAGGTTGGTACCTTTAAACAGGAGAAATAATGTGGCTCATGCAAGCTTATCAGTATTATCTTGTCAAATGTGAACTTCAGTTCATAGATTCATGTCTGCAGAATATCATTTTCAACCTTGAGCATTTACTCAACATGAAGACTAGAGAGCTGTCACCCTAAATAACTGAGACATTAACTTGTCATTACTGCCTAAATGTTGCATGGCAATCCCTGCCAACCTAAACAGACTTACAGCAACTCTCTGAAAAATAAATCTTGCTGGTTCCTGCTACTGAGGTTGGTATCAACAAAGAATAAAGGATGTCCATGAGTTATGTAGGTATACATAATTACCTGGGACATTAAACCACTGGCTCACATCTGTATCATATGGGCTGTTTGTCAGCTGGTCTTCTGGATGGGTTCGTACCGTAAGGCGGTAGCTCCCAGCAGGAAGTAAGTCGCACATGCAATCAGACACAAACACCCGCTGGAATGAAAAGGAACCGCCACACTTTTTGTGCTTGTTGTATACCACAACTAAGGTTAAACCCAAGTTTTGGCAATTTTCTCTTTTCATCACAAATTGGATGCAAACGCAGTTTCCTTGTAAACTTATTTTCATTCTTACTTAGATAGAAACTAATAAAAAAGTATCTACTTTCTAATATAACATGTTTGTTGCATGGATAGGAGATTATAAAACTATTATTCACTTTTTGAAAGTGCCAAGAGTATGTTAATTGTTAAGTCCTTCCATCAAAGCATGTTGTGTTTTATGTGCTACTGCATCCAATTAAAGACTATACAAGGCAAATACTTTATGGAAACACTATGTCCAAAAAAGCAATAAATTAAAATCAGTGAACAATTTACACTTTCCTTGTCACACTGCGCCTGTAATTTGGTATTGAGATGTGGCATGTTGTTTCAAGTGTTGCCAACTTTCTGCTCATACTTACAAGAACAATTTAGATCACTACACATAATTCTGCAAAACAAAAAGTATCTGAACAATGATGAAAAAACATTTCAGTTCTACATTTCTTCCCATCCTAAACAGAAAAGACAAGAGACAACCTTGTTTTTTATGTATGAATAACAATGACATTTGAATCTGCATGAAGTAATGAGCCCCAGTGTACTTGCATGGCTATTGAAATAATTTAGGTCACTTGGCACGGGGTAATATGACATTTGGTGATCTTATTGGATCTTTAATGACACAAGCATATCAAAAACAAAAAAAAAACAGATGGCAGCCACAGAATTAAGTCCTTCTGCTGCTATGGTTGATTAATAGCAGCATTAGGTAAAGTAACTAGAAAAAGAGAGATTGATAACATTTATACTGTGTCCTTGCTTAATCTACTTGGGAGCATATGAAGAGTACTACCACAAAGTGGGGACAGCAGCCATGATAGTAACTTACAGTACTTTGTTGCCATGGCTACATAAACTACCTGAAATTAAAAGAGCAATAAGGCAAGGCAACTACAGAAATTAAATTGCTGGTATAACATTCCTGCCTGTGTTAGACAGCAAAAACTGTTTTACAATGCTAGTCACAAGGATATAACTCATGATTCTATATTTTGATGTCATGGTTTTAAAACCAACAACAAACAGGAGAAGCAATGGAACAAGTGCAAAACCCTACCTGGATTTGGAAGCATGCAGAAACCAGTAAGGAACTTAGGGACATTTTGAACATGATTATGGTATCTCACTCTCTTTATTTTGTAAACAAGAACATTATAGGAGGGTAAGGTTTCAAGGACAATACGAAAAATGCTGCCTTGTTTCTTATTAAATAATGGATGACAATAGTTGCTAGCCTTTACGACACCAACTGTGACAATAACAAACAAAAAAGGATCAACAATGCAATCACTGATAAGCCAATAATGAGCCTATACACTTGGAAATCATTGTTGCTGATGTAAAGAAGCATGAACTGTACAACAACTGGTAGAACTGCAGCACAATGGTTACTCACTTTGTTTTCGTAGTTACAAAGATCATCCAAAACAGAGCAGTAGGTAAGGTTACTGGAGAAATGAAACAGCTGACATAACATTGCTACATGGTATTGGTAGTTGGCACTGTACAATGGACAGAGAAATAGCTTCAACGTTTTTAGCAGCTGCAAGGAAATAATGACAAATGAGATTTGTTGAATATAGTATCATTTTGGTCAAAATTGAGTGATAAATTGGTCCAATTTCATAAAAGAAAGAAGACAGAACATAAAGATACACAGTTTACATAACCGATACATTTCACAAGTATCCACAGCATCAGTTACGTGGAGACATGTAAGCGTTGTAACTCATGACCGGCCAACTGGATTCAGTCAATCACAAACATTTCAAGATCCAGACTCTAATCAGGAGCTAGTTTTCACTATATCAAATATATACCATTCATGTATTTTTACTGTTGATTTTCAAGTGATTACAGTTATATTAATTAGAGAAAAAACAGGAACACAATCTCAAAGAAACTTAGACAACAATGTATTCTTAAAGTGATTGGGTGCATAGGCAAAAAGTAAAAACATTGAAATTCCATCTCCAAAAGTTTGATAAGGCTTTTAATTACACCATTCAGACAATCTGGGAAAGTAAATAGGTTTCAGTTGGTTAATTTTGCCATAATTTCAAATTCTTCTAACATAACGACAAAGAGTGTAGAATACGATAATGTAGTGGTTGACAGTTTTCATTCAAATCAACGGTGTGCTTCTTTGAGCAAGCCAATGGGAAGTATGCTAGTATTAAATATTCAGTTTCAACTCAGAATCAATGATGCAGCGGGCAAGGTTGTGTTTAGTGCGTAGGTTATTTATAAATACAGTGTTTCCTTTCACCAAATACTGCAATTCCCGATACCTACCAAGGAGCAACCACTTGAGTAGTATGTTTTTGATACACTAGTGAGACCTGTACTGTTGCATATTCATTATGTAGGTGGTTATAGTAAGAACCGTTACTTTCAAATGTGATTTCTGTTTTTTACTGCTTTTATACCAATCCCGTTGCTTTTCGAAGTAGTTACTGTCATTTTCCTTCATTGAAAGGCATAGTCCGTTCATGTACAACCTCGCGTGTACATTTCAAAACAAATAAAAAGTTAAGATCAAATATAATCTTATCTTTTTGGTTTTTCAGTACACACGAAATCACTTTAAGCACGGTTCACACTACAGCGATATTGGATCGGATTACCTTCCGATTTTTTTTTTTCGTTTTAGTTAAAATCCTCTGGATCTCCGGTCTGAGGGGTTCAATATTTTGCCACTCTGTGTATGTGTAAATGATTTGTATCACATGACCATGAAAGAGAAAAGTATACTATTTATTTTGTGATGTCACATTGACAGACACCTTTCATCAGACTACGCAGGTAAGTTGTATATCCATGCGACATCACGAAATAATTAGGTCACCTTTCATTTATATAGTCCTCTGATACAAATCATATATTTACACACGCTGACAAAGTTTGGATTCCCTCCTACTAGAGATGGAGAAGATGTTATATAAAACAAAACAAAATTGGATAGTAATCCGATCCGAAATCGCTGTAGTGTGAACAGCCCTTTAAAGATCACATTGTGTAAAGCTTGGGCCTGTGGCAATCTGTATGCTTCTACTTTGACAGGATTAAATTGCTCCCTTTCTTGGGGTAGTCTAGCTGCGACTTAAAATTCTCACTTCCGCTCCATGGATCATCAAATATCACCCTTTCCCAAATTAGCTCTTCAACTTGTCAATACAGGCATACATGTCAAGCCACAAGTTTGTATTAAGAGACACTATGGTCTGTTAAAACAACATTGCACCCTATCTTCATTGCCTGACGGTGTCAAACGATCATAGATGTGTGCAAACTGATGAAGATTGCAACAGGCAGCTGGCTGATTGCAAGGCTCTCAACAGCCATTTTTATCTTCCCTTCTAAAGGATGAATCGACACATACATTGGAATCCACCTACACTCCCTGACAACACTTGCCACGGTTAATTACCTGTCCTCTGGTTAAAGCAGAGGAGATGTTTATAGGAAAAAACTTTAACATTCTTTATTCTTTTCTGTACGCACATCCCAAATGAGGCATAAACATGGATCCTGAAAGATGAAGCATTGAGGGGGTTACATATATATGCACAGTCTGTTTGGACTAATAGTTCCAAAGTTAACAGAAAAGCAGTTTTCTTTCAGTGTGTGTCAAACTTTCAAGGAAAACATCAGATTTTAACTGTATTTCCAGTGGAATAAAAGATTGATTGGTCGGGGATTTCTACAGACAGATTTGCATCTGCTCACGTCTTTCTGGGATGCATGGTCTTGGCTCATTTGGAGAAGAGACCTCATAGAAGAGTGTGTGAAGTCACCTTCATAATTATCTGTCCTCATTCAAAATGGAGCCTTGAATATGATAGTTAGAATCTGTAGTAGTTTCATCCAGTAACGTCTACTAGAAGTAATCCTTTCAGGATGGATCACAAGTGAAAAAGAAGTAAATAAGATACTTTGACTCAGTAAAATATCTTACTGGATGGATCGAGAGTAAAGTTGACCTTCAAACAGATCTGTTGAATCATGCCATGGTCTTCAACATGTACAGCATCTCTGTCAGTCACATTCATAGCATAAAAGGCCATCCTCAAGTTCTCCACAGGCTTGGGTCTTTCGTCTACTGAAGATGGGCGGGAGGTCATGGGCAATGGACAGGTAACTGTGTACACAGAAAAGAAAAAGAGTCAAATTATTATTAAACTTCATCAGTTGGTCAAGATGATCACCACGTTTCATTACATAATTTGGTGGTGTACACTATTTTCTTTACCAGTAGAAGAAATCCTATTTACTGCATGACTTGGGCATGACTGGTGTTGAGATTATGAGCAAGTGACAAAAGTTTTACAACAAAACACGAAGTGTCAGAAATGATGTAATTTAAACAGAACTGTTGACTTTAAAACCATTCACTTTGACAAACTAAAGTTACTATCTCTTTCCTGTCACAAACTTTTGTATTACTATCATTTTAATGAAAGTGAGACAAGTTCCATATGAATCACATCTTGACACGATTTTCACATCTACTGTGTGTTGTTAATGACCAGTTTCACCGACATGATTAAGAGATTTTATCAGTAACACATGAGAGAACTGACTTATCCACAAAATGTAATTATTTTTTCTCAAAGGTTCTCTTTTTTTTACTTCTATACAACAGCTCTTAGATCAAAATTCAGGCCCTTCAGACGTATTGGACCTCTCAACGTGAAAGTCGAACGAAGGCTGGCTGATGCATAGAGGGTGCAGTTCTAGAACTTTATTTGGGTTCAATTTGTGTGAGGCTGAACAATGCATAATTGTGTACAAGGGGTAAGTTTATGTCCACAGTACGATGATTCATGTGAAATACTCCACATTGATATCACACTCATGAATTGTTTAACATTCATCTTAGTAAGAAGAGTCAGCTCCCACTCGATCACTTTCTGTGTTCCTCAAAAGTGTTGTTTGTCTTTAAGGAACCTTTTAAGCAAATCCTACGAATTGCCAAAGTTGCGATATCCTTCCCCTGTTCAGTCACAGGATTTGTGCCCACCCAACCAATGGACCCTCTGTTACTGAATGCAGAACCTGCTGGTAACCTTATCTACAGTTATATACACTAATGTGTGTTCATTCTCATCCAGTATCTCTTTCATACAACTATCCAATAATTCATGTGGCTTGGCTGTTAGGATCTACATTCTCAGTTTAAGATCAAGGCCTACGTTCATTAAAACTGCATTGATACGAAAAAAACCACTGACTGACTGACGTGACATTTAAGATGCAGACACTGACTGCTCTCTAAATCTAGCTTGAATGCATAACACTGGCGACGAAGTTTACATATCCTTTTCACAGGAAATATATATTGGAATACATTTTCCTTATGTGGCTTGCAGACAGAACATTGAAAGTCTGAAGCTGCCCGGCCCATGCATTTAGTCATTGAAGCAATTTAGGTATATGCCTCCAGTGAGAATATGTGTCTGCCCCACACCTTTTGAAAACAGTACTGCAGGCAACAGTGTTCAGATTTGCAAGAGCAGTGAAATTAGGACATGCAGGTTTGCTGACTTGGGCAAATAGTTTGCAAATCGCCATGCAGACTCTCACTGATACATATGTAAGACATTCACTCAATGTTATAGGCTTGAACAGAAACTACATGAATATGTGCAACTGATCCCTGAGTAGTGATGATAAAGAATGTTGATCGTAAACTTCAGCACTGTAAAAGACTAAAATCATCATCTGGTAACTGAAATATTGCTGAATTGCACCTTACAGTGACAATATTACACAAAACAAGCATGTATGAATAATATGGATGACAACTACATCCCCTTGTGTGCATAACCAAGGGGCTATAAAACACAAAATTACGCAGATAAAGATCATCTTGGGGAGTGTTGCTGCAAGGTCATCCTGGGGAAAGTAGCTAAATGGGTTATCCTGGGAAAAATAACTGACTTAAAGACCAAGTGACATGCAACTAGAAAAGAGCTCAGGCTTTATTACAGTTGTAGAGTGAAACCCTGAATCACAAACCATTGAAATTGCATTTCTATTTATCACTGTTTTTGATCTACGGCTTTTCGAAGTTCAATGAAAAACAAAGAAGTGGAAATGTTGCACAACATCAGAATTTCTTTTGTCATTTTTAAGGTCTAAACATTTTCTTAATTCCTTAAATACTGGGTTTCGCACTGAAAAGTGACATCAATATTTTTAAAGAAGACAATATATTGTTCTAAAATAACCCCCCAGGACATGTAAAATTCTAAATTTGTCCTTTAACTAAATAGATGTTAAATGAACCCCCCAAAAAAATATATCGTGTGAGTCCATCATGTGACATCACAAATTTGCATGCTTGCCTTTATTCTTAAAGCAATTGCAAAACAGAAATTTGTTTGTATAATGGTCAATGTTTGATGGAATATGATGAAAAGTATACCTACTCTCAATTAATTCAGTCAGTACTCCAAAATATGTCACATGTATTTTAATGGTCATTCTGAGAAGTGCAAGTGAATGGTCATCAAGGAGAATGTAGCTAACTCAGGTAATCATGCAGAATCTGATGGAATCCCCAAAACTTACTGGTTTGGGAATTCGCTAGCGACGTACTCACCTCACATAACCTATGCATTACCGTACTGACCATAGTCTAGCATCTAGTAATTTGTGTGTGTGTCTGTGTATCTGGACACCACCCTCCCGTAATTGCCAGCCTTTTGGTTACATGAGGTGAGGGAGTACGCGCTGTGAATTGGACATCCTGGGCAATGAAGCCATAAACATCATCCAGGGAAATAAAGCAGAATGACAGTCATACTCAGTAATGTATCAGGATGGTCATCCTGTGTAATGTAACTGAATAGTCATCCTGAAGAATATACCTGAACGGTCATCCTGGGTAATGTAACAGAATGGTCACCCTGGGTAATGTGACAGAATGGTCACCCTGGGTAAGGTAAATGAATGGTCATAATGGGTAAGGTAATAGAATGTTCATCCTTGGTAATGTAACAGAATGGTCACCCTGGGTAATGCAACAGAATGGTCACCCTGGGTAAGGTAAATGAATGGTCATAATGGGTAAGGTACTAGAATGTTGATCCTTGGTAATGTAACAGTATAGTCACCCTGGGTAATGTAACAGAATGGTCACCCTGGGTAAGGTAAATGAATGGTCATAATGGGTAAGGTAATAGAATGTTCATCCTTGGTAATGTAATAGTGTAGTCACCCTGGGTAATGTAACAGAATGGTCACCCTGGGTAAGGTAAATGAATGATCATAATGGGTAAGGTAATAGAATGTTGATCCTTGGTAATGTAACAGTGTAGTCACCCTGGGAAATGTAACAGAATTGTCACCGTGGGTAATGTAACACAATGGTCACCCTAGGTAAGGTAAATGAATGGTCATAATGGGTAAGGTAATAGAATGTTGATCCTTGGTAATGTAACAGTGTAGTCGGCCTGGGAAATGTAACGGAATGGTCACCCTGGGTAAGGTAAATGAATGGTCATCCTGAGTAATGTAACAGAATGTTGATCCTTGGTAATGTAACAGTGTAGTCACCCTGGGTAATGTAACAGAATGGGCACCCTGGGTAAGGTAAATGAATGGTCATCCTGAGTAATGTAACAGAATGTTCATCCTTGGTAATGTAACAGAATGGTCACCCTGGATAATGTAACAGAATGGTCATCCTAAGGAATGTAACAGAATGTTCATTCTGAGTAATGTAATAGAATGGTCACCCTAGGTAATGTAACAGCATGGTCATCCTGAGGAATTGTAACTAAATGGTCATCCCGGGTAATGTAAATAAATGCTCATTCTTGGTAATGTAACTGAATGGCCATCCTTGGTAATGCAACTGAACAGTTATCCTTGGTAATGTAAGTGAATGGTCAAACTGGGTGATGAAATTGAATGGTAATCCTGGGCTTTACATGACTGAATGGTCATCTGCTGAAGTAGAATGTGACCGAATGGATGAGCTGGACTAAATACTACATGATCCTTAATTGATGGTTAAAGAGGGTATACATGAATTCTTGCTGAAACTCTTGCCTGAATATTTTTTCTAACACAAAACTTAAAAGTGGGTTAATTAGCAGTGCCTACCTATTTAGCTAGATGTCAACTAAAGTTTGAATCCTGTTCATACTTGTTGACTAGGTAAGTGCTTAAGGTACAACTTTTGACGGCACAAACAACCTGACAGGTATCACTTCACTGCAAATTATTTCAAAACTACAAAGAAAATTTTCAGTCAATTTAAATATTTCCCTTTTTTTTTGGTTATTATTCCCGCTTGTGTGCAAACATCTAGTCTATAGAGGTCATTCAAGCTTCTGGCATTTTCAATTAACTTTGTATTAAATCCATCATGTGCAGCATTCTAAGTCTGCTCCTGACTTAATATAATAACTTCATGCCCTCAAGAAGAAGAAAACAATGAACATTCAATGCCAAGCAAGTCATTCGTAATATTTAGTCTACATTCAATATCAATTCATCTATCTGATACTCCACTGAACTTTGGCGTGAAGCTATTCTGTAAACAAAGTTGGTTTTAAACCAGGGAATAGCATCTGAAAAGACTAATTGTGGTGGGTAGTCAACACTGAACATCGATAGCATAAATTACTTTTGCAAAGTGTTTCACTGTTATCAAGTCAGAGAGCATAACCACTCAAAATGCAACACACGGGGGTGGGGGATGGGGTTGGGGGATGTCAATGAAGTTCAATGAAGGTCACAGAGAACTCTCCAAATTTGAGGGTAACATTCCATACAACTACATTCAAAACAAGTAGCTGGTGACCCCTCCCCCAACTCTGGACACAAGTACCTCCGATACCATTCTGTTCCACAGAAACCAGGGCCCTTCATATTTTCAAATGCACACAAACTCGTGTGACAGAGTCTTTCAAGTGCTACACATGGCCAGCAACGTCATTCATAGGCAAATGTTATGGGCCTAATTAAGATCTGAGATCACCGCTACTCTACAAGTCAAGCTTACAGAGCAGATGGTTCATTTCTAAAGTATACGCAATACTGCAATTCCTATTTAATGTACGAGGGAACTCCTACATACAGTGACACGCAGGTACATATCAAGAGATTTGTCTGGGGGAGGGTTATAATACAGCTGGAGACCAAATGTTATGGATGACAGATCCAGGAGACAAAGTCACAGGAAAACAAGTGATCTTTAGGCATTTAACATGGCTTCTAAGGGTATTTTGTAAACCTGACTGATATGTCTGGATGTTTTTGTTTGTTTTTTTTTTCATTTTTTCTTTTACTCAATTTTATATGTGAACTTTTTATCGCTTAGAAAATGGGGGGTTGAACCCCTAACCCCTCATGGGTACAGTACAAGTGACAGGTCTCTCCCATTGATGGTTTTACCTAAAGTGACAATACCAAAGTGGTTTATTACTACAGTACCTACATCAGCAGTTCATTTCTTCCAGTGTGTGGTAATCTTACCACATAATCTTAAACATACATGGTTTCCCTCAATTAGAAGACAAGAAAAGTACTGAAAGTTTACAGTATCAGTATACATTATGTAATAATGACTACGGTAACTTGGAGCTGTAGTTTCTAGATGACAAAAGCAGTAACCGGTTTTAATAACTGGTAGAATTTAATACCTTAGGTGGTAATTAATACCTACCTAATTTGATAGATCTACACAAGGCCAGTGCTGCCAGGGAGGGGAATAGAGGAGGTATCCACCTCACAAATTTCTTGTTAATGTGTCTTTTTTGACATGGAGTGCCCACATTACACACATATTTAGCACACTTCTTTGACATTTACCCCCACATCCAGCTGTAAGATTATGTGACTATGATGTTATTGTGCCCCTCTGGACATTTAACCTCTCCCCTCAATTGGGTGGACTGCACTGGCAGACCCCTGATCATTGTGGGATTTTGTGGTGGTATTCAGTACAATTGTTAAAAATCAGAAATTCCCACCTTCGGAGGAACTGAAATGTCCAAAATTACCAGTGTTTGCAACAGGTACCCAAAGTTCATAGTTGGCATGATACCTGAAATTATTACTCTGTTTTAAGCGACAAGTTCCTTGTGAAATCATAGTAATACTTTGCTTTGAGCATTCATTATAGCACCATTGATCCTCTCTATCAGCATGGTAATAAAAGGTTCTTTGGAAAAAGCAAAACATGAAGTTTTTGTCACACGTACCAAGAAGCTGTCATCAGTTGGAAGGTTAGTTGTATTAAGTTTAATGTATCATAATCCTGTTAGATTTTTCCCATGCAATAAGAGTTTCAATCCACAAGTATCGATAAGTACAGCTTAGAGACCCTTTCCCTTTTCTGTCATACATTCAATCCCAGGCTTAGTATCGGAGGAACCATTATTCACACCTGCTTATAACCCCATGAAAAGGATCACGTAAAACCATGCTTTTGTGGAGAGGAGATTGTGGACGAGGTTAGAACGACAGCTCCCAGCATGTACTGTGAAGGTAGGCCCACTTGAAACTTGAACTGGGTCCAATATTCCACCATGCTAGAAGAGTAGTAAAACTTATGTTCAATATATTTGTCATAGATCATACCATACATTCTCATCTTTTCACTGGTTATACTATCAAACAACAACTCATTGGGATAATCAGTGAGGAGAGGAAAGGTAGTCACAATGCAAACATCTACCTTTATAGGCTTGAATGCAACTTTTCCTGCATACTTTGATTTATTTCCTGCAATTCAGAGAATGACCAAAACTTTACAGTACATATGCATGCTAAACCCAGTAATAACATGGATTTTAAATATGATATATAAATCTGTGTATTTTCAATATGACATAGAAATCTCTAAACATAATCTCAAATTTCTGCTGGATTTCATACATGTCTGTGACGACAAAAATTATGCAAAATTGCATTCTGCACTGTCTGACCCCACGAAGTGTGAGCAATTCCTTAAACCTCACAGACTCTTCCCACACCAATGAACAAAGCTAATGCTAATATTCTGAGCAAAACTCCTTGCAATTACAAAACTGTAAACTGTTTCAAAACCAAAAGTTGAATGTATGCATTCAGCCGAAAAAAAAACCAAACCATCATTCCTAGCGGATACACAGCCTTGCGACCTACATACAAGTCCAGGGATAAAAGCAGTAAAAACTCGCAATTCTCCTACTGAAAAAAAGGTAATAAAAGAAAAAAAAAATTTAAGAAATATAAGAAAACTATGGCAACATGCCTTTGCCATGTAAAACTGTCAGTTCGCCTGTGAGCATGATACAGCTAGGATTTAAACGGCAGGGCCAAGAAACCTCTGCAAATTTACCCCACAGGCTTTTCACTCAGCAGATAAGCATTTTGCTTTCGTAATAATTGCTTATTTCTCCATATAGATCAGGGATTGGAAATTCAAGTTTTCTGTGGAACTACTATCCCACCATTTCTTTGATACAAGAATACCGTATCAACCGATGACGGCAAACCTGACACAGTTGCATACATCTTCTTTATTCACACTTCAACTAGGGAGCCACTAGCTGCTTCAACAAAACCACAAATCTGACCTGTAGACACTAGACAGGTAACAAAACATTTTCAATTATCTTGAGTTGGAATGTAAAGGTGCATAAGTACACTATATGGGGCATGCACTCGAAAAGGTTTAAACCTTGAGTTTTGTGACCCACCTCAAGGGAGGACCTAACTTTATCCTTGAACAGTTTCTTAAAGGGAAATAGGGCGTTTGTTTTAGAGAAAACATCCATATTTTCGAAACCAATGTTTGTGGATGTAGAATTACAGATTGTTCAAAATAAGGAAGGTCAGTAGCCTTCTTTTCAAGAAACAAGCTTCTCACAGATAGAAATTCAGTTACTTGTTGCTCAAAACTAATTTGTTCACCCAAACTTTTCAAAATTCAAATGATGCATCTTTCATTACTCATCACATGCATAATGTTTTGAGGAGATGGAGTCTTGGTAGATGTTTATTGATGAGACTGAATTTCATGTTGGTGTATTCTAAACGCCCTATTTCCCTTTAAGTATTAGTACTGACCAAACTGGTCAATTCCAAGGGCAAAACTTGCAAAAGTATTGGTTGTCAATGCCAACTGAAGCCATTGCCAATACGAACCTGTAATATTCTATTCCATCATATGCTATAGTACTCTGTAATATTACTGTTTAAAATTACATGAATTCTAGAACTTAAAGTATGTCAATTCTACTACTAAAAAGTGTGTTATTTTCATTAGTTTAAAAAAAAAGTTGGAAATGTTTCTTCACGGGTGCCTCAAATGTGGCCTCAAATGACCCTTTGATGACCTTTAACCTAAATGTTTAGAACCAGCTAGCAGAAGGCCTAGAGGCCCTTCAAGAGTCCATCAAATGCACCATGTTCTGAAGCTATCGCACTCATAGGTGCAAAGCAGTACCACATTACAGATAATCCCACCCTTTGATGTCGCACAACCTTGGCGAAAAAAATCTATGCATGACTCTCAAGAACCACTACATAAGGAATATTATGAACAAATTTCAGGAACATACAGCACTATTTGTGGGAGGAGACACATTTTAAAGACATTCACATAACAGCCATTAATGACCCCTAAATGACCCTTTGACCTCAACTTTCTAATTATGACATGTAGCCCTATATTCAATGACCAATGTGTCCAAGTTTCGTTAAAATCTGTGGACGAATGTGCCCTTGTGAGCATCAAATGCAATTGTGAAAAGAGATGAAAGATTAGACTAGACAGACTAGACAGACCAGCACCACAGACAAACAAACAGACTAGACAGACCAGACAGACAGACTAAAAAGACAGACAGACAAACAGACAGACAGACAGGCAGGCAGATAGACAGATGGATAGATAGATAAACAGACGAATAGATAAATAGATAGAAATAGATAAAGACAGACAGAGCGACAGTGGCCGATCACAATAGCTCAAACATCTCTTTGAGCTGGTTTAAGCTAAATGATGTCTTTTGACCAATCAAATTCACTGGCTGAGATTTTCAGTAGTTTGCACATGTTTTAGCCAATCAGAAAGCATGTGCTGTAATATATGATGTAAACAATGCATTGTAAACAACAAAAGGAGTGGTTTTGAAGGAAAATGAGGACTCTTCCATTCACTGTTTTGTTTCTAGATTAGATATTAGCTTTCAGATTTTCTTGTGATCTTAATATGCCAAGATCCACCTGTTTTAGAAATGATGTTACTTGCATCTCACTTTAAATGAAATAAATTTGATAATGAAAATTTGAGATATTACAACCTTAACTAACGTCAAATATAATCTCTCAATACAGTTTGATGTTGTACAATATAAGCTTCAAACATGACAGCAACATCTCAAACCTTGTCTGGTTTGGTTTATGTTTACCTAACTCCATAGCTGATGCACATAACTCCCATGCAAAAAGCTCTCAACTACAATTTAGCACTGGCCTCTACTGACCAATCACTTCAGATTAACTAGTGGTCACCACCCCCCTTAACTAAGCCGTAATAATTACTAGGTGAAATGCCTGCCAAGAGCAAAGCAAATGTACACAATTGTTTAAACATATTCCAAGATCTGATATAATTCATTCAACGTAACGTATTCCACTTGGGTTTTGCATTTCCACACTGAGATAAGGTACTCAGTTATGGTCAGGTGCAGGTCAAAACTCAATTGCAAGACTTCCATCCATGCACTGTCTCAAACAATCCACTGTAGTATTTAATCAATCAAGATCTCCATACTCCTAGCACATAGGATCACAGAGGGAGGAGTCACTTGTCTGGTATTAAGGCAGGATGGGCACCAGAGGCGGTGTTGAATGTTACCAGCGCTGTTGGTATGGTAGGTGGGGGTGCAGTTATTGTGTTGAGAAAGGTGAGTGAACAAAATACGTCCTATTTCAATCAATCAATCAATTAACAGCTGTATTAATATTTTTTAAATCATCAAGGTCAGTTGTAGCAGACAGCATACCATCAGCCTGTCCTTTTCCCATAAAGGGTAATTGGGTTTTTTTGCATGATTGGAGCAAGTCAAACCCCTAGTACAATTCATTTTGCAATTGGTTAATATCACCTATCTAACAACAAAAATCAGACAGTCTAACCTTGCCCTCAATGTTTTCCTTATTAAGGTTTAATTCTAAACGTCAAAAAGAAGGGGGCCAAATGTGCATGGCCTCATAAAAGAAGAGTTTTTATGCCAATATTTCAGAGTACAGCTGCTGAGTTCAACATTTGTAAACACTGGATGGAAATTGCTTGTTTTGATCCTGACACGGCTCTCTGTGAGAAACACTTTTTGTTGAAAAGTAAATAAAAAGAAAATCCAAGCTGAACGGCAGTCTGTATTTTAAAAAAGACAAAAAGATATAAATTTTTGTACTGCTTGCTGTATGTGTGCTAGCAAAGGGATCAACTGCGCAGTGACAAGACACTGACACAATTCTGATAACAAAAGGCTGTTTGAAGAGTCTAGAGAAAAAGACTATCAATTGACAAGCAAGGGCAGTGGTAAGCAAAAAATATTGGTGGGAGGGTGTTGGCAGGAGGGGTGCCACCATTGGTTGGTGTGGAGCGTACAGGCAAAGTGTTGGTTTAACAAGTCACTCAGATGGCTGGAAACGGCATTTCCAGAATGTTCTTAGCTGTACAGTATCTACTTACAATCATGGACAAAATACCTTGAGAGACCCTGCTCCCCTGTTCAATGTTTCATGTCATCCTCTCACCTAAAATTCAGTGTTATTGTTTGCAATGTACGACAAAGTGTCCCAACAATTTTGTCCAAGATTGTAGCTATTAAACTAGGTATCTAATGTTTGCAATTTGAGTCATGCATTCTCCTTCTTTTATCCTTGGGGCACTTGGCAAATATTTGAGGGGTTAAAGATAGATTTATCGTCACCTCATTTTTTTCATTGGGGGGTTGAGCTCACCCAAGCCCCTTTCCCATATTTATTGAAGTTAGCCAAACAGGGTTACCTTGAGGAATATATGCAGTCTTCCTCTTAT
The DNA here is from genome assembly GCA_021234535.1 of Stichopus chloronotus. Classification (NCBI taxonomy): domain Eukaryota; kingdom Metazoa; phylum Echinodermata; class Holothuroidea; order Aspidochirotida; family Stichopodidae; genus Stichopus; species Stichopus chloronotus. The sequence continues at coordinate 3,619,583 of CM037830.1, forward strand.
ATTCATTTTCAAAGAATTTATTGGTAAAAATATTTGTTTAACTCTTGACCAAGTATGGAAACCTTTGACTCCATCACAGCCATTTCTGAGAACACTGTAATTCAGACATGATCATTAGAGTGGCACTAATCCTTTCTAGTGGAACTGGGAAATACTCTTTAGCTAAGAACCGGCTTTCGGTTGATTTTCAACGAAAAAATGCTTACATGTGATCATAAAAGAATGTCAAAAGACTTTTGTATCCCCCCTGAGACAAACTTGTGAAGTAACTCCTAGGTCACATAAAGGAGCGAGAGGCGATAAAGTTGAGCGAAATGTCCGTGTTATAATTACTATTTCTAGGTTCATTAATTGTGGTCCTAGCGTAATAGTTAAAGTTCATACACAATCTGAAACTTCAGAGGGAACCCTCTTTTTTGTAAATGACATGGGGACAAAGAAAATTGCTTCACAAAGGCAAAAGTTATGACATTCTAAGGACAAAAAAGGATCATCGTGGGGACAATTTTGGGTGAAGCGCAATTGCAAATTAGCAAAGTTAACTCTGCACCATAAAACACTACAACAAACAGATTTGTCACTTTCAGTACATATCAAATAGCTGGCATTCTACTGGAATGGAATTGTAGTCGATTCCACTATTTAAATTTCTTTTAATTTGAATATGTTTGGGGCTCTCAAACAGCTGAATCTTAACTCCATGAAGATCATTACTATCATGTGCCAAGGTTAACAGCTGTACGAGTACTGCTGTTATGTGAGAGAGAATCAACTGACAATATGAAATCAATGTCCAAATACTCATTCCAATGTCCGTTACTTCTCCTATTGTCAAACTTGACTGGACTGTTAAACATGTAGCTAACTTGCAAAATCTATTGAGCTTTTGTATAAAAACCTTTTGCTTTATTAATCCTTTGAAGGCAGTTTATGCTTATGTCAAGTTTGTTACCCCATAAACATATCAGAACACCAACGTTTTTACTTTGCTTTTTTTTCCTTCGCTGTTTTTCCTGCCAGTAACAACAACTTTTTTCTCATTTCATGGGCTGACATTTCTATTTTTATCTCTTTTTTGATTGCCTTAAAATCATCTTTCTGAAACTCTGGAGAAAATAAAAGTACATAACTTTCCCAAGAGACAGTGTGGGTAGTATACGTAATGCCTTATTCGTAAACAACCATATGCCAAACCATCAAATACCAATTAGATGTAATAAGTGTGTTTATCAGATACTGATGTGGCTACTAGCATGTTTATAACCACCCGATGAAGTAATATTGCCCAAATCACTGTATGTGTGTAATTTTGACTTTAAAACGTACCATTTTATTTACTCTTTTTGAGGAGAAAAGAGGAAAACACTTACTTCTCTTTCAGTTGTCACAAGACAATTTATCTGATTGTGCATTTGTGTAATTAAGGGTTGCCATCAATTAAAGACACATGCTGAAAAATTTGGTTTGTGAGAGTGTTCAGGAGCTGAAGATAGCAAGACGAAGGTATGATTAAATACCAACTGAACAATATGCTTTAACAGTAGACTGCGACTAGAAGAGGTTAAGAATTAGGAACAATTTTATTTGAAAACTAAACCTCAGTAAAATTAGGGGGCTCACAAGTCAAGGATTTTCTGCATTGTGGAAGTTCTGCAAGAATCGTGGACTTAGATAAATTCGAATGTAGAAAATGCTCACAAGTGAAAACGAACATAAAACAGTGCACAAAATAGTAAGGATAGTAAGTACTGTTGACGGTTGATCACATTATGCTGCATACTTATACAGTTCTTATTGTAATGTAGGTTTCAACAAACCTCTAAATGTTTCAAAAATTCAAAAGTACATTTGCAATAAGTATCACATTGTTTTTTTTTTTATTCAAGTACTTTGAGTGGTAAAAGTACCCAACAGTTTTGGTGAGCACAGAAAATACCCATGCAAAAAAGTACTGTTGAGGAATCAAAGGACGTTTAAGCTGGACATGACTGTTGGAAATCATAATAAAATTCTTGACACAAGTTCAACAAAACAGGCACAGATCGAATGATAAGACAAACAAACATACTTTCTTTTTTACATCTCTTTAGTAGAATTTTACCAGCTGCACAAAATGTCATAACTTAATTGATATAATTTACAAATTATACGTATGACCTTATTTGCATGTCTCTGCATAATCAATATCCCAAAACTTACCTGGTTTGGTCATTTACAAACAATCCACTCACCTATCTTAACACAGCAAATACACTCCCATCTACCTGGTCAAGAGAACTGGTACCTTTTTAATACCACCTCCACTGCGCTCTGGCCTATTCCTGACTAGTTCCTCCTCTCCATTCTGTCTTTCTTATCATTTCATTTTATTTATTTGTTTCTTCACAAACCCAAATACAAGATAGATTACAATGACAATGGATATATGTACAAAACTAAAAAAGTGTGAAAGAAGGCACTCTGAGAAACCCAAGATGGCTTGTCACGTAGAGCACTCCCCAAGAAAGAAAGCTAGAAAAAAAAACGATGTTACACTTAAACTCATTGAATGTAAACCGCCCAACTCCTCTCCCATGTGATCCCTTTCCCATTTTACCCAATGCTAAGAGTAAGTAATCTTACTTCATTGTAAACCAGAGCCTATGGGTAAACTGGTTACACTGATGAAAATGCAACAGAGAGTCAAGCAACGTGCATGCATTGTGGGTGGCAGGTATAGTTACAGCAGGTGCAGGACAGTGTCTGTATTTGAGATACTATAACCAGCACTCTTCTTCACAGTAATACGAGTGCAAATGTCGTGTTGAGACAGGTAAGCAAGAACTGAAGTAAATATCTCATGAAGTTTCATCATTATGTTAAAAGAGGATCAGTGGAATTTACATAACTACTGTATATTCTGCAACATGCTTCCAGACAAGCCATCAACATTCATCTTATAAAGATAGCCTTATGAGTTTAAGGAGTTTTCTATCCCAGACACTTCTCATGTCTTTCAAAAAATGGAAAAACATATTTTTTTTTTTTTAGTTTAAGAGGTTTTCCCTTCAGGAGGTATCTCCGAATGTTCAGGAAATACTTATTTTAGAAAACATTCACAGCAACCAGTTGTCACATAGTACCGACAAATCTGGGTTGTTCATTGTTGTTGATAAAGTGCACAGCATGGGAATTACAGCAGGTTTTGATTTAGTATTTGATAATAAAGCTTAGTTTCACGAATGAAAAGTACATTACTGAATGTAGATATTCATGAGGTTTTTCTCAAACCCTGAACAGAAGAGGTTTTGCATTGTAAAACCTTTACAGGAAACATGAAAATTGCAACCAGAAATTATAAGGACTTTGTGTTTCCTTGCCCACATTCATAAAGGATAACCCACATAAGTACAAATATTGAATCAAACAATGTAAAGCCTATGTTCACAACTTAATTTATAATTATGGTGTTTGCTGATGTCAAGTGATCTTTGACCTCCACAGAAAATGACACAATTTCTTGAAAAATGTAGATCAATCTCTTTCTTCACAAACTTATTCCCAAAAGAGCTCTAAAGGATATCATGAATGAGGTTTCCACAGTGTAAACGCTCATGACCCCAAATGACCTCTGACCTCCACCAAAAATAACAGGGATCAACTAAACACTTAGTATGAGATCAGTCAAAGTTACCCATAGTTTGACCTCTGGCCTCATTTATTGCAACCCTTTGACCTCCACAAGCAACAATAGGGATCATCTACCCAGTACGACTAAGTATAATCTCAAATGACCTCTGACCTTCACCAAAAATGATAGCAACGATCCACGCAGTATGAACAACGAACACACCAAGTATGAGATCAGCAAAGGTTACCTATCTTGAGATATCGTGGAAACAAGGTTTTCAGTAAGACCTTCGATTACCTCAAATGACCTTTGACCTCAACCAAAGGCAACAGGGATCATCAACCCAGCATGACCAACACACACGAAGTATGAGATCAGTCAAGGTTACCAATCTTGAGATATCATGCAAACAAGGTTTTCACAGTTTGACATATGGTGAGGTCAAATGACCTTTGACCTCTACCAAAACAATAGGGATCATTTAATCATTAAGACTATAACAAACTCTAAGTATGAGATCAGTCAAGGTCATCCTTCTCGAGATATGGTGTAAACAAGGTTTTCACAGTTTCAGCTCTGGTGACTTCAAATGACCTTTGACGTCCACCAAAAATAATAGGGATCATCCACTTATTATGAACAGCTGACACACTGAGTATGAGATCAGTCAAGACTACCCTTCTTGGGATGACAAGTAGTCTGTAATCAGTAAGAACAACCCACACACCAAGTATGAGATCAGTCAAGGTTATCTTTCTAAAGATATGGTGTAAACAAGGTTTTCACAGTCTGACCTCTGATGAGTTCAAATGACCTTTGACCTCCACCAAAAAAATAGGGATCATCTACTCAGTATGAACAACCAACATACCAAGTCACGGTTACCCATCCGAAGATATGGTGTAAAAAAGGTTTTCACAGTTTGACCTATGGTGACCTCAAATGATTGTTGCCCTCCACCAAAAAAAATAGGGATCATCCACACACTATGACCAACATGCACACCAAGTATGACATCAGTCAAGGTTACCCTTCTTGAGATATCGCATAAATAAGTAGCATCACACACACACACATACACACACACAACATCACCATCGCATAGATTCCTTGCCAAAGGCAAAAGGGAAGAGCATTTGTGGGTACTACATGGCACATGGTCAATTGTGATTGCTGACAAAATCGTGCTCAGCCGCAGCAGTATTTCACAAATTAAAGAAGTTTCTATACGTAAAATTGTTATTTTTAATTCATAGAAATAGGAAATAATCTCATACATAACATTAACTTTTGTTGGTTGTGGAGAATTCCTTTTCACACACCAGTTAAGGCTACAGAGACTTTGGCAACTAAATTATTTCCCTTGACAGGCACTACAGCTTAAAAACCTTCCTTTTGCGAGCACTACTCATATGGACAAATTCAAATTTAAATTGTTTGTGTTAGAAGTTTCAGACAGAATATTTCAATCTAGCAATTTTACTACCATTCTTTGCAGAATGAACTTGTTCGTAATTAAGTTCACTTGGCTGAATACTATGTAGAACAGTGAGTTAATACAGCTTACATTGATTCAATTTAACAGGGATGAGTAAAACGATGTTGTGTAAAGTTCAGAGCTGCACTATACTGTATAATCAGTACATCGAATGTGAAAAGTTCACATACTAAGCAACATTACAGCAAATAGCTCCTACATATCTCCCATTGAAAGTCCAACCAATGCTTTTTGTACGTTCAAGTATGAGAGTGCCAATTCTCAATTCTGATTAAATCTATGTGCAATGTATTAGAAGACCAACAACAGGAATTTCTGTTGTATTCTCATTTTCACATTTATATATTTTATATCACCATCAAACATGCTGGTAGTCAACATACTGCACTTTTAAGTTCACAGTTGTGAACCTGCCAATGTATTGGGCACAGTCCCCTTAATAACTGTATGCTTGTTCACGCTTGAAGCTGTCACAAGTATGTCTACATACAAGAAAAATTTTAATCCCAGTCGTACATCAACTACGCATATTGTCACGAGAGAAGGATAGAATGCTACCACCAAGCTACTACCACCAAGTTACTACATCCAACCACAGTATTATAAACGTTATCAAGTCATTATAGATTAAGTTTATGAACAGTCTCATATGAGAAGCTGCTTCAATATCTATTCTCTTACAAAAATCACAAATCTGGCATGCGCTTGATGAGAATGGTGTCGTACATCCTTACACAATACAAGAACAAGGAAAAACCTAAAACATAAAACTGCTGATGTATAAATAATTCGAATTCATGTCTCAAATATTTGAGACTTCTTTAAAATTTGTCAACGTTTACGTCCATTCATTGGAACAGTTTTTTTTTTCAAACTGGTTCACTAAAGTATGCATACACCATTGTTTGTATACAGTATATTCAGTATCTCAAATGCTGGTGTGAGAGCAATTTATACACAGTTACTTGTGATAAACTAGAAAAGTGGTTAGGAAAATCGTAACCACACTGTTTATGAGTTCGTGTAGAGGGGAAGTTATTTACGTTCTTTTATGACTGTCGGTTGGTAGTAGAAGGGGAATTTCTGTTTGTTTTAACAGATAGGGCCACATAAATATTTTTAAGAAGATGGAAGCCGTGTCTAGATTCTCCAAATATATTTGTGACAAACTGTTGGAGTCAAAATGTAAAAACGTTGAATGCTGTACATGATGCCAATCTTGGGTTGTAGGCTACTGCAAGCTACTAGAAGTATGTAGACCTACTACGCTACAGGTCACGTTTGGTTGCAATTACTTCAGGGCTAATGATGACATTCAACCCAAACTTGAAACTGATTTTTTTTTGTCAGTGAGAAACCCAAGGGATGTCATGCTCAGATCCTTAGTGCTGCTGGCTGTGAGCTCTTTCCTGTACTTTCACCAGATGTGATCATGTATTCATGCATGTCTGGAGTCATGGTCAGCGGTCACATGTCCAGGTGCATTTCCACTTCAAAGTGTCCTCTGACTTTCATTTATCATCATAAACTTTGAATATTTTGAAAGAAAATGTCTATCTTACCATACAGTTCTATATACCTTGCTGGATTCAATGAGCCAAACAAAACTATGGGAAGCAATAACCTACTGTCAGCCTGACTTGCTGCATTCTCTATCATACTAGATAACAGTTAAAGACTGTCAAATGCCTAGAGCCTTGGAAAAGTAACATATGATTAAAGTTGTGAGTGGAATATAATGGTTAGTGGAACAGTAACTGCTTTCAATGTTTGAGGAAGAAGTACATGAGAGAATTTATTTTCCGTTTTGCTCTTTGTGTACTGTACTCAATGTAGTGAACTCAGTGCTAGTTTCTGCAAGTGTTATATTTAATATTTTGACAAGCGGAGACTGAATAGGGAATAGGTCCTACATATTTTATACAAGAAGCACTTCTTTCACCTTTGTATAGGCTTTGTAGTTTGAATATCATGATACATTGCAGCCTTCACCTTGGCGGGTAGAGTGGGATATTGTGACATTTCCAAAAGTAAATTCAAAAGATGCAACTATGGCTACAGTTCCAGTCTGTCGTCACCCAAATTTTACTCTCCTTTTCAAATGATTAATAGCAATCTTGCTCCAATAGTTATATATGTTAGCTGTAGGCCTATATTAAAACATCTGCATATGTGAACAAAAAAGGAAGAAAAAGGTAATAGCAAAAAAAGACATAATGCAAGTAAGTCAAATGTCCAACCAAGTCTAGTCTCTTTTCAGTGTGGAAGGTAGCCTGCTCTTAGTTCCTTAATTCACTAGCCTGCTCAGTCACTTGCTTCCGAGCTACGTTTAGGCCTTAGAATAAGGGAGTAGGCTAATGTTAGTAACTTTTGTACACCCTTTGTCCAGCTGAATGATCTGCAAAAATTTTCTTGTTCTTCTTTTCAGTCAACCACTGATCACATGTGAATTAATTTGAAGTGACGAGCTCCTTAAATAAAATCAGTCATGCCCCTAGTTCATGCTCAGTCTGCCTGCTTCAGAGATGAAAAAAAACAAACGCTATAGAAACCCCTCCCCATCCAAGTTGTCTGTTTAGTAGAATAACACATGGCTGTGCCTTTCTATTTTATATCAAGTAGCAAATCTCCACTGAACACCAGAGAACTGTTATGGATGGTAGGCTATACGAAACTGCAAATTCATACGAAGGCGACTTGTCTTCTTCCCAGAGATGCCGAGTTGCCTGATGTGTATAGGCACTTGGTACATGCCGAGTTGTCAGACTTCCCAAAGGCACTAAAAAGTGTGAAGCTGTTTTGTTTTACATGGGCGAGTTGTCCATGCGTTTATGTGCGTGTTCTTTGAACGTTACTCTTTTTCAGTACACTGAAAAACAAATTTAAACCCCTTTCGACAATTTCTGTTGACAAGACAAGTTGGAAAAAACTTTGCTCGTCATTGTCAAGAGCTAAAAAACACTTTTTAGGCCAAAATACACATTTAACAAGGACAAAGAAATCGTCAGGAATTAGCTGCATCGATTTCTGCCGTACAGTTTGCACACACGTACTCGCGCCCAAGTATGCCCAGAGTGCAAACTATGCTCCGTGGATACCGATGAACATTTACTGTAGGCCTATATATTACGAACGTGGCATACCGCCTTTGCCGCGCCGTTGTTTACGGTACTACTGAAGTCAATACATTACTACGGCTCAGACGATACAACTACGCGTTTGCATACTGACAGCTTATACAACAAGTATACAGTAGTCTATTATACAAAATAACAGCCGTTTCTTTAAAAGGCACCGTTTTGTGCATCAAAGATACGTAAATTTTTAATCTTCGAAACAAGGGTTAGAGGTATCACAGAGATGTCATACTGGTGACCATGTATGTCACAATTATTTGTCAAAATTCCAGACTTATTGAAGCTGTGTAACTGGAGATAAACTGAACGGAAGAACCTGTCACGTGATTGAAAGGTACAAGGAACGCTATACTGTTTATGATGACTCATAAATAGTAAAGAGCAATTTTGTTGTATTCAATGATGCAAAGATAACATACTCACAAGATGTTTGACTGCTTGTTATACTACACTGGAAGGATTTTTCTACTCCAGAACTGGCCTGTGAACAAAGCAAAATGTATGTATAGGGTCAATAACAGATGAATTCCGAAGACCTGCCACATGAGTCTATCTATCAAAATAGAAACACTTAGATGCTGGAAAAGAAAGATTCAGAATTTTGTTTTTAAAATCCCACTTGTTTTCTAAAATAATAGACAAAAAAGTTCATCTCCTTAATGACTTGCTGATTTGGTTCCCAATATTGGACATTCATGTAGACAATGCAAATTCACATTCTGCAATAGCATCTAGACAGTGTTCTGTCACCTAGTGTCTTTAAATATCAAATCCTCAAATCAAATCGTAATACATATATATGTAAAAACATGTTTACTTTTTGTAAAAGATGTTCATTTATCTTTCCCCAGCACTGTTAATCCACATGAGAACAAAAATAAAAGGCTATTTTCACAAGTGGTTTTTCCAACATCTTCTCAAATTACGCTGCAGTTCAACTTTCATACTGGCAAAATTTCAGTAGGATATGTTAAACATGATTGGTTAACTAATTGTAAATTGACATTCTTATGGTTTATTCTTGTTCCGATAATTATAGCAGCCAGGGATGTATTTAGGTAAAGTTTCATCTTTCTGATGGAGGAAGACACTTGTGGTTTGAAAGAAAACATTAATTCTGTACTGTAAACACAAAGTGAAAATTGTGCAAAATTGATTAATAATAAGAAAAAAATGATTTTCACAGAACTCCTAACATCTATTCATATGCTTCTATAGAGGTATCTATGAATATAGCCACCTGACTATACCATAACTGCAGTATATGTCTGTGTCGCTATGACAACAAATCTTCTTTCTGCTACACAAAATGTTACTTTGTATCAATAAATACTGCACGTGTACTCCTTTCATGCTTCTTGTTCAAGTTTTTGCACCTCAAAGACAACTTTTGACAGATGTTACTATGACATACATGTTACATGATGCAAAAAGCTCAAACACACAGTTAATTTCAACACACCATTTTATGAGCACTTTACTGAAAATCATAGCAATTATAGAACCAGAAATTATAGCTTGTTCAGTCAATGTTAATATGCAAAAGCTGCTGTCATCCAAACTTTATTGTGAGATTTCAAAGAAACTGCCTGTATCGATGTGGTGCTGAAACTACAGAAGTCTGTAGTTTAGATAGGGTTAAGCTATGTATCTTGCATTTGCATTGATGCGTAGTATATCTGAGATTCAGGTAAGTCATTCAAGAGATCCAATAATATACAACAACAAATCCGTTGCTTCTTGTAGTTCTTTCATTTTGATTCAGCTCTGGACTTTGGTTATACTCCTGTTTGCACCAGACATGTCCAGGCATTATCGTCCAGCAAAATCAAGATCCTAGCTGTTCCGATTTTGCTACAGCACCTGGATCCAAACAGTTTCACAAACGTACAATGTGTGTGTGACAAAGGATTGCTTTCTCCCTGGTTGCTTTCTTTTTCAAATCCAATCATTACATTCCTTCACTGAGCAAAATTCGATCAGCATATATGCATTGAAAACAATGAAAATCAAAATACTTGAAATGTTAACAGACAAGAGAGACAAAAACATGAAGAAAAGTGTACACAAACGCAAAGACTAGGACCAGCAAAAAGTCTTTTAAGGCAGGAACAAGCAAATACGTTTTCAAAGTTTTCTTAAGCAAATGAAGTGATTAACTTCAACTTGTTGTCATCAATCGCAAAGTTGGAATTCTCTTCTGGAAGAGCAAACCTGTCTAGCCTACTCCCTAAAAGTCTAAATTAAGTTACCCTAATGCCAAACACAGACTATGGAATTAATTTGCATTAAACCCTGCAGGTCTGAATAATTATCATGTGTTCCAAACTTTGGGTAAATTTGAATGCATTATCACAAGAAATCAGCAGAGTGTGCTCGTGGATTAGAAGTGATAAAATCTTGACAATATTGCCATGACCTACATAACTATCAGCGCTCAATTTACACAAATTTGCTCTCAGAGTGGAAACAATATGAAAATTCCTTTTGGACCAGAGGGGTACATCTGTAAGATGTATTACACATGTTGCACTTGCATTGTAGAATTAACAGTTATTAACTCTTTATAACACAACATACCTGACAGCATGGTTGCCTCCTTTCGAACAAACCTTAATCTTTTCGCCAGCATTAGCATTTCTGAGGGTTTCAAAGTGTGCAGAATGTATTCGCAAAGAGCAAAGACGTGGGAAGATGGAGCAGAGGGGAAGAAGAACTAAGAGAGGAGAGGCAGGGAGGAAGACTGCCACTGAAAAGAGGACAAGTTGAAGAGGTAGAAGAGGAAAGAAAAACTGTTGGTATCTAGTTGAAACATACTCAAACTTACGTTTGATACTCATTTCAAAAGTAGCTATTACTGATTCCAGAGTGAACTTCATCCAAGCCTTCAAATAGACAGGTATGTGCTATACATACACCTTTCATTATCACAATGATATGACCAATGGTGGAGCTACCAGTGAGCCATCACACTCACTGGGGCATCCTCATTCGTGTCCAAGGTCCAGTGAGAAAAATTCTAGATATGCCCTGGGGGAACACGGAGATTCTTGACCTCCCTGAAAACAAACCCTGTGACTCTACTTGTCCTAATGAAAAAAAGTGGAGGAGCTCATCTCAGCCTGCCACTCCTCCAATATTTGCCAATTGCCCCTTTAATAAATAAAAAAAGGATGCATAATTCATTATGATCTTTGTATGAACTCAACCCATCACATCCATTAATATTTTTCACAGAATAACTTTTGTTCACATTAACTGACAAATTGCAGACATGAGATTCCTGCAAAGACAATTAAGGCACATGCAGCTTACAGCCATCTGAGGAGTTTCAAAAGTAAAACATTTTCTTGCAAATTTCACACCTCCCAATGGTGGCACTAAGCTTAGATAGTCCTGCCAGCACTCACCCCATCGCCAATATCTTTTTTGCTCTGTCCCGCCTGCTTGTATGTAGGTTGACGAGCATTGGTTTCACAAAAGAATACTGTTTATCAATACAGGGCACCTAAAAGAGATTTTCACCTGCTCTCATAGAAATTGCTAGCTCCACCATTAGACGCAACACAATGAAAGCAACCCCAGCCAGAGGCGAATTCTAATAATACACTACAGCCAATTAAGGGAATGAAAATTCACATTTTGCTAGCACAAATACTCTGACTGAAAATTCCAAGAAGCTACAACATTCTTTTAGGACTCATTGTTCAAATCATATTGGTGATACAGGTGTTTGTATACAGTTGTTCACATGGTATCTCATTCGAATGTTAGGCGTAAATGCTGTAGATGCAGAAACACAAGAATCAAACTAGAGAGCAGAATAAACCCAGACAGCCAACAAGCCACACCTTGAGTTTGGATTCTGTTAGTTGTTGAAGTATTTGGTTAAACCTGGGCCAGACACAAAAAGTGGTGACAATGGGATATCACTGATTGAGGAGAATAAAATCATGAACCCTGAGAAATTAAAAGAAAGGTTACCCATCTATAGTGTTTCTTGGCAAAAAGCTATGAGTGTGAAGCACAGAACATTGTATTTCCGGCAGCTATCATTTTTATTTACAATATGGCAATGACTACCTTTAAAGACAAAAACTCATCACCCCAGACAGTTTAAATTCTCCCAAACACCTACCTCTAGTCCCTCCCTCAGCCTGTCTTAAAGGGAAATAGGGCGTTTGTTTTAGAGAAAACATCCATATTTTTTAAAACAATGTTTGTGGACGTAGAATGATAGATTTTTCAAAATAAGAAAGGACAGTAGTCTTCTTTTCAAAAAAGAAGCTCCTCGCAGACAGAAATTCAGTTATTTGTTACTCAACACTAATTTGTTCACCCAAACTTTTCAAAATTCAAATGATGCATTTTCTATTACTCATCACATGTGTAATATTTTGAGAAAATGAAGCTTTGGTAGATGTTTATAGATGAGACTGAATGGTTTAACAATGATTACCACTATTTCCTTTTGCATGTCATGTCGGTGTATTCTAAACGCCCTATTTCTCTTTAAAGTCCACCACATGTGCAATCAGAACAATGGATCCCTGTGTACGCTGTGTAATACGAGCTGCTCTGCATCTTTCGAATTTGCTGTCAATCTAAGAGTACTGTAACTTAGAACCAGTTGAGAATTTTGCTTTCCGGGAGGTAAAAATATAGCTTACGGTGATGCAATACAGCCTTTAAAGTAGAGGCTTATGATCCTGCCATTGTGATTTATTAGTTTTGTGAAGAGCGCTTATTTCAGTTTTTTGTTGCACACAACGTAACTAAAGACTCTTAAAAAGTGGCAATTTTACTTTGAAAAGTTACAGGTTGCGTGCATAAACACTTACTCATGCCAGATGGCTAACCCTGTAGCATTCCTTTTAGCCCAGGCCTGACATAACAGTGTTGACAAAGCATTTATATGCGAGTTTGGAAGGGTTAAATATGTAAGACATATCACCTTTAACTTCTCTGTAACCTCCATCTCCCTTGCACACATCAACCCATGTTTTCTGTAGACAACAACCTTGTATGTTGTCAAGTGTCATCTTCTTGTCGTGTATGACTTTCCAGCAATATGCTTAAGTAGATATTTTGTAAAGTTTTACAGTAAGTGAAGGAAACATAATTAGTCAAAAAATATTTATAAAAAAATTACTAGTATCAAAGAGGAAACTATGCCACACATGTGCGACACCAACATGTCTACTAGCACAGCAGTGCCAGTTTCTAGGTTCGGTACTGCCTCGGTCACATTACGAAAAAACGTGTCTGCGACTGTACTGCAACTCATGGAATTGCAAATGGCATGCAACTGCTTGCAACTAGTGCCATCTACAATCAGGGCCAGAGTGTGACGCAGGCAGTACTGCAACTTGGCTGCATTATTCCGCATTGTACTGCGAATGGTCTGCAAACAAGAATGTGCAACTATTTGCAAATTGTGCTGCGCTGTGTTGCGTTGATCGGTGAACGATGGCGAATGCTCGCAACACGGTCGGAGGCTCGGAGCCTGAGATGCGATGGGGCATGCAACATACGCAGACTGTTCGGCAATCTCCTGTGAACGTTTTGCGATGTACTGCTACTATCACGCATGTTTGCAGACAGATATAACCACAAGTGTATAAAACGTGATGTGTATGGCGAGCCAAATGCCCAATAATTCGAGAAACCTGGATTATCGGTTGATAAACCAGGTTTATCAACCAATAAACCAGGTTTCTCGACCGGTTAACCAGGTTTATAGACGCCATATGCCCAGTAATTCGTGAAACCTGACTTATCAGTTGATAAACCAGGTTTATCAAGTTTCTAACTTACAGTGTCGATAAACCTGGCATCACCTTGATAAACCTGGAATTTCAAATAACTGAGCATTTGGGGTTGATAAACCTGGTTTTTCAACTGATAAACCTGGTTTATCGGCTGATAAACCTGGTTTATCAACCGATAATCCAGGTTTCTCGTATTATTGGGCATTTGGCTTGCCATAGATGTGTGGTGGCTGTTGTATAAATAGTTGAAATCCGTGTGTGCAGTCGCCGTGCTGCGTCGTGCTGCAAACGTGTTGAGACTTGTTTGCAGCCGGTTTCAATCGAACATATACGTTGGGGGGAAAGGGCGAATACTAGTTTGCAGTAGCTGCTGCATCGTGTTGCGCATGTTCGCAGTACGTTCGTGGCACATTCGCACGCAGGAGGCGTTTGGACCAGTTTTACGGAGGTAAAAGATGTTCTCTGTACTGCGCTTGTGTGGATGTTCGCAGTACAGCATCGTACGACGCAGTATGGCACTGCATGGCGCAGCACAGTATGAGACCGTTGCAGTCTGTCGTATAGTTGCTAGTTTAGATGCAGATCGTGTTGGGAATGTTCGGCGATAAGCGCAGTAGATCGCAGCATTGTTGCAGCACATCGGCAGTTGCAAGGTATTTCTAGTTTGCAAGCAGTTGCTTCATGTGCCCCGGTGCGTACCGGAGCACATGAAGCAACTAGCGACTCATCTGCAACCCATGCAACTAGTCACAAACTCAATGCAACTCGACGCAGTCCATGCGGAGATGTAGCAAACATTTTCAAAATGACCCAGTTGCAAGCAGTCGCAGTATGCAATTTGCTATAGTGTGACCAGGGCATACATACATCAATGCACTCAACCGTGGGTCAGACCAATGGCTACAAGAGGTTGTTGATACAGTAGTAATCGTTAAATATACCATCAGAGGGCACTGGACACAGCGAAGGTGCATATATGAAACATGTAATTTGGAAGGAGAAAAGAAAATTCAATGCAACATACTATCTGGACAGCTAGTAATGACCAAACTTCAAGCTTAGTGTATTTCCTGCCTCATTTTTGGAAACTTGTTTTAGAACTGTTTTCAAAATTGCTCAGCAATTGTGCATCGAAACAGGTAATTGTTTTTTGTGAGCTGTGATGCTGTATACAAGCTCCAAGCACAAAATACAACTTTTAACTTTCAGTGATACATATTACAAAGAAGTGACTTAAATCAAGTTACGTACCTCGCAATGAAAAGTGCAAGAAAGGGAAAGTGTGAAATGACCGTTTCACTTTCACACATTATAAACAATATACTTAACACCTTGGGATGTAAACAGGTCAATTAGAAGAACAAAGAATTCTAATTCTGAATATAGTCATTACAATGATCTAAATGTCACTTTTAAAAAGTAATTTGGAGGATATACCAGTTTCACATTACATCAAAACTATTGGACAGAACGGTGTAGATAATTCTGCATCTCAAGTGTCAATATGGTATTCCACCATACTACAATATACTGAGAAGTTTTATACTATGTTGACATTTTCAGTATATAAGAACATTTATGATTTCACTTAAGATATAAGGGCATCCATGCAGTCAGCAACAATGAGCTGTTTAAATGCTTCCTTCTCATTTAGGATTGCTTTACAACAGAAATGCTCCATACACCATTTGCTATGAATACATGGAACAGACGCCAAACATCTTAATGCAGCTTGCACTGTATACGTAGCTACTGACTATGCATGAGAGACAACATGTAACATATGCATGTTACACAATTTTCTCATAAAAAAGTGATGTCCACACCAACTGCTAATTAGTAATAAAAGGACTATTCCACTGACAAATGAAAGGGTTTCTATAGTAACAAGAACAATTTTTCACTGCAGGAATTTCAACCAGAAAGCCAAAAGGCTTTGTCATTCCTTGCTACATGGTTATACAGTGCTTGCCTTTTGACGGGCGCCATCGCGCTCGCGCTCCATAGCGCTCGTAAATTCCACCCGAGGAGCTCAATTGAATGCGCTTCTCCATTTCCCGCCAAGAGTAGTAATGATGACATACATACACTGACAGTACACACGAATGTATTGCCGTTTCCATGCCTAGTGTTGCTCACTGTACAGGTGCACGTGCATTATTAACAAGCAGAAAGATAACGCATATAGACTTCTAAATGGTCCATGTAAACACTGCGCATAGGTATAGGTACTTATACAGTAACTTTTGGCAGGCTTATAGCCGGCCTACGATACGAGATGCATGCATGTGTGGCCGTTTTTTTTTTTTAGGCTAGGCATATATGCACAGCACATGCACGCACAACAGTACACATGCGGTATCATATGCATGGTGGCTCTAGGCATACGTACATTTTCCATTCCAAAGAACGTTGCCGTGTGAGGCCAGTTTGTTCTTATTTTCATTCAATAAAATGCCCGCAAACTAAAAACCTTTCTTCAATGGCCTACTGATGGTGACATCGTCGAATTTGTCTGGTGTAAGATTTGCGAGAAGCATATACAAAAAATTGAAAGTGATTCTCATCTGAAAGGCTGGGCAAAGGCAGAGACCCGCAAGTTTGCTGAAGGGACGAACTATGTAACAAAACATACTGTTTGTCGCCATCTCAACGATAGTCTGGCGCATGAAGTACCAGAGCCGTATAGGTTTAAGCTACGAACGATTGGAAAATGAAACTGTTAATACCCGCCGTAGCACCGATGATGGGACAGGACGTGATGGCGAAGATGGGCTGGGGGAGCCTCTTCGCAAACAGCCTAGGATTGACAGCGCTATGCGTAAGAGTGCTGAAGATGGATAAAGGCGACTATTCCGAACAGCTTACTTGATGGCTGTTGATGGCCTTCCACTCTGTAATTTTGCTACCTTAGTCAAAGTGCAGCGAGCAAATGGCGTACACCTAATTCAAGGTACTGAAGGGGGTAAGTGGCTCTGGTCATGTCATGATGATCGAAAATCTTGAACATTTCTTCCAAAATTAGAACTCACGATGGCTGGTTAGGCTACTGCTTTCTGAACACATAATGTATAACGTGTGGTTAACACGGAAGAAACATCAATCGTCAAAGGTCTCCAAAATTATCCAGTTGAAGTTATTTGCTACAAATATTAATGTGACATGTGTAAAAGACTCCTAACAATCCCTTAGCAATGTTTACAAAATGTGTAGGAATGTGTTAGAATTTTTTAGGTACGTTACATTTTTCCTTCATTCTTACTTGCAACAGCCCTAACGTTAGCCTAACGTGTATTAGTATATGGCATATCGAGCCTATAGCGTTTTGTGTCACTACTAGCAAGAGTTTTATGTCAAACACTTGGTCTTTTTTTGTCAGCTTGGCCAAAGGGATCAGAATTTATTTGCTTGGGCAAGCTTTGGAAAACATCATTGCAAAACACAATCATGGTACCATTAGAACACTGAATGCTAAATTCAGAAATATTATCAAGCATCTGCAAGATTTCAGTTTCCTGGCCACCTGTGCATATTTGTTTGTTTGTTTTTTGTTTGTTCGGTTTATTTCCATATAAATGATGCAAAACATGAGGTTACAAAATCAACATAAAAAGTCAAAATAAGAGAAACAATTAACGATCATACAAAACAGAAATACGAGAAGGAAAAGGAGAGGGAAGTTAAGAAAAACTTATATGAATCTCTCCCCTGGCAGTTATAAAAATGTTCAA
This sequence comes from Stichopus chloronotus, assembly GCA_021234535.1. Lineage (NCBI taxonomy): Eukaryota > Metazoa > Echinodermata > Holothuroidea > Aspidochirotida > Stichopodidae > Stichopus > Stichopus chloronotus. The sequence goes on from CM037830.1 coordinate 3,637,330, forward strand.
TTTCCAGAGCAACTTATCTCCATCAAATTACTCTAATAAAATATTTCAAAACCATCCTAGACGAGGTTAGTGTCCTTTCCCTGAGACTACAACGTAGTGACATCTTTGTATTTGAGGTTTGGTGACAAATTCAAATGACCATCAGTAGTCTTCAGGATATGGCAAATGATCCAGAGACACTTGCAAATCAGCCAGTTCAATGTATTGAGTTTAGTAGGGGCAAATTTTATCTTGAAGAGAAAGATGGGGATAAGCAAATCCGTTGTGATGTGATCAAGGAAGGCCACATGAGGCGAAACGTGGAAAACAGGGAGACAGTCCCGCTGGTTTTTGGAAACATGAAACATGTAGGCAGAGTAGACAGTGCAGAAAAAGGAGCAAAGTCAAGTCTGAGGGGGATCTGTGAATGTTTGAGGCAGAGATTTGAATCATTCAATAGTGAGCTGTTCAAGCTAATTAATTGGGTAGACCCGGCAAATTGGAAGAGTGTTGACTTAGATCTCGCTGACATAGATAAGTTAAATGAGAAATTTGAAGAGCCCCTGAAATTCAGTGGTTTTGAAAAATCAAATGTACACAGAGAATGGAAGGATCTTAGAATAATTCATGATAGTTATTATAAGGATATGACATGCTCGTCCTTCTGGGCCAAGATATTTCAATATCGAAAGTTATCTTTCCCAAACATTTGTGTCTTGGTTGAAATGGTAATGTGCATTGGTGCAACCAATGGCCTTGTGGGATCAGGTTTCAGTCACCTCACTGCCATGTTGTCTTCTGGTAAACGATATTCCTCAGGTCACGCTACAATTGAGAATCTCCCACTCATTAAGGTCAATGACTACTCTTGGACTGAACATGAAAAAAAGGAAATTATTGAGACCACATTGAAAAGGTACATGAGCACAAGGAGAAAGCTTAAGATGGACGCAGCTGAGAAATCTCTTTCTGCAGCTTCTTTCTTGTGTTCAGGTAATCCCAAATCATTATCATCTGCCCCCCAATTGAGTAATAATGATGAAATCATTTCTTCAGATGATGATGGGTCTGTCTTCTCATCATATGGTGAAGAATCAGATGTTGAAGATGACCTGTATTCGCTAGAGGACATTCCAGATGTTGCTGATTTTATTCCTGTTGAAGAGTGAATGCATTGCACCACCATCCGGTTTTCTTGTTAATGTTTATTGAAATTTATTCAACCAATTTGAAATAGTTGATTGTACAATAATTTGCGATGTCATTCTTCTACAAATCACATTACCTGCTTTTGCTTCCTTTTCAAACAAAAATGATATAACTTTGAAAAAATGATTTCATTGCATACCATGTGAAGAAAGGACTTGCATGCAATAATATTACAATATTAAGACAATCATCACATTTTGGTACAAGGTCAGGTGTCATAAAAAAACAAAGAATGTAAGTCGAGTAGTAGAAGAGTGACATCACAAATTATTGTGCAAAGTTTTCATTTTTCATATTTTTCAAAACTTTTGTGATGGATGTCCTGTGAAGATGGAATTTTGACCAATGGAATTCATTTTCCAACCTTTGCATTGCTACATGTATTTGTTATAATATTTGACCTAAGGCACAATTTACTACTTGCATTTTCAGTGGTTAGTTTACTGCTGAAATGTGATTGTGTGCAAAATTAATTTAAGTATATTATTCATGATCATATAAACTGTGTGTAGGTCAGTGACACTTCCAATGGACAATAGAAAAAGGAAATCATTTTTCTGAAAATGTTTTTTAGGAATTTAAGTTTGAGGATGAGCCTTAAGGTTATTAGTATGAATGATATCCTTGTGCTTTTTTGAAGGGAGTCTTACTCTCTAGGTGCAGTTGCTGAGTGCTAACTATTCCTTGTTACATGTTGCTGACATGTGATAGCTTTGGATGTTTTTAACTTTTTATGATTGAGTTATTCGATGTTTCTGTGCCCCTTTTGGAACCTGTACAGGCTTCTCAATCTGGAATTGAGATTGCATTACTGTGTTAGCAGGAAAATCCACAGATTAGCTAAGCTCTGTACTGCTAACCATACCAGTTGTTGTTTTAAATGCTGAAAAAAATTACAACTTTGAAAAGCAATTGTTCTGATTGGAGAAAATAATAAAAGTTCAGTTTAACTTTAAATGGCATTCTCTGTTAAAAATGTTTTCTGATTTTGCTTGAGTGTTTGTTTTAGGTTTCAGATGACAGTATTTTCAGTTTTATGAAGTTAACAATCAATCAGCATGCATGCAGAATGTGATATTTCTTGAAAGGAGTTTCACATCAGATAGGGATAGTGCTCACTGCTGCTCACTGCTTAGCTTACTTACCATGACCCCAAACAAGGAGAGCAATTAGCTCTCCTCACACTCCCCAGGAGAGCAGTTGACTGAGCTCCTGTAATTTTCAAAAGGTAAGGCCTGGTTATATTACAACAAACATGAATTATTCAAATGACAAGTATAAGATCAACTGCAGTTACTTTTCTTGATACACCACAAGCCTTTAACCCAAAATGACCTTTATTTTGGTGACCTAAAATGACTGTGACATTTGATATCCACCAAAAGCAATAGGGATCACCTACCCAGGCCATACAACCCACACATCAAGTACAGTCTGAGTATGGTATGAAATCAGTCAACATTATCTCTGAGCTCCAAGAAACACAAGTAATCAATGCTGCTTCTAGCTTTGCCTGTTGTTAGTTGAATCAAATAACTCAACCTTACCTCATCTGAACTCAGCTTGTCTGCCATATTTACCTCAAAATTCTTCGTAAACCACCAGGATAATTTCTTCCTTGTTACAAGTAGCTTTTAACACACTCAAAGTCCTGGTAAGTTGACCCTAAGTTATGATTCCTCCCCAACATTTTTGCTTCCTCCATCTTTTCCGACATTGTGAAACATGATTGAAAGCACTCCAATTTGATTGTTAAGAAACCTTGTTCTGCTACCAACTGTTCCTCTGGATATTGATATTATCCAAATAAATGACAGAACAGATGGTTTTTTTATTTTCTTCATTTTTTTCATAAACCCATTAACATTCCATTGCAAGCTTTTCTATCTGACCCCATGACCTCCCATACCAAGACTCTCTCTCTGGACAACTTATTAGCCCCCCACACTAGAAGTTACTCACTAAGTTACAAATGCAGTACTGTAGGGAGCAATCCCATTGAGTTGACTGTGTGCGAGAGAATAAACACTTGCTATTGCACAATGTAGATCAATATATATTTGTACGGTAGTTTATAATAATCACAATAATGGTGTTTAGGCTATTATTATTGTTTTATAGTGAAAAATTATCCCTTCCTTTCTATTGATAAGCATTAAATTTCACAGAGTCGTGAACCTGTTACAGACAACCTTATCAAGGTTAAAACAAATCTGACCCATGGATAAGGAACTATGGCAGTTTTAAAATTTTTTATGTTTTACCCATAACCTCATTAATATGCAAGATTTGGACACCAAAAACAATAGGGATCATCTACTCAATATGGACAACCAACATGCCAAAAATGAAATTACTCAGAGTTACCCTTCTTGAGATAGAGTGTTTACGAGCAACCGTCACACACACACACATACACACACACACACATACACACACATATACATACCCACACACGACATCATGACTGCATAGATTCCCCTGCCTACTGCAAGGAATCAAAAGCCAATAGTCCAATAAATTGTTCCTAACTCAAGATACCTGTATTTGCTGTTTGAAGCAAGATCAACTTTTATATTGGTCACAAAAAAAATTGGTCAAAATTGGTCAAAAAAAAAAAAATTCCCAGTTCTCTGAAGGTAACAAAACTGCTACCGTATGTGACAGCACCGTTATTGCAAGAAGTCTTTGTTCTTTTAAATTTAACTGGTTGTTAACCTTGAAATTTGACACCAGTGCAAATGTTGGATTGCGAACATTGTGGGGTTACCTTAAAGTATTGTAGAAATTATGGACACACTTCTTTAATCTATTGAAACATTTCTTTGAAGATAATTAAGACTATAAAGAGATACAAATGATATTCCAGCAGTTGTGCCTGTTTGACATCACAAATTTCCTATAATCCCCAAAACTTACTGGTTTGGGAATTCGCTAGCGACGTACTCACCTCATATAACCTATGCATTACCGTATTGACCATCGTCTAGCATCCGTAATTGCCATGGTCAATACGGTAATGCATAGGTTATATGAGGTGAGGGAGTACGCGCTGTGAATTGCAATATACCATTTTGACAATGAAGATATTTCTTAAAAAATCCTAAACTTCCAGATTGAACATGCTATTGTGCTATGGTTTTCTCCAAATTAAGAGAGAAAAATATTTGTGATTTTTTGGTGAAATATCAATTTTTTCCAGTAGCCAAACCATTAAGAACAACTGAACCCACTGTACATGTAGAGCCAGGATCCTTTCACAAGAACTTTTACTTGTCTTTTTCAATCTCCCTCCCTACATTTTCTTACGTATAGGCCTACCATAAATATGAAATGTTACTACATAGGTGTAAAAATGCTTTGCTAATCCCAAATATGCCTAAGTTTGTTCACTGTTAGAATAAAAAGCAATGTATGTGGAACTTTGAACTCTTCATTAAAGACTATAAACATTTAATTCCTGGTGTGTTACTTACTCATATCATCTCATAGTATACTGTAGGCTGCATTTGACATAAGGGACAGGAGAAACTGGACACTAGTTGAAACTGAAGCAGCTACTCTCAGTTTTGTCTACAAATTTGTAACATCTCACCCACTGTGATGAGCATTTTGAACTCAAAATGTCTAAACCCAGCACAAAAGTTGTTGAGAATGTATTCATGAGTATACGTGCAATGATGGGATACTTTTATTCTTCAGTCAAAGCTGAGTACTGTAGGATGCCAATACAGTTTGTTTAATCCCAATAATTTATAGCTTCTTTCATACTTCTGTCTCTTACACTTATGCAGTCACGTATATTAGGCATATGTTTACAATGTCGGCAGAGGTGGGGTTCAACCTTACACCATTCAACTGACTGGTGAGCTGATACCCACTCCTGACTGACTGACTGACTGACTGACTGACTGACTGACTGACTGACTGACTGACTGACTGACTGACTGACTGACTGACTGACTGACTGATTGCTGTTTTTGCTTTATCAGTTTATCCATCATAATTCAATTGCCGCTACCCTGTGAGTTGCGTCTGCTGTGCTTCAATACCCAGACCCACCCAGAGTGTAGGGAGTGTGAGTATTGGGCCATTCAAGGACAGGCCCGGAAGTACTCTGAATGAAAACCAAATGATGAAAATGGACGTACAATCTCTACTGCATGATACTCTAATAACTTGCAAAGTAAATACAAACAGAACAATGACATAATCACATCATCGGATGAAATCTTGAAATCTCAACCACTCTCACACCGGTGAAATCAACTTCAAAATATCCCGACTCCAACCAAGAATTTGCTTGGTCAAAAGATCCCACGGGAACAGCTTTGATATATTTGGGACATCAAAAATATGATGTATTGAGACAAATGCAATGTGAACTACCACCAGGCAATTTTAACACATATTTTTTTAGATTTATTGATCAATGTTTGCCATCTGAGGAATAAACCATATGCAACTCCCTCTCCCCCCCCCCCTCTCTCCCAACCAACCTCCCATAAAACATTTCATTTCTTGAGTTATTCTTTCAGTAATGAATGCATCTGAAGGTCAGATGTATTGTAATATAGCTTCAAAAGACCTAAAAAGTCTTCTAAACAAAGAAGACCTGCCCATTAATTGGACACTGTGAGATGTCCTCTCCTGTACAGAATTCTATCTCCTTTTTATTATTAATGTACGACCAAAAGCAGCTGAAATGTCATCAATTCCATGAAAAATCACGTTTCCATCTGATCTATTGGTGCATATAAATAATTTCTTGATCTGCTGAATTTCATAAATATTCAACAGAATATACTTTCAAGGTTTCTCCAACTGTTTGCATGAACTATACTTTGCAGTAAAATGCAAACCTCACACGTACTGGTACACGTGCATGTTCAGCTCAGTCACTTAAAGGGAAATTTAGGCATTTGTTTCACAGGAAACAACCATGTTTTTAAAAGTAATGTTTGTGGACATAGAATGATAGATCATTCAAGAATGGACAGTAGCCTTCTTTTCAAGGTATAAGTTTCTCACAGATAGAAATTCAGTTGTTTGTTGCTCAACAATAATTTGTTCACGCAAACTTTTGAAACTTCAAATGATACATCTTCCATTACTCATCACATGCATAATGTTTTGAAGAGATGAAGCTTTTGCCGATATTTATTGATGAGACTGAATGGTTTGACACTGATTTAAGCCATTTTCTTTGTGTGCCATGTTGGTATATTCTAAATGCCCTATTTCCCTCTAAGCTTAGTCCATCCGGTTTCATATACACAGGCTCAGGAAATACTTAAAGCATATATATGCTTTGTCTATTGCTTAAACTTCCTTCTTTGTCTTAATTTTGTAAAACTGTTGAAGTCCTGACATATTCCTCTCAAATTGCCTGTACTTAAACAATAAACATTAAAACCTTTCACTTCCGATGCCAACAATGTGGTATCACAGTACAGTTTCTAAAGGCACTAGCCTCAGAATCACAATATAAGAGTGGCTTGTTTATTTTTCATCAAAAACAAAAGAATCACAGACAAGTGGGAGACTGCCTAGAAGTGAAATATCATACCTTGGATTGCTTAACAATGCATAGTTTTAAAGCAGGATGTGCTGTTATTCCTGCATTTTCCAAAGTACACCAAAGGACTGGTTATACTTCTTACAGTTGCAGAAAATTGTGAAATCTCCTGTGCAGAGGTATATTTGTCCAAGTATAGCCTAATTTCTACAGGAAATGCTTTTGCATAGGAGTTTCGTTGTAGCAGTGTTCACATGGAAGTGCCGCACATTTACCACTGGGTCCAGTTCCGCTAAATTTTTAGCCTAAAAAAACTAAATCACTCTTCTGTCTACCGTAACTAACACTCTAAGTAATGAAACGTTTAATGAAAGAAACCTGGCATAGCTTGTTATTATCCACATTGGTATCAAATGACAGAAAATGATAGAAGATCAACCTTAGAGGCTATTTTTATTCCTTCAAACAGCACATCCTACTCTAAACTTGAAAAATAAGTCAATAATTTATCACCGATGTTGACACCTTTGTTGCTAAAAGTATCAGAAAGAAAATAATGAAGCATAGTCGGTTTTATAATCTCAAATGCTGCTAGTCCTCAGGGGAAATAAACAGTCATTATGCTGACATTAAGGTAACTGGAGTGGACGTACCTCATTGATTTGTGATATACCTTCTATTCTCTTCAGTAAAAGAATTAAATGTTCAGTATTATTGGTAATATAATAAGCACTGTGCAAGGCCATCCAGAGTTACAAAGACAACAAAAGAAGCAAGGAATAAGCTACAGACAAAGCATATACACCTAAAATATTTCCTGAGAAATGATGGCCCTGATCATAAAATGAATTTAGTTTACTATACTCATCAAAGGATCAATGAAACTACCAATGAGCTATATTTTGACTTGAATTTGTCAGCAGTAAGTAATATTGTTAGACTATAGTAGGATTCATTAGACGATACATGAGTAATGTTGTAATTTTGCAATACTGAGATCATGGAATTGATGAAAATAGAAAAACATAAGGAATAATTAATTGAGCTTAAAATTATACATACCTTCAAAAAAGGTCACTTTAATACATGTCAACATCACTTTATGTAGGCAATGTTGAATGCTGACATGTATGCAAAGCATTGACCATGTTATGAAAATATGAAAAAAAAAAAAAGCAAGAAATGGGGAATCAATTAAATTGCAAATCTCATCCTACTTTGTAATTTACACCTTTCTTACTTCAGCACTTTGTTACCAATGATATTTATATACCTGTACTAAGGAGGTGACAGAGACGGCGTAGCTGTGATGACCAGGACCACCCATATTTCCCGGAGAAAGAGACAAACATTCCATTTTGAACAATTTGCTCTGTGCAGTAGGGGAAATTCTGATACAAGTGTTCACACAGCAGGTTGAGTCGTCGTTTCTTTTTTTTTTCTTTCTTTTTTTTTTGAAGGAACTGGGCAGTAATTTTGGATCCAGGAAGTAAAATGCTGTTCACGCACCCGGGGTACCCAAGTTAATCGTGAAAACTCCATACATGGACTTTTTGAATGCTCCCTCAAAAGGGCAAAGACCAGTCTTTAGGTAAACACGTGAGTGAAGAAGTCATAAGAAATAATGACCAACCAGCTAGACTAGCTTCTGGCTCAGTGTCATAAGTAGTGCTTTTTTGAAATGATCATTTTTGTGTAGCTGGCAGCTCCGTAGTGCTGCTGAGTTGCAGCCGCATGAATGAGACAAACGGCAATGTCAACTGAAAGAATTCTGGAAATTTACCAAAGGGAGCCTTTCATAAACTCAGGCTTAACTGATGATTGTCTACAACTTCATGGCTCAACAAGTTCTACAATATACCTAAGAACGATACCAAACAGGACAGGACTTTCTTCTTGGTAAATTTCGCCCACTGAGCGCATTTTTGAAAACTTGGAACTTCGATGTTTGGACTTAAATGAATGGGGTCAATATGAGAGATGTAGAACAATTTCACTTCATGAAACACCGAGTCAATTAGATCCATCTCTAATTAGATCATTTTTGGTACTTTGACTTTCCATGACCTTTGAAAAAAATGTCAATAACTTCAAAAAGAAGTGTCACCAAAGTGTAATTTCATTGAGGTTCACCTTGAAAAATGCATCCACATACCACAAAGGTCACCACAGGTCACAGGTCACCAAGGGTCCAAAATTTGTCATTGGGGTACATTTTAACTAGACGATCACAATTTTCAATTATGGCAACACCTCACTGCCCTTCGTTTACGAGATACTGCAAAAACAAGTGATTTTGTATGGCATTCAACACACTTCGGTTAATTTCAGTTTATGTTATGAAACATATGTCTCCCAGTGACCCAATTTCTTGTAAAATTATAACCAAGTTGGAAGTTGGAACAACCAACAATGAGCTGAAGCTATTTAAAGAAATTTCAATTTTTTGCCTTCTGCTGACCTCAAGTTATGTTTGACCTCCACCAAAAACAGCAGGATACATCTTCTCAGTATGGGAGATCTTAATAAACAAAGTTTGACTTTCATCTGTCTGTCCCCTTGTTGAATTAGAGCTAGTATTTTCACAGGTAACTTGGGTACAACCATCTTCACCTAATACTCTTTGACAGGACCATCAACTTTCCCTGACAAAAAAAGAAAATTCTGTTTTGAACTATTTGCTGTGTATATCAGGTGAAATTTGGCAACCTGACCCAGTGTGTTCCTCACAAGCAATTCTGTCGTTTTTTACCGGGCACTGCTCCTCCACACAAATGTGATGTACTGCACGGTGGAAATGCTAATCATACGGCTAACTATTTGGTCAAGTACCCGAGTACCCAACAAGTATGAGTTAAAAGTTACCGGGTTCTAATTTTTTTTAAGGAATTGATGAAAACAACAGTTGTAGCATACCCAAGCAAGCATCACAGATACATAGATATCTACACACCAACTTGACAGCCACCTACGCTCCTTTGCTACATGTAGCAAAGAATAAAAATCAATTGATTTGAATCAAGATCCAAATCAGTGATTCAAATCAGTCAACCTTGCTTGACTGTGAAAAAACAGAAGACTAACACTACACAATGAGCTTGTGGAATGTACAACACACTTTAGAATAACTCATCCCTTCACAATCCAGAAATGTGTAGGAAAATTGTGAGACCATAAATTGCAAGGCAGAAACTGAAGTCAAAAGAAAAAGAAAAGAAGCAAAGTCAAAGAAATTACATAAGCACAGCAACCGCAAAGGGAAATAGGGGTTTGGAATATAACAAAATGGCATACAAAGAAAACAGTGTTAACTATTCATTGCATAACTATTCCGCTTCATCAATAAACATATGCCAAAACTTCATCTCCTCAAAACATTATGCATGTGATGAGTAACAGAAGATGCATCATTTGAATTTTGAAAAGTTTGGGTGCAACAAATTATTGTTGGGCGACAAAGAACTGAGTTTCTATCTGTGAGAAACTTATTTCTCAAAAGAAGGCTACTGTCCTTCCTTATTTTGAATAATCTTTCATTCTTTGTCCACAAATAGTGGTGTGAAAAGTATGGTTGTTTTCTGTTTAAACAAATGCCTTTATTTCCCTTTAAACTAGCAGGTTTGATACATATGACGCTTGCAAAATAGGTCATGTTGTTCCTACTGGTTACAGAGCAAGTTGCTGGTTTCTTTGCAGGAAAGGGCAGTTATTCACTGGTACGTTGTTCATTGATTAACACCGACCATGTGACTCATTAGTATCAAGCAAGTTGTTGTTCACTGCTGAGTACAGGAGATGTTGCTCATGCTATACATGGAGCATTTTGTTCACTGGTCTATACAGGTATGTTGATCAATAGTGCCTATGGGTTAATACAGCTGGGGTATGGCGTCTATTTATTTATACCGATCACGTTAATCATTGCTTATTTATGCCATATATAACTTCAGAGTACTTGATACGTTTGTAGGGGTGTGCATCCAGTAGCTGAAAAAAAGGCATTTCATTGCACTCCTCTCAGTGGTGGTACTTGCAAAACAAAAATAACTAGTTTCAGCCAAAGAAAGTATTCACAATAGATAAAATGCTGTTGACAGTTCTTCACCTGCCAGCCAGAACTTTGTAAGTTAGGTATGGTTTGCTGACGATGTAATGTGTGTGTGTGAATGATATGTTGATATGGATGGAATGAAGGTCCCAATCTTTCAAAAACCATTAGAATGTTAAAAAAAAAATAGATTAAAGGGGACAACAAGACTTTCAATGAAGGGTCTCAGAGGTGCAAAAACTTGGGTTGGAGTGTATAAATTCTAATAGTGAAGCCAAGTTTAAAATGGAAGTAGCAGTTCCTTTAAACCCTATACAACTTGATAAAAAGGAGATTGCCAAATTTAATTCTTACCTTTTGCGTCTTTGGAAAGAAAAAATCTTTCAATCCACGAGAGTAACTACTGATAGCATGAAAGTAATGGCTTACAAATGTAAGGAGAAAACCAATTTTATGCAATAAATTGCTTAATAGGAGTGGCAGAGTCATTACCTCATTCTGCTGTGTTGACTAGGAACAAGCATGAAGGAATTCATTTGGTTGTTATCTTACAGCATTTTAAGTAAGTGATTCCCTCACAGAAGTGTAGCAAAGCAACTATGAAACCAAATGCAGCACATGCCGTTAAGATATCGATAACATTTGGCTGCTACAGTACACGCTGAACCGACTCTTCATGCAATAGTTTTACTCAAAGAAAAAGGAACTTTGTTTCTTGAATTATTCGACTAACAATCATGGATACTATGTTACAAACCGTCTCTAGAGAGAAACTGCCAGCGAGCTTTAACTGACCTTTATTGAGTACAAGGCCCAGTGAGCTCAATGTTGGCCTGGACTGGAACTTGAAGGTGTTCCTGAAGATGTACCAAGTGCGAAAATTAACCACTTTGCAAAACCTAACAATCAACTTACTATCTTCTGCAAAGAGAATTGACTTTTAACGTGCTTGACTGTGACCAGTTGAAGTTGCCTCTCAGTTAAAAATAGAAAACAACTCAAAAGTAGATCTTTATAATATCTTAAATTAAAACAGATCATCACAGTTTTATGATTTCAAACCTAATAAAAGAGAGTATGGGCCAGCAATGATACCCACTCAACACAGTCCACTGTGGCATTTCATACAACGGCTTTAGCCATTAAATTCACCCTCTGAGACTATGCTTCTTGGATCATTGGTGATTAATAACCTTAACATGAATTATTTCAAAAGACAAAAGTCTACTCACAAGCCACAAATCATCTTAATTTCCATGATCAGGGGCAACTTCTACATCATACAGGCAAGAATACCTCTTACTGAGATCATGTTCATGATGTCAAGTAGAAATGGCATGCACTGGCGAGCTATCCTGCACTTCAGTAGGAGGAATATCAGTTTTCTTTGACAGGAGGGTCATCCTGTGGCATGTAGTACACAAACTGAATGTTGACCAGGGAACAGGGCAAGCACTACATCGCAGAGCTGATCAGTCGCTATGGCTGTCTCCCCACAACTCACTGGTGTGAAGGTATTCACAAGTGACTGTACTTATCCCTTGAAATAAATTTACAATGTTAGAAAACACAAGAAACTGAGTCAAGGTTTTTGGCTTCTGTTTTAGACGTCTGTTAGAGGCAAAAGCAGCATGAGACAGAAAGACCCATTGTGAGCAACTCGAGCAAAAGGCAAGCAAAGGCAGACTAGGGCTTAGAGGGCACAGTTCTAGAATTAACTTTGAGGGCATTTAGAGCACAGCTAAATGAATGCATTAGTGAAGAATCCTTCACTAAGTGCATGTCTACCATGTGAACAGATATTTTCTTTCATGTTGTTTCCATCATCTAGACTCTAGTTCTAGTACATTTATCCATTTAGTTACAAGAATGCCATCAAAAGATCCCACTAACATCACTACCGATATTACAGAAAACTGCAATTTTAGCGAGAGGCTGATCTTCACAAGATAGCTCAAAAGGCAGCATTTGGTATGATCTGATCACTTTGATGTGTGTGCCCACAGGGCAACTAAGACCCATTCAGTTGTGAATAAAAGTTCATATGACGTTCTTAGTGGCTCTTTAGTCATTCCAACATCAAGCTACATTTTATTTTCCTTCTTATTTTTTGAGGTTTGTTTCTTCCATTTGTTACTTCTCAGCCATAAGTTTCATAATTAAGAATTTCAATTTAGAAGAAAGGATGATATTAAAGTTTAATGAAACTGTTGCTATTTACAATCTCAAAGAATTAAATTTTTATCCATGTCTGAGAATTTTGATGAAGAAAATCAGTTGCAGTCTACATGAATCTGAAAGTTTATCATTCCCTAATAATCACCAGTGTTTATCTAGCTGCTGTCCTGTTTTAGCATTCCTTCAGTTTCAAACACATGTGCACATCCACAGTCGACTTCCATATGCTATATTTACAAAATGCAAAGTACTAACCGAGTTCTATTTAAGGCTTCTCTGCAAATTGCGTCCGCAGTAGAGTCATACAGCAAAAAAAGTGTGGATGTAAATCAGTTTTGCCATTTAGAAAATGATCCTTTGCCCGTGAGCTTTGCCCAATCAAGCTTTTATTTTATGGTAACTGAAACCGAACTGCATGACCACAGGTTGCAAGGCAATTTCCTGCAGTTTTCATGGGAAGATGAATGTAAGAATATTATTTGACAAGGTTACATGATCACTTTATATTCAAGAGTATCATCTTTAGCTCAACGGGCAATGAAGAGCAATCTCTGACGTGTGAACGAAAGTAGTATCTGGGCTGAGCCCATCATGACACAGTTTGACTCAATAGAATAACTCTATTAACTGACTTACATGTTAAATAATCATACCGAGAAAAAATTGATTTGTTTTTAACTTTCAAGGGTAATGGTTCTTGAATATACCTAACCTTTGAACAACATACTTGGCTATCAGTTTAAGGACAGGAGATCAACCTAGAAGGACTATGTATTGATGTTTCAATAGTGTGACCTGTACCCTAGCTGGCTTCCATCAGTCATTTATACAAAAGCAACAGGAAATATGCTACGATAAACATTACAAAATGTAAACAAGAGGGCAATCCACAGAGTTGCGTATCTCATCGCCAACATGCACATTGATTTCAATACAGGGCCTGCACATGGGAATTTGTAATACTTTATTGCTAAATATTTACAAAACTTTAAGTTAATTGGTTTAATAGTTCTCAATATATGCTGGAAATTCAAATTTGGGGGCAAAATTGGCTTTTTTTCTAAAAGATCAGCAAATTTCACTCTCTTTACTACAAAAGTGATAAACCTTGAATATTTCATTCTCATGTAAGTTTTCGCAAAATGTTGCATTAAATGCTCAAATACTTCTCAAGATATGCTGGAAATAGCAATTTTGGGGCAAAACTGGCTTTTTTTCTAAAAAATCAGCAAATCTGACTCAATTTACCACTACAGTAATATTATGTTGAACAATGTGTTCTCAAGTAAGTACTTACAAAACTGTAAGTTGATTGATCTATTAGTTCTCAAGATATGCTGGAAATTAATTTTGGGGCAAAATTGGCTTTTTTTCTCAAAAATCAGCAAATTTCACTCTCATTACTACAAAAGTGATATACCTTGAAATATTTCATTCTCAGGTAAGTTTTTGCGAAATGTTGCATTAAATGCTCACATACTTCTCAAGATATGCTGGAAATACCAATTTTGGGGCAAAATAGACTTTTTTTCTAAAAAATCAGCAAATTTGACTCGATTTACCATACAACTAATACATCTTGCACTTATTGGCATCATGCACAACCTTACCAAGTTTCAACTTAATTGATCATATGCTTTTCAAACTATTCTGGAAAACCACAATTTGGACAGGTCCGGACGCACACACACACGCACACACATTGGCACGGACACATTTTCATTTATACCACCCAACAGGACCCTCCTGTGCCCATGGTCACTCTACCATGGGGTACCCCTGGGGTGTCGCTACTCATCCACTCCAAGCATTTCCATGGCAACCATTCTCCCATGGGTGCACAGTACAATATATAGCTCTACTAGCCAAGTAACTACAATCTCATCTAGCCCCTATAGGGCAATGAAATAAAGACACGTATATGATGAACAAACAACACATGCCAAATACGATGTCTGTCCTTACTCCTTTCATGAAGTATTTTTAAAGCAAGTATCACTAATTTTTATTTTTTATTTAGTTATTTTTTTTATAGAATCCTTGTTTTGGTGCATTACATAATGTGCCATTGCATGATAGATTCCTGACTTTGATCAAAATCAGTTCCTGATAACCAGAAATGCCAGACTTCTTGTACTCAATGTGGCTCATCCACAGCATATGTCACAGTCCAAAATTGTATTCTTGAAATAGTGCATTCACATCACTGACAGACCTCAAATGACCTTTGACCTCCAACACAAACTCAATTGAAACAAAAATTAAATACTTCTTACACTAAATGTTATACCTAATATGAGAAGAGTCCAAGCTTGCATTCTAAAGTTATCCTGTTTACAAATTATTCACATTTGACCAATGCTGACCTCAGATTGATGACCTTTGACCTCCACCAAAAGCAATGGGGTTCTTGTACTCAATGTTCACATCCACACCAAGCATGAAATCAGTTCAATTTTGGCTCTTCATTATGTGATGTCTACAAGCAGGGTGTCACAAACATGTAGGGTACATCATCATGACATGTAGAATATCTACACTAGTCAATGTCACAGGATTGGCTACTTTATTACAACACCACCAATTGCAAAGACCACTATGTCCATTTTTGGGAAAATATGTAATCAATTTGTCAGGCAGGTTGTAACATGCATGCAGTCACTTTCACTAACAAGCTTGATTTCCTTAAACCCACAAGTTCAGTAAACATGTACAGTATAGTACACACTTAAGCACCTGGCTCTAATTTTGTTTAAGCTTTCACAAACCATATGATGTGCTTTAACACATTTTCTCCATTACATGCAGGAACACTCCAATTCCCATGCAAGTATGTATACATACATAAAGTTGTCAGTTACATCACGTAATTAATTTTGACATATCTATATGGCACAGAGATCTACTGATGAAACCCTCAGATTAGAAAAGGACCACAGGGCAAAAACAAAAATTACCGATTAATTAGCTGTTTACACCATTCACACTATGACTGTGGGTCGTTTTGTACAAAGGAAGGGACAATTGGTATTAAAAGTGTATACGGGGAGGGAAAGGAGAGGGCCAAACATTGGCTGATGAAAGTCCAGAAGGGAGTACACACTGTGAAGTTTAAGCACACATTTAATTGGTAAGTTTTCAGAGTAAAATTCTTGACAGGGCAATGAACAATTTTGGGAGAGAGGAATATCAAAAAAACGTTCACCAGTCTGGTAGGTATCTGCTCCCACCACACAATTATGGTGCAATTGTGAAATACTGCAAAAACCTTACACCATTTCAATACAGACATGTAGGCCTTGATCTTTCTTTTACAACTATGTCTGTTTGTCTCAGTTGTTTCCACTCTGACCTTTTTCCTCTCTTTATAAAATTGGGTCATGCTCTATTCATAAGGAATTTGAAAGCAATGCTGACAAAAAGCGAAACAAAAGAAAAAGTACCATTGAATACCATGAAAACCCTCTAGTAATAATATTGAGAGAAATGAAAATATAAGATATATAATAAACAGGTCATTGATGACAGTTCTGCAGTGTTGTTGGTATTAATCTTTGATGCCTTCTGAAACAAACAAATATTTTCTCAAGTCTGACAGAACTAAGTACTATCAAAGGTACTGTAGCAAAGCCAAATAAGCCCAGTCTGTAACTACTACACACTAGGTAACTATCGCACAACAGGAAACTACGCACAACTAGTTGTACTACTGTACTACTGTATTGATAGGCACTACCACCATGAGAACAAACACTGTGGGTACTCGAATTCCATTATGGCTGATTGCCATGGGAAATACCATCATTATTGCCATCACTGGTGCAACTGCGTACCGAACATGCTTGCAAATGATCCAGGCAAAACAAAGATATCATCTCCATTCACAAATCCCTGCAATAAATTCCTGCAACGTACTGTAATTGGCTGTAAGTCCATAAGAGCCTGGTTTCTAATGGTCCCGATTAGAAACAGGTCAGAATTTCAGTAAGAAGAACAGCACCATGATCAACTGCCAGGCTGGTTGTAGTACATTCATTGGGTGTAATTTGTATCATGTATGATGTCACAAAAATTGTTACTATGGTAACATACAGGATGGGCTATTACTGCTGTATAGCATATACTAGTGTAGGTACCAGCGAGTATGTACGTATGCTCAATCAATGCAGCAGATTACCATAGCCTAGGTATAATAGGCTACTCTCATTCTTTGCAAAGAAAAATAAGAATGACTTCTTTCTAAAGTATAGGCCTACTAAGATCACTCATTAGATCAGCCAAATTGAGGCAATGCCAAATATGTTTCAAGAAGGGGACATATGCCTTGATCCTAATTCACAAGTTTCCGCTAACTTAACAATAACCCTACCGTGCCCATACTTGGCCTATTTTGCCTGCTGCTACTTCTATAAATGCAACAACATGTCTTTCAGCAGATCATTTAGTCACAAAATTAGCTAGATGGACCAGTATGCTTATTCAATTCAATGCCGTCTGACTGCAGGAGCAGAGAATTCAGAAATTGGTTCAAAAACTAATGCTGCGATGCCTGGTGTCCTATGCCTTCATTTTACAATATGCAAGTAACTGCAAGCCTAACCCAACTTCTGGCCTATATGCATACAACAAATCTTTCAACAGTGCCTTCCAGGGGTTGTTTATCAATTGTACCATTTTGGCACCAATTATTTAAACAAATCATCATAAGACTGACAGCCACACAACCATGTTCCTTCATAGTACTTCATAGCACATTCATTAGTGGCTATGGTGCTAAAAAATGATAACGTAGTGGTGTAACCTACAGTCAGATTAGTCACTATGCTAGCCAAACAGTCACTTGTTTCCCCATGGAACAAGATCACAGGATTGCACAAAGAGTCAAAAGGTCACTAACCTTCAAAAATTAGAATGTTTCTTCCTTTCAAATGTTAGCATTTATCCAGTGATTTGTTTACAAATTTTTCACTATTAAAGCAGAATATGATGTCAAATATCTAGGCCTGTGGGCTTGAGTTGTATTTTGCGTATCCAGCACATTGCCGGCTTTGAGCGAGTACGTGTTGAAAAGCACATGTTGGGCAGATTGGGAGAATTTAATTTGATCATTGATATTTTTGTCCATAAACAAGGTTCTCCATCAATTGTTGGTATGCATTTATGAATGGAGATAAATATGAGGGTGCTCAGTCATTAATATGATTTGCGACCGATGATGATGTCATCATGGCAGCAGCGGACTGTGGCCATCGCCTTGGTCCACTCACCCTCCGTTGTGATGGCATCATCCGCTTCAGTCAAATTAATGACCGAGCACCCTCATATTTATCTCCTAATACAAAGTCAAAACACAACTTTAAAGGGTCACAAAGTCTATAAATTAGTTTTCAGGAAAGCTCTAAGACTGAAAGCCTAGGAGTGCCATCCTCTGTGGGAGTAGAATCCTCTTATGCCCCTGGTTATGCCCCTGGTTATGCCCCTGGTTATGCCCCTGGTTATGCCCATGGTTATGCTCCTGGTTATGCCCCTGGTTATGCACCACTTCTAGAACAGCACTGACAGCACACAAGAGATCAAAGCAAATATTCCCAAATTAGGTAATAAAAAAACCTCAGCTGACCCTCTACTTGTGTACTTAAGTATGTAGCTAGAGAATGTTGTCATTGACCTTTGACCTCTTCATCCTGCATAGAGGGCACTGTATTCAAAGATTTAGTGGGGTTCCTTTATGGAGACAGTTGCTGACAACTGGTTATTTTACACCATTTTGCCTCCAACTGCGTGACCTCATTGATCCTTTGTGAGAAATGATAACCAATAAAAATCCCCATTGTGCTGTACATGTACATGCAGATGGAGGCAAACTGCAGTCTAAATTAGTTGCTGTGACAACCCTCCCTATAAAGGGACCCTAAGATTTAGTTTTCCAGCCTAAAAGCTCCATGATTACAATGTGACACAACTAGTGCCTAATAGGGAATATATACCATGACAAATTAGGCCATTAATTGGCATAAGGGCACTGAACTGAGCTACATGACATTAATACAAATCTCAATTTTGTCAGTACAGCACCGTAGATCAAGCTCACAAAGACAGAAAAGAATGTAACACATTTGTAATTTTATGAAATAAAAAAAAAGTTGTTTTGATGTAAATACATCTGAGTTTAAAACGGTAACAACCAGTTTTATGTTGTTACTTGTACATTAAAAACATTTCAGTCACTATTTATATTAAAAATACTGCAACTAATAACATCTCATAATCAATCGGCAAAGAATAACATTACCACCTTGTTTGTTTGGCACAGTTTTACTAGATGTCTCTGGATAACTCCTTAGATAATCCAGGTACTGGATATATCAATATCAAATTCAGATAGCTTGAAGTGCATCTAAAGTGGAAGTTACGATCAGCTCTCAAACGGCTTCCAGGCAACATCAGAACAAACAAGAGACACGCACTCAGCAAAGTGGTCCAAATGTGAAGTAGGAATAATTCAAATAATTACAGTGTTCCCCACAGATTTTCAAAAAGTAGGGGGGAGACCACTTGCCATGCATGAAGCATGTATCAAAGCCACAATGTGATCTCCAGGAAAGAGGTTTTGAGGGGTCGGGGCAGAATATTTTTATAACTGAGATGCTTAGTGCTTGAAAATGGTGTAACATAGAGATGACTTCTTGTTCCAATTTAAATAGCAGAAGTCTGCGGTCAATTTTTGAAAGGTGAGTGGAGCTTTTCTGTGTGAAATGTGAGATTTAACAGGGGGCTGTCACAATCTCAAGGAGTAGAAATTATTACTAGTCAGGGGTAGGTCACCTAAGCCCTAAGGCCCCCATGGAGAACACTGAATTATTATCCAAAGGAAGGGGATCTTTAATAAGTTCAGTTCAACGGCTAGCTAAAGTAGCAATGTAATTAAATGACAATAAACCTAAAGCACAACTTCATTGCTCTATGACACCACACTTCAGCCTCTTTGTTTTATTGATTTATTAATTTGAGCCAAAAACACTAGCTGGTTTCAAACAATCCATGAAAATTCTGCAAGAACACTACTTATAGCGAGTTTTCTGCCGAATAGTAGCCAAATTGACATCTGTGAAATCAGTTACTGCTTAAAACACTTAAAGGCCGTAACTCATCACCCTAAGCTACATTTTTATTTTCCGGATAGCAAAACTCTCAACTGGTTCTAAGTTACAGTACTCTTTGATTGAGAGCAAATTTGAAAGATGCAGAGTAGCTCATATTACACAGCAAACACAGTGATCCATTGTTTTTATTTCACATGTAGAGGAAATTAAGACAGGCTGAGGGAGGGACTAGACATTGGTTGTTGGGAGAATTGAAACTATCTGGGTTGATGCATTTTTGTCTTTAACTTTAAAGCACAACTGAGAATTTTAAAAGCCGGGGGGGTTTTATTTTGGAAGCATATTATCTTCTTTTCACATAATTGCCTATGTGTTAACCAGATGTGACAAGTAATTATGAGACAATATATGTAGGACCTAACAAAAGAAATTACTGACGATGTACAACACTCCACATCATCATTTCTGCATTTTCATCCAACTTTGAAAAGCCGCATCTCAAAAATCGTACTAGATATAAACACAATCTCAACAGATTGTCATTTAGGGTTTCACTCCGAAACATCTGCATGAAGCCAACTCTTTGCTAGATGCATGACACACGACCTTTAAGTTTAGTTTAACGCTGTAACCTGTTACTTATGGATGCAATGCTCTAAGGCAAGCTCTTTACACAACAGATACTGATCAGTACATGTAGGAAGCAGTGCATGGGACTATAGCCTGAAGATGTGCTCACAGTCGTAATCCACTGATCCCCCGCAAACACAATTACCCTAGTTCTATTAAGCATGCTCAAAATATAAGCTGTGATGTCTCTAGTAAAATGCGAGATCATTTGGCACATATTACGTAATAACATGTCAAAAAAGAAAAAAAAAAGGAATACGCAATATGACCAACCATTAGCAGTAGCCTGAGGTTCTGTTAGGGACGTTGTGACACATCAGCTTCCAATCTATTCAACTTTCTGCAATGCAGGTGATAAATGTGGCCAATTATACAGCAGACCTCTTTAGAGCTTGCAAAGATGTTTCCAAGAAGATCTCTGGTTTGTCAAGAATTGTTGCTTTTGTAAACATCCAAAAGTAAGGAAGATGGTTAACAGACACTTGATACTAGAGTTACAGTACATTTCTCCCCAAAATTTTATCTTTAACTTACTTTTTATTTTTTTAGCATATTCGCTTCAAAAATGTGAAGAAACCAATCAGGTGTGATTATTTACTTCACACCCTCAATACTCATGTGTATGTATGATTTCTGTGGGACGAAAAAAACAGTCAGGGTGCACAGAGGACAAGCACTTTGCTGCAATTGTGTGAACTCTCCTTACATGGGTAAGGGGTCCTCAAGTGTTTTGCAGATGGTTGCACCCTCTTTTCAACAAACGTCCAAGACGTTTACAACAAACAGATCCTTGGATACACAAAACTCTGCTGGTACATAGCCAGCGTGTTAACAGCTCACAAACAGGGTGCTATTAGGGTAGCAGCATGATGGACACGTTAGAAGCATTGCATGTGGAAACACTAAAGAGAAAGAAAACATGACCACAGGTCTTAACCAATACCAAGCACCACCACAGTGCACTGTTACCATCATGGTCAGAACAATAAACCAAATGATGTCGATACTACCTACCTCATATGATGTCCACGAACAGTCCGATTGGCAGGAGGAGATGGAATTGACGTCCTCTCGTACAGCAGAGGACAGTAGACCCTGGCTGAGCATTGTGACAAGCAACATTCCACTGCTTAACTAGAACAATAAGAAAAAAAATCAATATGAAAAAATCAAAAGAGAATATTCATTTTGCAAGTTTCATCATTGCCAAGCTGACCAAAATTATTTGTGCTGTTTAAATTAAACTTTTCATAAATTATTGATTTGAAAAAAAGTGCATATGCAGTCGCCAAGACCTAAAAAGACATAAATTATAAACTGCGCTTGAAAGATGGTGAAACAAAGTATAGTGACTTCAAGCATGATGGTTTAGACACTGAAATAAAGATCTACCTGTATGGCAGACTGCATTTAGAGATCAGTCTGCAACATAGACAGGGTGCAATATCTAGTATATACTGCAGTCAGTGACTGGACTGCAATGATTTAATGTATTTGCACAGTGATGTTCATTGAAGAGGCTCATTGAGTTGTTTTGTGAAATTCACTCAATTTTTCTAAACCGGTCAAGTTTCCTTCACACACTAATGACAAACAGTCAAACTAAAAGGATTCTAAAGTTTTACATACGTTGGAACATTAATGAGTGAGTACCCAACGATTAAATTTGGTTTTTGAAACTTTGTGACCAGACATTTTCACATTAGTACATTCACATGCACACAATCAGAGCAAGTAACGGTCAAAAATTCGAAAAAAATTGAGTTTTCATATAACTATTGGATGTGAAACTTGATTAATTATGCTAATTGTGAGTATTGTCGTGTGTTTGTATACTTCAAAATCACCGCAATCTTTACTGATATCAACTCAATGAGCCCCTTTAATACATATCGCAATTACAGAAGGAGAGGTTTACTATTAGTTGAATTTGTATCTCTGCAACAAGAAAATGATGACAACAGTAACATCATGAAACTCAAGAAGGCTGTTACATGCAAAGCAATACTACACGCAATTGAAAGGCTCGTGTTAGTACACAACAACATCATGCATCTGAAAGAGAACAAAATTATGCAACCAAAGGCATTTCTGTTACATGTGAAGCAACATTATGGAAATGAAGAATTTTGTATTACATGAACAGCAACATTATGCATCTGAGGAGTGTGTGCTTTTAAAATACAGCAATGCTATGCGACTGAAGAAATTTATGTATTGTACACTTTGTATATGTATTACACAACAGGAGCTTACATGCACAGCAACACTATGCAAAGGAAGGAGTTTGAGTCACACCTACAGTGACATCATACTACTGAAGGACTTTGTGTTACATGCACATATATCAGCAACATTATGCAAATGAAAGAGTTTATACATATACAGCAACATTAATGCTACTGATGCAACTGAAGGACTTTGCATTAGGCTTACATGTAAAGCAAAATTTTGCAACAAAAATGTATTTATGTTGCATATCCAGAAACATTAGGCAACAGGAGTGTGTGTTTAAATTTACAACAATACTATGCAACTGAAAGCGTTGGTGCTAAATGTACAGCAAACAAAATTCTTTAAGCTATTTTAAGTTAAATGTGCAGCAATCTTATGCCACTGAAGGAAATGTGTTAGTGCTATATGAGCAGATAATCTCCACAGGATTAGAGGTGTAGGCAAACTATACATGAGAACACCGTAAGCATACACCAAGAATAAGTATTTCCTTGGCAATTTTCATAGTTTATATCAAATTATGACACTTTTTACACATACACACTGACAACAGGTTCACATCTATATTGGAATAAACATATTATAAATTTTTTTGGTGTAAAAATGATGCATACTTCATGCTAGCTGACCTCAAATGGACTAAAAACCTGATAATCCTTTTCAGTGCAGGCTGCTATATTCAGTCTATTTATTCCCCTTCGGATGACTGTATCACCTGGGCTTGAGGAAGACTTACATGAAGTATCTCACACACATGAGTAAAATTGATGCAGTCCCCTTCAAAATTAAAAAATGCACTGTGCTTTGACTTGAAAATCTTGATTCAGATCTGAATAATTTGCTGACAATGTTTATAGTCTTTCTCAACAGAGCCATACATTGGCTAGAAAAATTTAATACAGTGATTTTGTCATTCTTAATTGATAGATTTAGTGTCAGAGCAACAGTATGTCTCACGGACAATACCAGGACTAAAAGAATTTATCAGCTAGAATAGTGAGAGACATACACTCTCTACTCAGGCACCAATGACCTAAATAACCATGAAATAATGACCCCTAAATCTAGCTTTATTAAAGTTCCCCTATAAGAAAGTATCCACTCCTCAAAAGTACCAACTGTAACAGTAAGCTACTGATTGTGTAGCCTACGTGAAGGGGCCATATCCAACAATGGTCAAACTGATCATCCATGACTGACCTTTGACATTAAACTCAAGAAAAGAACCCAAAAGAATAAACAGTTAATGGATAATTTCCAAAACAACTTACTGGTGTGGGTATGAAGGCGACTTAACTTACCACTTGCTCACGCTTGTGCATCATCTTAACAATGCTCTTTGACAACTTGAGTGAATTGCTCTCACACAACAGCATCTATGTTCTTGATCAGCCTCGTTTAACTTTCCATCTAATGTGAAGCACATGAAGGGTTCATGCATGGATTCTAAGAAATGATCTTTCCTCAAGGTGCAGAGCGAAGTTGTGAGATGTCTGATGAATTTTGCCTTAAACTGAGACACAAACCTAAGGAAAATTTGAAATATTCTATCAATTAAGAGAATGCTTTGGTCAAAGGTTTGGATGTCGAGTCACTTGTTATGAATCTTTGCAAGTTGTTACTGATTGGAGGCAGATTACGGAGAGAACTAAGCAGAGTCTGCCTCGCAACTTCAACTTTCATCCTTGCATAAGGCATCCTAGCATAAAGTTTACAAGGTTTTTGTGATATTACACCCAATAAACTCAAATGACCTATTTTATATTGATACCAAAGTCAATAAGGCTTCTTCAGGCAATGTATAGGTCTACATATTAGGCATTTACCCTATCCAAGTTTCTGTTTTTGAGATACTTTGCTTACAAGATTTGCTGTAGTTTAACCACTGCTGACCTCAAAAGATCTATGAAGTCTTCCAGCAATAACAGGTTCATTTAGCTCATTGTGGCATACATACCTAAATAACAGCTATTAGATCTGCCAAACATTCCATGAGCAAGATACTGTGTTTGTGTGTTTTCTTGTAATTTGACCTACTTTGGCCTTAAATGACTCTACCCTCCAACAAATCAAACTGGCGTTTTGCAGTTGTGTAGAACACCTGCATATCAAATATGATATCGGTCCAAGATTCCTTTCTTAAGGCACTGAACACTGTCCAGTGTTTGTTCAATGATTTCTTTTTTTACCAGTGTTGACCTTTGACCACTACTGACCTTTGACCTTGACCAAATAATAGCGTTATTTTAGTTCATCTCAAGAAAAGAAAATATGAGATTGTTCCAAACCTAGCCTCCTTAGATAGTGTGTCTACTAAGCTTTTGTATTTTGACCCATGTTGGCCTCAATTTCTCAAAAGGGCTTCTTGTTTCATTGCAGTACAGCTACAAAGAAAGTATGAGATCTGTCCATGACTGTAATATTGATATTTACAAGGTTTTGGCAATTTTAAACCATCTTGACCTCCAGTGACCTAAAACCAAACGACTTTAAAAGCAAGACAAAACATTCAACAAAATCACCACAACTCAATTCACAAGTGATTCAAGGTATTAGACTAGTCACTGATGGCCTTTACAAGAGGCAAAAACGAGCAGAAGCGATGCACATTCTACTGACTTAAGCAAAAGGCAACCATGGTCAAGTCTAGCCTTACAGGGTGCACTGCTAGAAATAATTTCAAGAGCTGCAAAATGAATTTATTAGTGAAGCTAGGGTTGAGTATGTGTTTACAGTACGATGTGATTTGGCTTTTCATCAGATTTAATATGAAGTGAAGAATACATTGGACAAAAAACAAAAATAAATATGGAAGCAGTGCTATCGTGATAAAAATGCAAAGAAACCACATGAAGAGCATGTGACGTACAAATGTACACCAGAGTGTGCATAACAGCTGCTACTACCGGTTGCCAGACAGAGTAACAGCAACAAAAGGAAGCTCAAAGTTTGCACCACTATACAAACATTTGTATGAATGTGGAAACAGCAACTACTTATCAGAGAGTGTACTGTGACTAACAATGCCAATAAACATGAGAAATTCGTCAAAATATCTAAGGTCTACTGACTGCCGATAGATAATTCTCCGCCAAGGATGTCAGGTTCCCTGATGTAGCTCTGATTTACTCAGCGTTTACTAACATCTGCTGCTAAGTCCCATGCTGGCATTGTTTTGCCTCTGAGCTGAACAGGATGATTGTTTGTCCAGGTTTTCTCCCTCATGTTTACCTAGGCAGGGTAGCAACTGGAGATGAGAAGCAATCTCATTGGTCACAGCCAATGGAAGGCCTGTCCACATTGCTGGTGACTGGTCAAAGCCATCTTCAGTTTATTTACAGACGTGTGTCAGTGTTGACTTATTCCAGAGTATATTTTATTAAGAAACATTTGTTAATGATCAGTTCGTCAGAGCTAGAGATCTTCAGAACAGCTCCAGTTGGCTGCGATAAGAGGCACTGCTTAATTGTGTGGATGTTACGGCTTCCCAAATGACAAGGTCCAGGGTAAAGTTTTCTCCTGAGGCCGAAGGAGTGCCCAAGACCAGTGCGGTACGTGCCTAGCACCTGCATTGGCCATCACCTGCATTGCCCAAAATCTGTGCCGCACTTGTCAAAAAATTGTGTTAACGTTAAAGCCCGACAGCTTCCTTTATCCAGTCAGTGCCGACTTATCTAGTTTACGCCTGATCTTCCCTCCCCCCCCCTCCCCCACTCTGGCAGCATACAATATCTTTATTTGTAAGTGTTAAGACCTCAGTAAAATGAAATTATAGTCACACTTATCCTGCACGTTTTCTCATAATTTTTTAAGTTTGTCTTTGAACTAACCCAACGCCCTTTTAACATCTCCTCTCATGTTCCAGACTAGGTGTATCTACACTCTCAAACACTGACAGCAATTTCGGTTGTTGCTAAATGTTATCAAGCTTGCTAAGTGAGAGACTGAGGACAAAAAAGCCCAAAGGCATTATGGTATTGATGATTCAATTGTGAGTATTTTGAATCTGACCAGTTGAATAAGCTGATCAACTCAATGAACCCCTTTAAAGTGAAGTCTGGCATTTCTGACAATAGGAAGTACCCCCAAAGATCGCATCACCTTTTCAAGTAACCACAAGGGGTAAGAAGACATTTTTCATCAAGCAAACTGACCTAGAGCAGTTAGAGGGAGGCAAAGAGTGGAATGCAGGCATTTCTTTATTAAGGTTTACAAAAAGGTAGTGATAACTGTGTGTGTCTATGTGTGTTGCCTATACAAACTTGTCATTAAATTTCTAACCTGGTTTATTGATAGTCCATGGTAAGCAGAACTGTTTTCATAAACAATAAGTGCAAATGGGGTCAATGTTGAAAAATATTGCACACATGATATCATAGGAAATGGAAACTGATCAAGCTTCAAACATGGCATGGTGGTAGCCATAACTGCTGCAAGTAAATAATACAAATTGTTTGTTCATGGAGGTCTCAACCTTAAAATTTAAAGTCATCTGAGTTCAGTGTCTAAGAAATTGAACATCTAATATGAAAGAAAATGAAAGTTGTTCAAGTGTTAGCATAGTATGTACAGTATGCAGATACTGATCGAGAAGACCACTTTGTTTATTGGAGGTCAACAAAGGCCAAGTCTGAAAACCTAGTGAACAATTTCCTAGGGATGTGAAAAATGTTAGTATGTCCAGTTGTGAGACAACTTATGTGTGGTTCATTTATAACCTAGTATGTAAAATCTTGAGACAAGTTTGCAATGGTTCAGCAACGTGTACAGAGCAATAAAAAATGCTTTCACCCCAAACTTATTCCCCAATTATGTGCCACAGCCCGCACATTCACCATACATGCAACTTCCTCTAAGCGTAAGAAATACTGGTATCAACTGTTTTCATACATTACAAACTTGATACCACCTTATGTATGCAGGGCAAACCAGGTGCAAAAAGCAAGTACCACACTGAGGGTGTGAACGAAAACAGCAGTTGCAATTTTGATGCAAAGAAAATTTAAAACCATTGATGGGCTGCAAGTGTGTAACCAGCATCAAATCTACAGCTCATGTTGCTAAAATTCAATAGGCTCATTCAGGCAAAGTTCTCCAGGGAGAAGACTAACTTATCAGGCGGAATCTGATCCACATCTTCTATCTTAATCTATTGCATCCATTTTGTGATAAACAAACCATGAAGCCCATTATGCATGTAGAAAAGAACTGCATGTGGTAAATTGTTAGTTAACTGCACATGTTCATGATAAATCTCTGTAGTACCTAAATGCCATGTCGGGGAAACCGTGGCGGCTAAATCAGAGTGTTCCACTCTAGCCACCCTTTAGAAACCTACCAACTGTTGAACACATTTCCGTCTTGTCATCTTCTTTTAAATAGATTCATTCCGGTTGAAAATGTTTGCTGGTTGGCTGACGTTGCCACTATGACACATATGCTGTCCAAAATCCCTGCTGTCCTCTCCTGAGGTTCATTTCATCACATATTGTGGATTAAAACTTGTTCAAGCTACAAACAGAAAAAAATGAAACGATGTTGCATAAATATTGGAATGATGCAGTAATTGAGAACGTTACGCTTTACAAAATGGCTAAAAGGAAGACCTAAAGATAAGAATGACCTTCAAAATACACAAAAACAAATGTAAGTTAAAAAAGCCAACTTTTTGCGTGGTAATCATAGAGCAGGAGGAGCTGTATTTCATCTAGCACATTAGGGAGGTGTCTGAACACTGCTAAAGGTTACAAGTCGACTCTAGCAGTTTGATTCGACATGCAATAGTGTTAGAGACCTGTAGACCTGTGGGTGAGAAGCGCTGTAAATATTGGTTTTCGCAAACATTGGCGACTGGTGGCGCTGTTAATTGACATCTATGGCGATACAATTGATCTGAGGGAAGACTGTAAGCCAGTCAGTTTAATGTCTAGAGAACTGTAAAGGGAGTTGCATCTCAGCCTACAGGTTCCTGCAGCATTTAAAGCAGGTTTCCACCAAACCCTTAAACAAGACAAACTTCACATTCGAAATACTGTAGCAGCTTCAATGTAACATGAAAATGTTAGCACCTTTGTGGCAGCCTAACTGAAATAGGAGCATGCATTTCCTTTCATCATATTACAGTTTTATCTGGTATAATTTATAGTTAAATTTTCAAATTACCTCAGCTTATGTAATAAACATATACATTTGTTCAGCAGCTACTTGCTGTATAAAATGAAACGTGATTCATGCTAGCATATGGATGTGTTTGTTTTGTGCAAAAAGTCAAATTGTATGTTCAGAGATCCTTGTGGAAATATGTTTCATGTTGAGCAAAATATACAATTTTATTTATTGTGCATAGGTATTGCTTGAGCTACCAAAGCGTAATGAAAGTTGAGCAGTTTCTGTTAATGCATGCCTCTTGCCACTTTTATCCAAAATTGTTGACGGAAATTTGCAACACAAAATGGGTAGAACATTGCCATGACTGTGATTTTGATAAAAAATGTATGGGATTTACATAATTATGACATTGAAACAAGATGAAGGAGGATTATTACAAGAAACAATCATCTCCAAAACGATCCCACATTTTATGCTGGTAGTCCTACAAAGAAGATGTTGCGGACGATACATTTTCCTTCAACAATTGTATGTTAAATTAACATGTCTTTCAGTGTAAAATAAAAAAGGAAACTTGAATGTCTAGTGTGCTCACACAGAATATTATGTCAAACCAATATATACTGTACCACAAACAAAAGAGTTTACATTATCCATTGTTTTTCAAGTATATGTGACTTTGAAAAAAAAATGATGTTTTCCATCAACACTTTTGTAGGGTAAACAACATTGTTTTAAGCCAAGCATTTTGAAGCCACAATGATATTTTGTTTAAATTTTTGCATTTAGTACAAAGACTCCCTACACCCTTTGTACTGCACAGTACATTTCTTCCCTACATATTATATTTAAAGGCTGTATTGCATCACCCTAAGCTATATTTTTCCCTCCCGGAAAGCAAAATTCTCAACTGGTTCTAAGTTACAGTACTCTTAGGTTGACAGCAAATTCGAAAGATGCAGAGCAGCTCTTATTACACAGTGTACACAGGGATCCATTGTTTTGATTACACATGTGGAGGAATTTAAGACAGGCTGAGGGAGGGACTAGAGGTAGGTGGTTAGGAGAATTGAAACTGTCTGGGGTGATGAGTTTTTGTCTTTAAGTGAGGTGGAGGAAACTGTGATTTCCGTCAACACATGTAACGTTCGCAACAGAAAATGTGTTTTTTTCTGAAATACATTCGCAACACAGTGTAACGTTTGCAACAGAAAATGTGTTTTTTTCTGAAATACATCTGCAACACAGTTGAACAGTTGTGTGAAATGCTCAATTATGCTGTGTAGGTAATTCACATTACAACAACCATGTTACAACACTATACTAGGGCTCAAACACCACAATATCACAGCATTCTGAAACTTTCTTGCAAAACACTTTCTTTCTTCTCACTAAACACTAAGACACAATCCCTACATTAAAGTTTTAATTTTCTCATTTTTCTCCTGAAATGTGCTATGTTAAAACAACCGCAGCCATATACAGTGAATGAAACTTGAGCCTCTTGCTGCAATTATTTCCTTTTTTATGTCAACACTTAACCAACCAAACAGACAATCACAGAATTTTGCCTCTCAAGAAAAAAGAAGTCAACTGAACTTGAAAAACTAGAAATTGTGATTTGTGGTGCAGAAAAACATCATCCTTAAGTAACAAACAGGTTTTTATTTGCATGCAAAGCTGTTAAAGGATGCCTCAGTTTTATATAAATTATATGTAACTAGGCTGAAACACTTGATGTGAGGCTTCCAAGTCACTATCCTGTGAATGGTCGGAAACAAAGTACGTGTGAAATGATCCTTGGGAACAATTATGTACAGTGGTTGAACCCACAGTAAACCTTGTCCTAAAAGCCTATCAAAACTAGAATCTTCCATTATGCTTGACAAACCCCCGAACTCTCTTGCTTAGATACAGTTACAGGCAACGAACTTACCTGTCCGTTGTGCGGAAACTAGTAGTGAAGAACGTAGGTGAGACTTAAGCCACAGCGGGTCACACTAGCGCGATTCAATGCGCGATTCAATGTTCAACTAAATTTGTACAACTTGAATTGCCGTTTACATTAATGAACGCAACATAGTGAACTACGAAATTGATTCTTCTCTTTCAAGAAATCCAGGATTAAGAGAAATTATGATGCCATTTTATTCAGAACAACTTTTATGATCAAATCAATTTGCACCAATTTAGTTAGAAGTCGAACTGCTTATTGAATCGCGCTAGTGTGACCTGGGCTTTAAAACATATTTTCATACTTGATACAATATGACCAGACAACCACCTTTTGGACCATGTGTTCAGACATGTTATATGCTGTGTAATTTATTGATTTTTAAGGCCCTGATCACCAGAAAAGGTGCCTTTGGACACTCTGGCACCCACTTTTTTTTTCCGCCCTGCGATGCGGCGCTATTTGCTGTAGTACATATCACTCAGAGAGCATGGACTTAAGTGATTACCTAGGACAGGTCTAAGGAACGGGTGTCGACTGTTCTATGCAAAGGGTTCAAATAAGTATAAGAATAAAGAATAAAAAAATGGGGGGCCATATTTAATTAATATTAGCATAATTCATCATTTTGCCAAGTTTTCAAGATGTGTGTCAGATGGAAAAAAAAATTACTGCAGGATTCACACCAAAAACTACAATCAATGCGGATCGTCTAAACTATAAAATGATTTTCTGCAACCACACCATTTCCTCATTTTAGTGAGGTTAAACTTGTTGCAAAAGCTCATCAACTTAGGTTAAGCTTATCAACTCATGCTGTAATGATCAACATGGTCAATTAAACAGCGTTCTGGTATTTTTGAACAGCTGTGTCAATCCAATGTCAAGGTATTCTTGAGCTGCATGGCAGGGGATAAAAGGTGTCATGAATGTCCAAAGGCAAAACATGTAAGCAATCATGGAAAGGATATATGCTATACCATAACATCATGACCATTCCACTCATCTTCCTACTAAGATAGTAAGAAGATCTATTTCACTCAATACATAGCCAGACAGCTAAGTATTGACCACTGCACTTATCTTCCTACTAAGATAGAAAGAGGATCTATTCCAATCAATACATAGTCAGACAGTAACTGTACTGACCCAGCTGCCTGATATTTTGTGGCAACTTCAATGACTTTGCAGAAGGCTTGTTAGACTACATTAGGAAAGATTCCTTGAGGACAAAACAGATTAACAATGGCCCCCAGTTGTCATGCATAACTACATCCTGGTGGTAAGCACACATTGCATTCATCCATTTTCAAGACAACTGACCATACACAGAGCAATGTTAGAGAATTTAATGTCTCAGTATTGGAATAAAATAAGGTCTAAGGATGTCACTACTAACAGAAGTTACTTAAAATTTGGTAGATCACCAAACTTACAGCTGCTACTTCGGGGCACTGCCATGTTGTGAGTACTAACAATAAAGTGAACACATAAACAGCTTGGCACACAATACACAGTACGACACTCTGCAAACTAAACAATACATACAACAAATACTGCTGTCACTCGACTGCCCTACTCTCATCCTCGGTTGTTTACAACATCACCAACAAAACC
Organism: Stichopus chloronotus; assembly: GCA_021234535.1. Classification (NCBI taxonomy): domain Eukaryota; kingdom Metazoa; phylum Echinodermata; class Holothuroidea; order Aspidochirotida; family Stichopodidae; genus Stichopus; species Stichopus chloronotus. Next base: position 3,669,909 of record CM037830.1, read on the forward strand.
AAAGTCTGATTTCTCTTGTTAAAGTGATGTTAGCTCTATCTTTCAAATCCTTGCCTAGATCGCTGTAAGCTACCCTAATTAATAATGCCTATGACGTGGCACTAAGATGAAAGACAGCTCTGAAGCTGGTCTCTGTTAAAGAGATTTCTTTAGCACTGCACCGCTATAGCATCTTTTTCGGCTAAGTCTGAGGTAACACTCTATATGATAAGAAGATTTCCATTTCAGATAATGTTTCACAGACGGATGTTAGCAATCATTTGCAAAACAAACAGAACGAGAAACTATGCAGCACAGCCCTCCACCTGCAAAACACTTCATTATGACCATTTAAAAGTTCTAAATGCTAATACACACTGCAGCAAAGTCAGAGAATAGTGACTGTATTGAACCTAAGCATCTCTTCAATAATGGCATATTAATGTGTTGATAATCAATAACATTTTGTCTGCTTTCCTTGCAAGGATGCTGAATTGGTTTGGCAACTCTAAGATTTTTGGAAGAGGGTACTCCCAGCCTGAATAGTGGCGACTCTGAAGCAACTCAGACTTGGTATTAGTTTCAATGACATCATAACTGCTCAGTACCGATATAATTCTCATGTTATATTTTGAGCAGGAGCTATCAGACAGACATTGTAGGGCCCCTAGCAGGGTTGGTATGATATGATTGGTTGGAAAGTTGTCAGATATATGCTGTAGTATGCTTAACTGGGAAACAGGATATATAAAAAAGAAGCCGTACTAAATGTTAAGACTACAATTTGTTAAACTTGCAAAAGAACATTAATTCAAACTGCTAAGGCACACAAAAATTAAATCCTCACAACTCACTGGTGTGGGTATTCATGAGTGACTATACTCATCCCTTGATTCCACCAAAACAAATATGGTTCTTCTACTTGATATAACATATTCACATACTACATATCAATAGTTTCCATGATTCATACCTCAAGAAACTTTGTGAACAATTTTTTTAACTTTGACCTCTGGTGACCTCACAAAACCTATGACCGCTACCAAAACTAAAAGGATACTTCCACTTTATAAAACACATCCACATACCAAGTATCTAAAGTTTCCATGATTCCTATCTTGAGATATAATGTTGATAACATTGACCATGTTTGACCGCTGATGACCTCAGATGACTTTTGACAACGTAACCAAAAGCAACACGGTTCTTTCTGCTTGATATAAGACTTTCATTTACTACAGTATATATGAATGGTTTCCCACAACTCACTGTTGTGGGTACTCACAAGTGACTATGCTTATTCCTTGCTTCACTAAAGCACACATTTGGCCTTGCTCTAAATGTCTTTGGAAACATTTCTAGCACTGTACCATTTAACGCCTAGCCCACCCATGATGGACTCAGCCTGAGAGGTGCACAACTTTACCGAAAACATTAAACACTTACCGTAAAGATGGGCAAGTTCACAGAGGTCATGAAGGCATTGCCCTAGTGCCCACACAGCTGGAGGACTTCCCCCTGCTGTAAGCTCCCACCCCTCCGCCTAAATTGCTGTGACCCTGAGCCTAAACAGCTCGTGTTTGTCTTGTGACCATTTCGGGTTTTTTTTTTCTTTGGCTATGTACACTATTTACAAAGAGGAAAACCCTCGCTCCTCTGAGGGAGAAAACTAAATTGCAAATGATGAACCAGAAAGTCAAATGATTTTGTGATATCCCTTGCTAATATTTCATTTGTTCGTGCACAATCACTTACAAACACTAGAAAGTCAAATGACTGTGATTCCTTGCCCTTTAATGTTATTTTTTCATACACACATCATCTCTTACAAACAAAGGCAACCAGTGGAGAAGGGTATACGGACCATACCAAAATGAAAAACAAAATGCAAGAATGACAACCACAACCTGTAACACCCATCTGCATGCTTAATGTTACCAAATGCATCAGTACATGAGTAATGTCAATCACTCAGCATTGATGATAATTGTGGTCAAGAAGGATGGAAGTCACAAGTGAATAGAAAGTTTGTGACACTAGTAAATTGTGCAAATTCAAGAAAGGCAAACCTGGAATACATTTTCCATCCCAAGGGAGTGTTTACAGAGACTAAAACAACAAAGTACTTTGTAAATCTTAACAGGGAGTTGCTGACAACAGGAACATTCTCTGAGTGCTTAGAAAAGGTGATAAGAGCTGTGAAAGTGGATGTTTGGGAAGGGAATGGAAATCGACTTTGAATGTTCCACAAATTGAAAGCAAATGAGACCAAAGTCTACTTACCAAAATTATCTGCTATTGAACATAGATCTACATTTTGGCAAGTTTTCAATAGGAGAGAAATATGCATTATTTTCTTGATGTTTCCTCCTAATAGTTAATATTCAGGACATGTAAAACTCTCTAAGTATCACCTGCTGGGCTTTTTAAGCCAGGACAGATCTTTGGAATGACTGAACTTATTATACATTCATTCCATGTCCCATTACAGTGATGTCAAGTCTCCCATGGGGCAATTCAAATGACAGACATTATCTATTCATCGAGTGCTACCAATGTTGACACTTTGAAATTCTAGCTGAATTCCATTGCTGAGATACCTTGATTAAAAGCTTTTCTTACTTTAAGCTCTGGTGACTTCAAATGACCTTTAACCTTCATGCAGAACAATACAGATTAACTCCTCACAATGGAGTTCCAACACACAAAGTTTGAGGTTCAAGCACGTTTCCTTTTTGAGATATTGTGTTTACATGGTTTTCAAACAATATCCTCTATTGACCTTACATGACCTTTGACCTCCATAAAGAAAACAACAGACAGCATCTTCTCATCAATTGCTACCAATGATAAAAGTTTGAAGTTCCAACAACATTTAGTTGCTGAGATATCTCTCTTGATACGTTTTCGTACTTTATGCTCTGGTGATGTCAAATGATTCTTGACCTCCATGAAGCACAATAGCATCATCTACTCACAATGGACTACATACACAACAACTTTGGAGTCGAGCACCGTTTCCTTCTTGAGATGTTGGGTTTACAAGCCAAGGCATCACACACACACACGCCATTACGACAGAATAGATTCCTTGCCTGCCTTCAGCAAGGAGTCAAAAACAGTAGAGAATCCCCCCAGCCTCCGTGGGGCAGGAGGTGGGAGAAGGCAAGGGGTAAAGATAGTCACTCGTGAATACCCACACCAGTGAGTTGTGACGAATTCACATCATAGACGTATACACAACCGAGAGGAGGACCACATGGCCAAACACCACTTTGGCGCTTAGAGTATCCGTGAGATAACAGGGGCAAACGTCGTCGATGTTTTCCAGGCCACCGCCTTAAGGATGTCCTCAAAAGGGCACCCGGGAAAACAACACCTAGGACATCATTTGCCATCGGACCTCATGAGCCCTGACTTGTCCCTGGGCAAGCGGTACAGTGACCTCGGTCAGCCAACGTGAAATGGTATCCCTCAAGGCCTTAGCGTGTGGCTGTCTGAGGAGGATGAAGAGTCTATCAAACGGGCCGAATGTCCTTCATCCTACGGAGATACCATTTCAGCGCCCTGACCAAACACCACTTTCTATCCTCACTGAAGAACAAAGACGAGATCTCTGGGACAAAGATATCCCTCTACATAAAAGCTAGTGTCTGGGTCTTGGCCAGATATGAGGGGCCAGGAACTATGCAAACCCCATGGTTCTTAAACCTCAAATGCCCGACTTGCTGGATAAGGCCTGTCAGCAGCTACTCCATCTTGCCAACGCTGCTGCAACAAGGAACAAAGTTATGCAAGTAAGAGACTCCAAGGGACCATAATGCATTGGTTCATACAGGGCATAAGCAAGAGCTCGCAAGACCGGTTTACAGACCAGGATGGCGCTGCAATGGCTGAGAGGTAGTTCTTGATGGTCTTGACCTGTTTGCCTCCATCAAACTGGGCCATCAAGAACTGGCAGACTTAGATCACAGATGTCTTGGACAGAGAAGTCTCATGGTCGGCACACCACCCTCAGAAATTGGCAAGTCGAGAATTGCAAGTGCGAAGGGTGGTGGGTATCCTCGCTGACACGGCCATGGAGGCAACATTCTCAGGAATCTCTTCTCTCAGAAGACGGGGAGCTTGGCATTTTCCGCCGTTGCAAACAGATCCATTTTGGGCACCCTAAGAAACACCCAGTTCGCCAAACTTGGATCCACAGCCCACTCCCACCACTCACCCGGCCCCTTTGCAATGCGTCAGCTGGCGTGTTGCCCTTTCCTGTCACATAGGACACCTGCACCACAATCTCGTGCTGGAGACATTACATGAGGAAGGGCCCATCTTCAGACACAATTGCAGGAAATGCATTCCGCCCTGTCGGTTAATGTAGGCCATGACAGTGGAGTTGTCTGTGAGAACTGTAAGGCTGATCTCATAAGGCCCTGACAGCTTCGAGCTCAAACACGTTTGTGTGGAGCTCGGTTTCGTACGCTAAATTGACCCCTGTGAGGGTTCTGCTTATGCAGAAAGCCCCCTAACCACTAAGCGAGGCATCTGGAGTGATGATGAAGATGGCACTGGGTCCCAAAGAACACAACCTCCAGGAGATTGTTGTCCTCCAGTCATCACAGAAGGTGAGGGTGGACTCCAAGAGACATCAGTACCAGGACCTGGGGGTCCTTGAATACTGGTCTCCACAAGGACAGCAGATGAAACTGTAGCGGTCTCATGAGTAGACGGCACAGGGGCACAACGTCTACTAGACTGGCCAGTAGACCTAAAACATGGAGCCAACTTCAGGGAACTCCAAGGAGCCTCCAGAAGTTGCCAAACTGCTCCCTTAAGAGTTTTGTGCCTCTCATCGGACGGGAAGGCACGGTCCATGCTTAAGTCAGTTGTGCCCCTAGATAGACCAGTGCCTGCATAGGGGTGGGATGAGACTTGTCCCAATTGATGACCCAGCCCAATTGTTTGAGAAGAGAGATTGTTGCTCCCACATTGGCTTCTGCTTAAGAGAGGGTGTATCCAAGGATTAGCAAATTGTAACGGTACGCAAAGAGCAGCACGCTTCAGTGCCGAAACTCTGCGAACAGTCTTTCCACACCCCAGGTGAACACCCTCAAGGATGTGGAGGGACCAAAGGGAAGAACTGTAAACTTGCACCTCTTCCCTTGGTACTCAAAGGCAAAAAGCTGTTGCGATGCTGGAGCTATTGAGACATGCAAGTGCGCATCCTTCAGGTCCAATGACGCCGCCGACATCCCCCTCAAGAAGAGTGGAAATGATAAAGGCCAGGGTTTCCATGCAGAACCTCCGTGGCATCATGAGGTCAGCCTTCAGTGGTCTGAGATTGAGAGTAGGTTTCCAGGAGCTGCTCTTCTTTTGGTGCCATGAAAAAGGATGACCAGATGAGGGGTTCATCTTCTTTGGTCACCTTACAACGGCTACCTTTTTGAGGAGGTAGGTTTTGAAAATCTCAAGATGGAGCAATTTCTCTGGGAACGATGTCGATCACCTGCCCCCCCCAAGAAGCGCAGCACGGCCGTGAACTCTAGCACCCACCCATCTTGGCAGAACAGCTCCCAGTTGCTGGTATATTTCCTCAATCTCCCCCCTACTGCTGGAAGTGCAGTAGGTTGGGTACCCCTAGAGCCGTGCAGGGAACTGAGCCCAGGTTTGCTGATCGTATTTGGATAGGTCTGTAGCCCCACCAGTCCCCCTGCCACAACCCTGAGGCCAACTGACAACCACTGCCTCTCCCTCCTCACCCATTCCCTGAAGTCAAAGGACCTCCAGAAGGTGCTCTGAGACCCACACCCTTCACCTTCCTGAGGAGAGATCGTGGCATGGGAAGTTGCAGTGGTGGGATGAGGGGAGTGTTGAGTGGCTGGCAGCTGAGGACAGAGACTTGAACGACATGGCTGGAGACACGTCATGTCACTTTACCTCTTCCACCAGTTTGTCAAGAAACTGGCCATTGAAGAGGTTCGGCCCCCACAACCGCCAGGTTGTCCAACCTGCTCCTAGCCTTGGCAGATGGCCACCCAAATGCGTGGAGGACATTGATCCTACACAATTGCATTGCCTTGAGTACCACTCTGGCAAATTGATTGTAGACCAGCCGCTTCAGGGATCCAAGCAGGAAGATCAATTTGCCTGCATCAGCTCTGGAGAACTGAGAGCTCTGCATGTGGGCTCTGCATAGGGATTCGGCCGAAGAAGAAACACAAAGGAGAATTTCACGGTGGCTCTGGCAGCCAGGTCTGCTTATTTCCAACCCTCGTGGGTTCACTTCCACAGGGATTCCCTAAACATCCCTGAGGCCAGACGCTGTCCGATCTCACCTTATTCCAGGTTTTGTCTGAAACAGAGGGTGGACAAAGCAGGGTTTTCCAGTGACCATCAGGCACCCGGACTGCCCTCTCCTTCAGAGCAGGGAAGGCTGCCCATGGTGACCTGCCTTCCAGAGCTTCCAGCCTCTTGAGACAATGCTCGTCGACCGCAAACTCTAAAGGACCCAAAACTTCCTCATTCGTAGCCGACAGCCCAAGGGTCCATCCTTGCTACGAGTGGGAGCTTTGTAACCTAGTTTGGAGGTAAAAATCTCCACAACTGAGGCTAGAAGCAAAGGGGGACGGTCATTGTCCCCTCGGGATAATGTCTTCCTCCCATTTCAGACGGTGTGCGGTCTCCACCACCTGCCCCTTCATCTCCTCGATCTCGTCATCGAACCCGTCAGAAGCAAGAAGTTCGACCGAGTTAGGAGGTGAGGGCTCAGCAAGTCCAAATGTATACATTAGTGAAGCAAGCGGTAAGTTTATGTCTACAATGTAAATTCAAAGAGTCATACCTTCAATAATTGTGTTAACAATGTTTTCAATATTTTACCTTTGGTGACCTCACATACCCTGTCACCTCTACCAAAGATAACAGAATTCTTCCACTTGATACAAACCTTTCACATACGATGTAAAATTTCCATGATTCCTTTCTTGATATATCATGTTAACAAACATTTTATGGTGTTTGACCTCTGGTGACCTCAGATGACCTTTGACCACACCAAAAATTATAATGTTGTTCCTCTCAATATGGGGCATCTATGTATGGGTACAGTACCACATTTGAACTATCAGACTTTTCTTCTTGAGATATTGTGACAACAAGCTACTCATCACAAACATGTACACATTCACAATCATGACAGCATACAGAAGGTTTCTTCTCTTCATCGAAACTAAAAAGACTATGCATCAAATCCAAAAAAGTGCTCACGTCCAAAGAAAATGCTAACATTTAGTCTGTATATGATTTCAATTTTTTTTCTTAAAGTATCAATTTACTGCGAATTACAAACACTAAATTGTAGATTGTTCCATAGTTGTGGAGCAGCCACAACAAAGGATATTCCACAACAAAAGATATATCCTTTCATGTGTACATAGATTTATATTCTGTCAATAAGTATTTCAATTACCATTCGAACTCATGATAGAGAATATATATGGGAATATACATATTCTAATTGAAACTTAAAGCAACGCTCTCGTTTCCCACCGTCTGGGTGACTATTTAATAGCATTCTATTCTGTCGCCATTCTTGAATATAACCAGTGGCAGTGCTACGGGGGACATGAGGGGGCATTTGCCCTTCCAGATTGTTTCCTTGCCCCCCAGGTGCCCCCCCAGGTGCCCCCCAGTTGCTCTCACCCTTCCCAATCAGATCTTGTACTCATCCAAAATTAATTTAATCAGGAAACTATGTATTGGCATTGGACTGAATAAGAACAGCTTCCGGGGAACCATGATTGATAAATGCCTAATTTATGTTACACAGGCTGCCAGTTTTCATATCATGCCCGTAGCCACTTCAACAGTAGGCCAGCCTGGTCAGACCACTTTTCTCTGGAATGTTTACCGTCCAGCATAAGGGAAGGGCGGGTAGGTGGTTGTTTTCCTAAATATAGCAATGTCGTTGTTGAATTGAACTGTCAAAGAATATTGGTAAGAACTGCACATTTTTATAGAATAAAGTCACTGGAATGGAAGTGTATGTAGCCTATGTGTGTGTGTGTGTACTCGGTGGCACCACGTAAATGTGAAATGGTACTCCCATATACCTCTCTTGGGACTGAATTTTCCACCCAGAGATATGCTAAAACCTCAGAGCTTCCGGGGACTTTGCCCCCTGGACCCCCACCGGAACTTTGCCCCTGGACTCCACCAGGGGCCCTAAGGCAGGCCCCTGGACCCCACCCACACAGCCTCACACTTTGTGCTCGGTTTCTTCCCGAGAATTTCTTCTCGGAAAATCTTTACCCCCCAACATTTTCCTCTGCACTCAGTTTGCTCCCCCAAGTCTGACATTCTGGTGCCGCCACTGGATATAACACTTTAAAATCACAGCATATTAAAGACAAGTGTGCTGCAGCTGTCATTAATTAATCCATGAATTCCATGGAAACACTGATTATCTAGCTAAGTGTAAATGCAGTCATTGGAGTTAACCTTGTTTTTACGTCAGTCATTCAGTTCATTCAATACTAATATAATAATATTCAATAAATATCATAGAAGGCATTTTCTCATAAAAGAACTAGCGCAGCAATGCCGCTGTAGCTCACACAATTGAACTGAGGGTTTCAGCCCTATGTTCTGACACACTTTTGTTCCCACGCCCCATGTTCTGACACTATATGTTACAACACATTCATTACATCGGGCACCAGCTATGATGCTCGGCGTAGTAACGACGACGCATTGATCAGCCGCTGCTGTCGGAATTAAAGTTTTCATGTCAAAATATAAGTGTGTCGGAACGTAGGGGTGTCGAAACTTAGGGCAGTCACTGAACTAAGTAGAGGTAATCTTTCTTTGTAGCACTGCAAAATGAAAGTACAGTACTTGGAAGGTGACAAAATGTGACATGCAAAAAGTATCTAGTTGACACACTATCAAGCCTATGACATTATCATATGCCATTGTAGTATATTAATTTCGACATGTGATGTTGAAAAATGGCATTAGGTGCACTAGACTTTGCAGAGTCTTTCTCAGCAAATGAATTTTCCTCCTTTGATACATTCCTCACAATTTGAACTGCAGCCTACTTATACCCAACCAAGGATATGTACTCATCTAGTAATCGCGTTTCGCTGCGATCCCTGCGATCGCTGTCTGCCGGAAAGACTTTGGACACTCGATATAATTATGTACAAATGAATAGTCACGTTTGATGTTACGGTTAATACATATTAAAATACTACGCGTTGGTCTCATGAAATGAGCCAATAGCAGCGATTGAACAATGAGAGAAAATAATGGTACCTAGGCTAACTTTCACCCAATCACAAGATTTGCCAACGGTAGAAATAGGGTATCCCTAAGAGAGACCTAAAACAGTTGAAGGAGAGTAGAATATTACCATGATATTTACGTAACTAATCAGTCATACGTACTTTCCGCATCATCACTTCCATCATTTCTCACACTGGCCGTGATTGGCTTCTACCGAATTTGGTAGCGAAAAACAATGGTTTTAGTTAAAAGTTGTGTGCATAATTAAAACGTCCACAGTCTACGAGGGCAGCGATCAATGAAGGGAGTAAACACTCTCCCGGAAGAGCAATATTGTAAATACGTGGATGTTCCTTCAGAGGTGGCGGAACCAAGATTAGGAACAGACACTTTCCAGCCCAAGCAGACTCTACAGAGTCTATATGTGTACCAGCTATGGTCTGTAGAGAAGGTTAAATCTCCTTTTGGCTGTGTGATATGTAAGGATGCAATGGATAATGTTTAGATGCTGTCAGAGCTGGCTTTGGCTGGATTTCAATTGAAATGTGCACTGGAATAAATTTTTACGATGGTTGTAAAATTAGAATGTACATGGTTTGTAGGTTACAGTTACTGCGTTCCCACGGAACCGGGCTTCCCCCGACCCTGTTCAGCCCGGTGTTTTAAATCCGTGTCCTAACGAGTTGTAGACCACCTTGAAGCAGGGCAAAAGCTTCCTGCGCGAACTGTATACTATACATCTCTGCAGTGTTTACGTTGACCAATTGATGATGATGAAGCTACAGATTAACCAATGATGCACAAAGGGGCTGTGTCTTCAGTATGCAAATGTAGCGTGCACTGCTTTTGTATGTCGCACAGTGCGGTGCATACACAACTGCAGGAAGTAGTTGGGCCGGCAACTCCACAGGCTTAATGATAATATATGCAATAGTGATGTAATATCATGGGGTTTGCTATATGGCTTTGCTATAAGTTTGTAGAAAAAATACATCAAAAAGAGCTTGGATACTTGACTTCATGTATTTCTCATTATTAATGATTAGGCGTTCTACGTTTTGACTGATCAATATCGATGACACGAGACCGCCCGTACTGCCATACTTGCACTCATTAGGGGAGGGGGATGCAACTATTATTTTTCCATGCAAATTCCACGGTAGCACCTTTTGTCATGTGGAAACCCTGTTTGCATAAATGTCAAGCATAAGCATATGGCAAACTAAGTTACAAAAGTGCATATTGGATACGAAAGGTTCCATGTAACTGGACGATTGGACTACCGGTACCATATACTTACGCTGTACTAACAATAAGCGTTCAACATGATGGTTTTACATGGCTTATAGTGATAGGGAGCTGTTGGCATATTGAGCAATAGGCGCATATCGTGAGGCTTGAATAGTGGGCTACGTTTATCGTTTACCAAAACATCTTCACAAATTGCAAAGGAACAACAATGTTGGAAGCTACGCCATGTTCCTTGTTTACCAAGGAGGTGAGCAAATTTAATCATGATGGCTTTCAGTCACCATCTAACTTAAGCAGATGTCGTTGTGTACAATTGATGTTACACCTCGATTGGTGACATGAAAAATAAATGTAGTACTACAAACTTAAGCAAGTTTCAGTATATTGTTTTAGGGATGTATGTCAGAAACAAAAAAATGAAATCATCGAAACCACGCACTTGTGCGTTCTGGTTCATTCTTCTTCCTTTCAATTTCTGCAAAAGAAAGTTCAAATCACAACTTGTCACATCTATCAATTAAACAATTTTCTGCAAAATGTCCAAGTTTTCACTTCCCAAACCAGAAATACAAATGTCAGGATGTGATAAGTTGTCATTCAACATTTGGCGATTATTGTTAAGTTGCTATGAAATGGGCGACATAACTTTTCGCATTTATTTTTTAATTTCTCACGTACAAAAACAAGTGAACAAGTCAACATTTTGCATGAAATTATTAAATTGGCTGCATGTAATAAGGAATTGTCATGTGAGCATTTTGCAGTAAACTGTCGACTTATAAGGGCCCGGCACTTAGGTTTCTGTACATACTGTAAAGGCGCGTTCACACTACAACGATATCGGATCGGATTACGATCCGATTTTTTTTATTTTTAGTAAATATCCTCTCCATCTCTGATCTGAAAGAACCAAAAATTTGTCAACTTGTGGAAAGATATGATTTGTACCAGAGGACCACGGCCATGAAAGGTTATCTAATTATTTCGTGACGTCACATCGACAGACAGCTTTTATCGGACACTCGTAGTCGGTTCTTTTTATACACCTTAAACCATATATCCAAAACACCTTCAAAAAGATTCAATATACAGCAAAACTTGTTTGATAAATTTATACATTATTGGATATGCCATTAAAGGGACAATTTCTTTCCTTTTTTGTTGATTGTAAACACGGGCATATATAAGTAATTTGATAAACGCTTTTCTTCGTTTTTCATGGCACAATTTGTCCATTGATTTTCCCTTGCTTCTAATTTCTCCCATTAAATAAATTTCAAACTGCCATAACTTTTGTGGAGTGATTTCCTTTTTGGGTTCCCAGTTTAAAAGAGCGAAGTGTTTCTTGACGTTCGTCAACTTTTTATCTTCATTTGAATACCTTTAGGGCCGTAATGATGACCCTACAAATACTGAATACTACACCCCTCACATGAAAGCTGGAGAATATTTTGCCACCTTTCTACTTTTTCACGCCTGACATGCATGCAGGAGTTACTGTACGTCACAACATTTGTCTCAACTGAATATAAAGAATTAGGAACTTCCCTTTCCAAAGATGTAAAAACCTTTTCAATTGACCGAGAAACAAAAACCCAAAACAGAATTTTAAAGAACCAATAGTTGAGACTGTTTACTAAAATGTGACTTGGTATTGCCGATCTATACTAGTTTCATATCCCACTTTACACATACATCTGCACGTAGCTGACCAAAACAGGACTACTGTCGCTGAAAAGAAGTCAGCGAAATCGCATATTTCGTGCGGAAAATATAAACAAAATCATTCCCTTTTCATAAAAAGTAATTTTAACACTAGAATGATACATTGCATGAATTTTTGTGTGATTTTGTTCTTAATTTAAAGAAAAATTGGGATTTATTTTCTGGTGATCTCTTTGCAGAAATTTCACTCTCAGTACACGTGGACTGTAGTTCTCTTGTCATAGGAATGTTAGTTTAGGCAAGGATTCAAAAGACTTAATGATGAAATTACTAAGTTATATCTACGTTGCACTAATCAATATTCTAAGGAATCATTAAAGCTAATTATGGATAGACAAGGCAGGGCAGAACATTTTCTAGCAAAACATTCCAGAACTTTATCCAGAACTATAATATTTATCTCCCCTCTATCTAAATGATCTAGTTCCAATCAAAAGCAATGAAAAAGCCATACACAGAAAAAAAAAAAGAAAAACACCAAGTGATAGGTTACTCAAGCATGGATTAACTTTGCTCAGGGGGCTCGTAACGGGTGCACAGGTTTCCATATGTGCAAAATGGTGCTAAATTTGATTTGAATCTGAACATATCTTCCATAAATTCCTACTTATTTTGAAGGTGAATAGTGAGTTTAGAATTCACCAACATGCAAAGAAAATAGCTTTAATCATCGTTAAAACATTCCGTCTCATCAATAAATATTATGTAATGATTGTGCAAAGTTTGGGTAAACAAATTACTGTTGAGCAATAAATAACTGGATTTCTATCTGTTAGAAACTTATTTCTTGAAAAGAAGGATACAGTTCTTCCTTATTTTGAAGGATATATCACTCTATGTCCTTAAACATTGGTTTAAAAACATGATTGTTTTCTGTAAAACAAATTATTTCCATTTAATCATTTTACATTTTCTTTTTTGTCCCGCGTGCGTTGAAAAATATATATTGTTTGATATACCTTACCTTGTTAATTTAGAGGGGCAATATAACGTTTCAGATTAGTATATTGAAATATTGGTACACCTATATGCCCCCACACTTTTCCTAATCATAATAATCGCGCTATATTCAGCTTCCTTAAATTTAAGCAGGGGCATAGCGAGAATTAAATGTTAGGGGGCGGTCCATGGGGGCAGGTCTAAGGCTAGCTCATAGAGGGTGCGCTAGATGCAAAATGGTGCCACATTTCAAGCTGAACTTAAATTTAATATATCTCCAGGAATCCTTATTTTTCAAGTAATGATTTTAATTTTTCGTCAATTTTGAATCATCCTGTCCCCCACCCATCCTTTTTTTTTTGTCTCATTTTTTCTTGTTCTTTTTGTGGGGGGGGGCTACCGCACCTGAATTTAAGTAAATGGGGAATGCAAACAGCTTTTTTTTTTACTTTTGAAGAGCTGACGAAGTCACTGTGACTTCAAATACTAATTTCATATTGAGTGAATAAATAGACCGGTAGAAACAGCTCGAGAATGTTTTTGTTTTTTATCACTAATGTAGCAAGAAGGGTGAACGGGGATAGATTAGGAATTTGGGAGGACGCGATGGGCGACGTTAAACAATATAGAAGCGAAAAAAAAAAAAACGAGAAAAGTGAGGGACGTGTGAGAAGTTGATGAGTGAGGGAAGGAGAGCGTAGTTTGGAAATATTGATACAGAAAAGCTTCCAGTAACTTTACATAATGAAATTCACTTCTTTTTTCTGTTGATCAGGTTAATTGAAGAATCTTAACATTTTTATTCTCGCTTATTTGTGTCCCATTGATGATCTGTCTTAATTGTATTTTTTTTCTATATGGCACCATGGGGGAGTGTGGGGACTAATTCCCTCCCATTTAAGAGACGCTGTCTTTAATAACGACTGGAAACTGCGTTTATAAGCTATATATTCCTCTAGCAAATGGGGTGTGGTACACATTTATATTGGTCATTTTGATGGTCTTCACAAAATAGAATGTGACACTTTCTGTATTTTTGTTTTCTTCTTTTTCTCTGTTGAATTCAAGTCATCTACCTGAGTCACATTTCAGAAAAAAGTTGTTCCGCCCCACGCAAAGTCATCTTCTCTCTACACTAAGAATTGAACATTTTCTCGAGCTACCGCATTTATAGTTTCCTTCAGAAAACCTCAGACTTGAACACAATTTTCTTTTTCCTTTTTTTTTCTCGCCCTTTGTACGTTCATACACCTACCACATTATTTATGAACGTAGTTGTGCAATAATTTCCGTGTTTTTTCCTTACTTATACCTAGGTCACAAAATTTTGGAAGTGGTCACCGAAGTTCCTCCTCATGCCCACATCACCTCCCAGGGTAGCACTTTTCTATTTTAAATTCATGTCCAATCCCAACCCCCGCTTTCTGAGCTTGGCGCTGCTCCTGCATATTGCTTCAAGCGACATTCTTTGTATTAAAGGGAAATAAAGCGTTTGTTTTGGAAAAAAATCCATATTTTTGACAGGCCCGTATCCGGGGGGGGGAGTTCAGGGGGTTCAGACGAACCCGCCACAAGATCTGGAGTTCCGCTCATCCTATGATAATAGGCCTACAGTAGCAACATATATAATGAGTTTTAAGTTGTTGGTCATTGTTATCGGGAAAATGTTCCACTTGTGGTAAAATCGACCCCCCTCCCCCACCTGAAAAAGCTACATACGGGCATGTTTGAAACCAATGTTTGTAGATGTAGAATGATAGATTATTCAAAATGAGGAAGGACAGAAGCCTGCTTTTCAAGAAATGAACTCCTCACAGAGAGAAATTCCGTTATTTGTTGCTCAACACTGATTTGTTCATCCATACTTTTTAAAATTCAAATGATGCATCTTCCATTACTCATAACTTCCATAATGTTTTAAGGAGATGAAGCTTTGGCAGACGTTTATTGATGAGACTGAATGGTTTAATAATGATTATTGCTATTTTCTTTTGTATGTCATGCTGATGTTATTAGCTTGAGTTAAGAAAGCGTACACTATCATTAAGCATGTTTACGGTAGTTGCACATCATAAGATTTGGAAAATTTTCGAATTTCTGCAAGTTCCGTCCATTTTGTCTAAAATGGCCTTGTCTCCCCAAATACCCAATAACACGTGAACCTCTGTGCCAGACCAAACACCCCTGTCGCTGCTCTCGCTCGCCATTTCCAATTACTCCTTTGTGCTGTTGTCCTTTACAATCATACAGCTAGTTTATTAATGGCAAGATACACGGAGTGAGAGCAAACCGAAAAATCCCCCTCAGGCAAAGTTTATTTACGCACCGCGGGAGGTGAGTGGGGCAAACTCCGACTCAATCCACCTTCCGAGGAGGATTGAGAAGCCCTGACCCAGCCCTGACCCAACCCCTGTTCCCACGCTAAAAAGAGTGAGTTGACCTTGCTTTTAATTGGTTACCCGGGCAAGTCGGGGTTCGTGGGACCAGCATAAATGATCACTCAGCCACATGCTTCACTAACTTAATTTACGGGTCAATTTACTAGTATCGAAATGTGATATCGATAGGTGATAGTTCAGTTGGACTTGATGACCCACAGGGCAGATAGGCTGGCCAGCCCAACTGTAAAATTTGATTATCGTTTACTAGAGTGACCGCAGAATAGCTCTCCAGCTAAAACCATTCAGTTAGAGTGCCGTGTGCAAAAAAGCAACTAAAAACCCGATTTTCCTGCAAAAATTACATTGCAACTCACCTATAAATTAAGTCAGTCGAAATGTAATTAGGTGGAAAAAAATATGTCTATCCAAAAAAACACACTGAAAAAATTTCAGACAAATATCTCAAAAAATGAAGAAAGAGAAGGCTTTTGAAAAAACTTGACGACATCAGCCTCATTCTAATACCTCACACACTTGGTGTGTGAGCTAAAAACCCACTTGGTCTACTAGCGTATCGAATGCATTCTACAATAAATGACATTTCAGACAGCCTCATGAATAATTCATGATCACATCATGATGAAGTGAAAGTCACATGCTGGTTTTTCACTCTCGTTTCTTCGAGCCTCCTACGTCATTACCTGGTCAGCCTATTGAAAAAGTTTGGCAGCTTCAAATGATTCGTATCTTTAAACGAAGACTCAGAGCAAACTTAGGGTTGTTTACTGTTTCTTAAAAGATTTCTATGTGATATTTTGAACATTGCCTTGCTTATTCTTTTAATTACATGATATATTATACACATGGTAGCGAGCTAGCATGAAATGCCAGCATGACAAAATTCCACCTAGTTGTTACATACGTATTTCCTCACGTTTGGTATATACTGTTACAGTCACTGAATGTTCAAAGGACTGACCTTTATCCGATCTTACAAATATGACATTTTTGTAATAAATACACTGAAAAGATCAAGTTCTTGGAAGCTATAAAGAAGGAGTGAAAAGAGGTAGATGAAGACAATTCAAGTACGAAGATACTGCAGATGTTTGTGTCTGTACTGAACATATGTTCTTATACCCTCAGTTAACGTAATACCTACCTACTGTATGTAGCAACGCACATAAGCCACAGAAAAATTGTACTAATGCTGTTCGAGAACGTGCCATAATTTTAAGAACTAACTACAATGGGTATATCACAATTGTTATTATTATTATGGCAAAATTTACAATGAAATTCATGAAACTGCTACGTCAACATCACACATGTATTACTTTGATATGTTCATCCAGCTCCCTCATTGAAACATTTAACAGGCCTTTACATCTGCTGAATGCATATTACAGTATAATAATAATAACATTCATCAGAAAAAGCGTTTGATGTATTTCAGGCCAAAAGATTCTTGACATACACAAAGATTAAAGATGAAACATACGATTCTAGGGGCCCTGGGACCCATTGTCCAAGGTCACGTGAAATGGAACAATTACCACAATTCAACAACAGGTATCAGACACAAACACACACATACATACATCCAATGCATAAATTCCTTTTGCCTGTGGCAAAGGAATCAAAAACAGTTAAAAAGCAAAGAAAAATTTGTTCTTGACAGTCAACGTTAGGCCAAACAGTAACTTGGTAAGGTACTGTATAGAAATGACACTGAATACATGAAGGCAGTGATTGATCACTGAGTAAGACCCCTTCCATTCCCATCTCAATCTCCCCTTCCAATTTATGATTTGATTTATTTTCCATTTTCATGCAAAAAGGAAAAAATGTAGAAACACAGGTAGAATGTACTCTGCAACAGTACACACAAATGAATACAAGATTTACGTACAATATAGAAATCTGAAATGTGACATAAAACGGTGGAAAGGCTTAGACGTAGCCATGAAGAGGTTGCAACCATAAAGAGTAAAGCAAACATAAAGACAATTTTCAACAAAAGTCTGCTAAAAATAAAAAAAAGTGGGGCTCGACTCAGAAGAAAATTTCACCAGAAAAATAAATCTCCATCACTTATATAAAAAATTTAACCAGTAACCACCAAAAATAATTTCAATTAGGAGGCCATCTTAGACACCATCAGCAAATTTCATCCATGAAAATCAAAATGTCTAGTATCCTGACATGCTTACACCTGTCTCACAATTTACATTTCTCTCAGCTTTGGTGACTTTCAAAATTTACAGCCTACTGAGTCCTCGTACGAAATGGAATTTCTTTCTCATATGGTAATGCGAGGAGCACAGCAGGTAGTTAATATCTTTAACAAAGATACAAGTTTGTGATCTTCAGACATCTGGAGTACCAAAACACGATAACCAAGACACCTGTTCTCCTACAAACAGCACATTTTGCCATATCATGAACTGGTGCCTTACAGGAATGCACATCTAAATATGGGATACATACATGGGCCTTTGATTATGTTTTTGAAAGGTAGACAGAAAATGACAACAGTTGGTCAGAAGACTTCACAAACATTAAGCCAATGTCACTCACTGAGGATTGACCGAACGGACAAGAAATGGATCAAGATTTTTAGATCCGTCAATGTCCACTGGACAAACAGTCAACATTTGATGCATTTCTTGTGAATGTCCAGTAACTCCATTGCATGTCCAATGATATCCCAGAAAGGTACACCCAGTCTGGTGAAAAGTTTTCTAATGGAATGCAACTGAGACCATGAAGACAGTTTGGTTTATTTCCAATACATGTTTGTTTTATTCAGTACATTCCCGGTACTTATTTGTTTTTCATACATTTATATTTTTCGTTTCGTTTTCTGTGGTGTCCGTTGACGATTTTGACGGACTGATTATTATAAAGGTACAGTACAAGACATGTCTGGGACACATCAGTAGCAAATACTCTCCTGACGTCTCAAACGAACTGCTAATTTTTCATCAGATGAAAACGACAGTTGTGCGGTGTATGTTAAGCCTATCTGGTACAGTACATAATTACTGTGCATGTGCGATAGCTGAACCTTCAGCACAGCAGTACAATTTCTGTAGGAATCTTTAAGGGGCATGATCGGGACATGGAAATTTCAAACTGTAGGTGAAACATTGTACAAATAGTATGTTGCCTTAATACAATATGTGACGTCATCCAGTGGATGCCAAGGAACGCTGCATGTACGGTAGAGTAAGATATTTGCAGCTTGAAGCTTTCAAAGTTGCTTTAAATAGCAGACATTTCACGATGACTATACAAGTTAAAGAAACCAATTGCAGCATGATAGAAACACATAAATGACCATTGACCCACTGGTCCTCACATACAGTTTGAACTGAATGGATCTCATAATTCTGTTTCATGCTCCTTTGGTACCAGCTGTACCCACGCAACCTGCACAAACTCTGTCTCATCTCACCATAAATAGTGACCCAAAATTGGCCCTTCATTATCCCTGTTTGCTCTCTAAAACGTGAACTTTGCAGATTTTGAAGGAATTTCTTTTTCCCCCATGCCATTTAAAAGAGACCAAGTGTTTTCTCTCAGCTACAGTAGGTCTTTAATTTTTGTTTTTTTTTCTTTGTCTACCAATCCATTTATTGAAATAACAGTGGAAAAATTACGATTATTTTTCATAAACCTACACTATAAGTGAATTGCACCTCCATGAAACTTCACATACTGTAGTGACCTGCACCTACATAATGCCACACTATAGTGCTAACTAGTGACTTGTAGCTCTGCCTAATGCTTACTACACTGTGGTACTAGAGACATGAAATTGATCAAACCTACTGACTTGCAGCTACTGTATAGTAGTTCTAATGATTGCGCTAGTCACTTGCAGCTACGTTTAACTTTACATATATTACTAGTGACTTGTCGTTTCCTTCTATTTTGTGTTTCTGAAGATTTGTCATACTGCACTTTCAATTCCCAAGATTTCAAACACTACAGACACCTAGGAACCATTAGCAAACTTGTTCATGCACTCTGCTGAGTAAATATTTGACACCAAAGCATAGTTACTGTCTTATCCAGCATTCTTCATGTGACACAAGTGCACCATAATAAATATTTTCCTGTGCCCGGCCCGTGCTGACGTACATGCAGAAAAGTCTGATGCATGCTGTCAAGTGTCAAATAGTATTAAAAAAAATAAACTTCAGCCTACTCCACTCATGATATCAAAACATGCACTGGAAGCACTACTTAAATAACCATTCGTACATCAATAAAAATGTTACTTTACCTTTCTTCACATATTGCACATGACATTGTACAGCTGAACACAACTCTACACACACCTATTCTTGGTTCTGTAGTTTTTTTTTTTTCTTTATTTCAAATTGTATATTTTCATTATGGTTTCTGAATTCAGAAAACAAAGGCAGTGCGACTATTTACTTTGCAACTGTCATAAAGTAATTTTGACTGGCATGCAACTGTACTACATATGCATCAACTGAATGGTGGCTACAGTACAAGAAATGTAATTGTATCAATGTTTGACCCAAACAACACCTTTCAGCTGAATGCAAATAACGTTGTCTGTATGTTGACTAACATTTATAACATCGAACAATGAATCTAAAGAATGAATCCAAATGTTGTCCCATACAACATACATCAGTAAAATGGTGGACAGATCCAGCGATAAAAGACAGTATGTACAAACACATTGTGATTTTGAAGATCTGAATCTCAGATTATGATCACAGCACCAGGTTGTGTCAGCTTGATCTCTGTAATATAGATCAGTAATAACAACCACTTTGCAGTCCTGATTTTTACCCAGATTGTTGAATGTCCTACCGAAAATCTACTTCGCATGCTTGATTACCCGAAATGTAATTTGGTTGTTCGAACAGAAAGCAAAACACAAATTTTGCCTCATCAAAAGTTTTCAGAATAACAATGTTTTCACAGCTAATTATTGTATGTACACACAAGATTACAATAGATTCCTCTTATTCAAACTGGTACTTCATCAAAAGTTTCTCAAAGTCTCTAGATAGAACATCCATCAATTACAAAATGAACTTTAAACAACATTTACAAAAAAAAACACCTGTTCCAGGTATTTGCAAGTTTTGAAATCTGAACTGCTTTGACTCCAGTCTGTAGGAGAAACATATGCATCAGAGACTACATGTCTGGTAATATTCCAGGGAAAAAAAAGATAATTTTACTTTTAATTCATACAAGCAATTAGGCTAGATGCTCTGTTACTCCTGAAACAAGGCAATACCAACAATTCAAGTGCTTGGCCAAATGATTGTGTTTACACAAAGAAGTACTGTAGTAACTTGTGAGCTATTTTTCATAATATCTCTACAGTATATTAAAGAAGTCAAGTCCTATGGTGTAGCTTTAGAGTAGTTCCCATTTGGTTACCTTTGGATGCTGTTTGTGACCAACACCTAGTAAGGTTGGACAGTATTCTGGTGCTAAAGTTGGAACCGGTTGTTTGGGAAATGACACTAATTCGTATTTTCCTATACTTTCACAAATCTGCCGCTTGCTGGCCTTATTTACAGTATGGCACCAAATGGCACCAAAGAGCACCGAATTTCTTTTACGGTCAATAAAGACTCTTATATCTTATCAGAACAGGTACCATTTTCAAAAGATAAACAATTACCATCCTTGAAATATGCTGTTCACCCTCACATATCAACATACATCTTACAATCATCTAAAAACATGATGGAGCTGACAAGTACTAAAAAATCCTAAAAACATTGCTGTTTGGTTGCAGCAACACATATGTCAGATATTAAAAAACTTTACATTAGGCTAACTTGTAGATGAGACTTCAAAACTTGATGTAAACAACATCATGCTTTTGTTCTAAAATTCACGACACCTGTTTCTGGTAACAAATATCAGAGAGCCCCTGGTATGCATGCAACAAATGTTTTTTGGCCCAAACTGTATAATATAGTGCCAGTCTAGAATTAATTTGGTTAGGCAAACAATTTCTTCAAGGATATGGTAGACATCCTTGCAAACTACCATACTATCAAACTACCGTACTAACACTCCACATCATCACTTTTTCATTTTCATCAAACTCTGAAATCCTATCACAAAAACAGTGAAACTGTAGTGTATTTATTGTAATAAACATCCCCTTCTTCTTGAGGCACAGTGTAAGAGGCTTTTGCCTCAAAAATGTTAATTTACATGGGACCTCCAAACTGCCAACAATTCTACAACGTCAATGTGAGCATGACTCAATGGTGAGTTCAACCTCTTTCGACTGGTGAAAAAAAATGTTAGTATTCTACTGCAAACTAAAACTCCAAAAGCATCCAAATATGTACGTGTACATATTAATGAGGATGAAATGGGAACTAAGCCATAAAAAACTGACTTGTATTTAAATATCAGGCAGAGTCAGAGATTAAAGCCATGAAAGTTAAAATTACAAAATGAAGAAAAAAAATTATTGTACATTTAACAAACAGCAACAGCCCAAAAATGTAGGCCACATATTTAATGTCTTTTCTTGACTACAAGATAGAGATGTAGAGATAGCGATGCAGAAAGCTTATTGACACACATACATGTAATGGACAGAAAAAGAAGCAGTACTATCAACAACTGAACTTGAAGTCAGAAGAGAGTTATTCTGCAAATTCCCTTTGAAGATACTTACTTTGCTGAAGTTTTAATGAAGTTTTAATGAATCACTTTAAAACAACAGTTCAGGACAAAGTTTACAACATTTCATGTTGTAGAGGCTTGAAATTTTCAAAGCATTGAAATTGCTATAGCATACAAATATGGATGCAAAGAATGACACAAAATCTCGTCTACTGTAGAACCCTTGAAGAGAACAAAAAAATTTCAAAGAGAGAGAGGAGCCTTTAGACCCCTCCCAAGGTCAGCAAAACTGCAACATATATTTCCCCCTCCCCCCACTGGTTAGTCTATGTACCTGCTTCAGAACCAATTCCTATCGGATCCAATAAAGGCAGTACAATCCATCTCTACAGGACGGGTAAAACACAAGACTGACTTTATGTTAAGAATTTAATCATCAGTTGAATGTTAACTTTTTAAGACACATCCCCAACTAAATACTTGAATACGTACTTACTGTACCTTATAACAGATGCTGTTTTTGGCTTTTCTCCAAACCTACTTTCAACACAAAACACACAACATTTTCTTGTAAAGATGAGTAAACGACTGCATGGCAACTTCAAATCCGAGTTGATGCAAGCACTGATGAGGTGAAAACCTGCTCTGCTCAGAGGAAACAGATATGTGCAGGTATAATGATTGGAGGAGACTAGACAGCCGAGAAAAGTACAAGGTCTTTCAGCAAAATAAACTCAATGCATGAACATGAAATCTTAACAACATCGCTTATTCTGTGTTTGACAAAACATCATTTCTTTGTTTCAGATGTTTGGAAAAAGTAAGGTCGACAGCACTTAAATTATGGCGGGTGATGCATACTGTATTTAAAATTGTGAAATCAGACTATGAGACAAAAAGTACCAGCTTCACTATTTAAGTAGAACACCACCATTAACACAAAGCGTACATGAAAATTTTCCGTCACAAAATGATTTAAGTCCCAGAATGAGGGTAAATTCCCTTTCCAAGGGCTTTTATCCATCATTAAGGCACACTTTAATTCTGTAATTATTATACTTTACCTTAGTATTGTGTACTTGAAAATGAAGCAATAATATACTGACAGATATTGATGATGAATTATCAAATAATTAAATAAGAGGAAATGGATATATTGTGGGAATCAGAGGTACTTCAGTTGTGAATGTCTGTGGAGAAAAGTTAGTGTTGGTTTTGAACTGAATTTTCCAATTAGATTGTGGTCATTACAGATTTTGCTTAAAATGTTGTGTAAATTAAGTGACAACAATCAAGATCATAACGAAATGCAAAGTATGGTAGCTGTGTGTTTGTGACTGAGGGTGCAAATCTGGCCAGAAATTCAGACAGATCTAGTGATTAGTTGACAATTAAAATCTTTAAAAATTAAGGATTCAAAACAAATTAAATATAATGCTAATGATTGATACTGTATATGGAGAAAATTTCAGAAAATTTTGGATTAAGCTATGTAGCATACAGTAATACTGTGGTCCTTCATTGCATGGTTCTTGGACAACTGTTCAACACCCTAAAGTAATTCCTACCAATGAAATTGACCAACAGCGAATTCCTGACAACAATACCATCATTAGCATGGCTACATCTGCTTTGCATACCACAGTTTTTTCAAGGCTGAAATGTAATCTTCATTCGATAGTCTGAGATGAGTGAAACTCACATTGAACAATCAAATCCACTCCTCTTGATAGTCCAATGGACGAGTAACTTACAGTTAAGCAAAGTCCCCTCAGTAGTTTGTTGGTATTGTCCTTTGTTTACATTAATGTGAGAACAGTAATTTGGTATATTCTGAGAGCCAAAGAAGTACTTACGCAGGCAACTTGACTTCCGGCGTGCCCAATAACACAAACATGTCTAGCATCTTCAAACATAACCTTTGAAGCAGGTGTTGGTATGTTTGGTTTTCTGACTTACAACCCTACGACCTGCAATTACAGGTTCGTCTCATTAATTACAGATTTATCTCATCTAAGATCGAAAGTATCTATCACATTAGAAGGATTGGCTCCCAAGAACATACATACCTTAAGATAATAAAAAGTACTGAGTGTTGCTAAGTGTAAATGATTACATTGTCGTGAATCTTAACAGCAAGCAATCTGCATGCAGATCCATATGGAATTCAAGCGAGAGTTCACGCAGATGTTTTTTATTAATGCAGTCAGATATTACGTAATGCACGTCCGTTGTGCAGGCTACTTCAAATGTTGACAGTCACAGTGCAAGTGACAGGTTCTAATAACAACTTCCTGGAAAGTAATTGTTTCAGACTTGCCTTTTCAAAGTACTCCAGAAAGAGTGAACTGCAATCTGAGTGATTATATTAAATTAACACCAGCCTATGAACTAAGACAGTACATCAATTCCTTCATACGCTCAAAAATGCAACACCGAATGATGTTCATGTACAGCACTTTACTGCATCACACATTTTTCTTTTTACTTTTTTGTAACCCCTTGCTTCGCTTCTCGCAACTCATCTCTTTCATTGTATGAAGGATTGTTTTGTTCTCTTTACAAACTCCCAAAGCTAACAGAAGACTTAAATTTGTGGGTTTTGGGACTCGGAGGGAGGAAGGGATTAAAGAGGACTATACATCGATCAATCAAGTTCAAAGTATGTAGTATTTTCTGAGTTTGTGAAACTAAGCGACCCTTCTTTGAAAGTCTCGTTCCTTTTTTAATCTGTTCTCTGAAAGTTTTCTCAGCATGGTTTTTGAAAAAATTCACTCAAGTTTCCTTTTCATGTTGAACTGCCATTGGTTCCTTTTCTAAGATGAACATGGGGATGTCAGATAGGGGTCTTCATTCCATCCATGAAACTTTGTCCTTCCCTCTCAAAAACACTTTATAACACACAACATAAATACTGGCACACACACACACATTATCCCGTCAATAGTGGACAAAGAAAAATTGCCAAATACTAGAATAGTATTAAGGAAAAGTTCTTTACAGAGGGCATATTTTATTTTAAATCATATTTTTACACCTAGCACTAAATATTTTATAATGGAAAATGGTCGGAGAAAAAAAAATATGCAATGTAATGCCCAAGCAGAAAAATTATTGTTAAATTGTTAAAATATACCTCTATCACTCAAGTCAAGCAGACCTAGCCCAAAGACAAGCCACAAAAAGACGAGCAAGATTTTCATTTGATTAGGATAATTATCATAGATTCTCAAGATAAAAAAAAGAATGAATGCATTTTGCTTTGCTAAAATTAAGAATGAAGAAATTAACACGTTCCAGACCAGTGCCATATCATTTCTATAAACCAGCATGTGGCAGACAGATGTTACAAGGACGGCACAGAAATAACATCACTGAACTGAACATAACAAGATAACCTGAGCACTTATCTTTGTATCACTCAATATTAGGGCAGACACAAAATGCGCACACAAAAAGGCAAAAAGGAAAAAAAAATGCAGTGTGACTACCAAAGTTGCTTCTTCTTAGTGTAGACGATATTAGATTTATAGGCTTTGTCGAGGTTTCAGTCTTACATCTTCTTTTACATCTTCTCCACACTTATTCAGAGCCAACAGTAGGTGATCTTACACCATTTGTTGTTGCTGACAAATACTAAACAAAATGTCAACCAATCATCTCAAAAGAGAGCAAATTTGTCAGAAAGGAGTGAAAAATATCAGAATGACTACGAAGGAAACCTCTCAGTCAGTAGAGAACGTGACATATTAGAATATAGTCTACATCAGAATGGGGATAATACTGAAGACAGCCAGAATTATCATTGGTACAAATTTAGAACCAGTGCCCGGAGGTGACGTCAACAAGGTATCAGACAACCAAAAGAATTGGTATAGCGTCTATGTTTTACCTTTCCTTTTTTTTTAGAGCATTTTTTCTCTCCTCATTCTTTCAAAGTCAGGGATTTTCTGTGAAATGAACAACAGTGAATCCTATGGGAGCAGTGGTAGAAATTTATTCGTGAGAGGGAAAGCGGGTAAAGGAGGATTCGGACCTAGAATGTCAAGATAACAGTCGCATGACAAGTCTTAAGCATAACCCACTGCGCTACAAGAGCAGATTGGATGGTCGGGTGTTTGAAAATGCTTACAATACACGTAATCCTACCTAGTCATGTAACACAGTATTTAGATAATCATGTACTATAAATAAGTATCTATCCCCTAACCCTGAATCATGACACCTGACCCCATCCCCTTACCCAATCCCCTAGGTCTAACCCTGTTTACTAACGCTAGGCAATCCATTCATCATTCAGTCTATTCAACAGTACGAAGCCCATTCAACATAGGTAGGCCTGTTCCACTCCACTGAATATGCACGATAGCCAGTGACAGTATCCGCCACTTTCGGGCACTGATTCTAAATTCGAGCCTCATCATTTATTCAAGTTGGTGTAACTTAGAGTAAACAACATAAATAAAATACTGACATAACACCACTGGTAACTTGGTGTTAAAAGTCGTATCCTATAGTATACATCATTGTAGTGTGACCCCTGCAAGTATGGTATGTTCGAAGCTGTGTCAATTGAAAAGAGCATATAGACTGCCAGCAACGTGCATTACTGTAAACCATTAGCAAAACAAACCATGAATGTTGCAACACTGTGATGAATTTGATCAGGGGTATTTGCCTAGTAATTATGCCTAGTACTAAGAGGCTATAGGCCTACAGTACGCCTGTATGCTATATATATGTCACCGTTGTACTATGAAGTATTGTATCAGCTTACCTGCCACAAAAAGATGCCAGGAGCAGTGTCGGCCACTAATCTATCCTGTATCCTTGTATTTTTCAGGAGCGGTAAAGTCAAATTCCAAGCCAGACACCGACAGGATAGATCGAATTGATGATACTAAGAAGATACTTAGGCTTGGTTCCACTTCCAAGTGTACTGCTAACTTAGTACTAGTGTTCAATTGCCCTCTTCTTTTGAGTTAGGCTACTGTACATGTGTCCAAACAGCTAACTTACAGCACGCACATGTTGAAAGCATGAGTGTCAGCAGGACGGTAACTTCTCTACCTTATCCCTATCCCCAGGTCAGTCGGACAGCCAATGTTTTGGTGGGGGCGATATTGAAATTTTACTGTTACAGCCTAAAGATCATCTACTTATACCCCGGTCACGATCACGATGGCTTTACCATTAGCCCCGACTCGGTTTCAGACACTATCGGCCGGGCAGCTGCAAATCTCCTGCCGAGTATCGGGCCATTTTTGTAAATGGGGAGGACACCAGGTTCATTTTAATTCAGAGTTTAAATCAGTCCCGCTGTCGACATCGGGAAATAATTTCCTACAAATCGGCTGATGTTCGGACAATGTCCGACCGGGATATCCATCACATCGTCTCGGAGTCTGGTCAACCGTGCTTAATTAATCGATATATCTGCAGGATTGCCGGTGTGGCACCGCCCGGGTGACGGTCGGGGGAGCGGGACTATTAGCCGAATACCTGGAGAGACCATAGGCATAAATAGTGTCGTAATCGGCTGGCGACCGACCGATTACTGGCCAGCCCACCGCTGAGTGCACGGCGATTTAAAAGAAGCCGTCACACCTGGGGTGGTCAGGTACAACTGCTCACAACTGCCTCGCATACGTATTATGTTGTCTTGCTATTCTAAACACTACGTCTCCGAGGCTTCTGTTTTATTGAGATCGAATTAATTTATATCACTGCCCACTAGAAGAGCTAAACTGCTGTTTCATTACTTTTGTTTCGTAAATTATATTCTCATGGAAATTTTCAAACCAGTTTATTAAGTCTATTGCAGGCAGGTTCTTAAACGTAAACGTAAGTTTTAAAATTATTACATATCAAAACTTAACACGTTTGCAGTAAAAAACGTTTTCGTAGCCTACATGAGCCTGATGAGGTCTACCCCCTTTTTTATTTCTTTTTTTTTAATTGCGGTGGTGTGTTGAGCAGGTAGCACAACATCCCAACCCGACCTCTCCTATAATACTAGAATCTAGTTCCCGAAAGTAGCTTTCTGTGAAACCTTGTCAATTTTTTACCACTGATATAAGTAACACTTCACGATGTAGCTGACAAGACGGCCCATGCATGGCACTTTCAACTTACTAGGTGACTTTGAACACTCGAGTTTAACTACAAAAGAGCTCAACTGTTGTTTCGTTTCGTAAATTATATTCTTGTGAAAATTTTCAAATCAGTTCAATAAGTCTATTGCAGACAAGTGCATAAACGTAAGTATTAAAATTATTATATATCACAACTTAACAATTTTGCAGGGAAAAAAAATGCAGCTTACATGATACAGTCTTTTAGGCCCTACCCCTTGCACAAGATTGCACAGGGGAACAATTGGTAACACATAGTAACACAGAAATGTGACAAAGTTACGAAATACCTAATTGTGAGTTTTTTCAGTGCATAAACGTAAACGTAAGTTTTAAAAATATTGTATATCACAACTTAACACGTTTGCAGAAAAAAAAGAACGTTGTGTGTAGCTTACATGATGAAGTCCAAGCCCCACCCTTTAACTGCACAATTTTTTTTTTATGGAATTTTAGATTGGGGGGGGGGGACAAATGGAGGGCAAAAGAAACTTTTTTGGTGGGGGGCTTACAAGTAACCTTATGACGCCACTGGTTCTGAATGTCCCTTATATAATACTACCCCAGTTTTTCTAAACGTTAATTTTAAATGTTAATCTTAAATTGAATTTATAGGCCAATTTGTATTCTGGGTGCGTATTTTACTGACCCGTAATGGTGAACAGTTGTTTCGTTTAAATTATGTTCCTAAGCTGCCTAGTTGATAAAATGTCTTTGTTTTTTATCTTATCGTGACATCAGTCCAATAGGATGTAGCATTGTTGCAATAAGTTTTTTTTTTCTTTTTTGTATTTCTTACCATCCCCAATCTTCCTGCTCATTTTATTAAAGAACTCCAGAACCTTATTTTCGATTTTATCTGAGTTGGCAACCAAGACAAAGTTAAGAGAGTGCCAATGGTCAATGTCGTAAGTAAAGGTCTTAAAGTAGTAAAAGTTGAACATCTCCATAAACTACTAATCGATCATTCACGTCTGGATCTCGTTGTGTTGAAAAATCCTGGACGCGCAAGTCCGTCTATTCGATATTATGTTGGGATGATTGTAGAGGTGGATAATGCCAGCAAGAAATTTAGAAACCCAAATGAACAACTTATCTTTTAGTAACACAAAATAACGAACGACTTATTTTGAAAAGGGCCAATTTAACCATAGAACCCAATTGTTCCGAATACCAAGATGTCTTTTTGTGGCGACTGTAGAGGCAAGCAGGTTTGAGTTCTGATAACCCAGTGTGTACTGTGTAAGGGACTGGCTACTGAAGATGATTGGTATTTTGTAAATCCGACTGCATGAATGGATCATGGTTCCGATGAACGTTCCAAATTCCAAAGTAAATTCTATCCCCCTTGGCCCCTGACCACGGATTGACGGCCATGCGTATATGAGTCTACGATGAGACTTCTGGTAAACATTGCAATGTCGACTATTCGCTAGGAAAAATGACCTCATTTTGTCAACTATAATGCGGCACCCCATTTGTACACATTTCAGGTGTCACACTGCAGTCTGTGGACAAACCTTTTTTTTAATATTAGGCTATTTTGTAATTGTAAATTTGTAATTTGTTATAATAAATTCTTAATTTTTCACTTTCTCCCATCCATAGGATGACAGTCGAAATTAATGACAAAATACAAGATAATTGGGATCGCTTGGTTAATGGGAGTGCGGTCACCCTCTTTGATAATTTTCGCAAAACTATCTTAGATACAAATTACATTCGCACTTGACATCAATTTTCTGAGATTAAATATCTAGGGTTGGATTGTGACATATTGTGTCACCAGTCATTTTTGAATCCTATAGCCGCAAAACTGAGCAACCGCACCCCCAGTAAAATACCTGGCTTACTATGCCCTGAATATATCTTGTATGAGTGTATACGTATACCATGGGACTTCGATTTCTAAAAGTAACTGCTTAAGGGAGCGTTAACAGCACTTTGTCAATGCGGCCCTTCAGCAAATGTACAGATCAAGAAAATTATGATGAAGACATTGCAGGAAGCTTTATATTATGATCATTGGCTAACGTCGGTGCATTCGGATCAATGGCAAACAAACACTTGGACAGTATGGCACACAAACTAACTTCGGGGATCGATAAAATAAAAGGACGATATTACAATGCTTCTGATATTTTATACTGACTGAACATGATCACAGACCTTTAACATCAAGGTGCTTGAGATGTGAAGATTTTATTCATCGGACCAACCAAGTAGAAAAAATTGTATTTCCCCGTTTCCATCTAGCACCTATGCTGACATAGATAAAGGTCACAATGTCTGAATCTGCTGATATTGGGACTAATGCGTGATTTGGTCTCACTACCAAAGTTAAGTGCACAAAACAAAGCACCATTACAGACACATCGAAAAATGTATCCAACTAAATCAGTGGCAGAGAGATAATACTCAAGACTGGAATTCACTTCTCATATTACATGATCTAAATGAAATGATGGCACTGACCATCTTTCACAAAAATAAACTTTTAACCTTTAAATGCAAATACTGAAAACACAACTACAACACATGACAACTTTGTTAGCAACAGTTTATTTCATATTTTTTTTAACAAAACCCTTTGCTCTATAATTTTTGTTTGTATAATTATAACTTGTTTCTCTCGTATTCAGGTATTTACATATATAAGTTCATACATCTACACACATTACAACTAACAAAAGGAGTAGCTGCAGTATTCACTAATATCAATGAAATCATGAAGTCCTGTAGAGCATCCCCAGGGGCACAATCACAAATGCTTAGAGGGGGGGGGGGGAAGAAGCTATGACAAGGGTGAATGGGGAAGTTGTATATGTCTTTGAAAAATACTTATGTTTCTATGCCAACTTAATGATAAGAAGTACATATTTTCACTCAATCTAAGGACACATTCAGTCCTCCATATTTTCTCAAGTGCTTACAAATTCATATGGCAAAATAAAGATTCAGTATGTTTCTGTTAGGATGGTTGGAGGAATAAGTCCCTTTTATCATGTTGAGTACTGAGCCCCCATCTACCCCTGATATGCTGTGCCCCTGGATTGACTTCGATCACTGTATCGCATAAGCACACCCAAGTCTGAATTAAATACTTGCTCACAATATTGTCTTAACGCATTGATGCAGTCCTTCTTAAATGATCGTCAATAGCATCATTAATATACTGATTAAATGTGGATACAAGGGAATCAATAGCACGTGTACATCGATCTTAAGGAATTAATTAATCAGTTGCTTTCCTCTGGATTATCTTACGTCAGATCAAAGCCACCATGTCAGCTAATTTATGCATGAGAGGGGTGAGGAAATGGGGTTGTAAGTTTTTTCGTGATGAGTGCACATGGTAAATTCATTGCATGATTACATTGGCTGGTTGTAAATATTTTGGACACTGTGGAAGTTATTCAGATACAAATCAAGCAATGTACTGTCCATGGAAAGAAAAGGTTAGACATCGATAATATTAATGCACATGATAAACTAATTGCAACATTCATGATACTTATTTGGAGGGCATGTGTAGAGAGTCCTGGGGACAGATGCACACAAATACATGCTAAGCCCTGTATAGTATGACAAGCTGCACAGCTATTTATAGAACACTGCATGGTTTAAAGGTTCACCCTCAATTCTTCAATAAACCTTCCAGGCAACACGAATGATGTTCACTTTTGAACATGACTTTACTACTCCTTGTAGAATTGAAGAAAGAGATTTACAAAAATGGCAAGATAGATTCAACAACATAATAGTAGCCTAAGATAACTCTTAACTAAAATCAAATGAGGAAACTTTTAGGGCTTAATGTCTGCTACAAGTATGCCTAGAGGTTATTCAGTTCCATCAATTATTTGCTTTACACTAAGTTACATGTATGGACATAATGCTACTCTTCGATATCTAAACAGTCTGATTCCTTTCACAAATGAGGTCATGAAATGTGACTGTTAGATACTCTACTTATATCCCCATCAGTGACTCATTTAACAAATAGTTGTTTATGAAACTAAACTAAATGTACCTTGCAAATATTACGTGGCAACATTGTAATGAGCTAAACGACATGGGTTTCCTGATATACTGTAGGATTGTGTTAATACCTATTTACTTGTGTTAACACGTATCTTCACAAAATGTGATATTACGGAAAAGTAATTTATGGAATATCGTAACACAAATTTCTAACATATCTTTCAAGTGGAAACTCCAACATAAGATTAAAGAAAGCACGGCATATCCGAAGGATTGCAATAAAGTGTGGAGTACTCAGTTCACTTAGTACTCAATAAATATTTTTCATTAGTACACAACAGAGTAACTCTTAATCTGTATGAAGATGGTTAAAGGCCATAACTCATCACCCTAGGCTATATTTTTAATTTCCACAAAGCAAAACTCTCAACTGGTTCTAAGTTACAGTACTCTTTGATTGACAGCTAATCGAAAGATTCAGAGTAGCTCATATTACACAGCGTACACAGGGATCCATTCTTTTGATTGCACATGTGGAGGAATTTCAGACAGGCTGAGGGAGGGACTAGACCTTGGTGGTTGGGAGAATTGAAACTGTCTTAGGTGATGAGTTTTTGTCTTTAAATCAATACAGGCAAGGTACACAAGGGTTTCCCCCTTATTCCATGGAGTATTCACTCCATGTGGTAGTTGGTACACAATGTAATTACTCCATTTTACCTCATCAATAACAGGATCAGAGCAATCTTAGGTTGAGCATGCAGTAAGATTGATAACTGCCACATATTTCTTAATTCCACTCTGTGCTAACTCCATAGGGTACTGCATACAACTCATAACAATTGCACATGGTTCCTCATGATCCATAACAACATCAAGTCAGTAAAGTCTGTGTGTAGCAGGTTGCTTACTGTCACCCATTTTAGTATACAATTTAGTTTTGTACTTCATACTGATGCCATAGACAACTTAAAAACTGTGTTGTATTTTAAATCTATTATAGTAGTTCAAATCACAATGTACTTACTCTATAAAATGCGTAATCCATCCATAAATTTTTGGTGATTATTAACTCCCAAAAGTAGTTCCTATTTTATTTCAAGTAGTTCCTATTTCATTTCAAAGTTAACTTCACTTCATTTTTCTACTGGTTTAAACCTCAATAACAGGGCACAAAGCACATCATGCAGTTACGTTTTTCTTTCCTTTGGGTGAATTTTCTTTTTTTCAGTGAACAATAATCTCAGTGAGACCAATTCTTCCTTCTCATTCACATCATATTTTTGTAACTTTAAAAATTTTTATCCTCTACTTCTCTACAGTGCATAAACTTATCAAAATATCGACCTTTGTAAATTACAGAGTTTGTTATTTTGGCAGGATCTTTTTATACTGCATAGACGGAAAAAACTGATGACAGGCAAAATGAACATGGAAATAAAAAATGGAGAATAAATTAAAGCAGAAATATCTACAAACAAATAGAATTAATATGTTGATTCTTACATTATATCACAGTGTATTCATATCTTATGGAAAGTATGTTTATGCTTTTAGCAATTAAATTCAGCTATGACTTTACTCATTTTTTACGAGCAAGTTATTCTTCTACTGCAGGAACAATCCATGAAGTCTCTCTCTCTATTGCAGGGAGGATGAATTTTTAAGGCAATGGACTCATCTACGTGTTCCTCCTTCAAAGGCATGGTGCTGTTGATGTGCTATTAAAAAAAAAGATAATATTATTCACATTAGTGAAAAAATAATTGAATCACATCTCATCACGTTCATTTGACAATCAGAAATATTACACAACAACTTCAGAACTACAGTGAAGATGTGCTGTAATCCTTAAAGATAGAATGATTTGAATTGAGGTAACTTTGTTGTACACGTATATACCATCTCAATAAATTTTGCAGGAAGGTAATGCTTCATACACCAAAAAACAGCTCGATGAATAAATGAAGGTGTGACATATTGCCATGGCAAACAACTTCTACAAAAACTTATGAAAAACATAGTACATTCTTAAAAGAAACGTAATATCAACAAACACTCTTTGTACGATTCACTAGTGGGTTGGTTCTGCAAACAAGCATGTTTAACTTTGATAGGATATAAAAGAGCGATTTTGATAAGGTCTTACATATATTTTTAAGTATATGTTTGAAGACATTTGATGGTCACTGCTCAGGGGTGTTGCCACAAATATTTTCTAGAGTGCTGGTGTCCGTAAAAATGTTACTTGTGGTTATAATCACTCACTCTCTCTCCCTGTCAGTTGTATAAGTAACCATGGCAACAGTCAGAGCTGCTACAGTTTGCAATGCATCTCTCTTGCTAGTGACAAAAGTTCACTTAGAGAGATCGCTAATCATTCCACTCAGAAGATAACATCATTGGCTCTGAATCTAATAAATGAAGCAATGTTTGTGTAGAAAAGAGACCATTGATTGCCTAATCATTATGTTAAGTTATTGTCTTGTTCTTTTTGATTGAATTGAGACTATTTGTCCCAAAAAGTATTTGTTTGATGTGAACTGTGTTCCTGAAAAATGTAAACATTTTTCTTGGAAGTTTTTACAATGACAAAACTGTTTTTTTGTGAGTACATAAACCTTGACTAGGATAAAAATAAAGCCAACAGCAAGAGCAGTGAATGATTCCAGTTTCTCTCACATAAGCAAATGACACTTTTAATCAAGGGGACTTACATTTGTAAAAGACTGCATTAAATTCTATGGCTGGAAGGATGTCTTTAACTTTCTCTTTGATCTTGGCATTTTCTGCTAGATCTGTTCTCTTGTTCCAAACCATGATGACATCATCCACGTTACGGATGCTTACGCTTATACCGCAGACTTCATCACCTGGAAACAATGAAAAGTGATGACATCATCAACAAACAATCCATGTCATTATCCATACTGGAAAGGCAAATAAAAACAACAGACTCATCTTGTTAAATAAAAGAGCTACTTGCAAATTAGCACCAAAAAAATGCAGCTGATATGAGTACCATACAGATTTTTTTCTTTCAATCTGTTCATTTTTGGTTTGACTTTCTCTGTGAAATTTCTGTGTAAGCCATGCTGCTGAAAAGGTAGTTTTGAGATCTCCCTCACAATTAGATTAAAAAAAAGGAAAAATTTGTATCTCTCTGGCAATACAAACAATCTGTACAGGGGCTAATAATAGAGTGCATTTTTCTGTGCTTAATAATCATAACACCAAACATATGCCACTCTCATTTCTAACAAGTGTGATGAACATATTGCGATTCTGTTTTATTGAAACTGAGCTACAACACTTCAAAACCTCTTCTTTTCTTTCTGAACCTATCAATAATAATGTGATGAAACAGTTACAGTTGAGTTAGTTTTTAATTCTCAGAGTACAAGGCAACTTCCAATCTCATAAATTTACGGTTCCAGTTTAATTAAACTAATCTAATTGTTTCTCCTAGTTCTACACTTCTTGAAGCAAAACTATAACTGTTGGTAAAACAATTGTTTCTCAATGTATAATGTCAGTAAGTTTAATCTCCAGAGCAGTGTGTTGGTCAACCATATATGCATTGTTTGGTTGCATGTAAATTTCATTCAACAATCACAACAATTTTTTTTACTCTTTTGAGAGAGATAAAATTAGAAGCAGCAGTTCTTTCTGTGCTAGAAATACTCTTGTTATCAAATTCTCTTAGGGCAAAAAATTATACAGTCACTATGCGGTGTTTATGTCTAAACAGCTGTTTAGTCATTGATGTTTGTTTTACTTCAGATATCAAAAAGTTAATTCAAACATAACTGATTACTAAATACATGGAGAGACTAGGGATAGTCACATGAAATACAACAAGCTATTATGCACGTACTACAGTCACAATGACTCAGCGTGACTGGACAAGACGAATCTATAAATCACATTGTTCTACAGTGAATCAAGTCAAATGAAATCTGCATTTCAAACAACAGTGTTTCTATTTTCCTTTCCCTGATCATATGGGATATAAAATAAACTAACATCATGAAAACAAAGAGAACATCAGTCAGTTTGATGATGGAAATTGCCAGAGACTGGCAGGGCTAATTTGAAGAAAATGGGTTTAATATGTGAACAATGTCTCATAAGCATAAAATTTACAAAAAATATTCTCACCATCAGACAGGTAATCTGAAAATTGTTCTCCTATTGTTGCGAGAAGAAGTTCTTTCCATGCAAATGACTGTGAAGAAATTTGTAAAGATTGTAATTAAACAATGTTACATGCTTTTCACAATACTCCTCTGCAGATTTGTCTGTTGTTAAAACTTTCTGCCAGTTTCATATGCAAAGGAATTCAGCTACAGTAGGATACAGACATGGGTGCATAAAATGGAAACATCGAAGTTAACTTCTGGATTTTTCAGGTTAACCCTGCCACCTGCAGAGCCTCCTTCTGCTGTACCACTGCTGTCCAATTAAGGGTCTGACAAGTGATTGACCAAGGTATGGAAAATAGGAGCTCAGGGTTTGAAAAATGTTTGACCTGACCACCTATGATAAACCAAACTACCCACAACTGTTCCCGACCACACATTTGGACTTCTGTTTCATGATTTCTAGTGAAAAAAAAAATCTCTGCTTTCTCCAATATTTCCAAATAGTGTTTTTCACAGGTCACCCGGGCACCCACACATTTACTACCATGATCCACAATTATTACCCAGTTCCTTCATAAATGACATAAAGCGAAATCAACACACTTGTTGGGTGAATGTACTCTGTAAAATTGGTAAGAGTATGTTTTCCCCCATTTGTGTACACCCTCAAACATGCTAAAATTCAATCGTGTTGCTTGAACACAGAAAAAAGGACCAAAAATTGTCAAAATGTGGTATTCTTCTTTTTCTTGCAGAAAATCGGTGGCCGTATTAATGGGTATGTAAAATGTAGGCACGTGAACATACTAAACTAGTGATATACCTTCACACCAACTATGACGTATGGTACTGTGGAAATTCCAATGGTGACGATACAGATCACATTTTCCATGGGTACCCAATGGGTATGAGTAAGAAGTCCCTGGTTCCGATTTTTAGGGATCTATGAAAACACTACTTCTAACTTCACTTCCACATTTTTCATTGCACCGAATGGGAATAATCCATTTTAATGATGACTGCATCAAACTGTCTGCCAAAGTACAGGAGCAATATCTGAATATTTTATTACCTCTTCTTTGTTTTTCAAGGCGAGAAAGTCAAGTTACTCAGACACTTTAATTTGCCATCCAAAGAGAAATAATTGAAGTAAGTTCATGGATCTCACTCAAAGCAGAAACTCATACACATAATGTCACATGTCTCCAAAAATTCCAAAACTTTGTTTTCATCAAAGGTATCACAAGATCATTTTCAAATAACACTTTATTACATTCCAAAAGTTGTAGATACAAACAAAACTTTGGCAGGGCAAGATGATATGAAAACAACTTACTGTTTTGGACTTTGGTAATTTAAATTTCCAATCTCCCCCATAAGCATTAGATTCATCCTCCCTGATAAAAAAGAGAAATAATTCTAACTTCAGTAATCAAATAAGCAACAGCATACTGATTCAACTTAGATAGCTATATGGGGCATTATTTTTACAGACCTTACAAATAGATACATTAATACGACGGGACCTGATGTTCCAATTCTAGAAAGGTATTTTTAAAGGTAAATTGTAGCTTCTTGTTGGGGTTAAACAAAGATTCTACAAAGATTCAAACAACAGATTCACTGACTTTTACACAACTTTCTCCACACACTTAATCATGAAAAAGCAGTTTGTGAAGGTTTTGGCAAGGGTTTGACTTACCAATGAACGGTTAGAATTAAATCGTACACATTAATCCAAGATTAGGGCCTACAATTACTGGTGAGAGCTACAACATTTGACCAAAACATGCCCAGGTGTCATCAAACCGGGAGTGTTTCACTGCAAATGCTTTAATTGATAATATCCAAGTTGTTGTGCCTTAAGCTATGAATGCTACACAATGTGCTATCTTTATGTGCTACACTGTAACCTGCCCATGTGTATGATCTGTACCATCCCCATATATATGAATGCTAAACCATCCCCACAGTCACACAATGTACCATCTCCACATACACACACTCTGTACCATCTCCACATGAATACACTCTACCATTTTCACATGCATACAGGACAAAATTGCCATGAATTCTGATGTATAATAAACAGTTTATTTTATTGGTTGGTTCAACCTATTGGTTCAGCTTTTGGGTTTTCTTCCCCTCGTTCTTTTTCTATCTAGTTTTCTTTCGTTACTCTCTGGGGGGGCACTCTACTCAACAAGCCCAATCGGGGTTTTTAGAGTGTTTCTTTTCACAATATTGTGATGTTTCTTATGTACACTCTTTTCGTATTCTTGTCGATTTTTCAGTTATTATCAGATATTATGAAGAACAAAATAAATGAAATACTGTTATGACACTTTATTTTAATACTCTGTAAAACGGGCCCAACAACAAAGCACCACTTATCACTCAGACAGTAACTGTAACAGTATAGCCTTATCTGTGCAGTGTTCCTCTTAAGAAGAGTAAATTATTGAAAACAACTTGACTCAAAACCAATTTTAAAATTACTTTCCTCAATGACATTGGATGACTAGCACAGTACTTACCATAAAGGTTTTATATCTCCTCTCATCAGATGGTAACTGAATCTAACTGGTAATTTGTCAGCAGCAGGAATGTTGTTATATACAGCCCAAAATCCCTGTCAAAAAAACAAACTTACAACAGTGATCTTTAATAGTTAGGTTATAATGGGTGCTGAGAGAGTTAAGTACTACATTTTGATTCTGCTTCTGATTTTGTATTCTCTGCTTAAAGAGAGGTCTGCACCAAGAACCAACATTCTCCAACTACTTTCAGATATCTGCAAAAAACAGTGACAAGCAAACAGGAGTACATTGAAAATGGATTTACATGCTTTGCATCCACACAGGTCAGAAATTACACATTTGGTTTACAAAAGAGGATAGATGTAGTTGTGAGAAAAAGACTTCAAATACATTTTTCGCAAGTCTTGCTGTGAAGGGCATCCATCATTCATAATCACTGGACAACTTCCCGTTGCAACACGTCAACTCAAATAAGTGTGCAAAACACGCACATCAAAAAAGTACCCGATACACAGTCTGCATCCTCAGTGATGTGCACAGCAACACCCTGTGTGCCTAGTTACATTTTCATTCTCTTCTTAAAAAGTTTTTCTTTTTTTAGTGTTTATTTTGTTTTTTCAATTATCATTTAATTTATTTATCTATTACCTTTGTACAATGTATGCTCCTGGGCATGTGGATTATTCGAAGGAATGCTGTATTAAAAGTAACCAAGTCAAAGCAAGACTACCGGTTAAGTTCTATCTACTCTCAAAATGAGACCATGACAATGCACACAGAGAGCTGCTTGAAAGCTGTGAGAGCTGAAGAACCAGATCATTTCTGTTGAAGCCACTTCTCTCTACATTGCACAACTTCACTTCTTCGATATCAACGAGTCGAGTCATTTTCAAGCAAGAAACAGGTAAAAGCATAATACTACCATTATAATTTCCATATCAGAGTACAAATTACAGCAATTCAAGAAAAGCGAATCTTTTCAAGCACAAACTTCCAGCATTCATACAATTTTCAGGCTTGTGTATCAGCTGACTATTGAATAATGAAACATTAAACACATATTGTGGAGAGGTGAAGCCTAGCTGAAAGAATTTGCCCATTCCTCTTTCAACTTGTTTTTCTGTTTCAGAAATGGGTGAGTATATTTTAAGACAAGGGTTGGCCTGTATCTCTACACTATTTCCTTGGTATCCTGTCTACTCAACCTGAGTCAGAAATGTTTGCAAATATTTGCCAACTTTGTCAACTGACACTACTCGTCAATTCAAAACAGAAATACAAAGTAATAATGCTGTGCTGTTCTTTTCTTGGGTTAAACAAGAAGATTTACTATAATTTGGGGTGGAGAGTTAGCTTGGTGGTTAGAGTGTCAGTCAAATCCCGGTGGAACCACTTGGAAAATTTCTGGGGATTCAAATTTGACTTGTTCAGTAAAGCTGTTTAAAGTGGTGCTGAGGGGGTTATTTGGGTTCCTATTGTCCAATTTAAGTCTTGTCCGCTTCAGGTTGCTTGGCACAGCTGATGGGCTGCTGAACTGGGCAGGTTCTCCACCCCTCCCAGCCTTTGGGAAAGTGGCTAAAGACTGGGATACACTCTTGTCTGTCGGATGGAGACGTTCAATGGCAGTCCCGGGAGCAGGTTTGGGTTTGCACTGGCGAATTTCTGGTTTCACCCCTGCCTCGATATCCTCTGGACACTTCAATTGAAAAGAGTAGGCAAATCTCGCCGGTGTTCATCCTTGATGAGTTCATATGGGGGGTCTGGATACAGGGCATCTTATGCTGCTATTGCCCTCCTTTGCCCTTAAACTTGTTATGTTACGTTAATTAAGTGAACCATAAAAGATACGTGTGAAACACCTAACAGAGGCTTGGCACATGTAGCCATATTGTGCTCATAGCTTTGTTAGAATTGAAGAAATGCATCACATGTGTCATCATAGAGTGATGCACTCATCAATGAAAACCCGTCACAAACTTTCCAGAGGTAATTTTATGACACAGGCCTTGAGTTTTGAGATGTGTGAAATGAACTTGCACACCATCACTTGCCTCAAAATCATGGTGAAAAGGGTGCTATGTTGCACAGATAGATAAAGAATGGAAACTGGGTAAATCCATTAAAGTTAAAGACCAAGTGACATGCATCTAGAAATGAGTTTGCTTTATTCAGAACTTGCAGAGTGAAATCCTGAGTGATAATCCATTTGAATTTTGTTTCTACAGTGTCTCTCACCATTTTTGAAATATGGCTTTTCAAAGTTAAACGAAAATGCAAAACAGATAACGAAGGATGTTACACAGTGTCAGCATTTCTTTTGTTAGGATTTACATTTAATCTCTATATTACTTAATTCCTGGGTTTCACACTGGTAAATGATAACAATATTTCTAACGAATACAATACTTGCTTCAAAATAAAACCCTCAGGGCATGCAAAATTCTCAGCTGTCCTCGAAATAAAGATTAAGTAAGCAAAGGATAACATAAGGCACATCAGGTGGTCCCTCCCTGGAAATCACAAATTTGCATATTTGGCTTACGTCTGTCCATGATGCAGTTGTTAGAGGGAAATTTGTTTGCGAAATGGTCAGTGTTTGATGGATTTTCATGAAAATTGTGACTATTTTCAACATTTTTAATGACAAATTTTGTCAATACTCCAAAACGTGTTTTTCATGTCACATGTACTTTAAATAAAACAGCACATCTATCAGCTAGTCTTGCAATTATTTTTTTTAGTTCTTCCTGTAAGCCTGCACAGCTTCCTAAATGCTTGAGCATCTGTTGCATGCATATATTGGGATCACTGCATCTTCCAGTGACAGGTTAGATGATCATTGATGTATTGTTTCATCAAAGCGTATGAGTTGTTCAATTGCTCATATGAAAGGAGTCAAATCAGTGATTCACCAACCTGTTAACTTTGGGGGCAATACAACAGAAGTTCACTGCATATTCACTATTGGGCATGCTGACTGTAATACAACTAAGCATACAGTGACACTGACTTATTTTCTTTGATTCATTTTACCTTACATTACCAACTGCAAACACTGTGAAAACATACCTCGACAGTGTTTACTGTGTAAATTTTCTGCAGATTTGCCTCTACATCAGCTGCTGTGTAACCAGGCACAGATCTGAAAAGATATAACAGAAACTTTTGGTGGATTGCATGACAAAACATTTCATTAACCATGAATTTGCAAAGCAATACACTGTTGGAGCAATGATTACAGCATTCAAACTGGTTTCATGTCCACCTCTTTCAGATAATTCCATGGTGATGAACATCCTTAAACTACAACTTATTGTGACAAATATACTTAATTGCAGCACACATGAACTTTCACATCCAATGACAGAAGTGGTAATACTAGCATGTATAATCGAAATCCCCAAATGGCAGCCATACTATTAGCTATAAGTATTAAACATTGATCACAAATGATCAATGTGTTAGTATCTTACTGGTAACATAAGACCTAGATAAATTAAAGGGAAATAGGGTGTTTAAAATGCATCAATATGGCATACAAAAACAAAATTGTGAAACCATTCAGGCTAATGAACAAAACACGCAAAAGTTTCAACAATTCTCAAAACACTATGCATAAGATGATTTGTGGAAGATGCATCACTGAATTTTGAAAATTTGGGTGAATGAATTAT
Organism: Stichopus chloronotus; assembly: GCA_021234535.1. NCBI lineage: Eukaryota > Metazoa > Echinodermata > Holothuroidea > Aspidochirotida > Stichopodidae > Stichopus > Stichopus chloronotus. The sequence continues at coordinate 3,712,597 of CM037830.1, forward strand.
CCTTGAGCAAAAAATAACTGAATTTATACCTGTGAGTGACATATTTCTCTAAAAGAAAGGCCACAATCCTTCCTTACTGAATAATCTGTCATTCTGTGTCCACAAATATTGATTTAAAAAATATGATTTTTTTTCTGTAAAACAAAACCTTAATTAGGTCCCTTTAAACCTACGTAGCAAATATATCTGTATGACTTGAGGGACAATTCAAAATGAAGACTACTGTACGTGCCAATGAGATATTTTCAGCCTGTGTTGGAGGTACTGTACCACTTCCAAGAGAATGCAAATGTATACCAGTTGCAAGATAAATGCAAGAAATAGGTAGATAGATATACTTCAAGCTCCAAACAATGGATGCCCAAAACTAAGAAGCACATGAAAGTATAGAAATTTAGCAATACTTACAATAGTAGCATTAAGAACATCCCAACACAGAAATGTTTCAAGTTCTCTCTTGGGTGTATTTTTACTAGTGTAGTGTTGTACCTTAGACATGTACTGACACCAAAAGAGAATCATTCTCTCTTTTACAAGTGAGCAAAAGTTTTGCAGAAGATGTTGAACATCTGCATACAACACTGATGCATTGTAAAAGATCTGGTGGAGGGTCAAAGAGATTTTGATGACAGCAAAGTATATATCATGGGGTAGCCACAATAAATACACCTATATGCAGGGGGATCATTATTACATTCAAAATATGACAAGGTGTGCTTGGGGTTACTTTCTTCACATCATATCATTTCCAAGTACTGTATAAAAGAAATGTGTGAAAATTAGAGTAGCCTACTGCACATGAAATAACAAGTGAGAGTATGAATCTTTTAAAGGAAAAAAAATAATTTTCACAGGCGTGTATCTCGATAAATGTCCCCGTAAGCAAAATCTGGCAGTTTTGAGCCAATCAGCATCATGCACCCATTAGGGGACCGTCAGCGAGCCACCTTACATTTCTCTGACGGACCGCCAAGTGGCCTACAGCGGGCCATCAGAGGACCAACCAAATTTTGCTATCAGGGAACGTCACTCTCCTCTCTTAAAATAGGATAGACTTGGATGCGGTAAAAATGCTACCATAAGCAAGTGCAATGCCACAAGTATTAGACTCACACTTCTAACAAAAAATAACACCATTTTTGGATAAGGCTTCTTCTGTATTATCGTTTAGGTATATATATAACAAATTTGGGGTTATCGTTGTCTTATGTGGGGAACGTGCAATGCCAGGCTCAAAGAAAGAATTTTAAAGCTGCAAAGTGCTGCTGGAATAATTTTACATGCATCATATTATGACAGATTGTCAATTAAGATGAAAGAAATGAGATATACATGTACTGCAAAAAAGAATGATGTTATGTACAAAATCATAAATGACCTTGCCACATCTTACTTGAAAGAACTGAAATACTCACTTGAACTCAAAACCATGTGAGATAAGATTTCATAGCTTGCCATGGCTGGTGTTTTCCACAGACAATGAATAACTTAACCACCACCACCAGCAGCACTTGCATTGACTGCCACCATTTCATGCCACTGATTTGGTTGGACAAAGGAGTTAGAACCATCCCAAGGGCGGTAAAGCACCCAAAGCTTACACCAGAAAGGTTCTGCACAGTAAGCCCAAGAGGAAAGAACTTAGTTTGGGGAAACAAAAGGCCTAGGTCCTACATATACTAGTTCTACTTCTAAGTTACTTCTAGGCTATAGCCTCGGTGGTACTTAAGTCACGTAGGCTTTTCTTAAGTAAGGTTAGTTAAGCTACCCACTTATCCAACCAAAATGTCCATGGTGTATTGAGGGGGACGCCTGGCTTTTCCAGAGTCCCACCTGTCTCAAGTTTATCTAGATCCACTTCTTCATTGCTGTGTGTCTGAACTTCCGCGTAAGTTGCCATAATAATGGCTTTCCAGCGATTACGACACTACGCCAGCTTACGGGATCGGAGTAACGAAACTACAAGCAGGATAACCCGGTATAGTCTCGTAGCTAACCGGGAACTTGCATTGAACGACAATATCTAGCTAGCAGACCGCAATGTTTACATCTTGGAGAAACAATTGACAGAAACAATCAATACTGTTCGGTACGTTCTGCTTTTGTTTATAACTACGGATTAAATTAGATTCACAATATTACATCAATCATTTAAAATCTTAAAAAATCTGATTTTACATTGAAAAGACAGAAAATGTCTACGAAATAAAAAAAAATAATTATTTTGCTCGAAGGATTCCAAAATTTGCGATGACTGATTTACAGAGGTGCTGTTGCGCTACTGACTGTGATTAAGGATCAAAACGTAAGTGTCAGAGACCATTTTCCTGCATAGTACTTGTAAAATTTATTCCATCAAGCATTTTTATGACTAATATGATGCTTTTTTCTGACTGCTGATGTATTTTTAAATAGGAAGTTGCCTTGTTCTTTCTGTAATATGCCAAAAAGCTACCGTGTGTCAGTGCATAGCCGAGACGAAGACCTCTGAACCCCGTGACATGTAAACAGTGTATCACATGATCATGTGATTACCAGTAATATGACTTTGTAGTTTGTATATGTACAGCATGCATGCAACTTAGCTTAGTAACTGTGTATGCCACATACACTAACAGTAACAGTCTGCTACTTTTAGGCACGAAAATCAGCTTCGTTCAACTTCAAGTACCCATTCTTTCATTCTCAAGGTGGGAAGTAACTACCGCTTATTAAGAAGATGGAGCTGTGGCAAATTATTTTGATGATTGCAACCGTGATTCCTGTTGTGGCTGCGTTTGATGGCGGTTCTGCCGTTGCCTTGATATTTGGTCTCATCTTTGGTATACTCGGTGTGTGTGCATGCATTGGCTACTACGCCAGACGAAAAAACGGTACTTCATGAGTGCAAACAAACCATAGAGCTTTCTAGGGTTAGGTACAAGGCCTAACCAATGCCTCGTATACATCGTGAAAGTAACTCGAATTGATGTCACTTTAACCAGATGGAACAAAGGAGAGACAAGTAAAACGTGTTAACGATGTAGTCAAGGCATTGACTAACGTAACTTGAAGGCCTTTTGCCTGTACTTTTGCACATTTTTGGGCGCCAACAAGTTACATTTATCAACACTGCAATAACTGAGCAAGGTATCCACTTGTTGTAATCAGACTCGGAGAATTTATCATTACTTTTGACTGCATCCCCACATCTGCAATTCCCTTCTGGTCAAGACAAAATAATGAACAGTACTACACCACTAGTAGAAGACACCAAGCCCTTGTCTCAAACTCCATCAATGGAAGATCTTGGAGAACCAGTCTTTTGGGTTAAAACATGGCAAAAGCTTATTACCAGCTCAAGAATTGTTGACAGATGTTACACTAAGAGCAAGACTAGTGTTACAATCCATGTAATCTGAGGGCAAGGATTTTTAATTCAGTGGAGCCAAGAAAAGATATTTTACCCAAATGTTCAACCTTTTAACAGATACCAATTGTCTAACTCATATTGTAACTGCATTCTCCTGGTGCCAGAACTTAATCATATCTGCTGCCATATCAATGCTGACAACATCACTTGCAATAATTGGAACCTCTCATTGTGAGGAAATTGATCAGGAAGCACAGTATGGTCAGAAGATGTGTTGATGCAGACAGAGAAACAGATCAAGAAACACCTTGGGCATGTTAAAACAACACTGAAAAGCTACCTGATGTATGATTTGTGGCTACTATTACTAACAAATGATACCTGAATGATCTGTGAAGAATTGTTAATCTAAAGATGTGAACAAAATCTCAAATATTCAGACAAAATCTATGACCTTTCTGAAATTTTGTGCCAGGTTCTTTTGTAAAGAACTTATGTGACCTAATGAGTTATTGTTCATTTTCTCTTAATCACCATCCTCATATATGTACATCATTTGCCTTTTGTACCTGCACAGGAAGCTATTGCTGCAAGGCATTGACCAGTAATGCTTTTGTAAAGAACTTATGTGACTTAAATGACTCACTGTTTATTTTCTTTTAATCACCATCCTCATATATACATCATTTGCCTTTTGCATCTGCACAGGAAGCTATTGCTGCAAGGCATTGACCAGTAATGTTTTCCCTTCCAACTGATGACTGTAAAAATACAAGTATTCTTAACTAAGTACCATAGCACACCCCAAAACAACACTTATTTTTTGTTTGTGTTGTCATTAAAGAACATGGTTGCTTCATTGAAAAGTAGCCAACTCATAAAAATATAAACTGTGGTTTTATAGATTTGGGTTGACTGGCCTGTCATCTGAAACAATGAAGAAATATGCACTGTAAGCAGCTGCACCAACATTTACAGTGGTTTTGCGACCTCTTGAACCTGAAGGCACAAATTGCCATGTACCTATTTATAGGCCACATTTGCATGAATTGTGATACAGACAATGAGATACATACTCAGTAATTATAAATTTGATTCTTATTGACAAATAGCAAATTTAGAGTATTTGTACTTGTTGGTCATGTGATCAGTCATAGAATCTAGAGAAACAATTGTGTTGTTTTTCTGCCCTTTGCTTTGTAATGTTATATTTTTGTGAAAATATTTACCATTTTATGTAAACTGAGCTGTAGAGGGTATGCTAAGATGAAGTAAGTTTTCAAGCTATTATTCCCAGTTATGTGGTTTCAGTGTGTTGTGCATAATAGTCAGAAAGCAACACATTTCATTGTATCCATTAACCTTAAACTTGCAAAATTCATATCCAAGCCCAGGTTTGATTTATGATGTATACCTTAAACCTTTGGTCACCAGGAGGACTTGAATCACAAAATTAGCATTGCAAAGTTGCAAGTGATCCTTACTACCATTTGTGAGTACCTGCACCTTACATCCGTTTGGCGACCTGTGGACGGTAGTTCATTCTTGGCCATGAGTGGAGTTTGTGCAGTAACTTACCAGAGCCTACTGTGTCATTGTATAACTACTGTAATAGCGTACAGCAAGATAAGATGTTGGACTTTGGAAGTAGCAAGAAATTAGTTTGCTTTTGGTTGGTTTCAGTGTTGCCACACATACAGTATGTACCATAGAAACAGTAGCAAGTAGTTCTTTTGAATTCATCTTTTAAGAAGAGTGTTAGATTATACTGTACTCTTTACAGTAGGGTGATAGTTTTAAAGGTGGTCATCATGTATTGTTCACCTGCTGGAAAGTCCACTTTCGTTAAACTTGGGCATTTATTGTTATGTTGTAGTGTTATCCTTTCCATTGTATGGTTTGGTTAGATGTGTTGGTCTGGCACCTCTGGAGAGATAGTTTGAAGAAATATATATGCTACTCTCTGGCTTGGATGTATATTGGAGGTAATTAGCACATGTGAGACAAGTGTAACACAGAGACAATATTTTATATGATTTTTTACTTAAAAGTTTGAGTTTTCCAATCTTTAGTGATTTGTCGGTGACCTTAACGTCCAGTGAGTTATTGTTATTTTCCAAGGACATTGTGAACAATTTGGTTAAGTGATAGTGTGAAACTAATTTTGGAATGGTTGTGGTTTATTTTTACATATTTCTATATGGTTGATGCTAAAATTCCACTTTAACATTAGGTTATAGAATCAGAGGTGCCACCAAGTTCTAAAAATTTGCAGGGGAGGGGGGGGGGGGTAAGACAAACATAAGCAGAGTTCCACCATAGGCTGGAGAGGAGCATACCAGAAAATTTTTGAGGACATATCCAAGATCTCTGGAAATAGCATTCCCCATTTTGTCTGTTTTTTTAGACCTCACCCCACCACTTCACAACCCTCCCCCCCCTCTTACTAGTAAATAATACATTTTCGAATTTCAAGTAAATTTGATTTGCGACCTAACAATGGTGCCAGGGACATCCACTCAACATGCATGTTGATTTATTTGGTCCTGTTTAAACACTTGAAAGAAAAAGTGATTATTGCTTGTTGAACTTTTTGCTTGAAAGTGAGGTCACCATTCTTGTAATGGTAGTAGAGCTGATGGAGACCGGCAAATGTGTAATTATCCATACTTCATGTAAGAATTCACAATCAGTCGATTAAGGATTTGGATATGCTCCCTGTCTTTCGCAGCAACACCATTCAGTGGTTCACTTCAAAAAAGTAAACTGGTTCAAAGTATGTTTATTTTGCATGTATTACTGTAGTGTGCATTGAAACTGTATTTAAATCCTGGTCGATGGAAACCACTTTATGCTAAACAGCATCTCTCCCCGTGGCACACTTCAAAGAGTGCAAGTATGTACAGTAACATGTCCTTTATTGGTGGTCAGTTGGTGCCATGTGGTCCTCTGAAATGTATGCTTGGCTCAGACTTGGCCATTTGTTTAGCAGTTAATAGGTTTATTAAGTGAAATGTGTGGCAATGGTACTGTAGTCTCATTTCCTCTGTGCAAATGATTGAGAAAAAGGAATGATTCTAGGTTAAAGTAAAGAGTTGAAATTTGCTCTGAAAAAGTTAACCACACCTTTGGGACATGGATGTGGTAAAAACTTTAAGTTGATACCTTGCCGGTAGAAATATACTGTAGTTAATATGATATCTTCATTTTCTTGGTAATTGGTGTAAGACAGGTATGTAAAACTGACTCGTGGTAGCAACAGTTACTTTGTACAATTAACTGAAAACAATTTTTGAAATAAAGTAACAGGTCTAACATTGTTGCAGTTGTTGTCTTCATGTTTGAATTGGTAAGCACCATATCATCACAAAGGTCAAACTAGGATACAGATATACCAAATTGAGTCTGTGAAACAGATCAAATTTTTTGGAGATCAACCGTCAAGGGTCATTTAGGCTTCAATAAAAGCTCTGACTACAGATGTGACTAAATGGAGATACGCTTTGGTCCCATGTCAGCCCTGTGGCCCATTCCATGAAATTCTGTTCAAAATTCTGCCTCTCGCATAGGTGGGCATGGATTTGAATGAATCGTGGACACGATAAGGTGGTGGGCCATTTGGGGTATTAAAACATTCCTCCCACAAATCTCCCACAGATTCTCTTGTACAATGTTGATGGTTTATTACAATGATACCGCGTCAGTGGTAGTGAACTTGTAGTCCATGGTTCTATGTGGACCCTATGGCCCACTAACCTCTGCAATGTTTCTTGTACTCCTAAAGTGCTCCTTTAAAATGCTTAACATCTCCAATGTCTCTATTGAGCATGAGTTGAGTACTGTGATAATGAGTCAGATGAGATTGTTTACAACTGAACTGGGGAGACACTTCATGTACATCCACCTCAAATGCAGGTGAATAGATATCAGCGTAGACTGAATGGCCATTACTGAATAGGATTAGCAAGTGATTAGTAGGATTAGCAGTTCTATTTAACTCGGTGGTTGGCTGACATGAAATATATACTCAAATAACTGAAACCCTATATTGCCTGAGGTACATGTTGGTGTATATATAAATATATACATAGAGTGACAGAGACATTAAAGGGTACTTTTGAGTTGTTTCAGAAAATAATTAGTTTTTCCAAACTTGACAATTTTGTGTCAAGTTTCTTTTGCATCGGGCTTTTAGTGACAGGTCAATGGTTACACTAAGAAGGTCTCATATTTCACATACAAACAAACACTAATGAGTGAGCAGTTAATGATTTAATTTGGTTTTGGAAAATTTGTGACAAGATAATGACTTTTCCACATTAATATACTCACAAAGGCCTACCCAGTACAAACCTGCAGGGAGAAAATTAGGAAAAATGAGTTTTTTTTTTTATAGTTATATGGATGTGAAAGTTGACCTGTGATCTTATTATAGCATTATTATAAAGTAGTAACCATGGCAAAACTATCAAAAATGTATCTACAAAATTTCAGCATCTGCAGCATTGGTGGTGCTCAAGTTTTCTGCAAATTGTGCAGTCCTACAAATTCCCTGAATGGTATAATGTTAACTATTTGATGTAGTGATAATTTGTGTAATTTGTCACAATGTGTTTGTCAATTATTGTTAGTGGTACGTCCCTGCTGGGTGTTCAGATATGAAACTACGCACCATTTGTTGAGAGTTGGGATGATGCCAAATGCATGGACGTGGATCCATCTCCAAAAGTGAGGGGGACTTTTCACAATTTACAAATTGCCATTTAGGGGGTCGATCACCTCCCCCCCTGTCTTGAAAGAAAAAAAAAAGAAATTGAAAGGCAAATGGTGCAATATTTGAGAGGAATCTCCCATTAGCTACATATAAAAAAAAAATTGCAGCAGAGTTTATCCATGGGCAAATAAATAGTCAACCACAATTAGGTATGTGGACTCAGAGGCTGTGCTGTAATAACCCTATTGTTGAGAAGCATCCAAGCGTGTGATACTGTCCAGCACTATGAAATGTGTGCCTCTTTTCTGATCACTGTGTTTGCACAGGGAATGACCATGGTCAGGGAGAGATAACAAACTAATCAGTGCACTGGAGCAGAAAAATCTTCCTTCCCCGACCTGCTACTGATCCTCACATCATCATGTCCCAATCCAAAATCAGGGATTGTATTGGCTGAAGTTCAGCATAGGTACCCTGATCATTGAAAAAAATACCACCTTTCTTGAATGTTTTCAACCTAATATATAATAGGTTATGTTAAATTTCATGATACCGCGCAGATTCCGATAAACAGTTGTAAATACTGTCATCAAAATTATATTGTTGACAATAGTGGTGACTAGAATTTTTTCAGTTTACAAATTTTACAATTCACTTCTTCCTTCACTGAGCCTTCGCGAAGCCGTTTGGCACTCACAACACATGTCATCACACTTACATACTCGGTTCAAGGAACTTCTAAACCATCCTTACTCTACGAAAATTTTCTTCATCGATAGGAAGCACATCTGTTAAGTTCTCTCAGGCGTGATAATAGATGTTCACCTTCACTAAATGCATTCAAACGCAGGATAAAAACTTCCTCCTAGGTAACATACAACTGCAGCTTTTCCTTCTTTTTTCCTCCTTCGTTTTTTTTTCTTCGTTTTGTTCTACTACCTCTGTGGTACACATGTCATAACATTACAAGAACCGTAAACCACAAATGTCATAGTCCATTCCTCACTCCATTTTTCAACGGAAAACATATGCTATGGTCACCGCATAAGTACAACTTAAATTACAACACGGTTAAAATTGGCGATGTGGACGTTTGAGGTCATGGAGTGTGAGATCAATATATTCTCTCTTTTGAAGGTGGAATATGACTTGTACTGGCAATCGCCTGGTCATATATCCTTGTTCTTTGTCAGGGTTTCAAAGAAGAGAAAGTAATGGAAAAGATCACCTGCCACAAAATTTGAAAGAGACCTATGAAAATTGAATATGAAAATTGTCTCCATATTCTTGTTGGCCCTACATAATTCAGACTCAATACAAGAAAGCCTAGCCGTCATGATCACTGTTACTTGGAATCAAAGAGACCTGTGGGAATTGATATGAATAACCTGTATGCAAATATAGGACTTAAACAATGTTTTCTTTTAGTGGCTATAACATGTTTAACTTTCAGTGGCAAAATTTGACAAATTTTACACTCATATTGCAGCTTTAACCATCAGTCATCATGGTTTTAGGTTTCAACTTTTTGGAAATGGAAGTGACATTGTGGAGAGGTCCCCACTTGCACAAAAGTGAAGGTGACTCGATTGTCCCCTGTCCCCCACATGATCCACGCCCACGGTCAAATGCAGAAGCATAACCCGCCTTGTCACTTATTGGATATTGACCTGTTGGCCCGGGGGTCCAATTTAGAGAGGTACCCAACTTACCATGGATAAACTTTGTTATGACATGGTATCTTTAATACAAAACGGAGCTTGTTTCGACAAAAGTTTAACAACAATTAGGCCATAGGCCTACGCGATCTTGTGTACATCCAAAAATGTACTATTGATATGTAATAGACATGGCATGAAAATATTCTTGGCCCAGACAGTATGGGAGATAGGCCTATGTTGTTTGACGCATCTGATCGACTTTCATGCTCGCGCTCTCCCACCCTCCAAGTGCCAACACTACAGTGTGCTTATCGAAGTCCAGTTGATCGTAAATCTCTTCACTGAGGAGAAGAGAGACGAAAGTGAGGACGGAATTGCGTTTGGTTGGATGTTTTCCACATTCACTGAGTTTTAACAACGTACGTAGTGGGAGTTGCGCTAATAGGGTCAATGCCGGTAACCTTTCACACGTCACTCAACTTTCGGCGACACGAATGGAGATCGTTGAATGAAGATAACGGTCCCAATGACGTCATAATTATGCCTTCCTCATACTTACTGTTTACATACACTACAGTTGGCACGACACAGCTGTTCCACAGCACTGTGCAGCAGTCAATTGATACAGCCAGCCATAATATACGCAGTGCAGCTGAGCATCGATTTTTACTGCACATATGTCTATGCTATAGTGTACGCATTGTATGTTTATGTCATTCGTTTGTTATTTTGCCTGGTTTGAGGAAGAATCTCAGAGAACAACAGTCGGTTTTTGTGAATATTGGTTTCTTTAGTCGTTTTTTTTCCTCGTACATTTCTGCAGCAGATAGAGTGAACTATTTGGAAGATGACAATTCTACCGAAAAAGAAACCTTCGCAAGAAAAACGGACAAATGAAGCTGTCGAAAACTCAAGCCACCTTGGCGGTCACTCTCATTCTCACAGTCATAGTCACAATGCTGGGCATCACGCCCATACTTCGAATGTTGAACCGGGTAGAGGGGCGCGACCGAAATCAAAGAATTCACCTCCAAGATGGGTAGGATTAGGTGCTTTAGATGATAGAATACCAAATCATGAATCTATTGGAAACTTTGAAGGTACCGAAAGGAGAGAAAACCCCCATAATTCTCATAGTGGGAGTAAACGAGCCAGACATAGATCGTCGCCACACAGACATGAAAGATCAAAGAGACCAGTTCCACGAAAGCATCACCGGGATTTACCCTCCGTTTCAGGTTTACAACGAGGAAGACATGATAATGTTCAAATACCAGAAGCCGTAGAAATTGACTTCAATAGTGGTGATGAGTACGAAGATGAGGTTGATCATATGACAAGTGAAGAACTGGAACAGGTACCAAATCTTTGTATAAATTTGAGATGAAAGAGTCTGAGCCTTTCTTTTGGTTTTACTTCATGACTCATACTTAACTTAGCAACTGATACTTGATAGTTAGGTTAGGTGTTCTCTTGAAGTGTTATGATTGCAACAACCTGCTCTTAAGTGTCTAAAGACCCTGGAGGAAAGGATACTCCAAAATACATGTGATGGTGGCATGAGGATGAGATCAATAATGAACATGAATGAAATACTGCAAGCAACACCAACACTGAAGTTTTCATATTCCAAAAGATAGCCTTTGCTACATCAAGACTGATTGTCTTGTAAGACTTTATGGATGATGTAAGGAAGTCCAGTGTTTGTTAATTTTTACTTTGCTGCACTTCTCTAAGTTCTCTCTGAAGAATATTTATGCTCAATAGAACTGTACATCACCAAAAACGAGGGACAGCCCTTTGAAGGTCTTTGTCAACAGTTGAATCCTAGTTACTTGCACTTGCAGATAGACTTAAATAAATTAGCAGCTGCTGTGCTGACTTTCTGAGAAGTATTGCTCAATGGAGAAATGGTAAATTGAATTCCTGTATGGAAACCTGACAGACTGTTACCATCTTTACAACTATTGATACAGTTGTTACTGTATATTGATATTGTACCATGATATTGGTTGTTACAGTACTAAGTGTACTGAGGAGCAGTTGAATGTTGGCTAGCCCAACCAGCCAGTAGCAATTTTAAATTTTAGTCATAGATTTCATTGATGTATTCTCAGTTGGAATACAGTGTTTACTTGACAGGTTATATAGTGATGTATAAACAGATATATTAAGTATTTGTAACTTTCCTTTGAATCCATCAGAGAGAAACGTTGTTTGAGAAAATGCTGAAGGAAGTGAAAGGTTTCACAATAAAACAGATGGAGCCAGATGGAGCATGTCTATTCAGAGCAGTTGGTAAGTTACTTGTTTCAAGTAGTAGGATGTTATTCTGTAACAAGTACACGTAATTGCTGTAAATAATAGTTCTAGAAATTTCATCTTTTGATTCTCTCAATTGTCCAAGTAAAAGGTCTTATAAATTACAGAAATTATGTTTTCGGCACAATTCAATCTAACATTCATGCTACAGTAGTATCACATTAAATGTTCCATTTGAATTCATGAATAGTGTGTCGCATTGAAACATGAAGTGTCATCCTCTACAGTGAACACATCACTTTAATCACCTTATTGTAAACCATTTACTGAGTAAATTTAAGGAAACATTACCAATCAATAAGAATTCCTTGCATTGACAATGAACAGAGGCCCTACTTTGGACTTTTAATCCAATATTCCCAAGAAAACATTATTATAGAGTTTTAGGAAGAGCAGGTAATTACAAGCGGTTGAGGTGTTCAACCTGGAATTATGTGTTTGAATTATGTGTATAATTGCAATTCAAAAGACATTTGTTTTTGTTGTTATCCCAATAAAACATTGTGTCTTAATTCCAAATTTAGTGTAATAGTCGTTTAATACACTGTACAGCTTAAGCTTACATGTTTTGATTGATTACAAGTTGTGAATGTGGTAAATCTGATTTTTCAGGTACTGTATGTGTAAAATAAACAAGTTAGTGAAAAATCTTTGATCCATGGTTTCTCATGGATCACTTGTACTTGCTTAAAATGCATTTAAATTAGTAGATTCTGTGGCTTCTATTTTGTATGCATGTGTGTGTAAACTCTAATGATATCAATATGTTTGGAAATATACATGATGGTGCATTTCAGCAATGTTGAGTTGCATTGCTTCTGTGAGGCTAAATTCCTAATGCACTGCGGTCTTTGTTGCAATTGTGGATACTTCTTACTCTGTCACATCTTGTTCATTAAAGCTGCATGAACAGTCTTTGTAAAAAATGTGTTCAGAAATTAGAACATTTGCCTTTGATGATCAGTAATAAGAGAACTGATTGCTGAGCAAACCTTGGTTGATCCATTATTATCAAGAGGACAATGTACATTAGCAGTGAAGGCAAATTGTCAATTCTTTTATAGGTATGACCAAATTGAGTGATGTTGATAATTGTCACAATACTAGTATTGATTTTGTTAATATGCAAGCTGGAAATAAACTGCTTGTATACTTACTGTTGACAGCTAATCGTTTTCCATCAATGTAGCTTTAGTGTGCGTAGTTCGGTAAAAGTAACATCTGAGCTGTCTTTATCTATTCTTTTGCAGTTTTGCATAATTTATAAGATCTTCTTCCTTATTAATTTTCATGTGCTGTACAGCGGACCAGGTTTATGGGGACCAAGAATGGCACGGGGAAGTACGTAGGCACTGCATGGACTATATGGTAAGAGCTACGTGCAGTGATACAGTACCTACTCTTTTCCTTTCCAAAGTCTGTCATTTTCACCCCCTTAACTCTTGAAGTAGTGTGAACTTCATGTTGAATGTGAAATATCTAATTCTTTCTGTCTGGTATACTTTGTTATTGTTCATATGTGAAGACTGTTTGTCATGACATTGGCTCCCCTCCCTGATTAGTAGATCCTTCCTGATTAGTAGTGTTGTTGAGATATTGGCAAACAATATCAGTATGATCCTTTGCTCCCAATATCATTTGTAAAGTTACCTTACCATTTGTGAAGTGATATTATCTGTACACTTTGGAGAAAAAAAAGAAGAATATTTCTTGGAAGAGATTTGGTGGCAAACTACTAGTAAATAGCATGTTGGAAAAAAGATATCAGACCTTTTGGTTGTGTTACATTTTAATTGTAATTAGTTTGTTTGGTTAACTTAACGTAATGAACTTGGTTGAGATGGCAATAAAGTATCATGTCAGAAGGATAGACTTAGACTTAAAAATGTAACTACTGTGTACCATCAATAGGTGCTGTGATCCCAGCTTACCCATTTGATATCGTGATATTGTTTGGCAATTGAAGAAAATGTCTTCATGATTTCAATCATGAAAATTTCATCGCAACAACTCTATCACCTATATAATCTGATGAAGAACAGAAGCTCTGGCTATGTTGCGACAATTGATGGCAACTACATAAAATAGGCTAAAACATGTGACAACTTGAATGCACAGTAATGCCCTTCAATTTTCACTAGTAAGAGCTACATCTCATTCTGTTTCATGGTGCATATGTGTCAGGATATTTTAATTTTCATGCAATTATTAATTTTATGTGAATATTGAGTAGTTGTGTCATTTTTGCACAAGACAGATCTTTTCTAAACTCTGAATAAAGTCTGAAACAGTAGTTAACCACTCCTGATAGATACATCATTTAACGATAGTAATGTTTTGTATTAGCTGAAAGTGAGTCAACAGTGTATGAGACAATTACATTCCATAACATTGTTGGATTTCACAGTGGTAATTATAGTTTGTTACAAACTGAACCACTTAACCATGAATGATATAGTATTTACATCTATTGCACTTTGTAAGAACCCAGTGTTTATCTCCAATGAGTGATACAATTCATCTCATGAATGATGATGCTTTTTATAAACTTGACCCCTTAAAAGAAAAAGTATGGTTGGAAGATATAAATGTTGTTAGAAGAACTCAAGGAATGGTGTAATTGTCCTGTCAATTATTGACGTCACTTCCAAAACCTATCACCAGTGTAAATGCAATTTCTATTGCACTTCTTGCTTTCAAGTTTTTGGACATTCTTGCACATTGTGGTTGGAAATGTTCAAAAACAGCTACAGTAAGCATCAATGCAATAGTCTTCCTAACCTTCAAACGACTCTGTGGTAGTGTACTGTAACGTGGATGTTTGATGTCGTTTTAGCTACATGGTTGGAATGGGTATATTGCATTGTGCAAGTGAGATAGTGAATGGGGAGCATAAAAAGATGACATCGGGAAGAAACTGCTAGCAAAAAGATGAAATCTACACAATGAGTTGTGTACATTTGCATATGTATTGCAGTGCTTCCAGTGAAACATGGCAACAGAATGCGATAAAAAGCAAACTACAACTTAGATGTAAACTAAGTTAATTGACATACAGTAGAAATCACAGACATAACTACCAACATACACACAAATGTACATATAGCTGACTCCAAACAGGAATGTGTTAACAATCAAACAGAACAATTAACATTTAGCTTCGCTCCTCCATCAGACTGTTTTTTTTCTCACCCCACAGACCAAAAATTGTGACTACTATTCACAGTATGTTACAGAAGATTTTGCTACATACATCAGAAGGAAACGACTAGACAGTTGTCATGGAAACCATGTAGAAATGCAAGCCATTTCAGAGCTATATAATAGAAACATAGAGGTTTATCTCTACAGTACTGGTAAGTAATGCCAATAAAGCCAATAATTTATGGTACAATGCAAAGTTATGTAATCTGCATTGTTTGAAAGGATGATGTCATTTCTGCATCCACTCAGAATTTACTTTTGTAGCTTTTTTTGGAGTGTGACATGTTTAGTATTGGTGTGACTAGATAGTTGAAAACTGTCATAACATGAGATGCATTTTGTCGACCTTTTGCAGATAGTAAATATGTGGCATGAGCTCATTTTATGAACTCAAGTGATCCAAAGTGGATATTGTGAACAATAGGGTTGCAAGGTTGTATCAAAATTTGTTGATTTTTTATGTGTTTCAGATTTCCTTGAAACATATTTAACTGCCTCTAAATGAAGTACTGTGTTGTTTATGTCTTCAATATTTTACTCTAATTGAATGCAATTGAAAAGAGTGATTCAAGTAAATTTCCAACATATAAATTCAAATGTCTAGCGTAGACCTTTCAAGTAGAATCTCTCTACCACTTACTGGCACAATTCTGGCAAGATACGTTTATGTTCGTTTTAACGTTTCTCTGTGGTAGCTTCTGGATATACTCGTGGCTGTTTAGGCTTGTATGACTGTCACTGAATTTTGCTTTACTCACATTGTTGAATCCTATGCTCTGCTTTTTCAGAGCCTGTGACTCTAAGTGGAAAAGAGCCTTGATAGGGTTTGAAAAAATGTCAAGCTTTGATGTAGCTTTGATGTAAAGAAACAGGAAAGAGAAATTGCATTATCAGCAGTTAAAAATTGCATCATCAACTGTCAAACTATTTCAATTATGAACACGTTTATTGAAAGTATTCATGTATTGATTGTAGAGAAAAGAAAATGATTTTATTGTCAAAGGTATTGTTATAAATAAGCAAACAGATCCTTTTAAATTCTCTTGACGACAGTGTTGCTGCTACAGGAAGGGGGTTGGGGGACATGTGTGAGCATGCCCCAATCAAATTTTGACCCCCAAAATAAATTTATTTGGAAAACATATTGAAGCTACATTTATTTGTAGGTAGTGGGGTGAGGCATGAATTAAACAGAAAATGGGCTAAAGAATTCCTTTTCTGATGATCTGGGAGGTTTTTTGGCCAGAAAGTTTCATGAACTGATGGTGGCACTCTTGCTTAGGTAGTATATACAGGCAACTGTGAGATTTTTTGCTCATGCCAACCTTAAAGACATTTTTAAACGTCAATGCATGTTCGGTGACTGAGGATAAGTGATTTGATAGGTGCAAGTATTTCAATCAATGCAAGTTACTCTCATTAATTGATAAATTGCTGACATTGGATCCATATATCAATGCTGGGTACATGCAGCTTAGGGCCCCTGTTAAGGCCATTTCCTGCCATCTGGGGGATTAGTAAGACAGAAAATTTTTGTGTATGTTGAGCGCCAATTGTTGATAGCACTCCACGTAGTCCCAGGGTCATCTATTTTATATACATGGCTCTGGATAGTCCCTCTCCCGTGGTTTGCAAAAATGACTTTTCCCAAGGGAGCAAAACACCCTCACTGAAAGTCTTGGACACCCATCTGATATGTTTCAGGCTATCGTAGATGTATGGTGATATGTACTTCCAATCAGTAGATGCTTACTGTGCCCCTGCATGAGTGAAATTTGTTACTTGTTGAACTTGAAAATGGGGCTGCAAAGTGCCATTTTTTGCAATCTGGCAAATATTTTTGTCAAACATTTCTTGTACGTCATGCGCCAACCGATGGTGGTGCTCTGCTTAGATTGTGTCTGGAGGTACTCTTATGTATATCATAGGAGGCTTTCAGTCTTTCCCTCTGTGTGAATCATTGTATGAATAATAACTATTATTACACCTTGCATTGCCTGTGTGGGAAAAGAGAAGTATAAAACTTAGTAGAAGTTGAAACAATAGTGTATAGCATCACAAGTTACCAAAACATTGTATGCCCAATGGTTCCAGTCATCACTCTGAAAGCGTAACTGTATTTGTAGCAGGTTTAATATTGCATTATTATTTTCAAGTAAGCATCCACTTGAAAGCAGACTCTTGAAAGCACCTCTGCACATTTATCATCTTTACCTGGGCAGCACAAAATGATTCTCATTAATGTTGCTTAAATGAGCATTGCTTGAGTTTTACAGACTTCTCTTTATACATGATATCAAACCTTGATTTCATTTACCAGACAAAACCTTACACCATCTGCTGTACATAGGAAGCCATTAAACATCCTTTGCAGCATCCCTCTCGCTGCTGCCCCTCTGTGGCTGCCAGCCCAAAGAGCCTGTGGGCAATGGTCAAACTTTCCTTTCACAGAGCCCAAAACTAGATGAACTTAATATTCATGGTCACTGTTCCATTGGTCACTGCACACACAGTACTAGGGAGTACCAGGAGATCATCCATTTGCATTGTTTGTTCACAGTTGCTCTACACAGCTATGTGCGATGGTACAATAGCAGTGTTTCTCTTAATTAAAAGCCCTGCTTCAGCCAATTGCCTTAAAGCTTTGTAGCTGAAGGTTATGTAGGAATTCGGCAGAGTTGAAAGGTATTTGTCCTCAAAGCCTGTAGACATTTAGTTTTTGATTCCTCGCGGAGGGCAGGCAAGGAATCTGTGCGACAGTGATTTTGGTTCAATGTATATGTGTGCATGTGTATGAGTGTGTGTAACAACAGCCTTGTGAGCACTCTAGTTTTTGAAGGGAAGGTACGAGATCAGTGAAAGTTAGTGTGTGGGTAGAACATATAAAGATCTCAGCTGGGATTGTTTTTTGTGTGGATCAAAGGTCATATGAGGTCACCAGCCTCCAGTATATAGACAAGGTATGTTTGCAGTATCTCAGGAACTACATGTTGCATGAACATTAAACTTAGAGTGTATGTACTTTCTTTTGATTAAATAACATTGTGATGCTTACTTGGAGGTAAAAGGTCATATGGGGTCATCAGAGGCCATAATGTGAAAAGCTTGTGAACATTCATTAACACTCTAGATTTTGAGGAAAGGTGCAAGACAGATCAAAGTAGGTGTGTGGGGAGGACATATGAAAATCTTGATTGGGATTGTTTTTGGTTCAGGTCAAAGGTCAGTTGAGGTCACCAGTAGGCAGAATGTAGACAACCAATGTTTGCAGTATCTCAGGAACTATAAATTGCATGAACTTCAAACTTGGAGGATATGTATTTCCTTTAAAGTAAATAAGATTGTGGTTGTTTTATTGAGGTCAAAGGTAACATGGGGATATCAGAGGCCATAAAGGGAAAAGCTTGTGGGCACACTATTTTCAAATTAGAAGTAACACTGCACTTTACAGGTGGTGTGAAGGTGCATTACATAAAGACCTTTTTGGAGGGTGGTTTTGGTGAAAATTGAAGGTCATTTGGGTTAATACCAGGAGGTGCAACATGTGAGCTCTCAGCTGGTACTTTTTCTTTTCTCTTTTTGTGGGTAAACAAGTATTTGGTGTTACCAGCAGGCAAAGACTAGCAATACATGAAGTGTTTCATAGAAGTTAATATTTTTGGTCTGATAAATTTGAATTCCGTAACTTTTAATGCAGTGCACATTAGAAAGCAGTACATACCTTTATCATCCTCTTGTTATAAATCTATTATTATTCGCTGAGCTGTTTTGATAGTTATAAGTACAAAATTCCCTAAAGACAAGCAACATTTTTTTTTATTTTGCTTTACTAAGATACGATCCCTTGCATGGAGAGAGAATTTTTTTTTTTAAGCTTGATTTAAGTGACCATTGACTGATGAGGTCACTGAGACAGCTATTATCAATCCCTGGGGATCTTCATCCAACAACTGACACCTGTATGTCAGCACATCCAGAGAGAAGTGATTTGTCATGTCAGATTTGGATTACTATACCGGAGACTTGTTTTAACCCCAAGAGATGGTGAGATAGTAGTTATATGTTGCAAATCTCCAGCAAGGGAAAAGAGTCAGTAGTAGTTATATTTGTTTATTTCCAGCAAGGGATGCAGTCAGTGGTACTGTAGGCTGTTATGGACTGACTTCAAAGATATAATTTCAAGCATAATATCATATATCACTTGCTGGCTGCAGAATTCTCCGCAATCAATTACCAACTTGGAAGGATACGTGAGGAAAACCTGTGTGAATAGTGAAATTTCAGTTTTAAACCTTTACAGCTAAAACTTGAAAAAGGCTAATATTGTTAAATCTCTTTCATCACTGCTTTCACCAGTTTCAAGTAGTTGTAATGATTCAGTTTTGCCACATCACATGGTATACCTTACGAAAATACAGAAAAGACCAGTGCTTTAATTGAGACGGGGGTCTCACAATAAATTTGTCTAGGGCACAGTTTGTTAGGAGGGCATTTGGACATTCAAGTATAATAATGGCAAGGAATCTCTAAGCCTCTTGACATTCTGGTTTTGTCGTAGCGATAAGCTGAACAAAAAAACAAGCGAAAGAAAAAATCTTATTTACACAAATTCAAGACAAAGAGAGAGCCTCTGCAATAGTCCTGAAAACAACAAAGTATCCATTGCCAACTATATGGTGGAGGTGTTCAAACAATTTGCTCACAAACTTTGCAGATTACTGTAAAACATCTGACAAGAATTATGATAAAAAGTAAGAGAAATCTTCACTATACAGGGTAGCAAATATGGAGCAAACTTTGTGAAAACTGTCAAAGTGTTGTACTTCTTGTAGGAAGTACCTTTAAGTAAGGTCTTCATGTTGGTATTGTTTGTAACTTGTGTAAGAATTAACTTGTTTTCATTATTTTTTTTCTGGTCTTTGTTACTTTTTCTTAATTATGCAGAAGAAATGTACTCATACTCTCGACTGATTTCTGAGCGTCATTCATATCCATCCCTGTATTTATCAAATCTCAGTCCTTCAGGAGATTTTAATTTCTCAAGGCAACCGTCTTTTGTAAATATCATTTTCTTTTTATCTTTTATCTTCCAGAGCCAATAAATACCTTTCACACAATCAACAAACAAGAGAACTATCCCATTCGATTGAGCTATCACCGAAGCGTTCACTATAATTCAGTGGTAGATCCTACCAGAGCATCGATTGGGGTGGGACTAGGGATGCCATCATTTTATCCAGGGGTATGTATGCAGCAGGGTTATATATTGGTCAGCCTGGATAGGGTCATGTATCGTTACAGGGAATAAAATTTGTAGATGGCATCGACGCTATGTTCAGGATCTGTAGTAACGTTGAAGAGATTACCGTTGCTTCATAGGGTGTCGGTAGGCCTATGTGCTGGAGATTGTGCAGGTAGAGAATATTCCAGAGGTACTGCAGAGATCAAGCTAATGCACAAGATGTGTTGCTTGTGAGGGTCTGTGTGTGCAGGTGATTGTCCATATTCATTCAAGAAAAGACGTAAAAGAAATGTTCTTAACAGGCTTTATGTGTGCTATGTGCAACAATAAGTATGGCTTTATCTACTAGTGTTTGCATCTTTCATGCAGGTACCTGACGGATCCCTTTCTGACATTGCTTCCCTGATCCAAAGTTTCACATAATGTACAGTGCATGTGTGGAAATCCGAAACATATACAACTAAGACCACTTAATTGTCATGCCCTTCCATAATATACATGGTGTTATGTTAATGTGCAAAGCAAAATGTCACATAATGACTGTACAGCAAAAGTCGTAGCCTTACGTTTTTCCGTTACCAGAATGACTGTGTACGGCAGATACAGTGGCTCAAATCTTGGACCCGATGCAAACACTCATTTCTAATAATACAAAGTTATGCCAAATCAGAGCTAACAGAGCACATTTCAGCTACAGACACAGTAACTTAAGGCCTAGAACATATCATTTGGAGTGAGTAGTGCCACAGAACAAATAGAGCCTGAGCCAACTATAGCCTAGTACTTGCAAGTTTAGATGTTACCTTGTACTTCTCAATTGTCAGCATTAATCATCACTGTACGAATGAGAGGTATACTAGTCTGTAAAATTGCCTGTTAAGCGAGCATGGTAAACTTTACATCAGTTTAGCAAATACAAAGGGTTTGTTGACATGTACAGTATGTTAGAATTGTGGCAACAGCTTGCATGACAAAGAGTTAAGAGGAAGCACAAAGCGAAAGTACTAAAGAAACCGGTGGTTGGCAAATATGTAAGAGAGTAAGTTAAAAGTGAACACTAAAGTCTTCCACCGTAAACCACGATTTCAGAGTTCTCTGATTTTAATATGTATGATAGTATTAAACTGTTGTATTACACTCTCATATTTTCAATGTTGCTGGTATTTCACAAGTCAACCATTTGGTCTATTCTGATTGAGTACTCCACTAAGTTTGTCATAAAGATCCGCAGGCAAAAATCTCTCTCCAACTCAGCATGGACATGAGTTTTCAAACATGTTGCCGTTGTTTATGTGCAGTATGCCTTCGTGTACAGTACATTACAGAAAGTTTCGACCAAATGTAGTTACAATGTAGTGACTGTAATGTATGCATGCAGGACAGGAATAGAAGTCACAGAGATGATACATACAGAGAAATATGAACATTTCGGTCTAATTTATCATCAATTGGTGTAGCGGAATGATGATGATTCAGATGGCAGTGAAAACTATAAGACAGTTCACTTCAATGCTGTATGTGTGATGTTTCTGCTTCATCTTGGAGCTATGTGGAAAAAGAAAAGTTGTTTGTCTCTTTATCAGAGGAATAGATTAATTATATATCAAATAAAAAAGACTGTTTGCAGATTGTTGATGTTTCTCATCAGTTGTTTATGAGCACTAGTAGTGGACCAGTTGTGGCAAAAGATAGTTTGAGAGGACCAATACCAAACTCTGTCCTATGTTTCATTTACAGTTAGCAGACAAGAGGTTGATGATGGATGCACTGAATCGATCTGAGAATTCTGAGATTGAAAAAGCCATGTTGGAAGACAAGCTGAGGGCCACAGACTGGGAGGCTACTAACGAGGCTTTGGAGAAACAGGTTGCACAAGATTCTTACCTTCAGTGGGTCAAGGAAAACGAGATGCGAAACAGGAAAAAGTCTGTGAGTCCCTGGCTAGAATGCAAATTAACATGTCCTGCATTCTTTCTTGTTGAAGGAATAGATTAATACCATACTTCTTCTTATATCAAAATCATCAATCTTTTCAACCTTTCAGACATAGACCTTCTGTCATATTTGCTCCACAGCGTCCAGCAATCGCCGCTAGCAGTTCAACTTTGTCAGAAAACTCTCCTGGTAGGGTTGACAGGGCAGGGGCCAGCAGTGCACCCCCACAAGGGTCACATCGAGGGCAGCATTCACCCCGCCAAAGGTCAGGTACCAGTAAATCAGCTCAGAGTAGTCCAGACAGACCAGACACTATACGGAAGGGATACCATAGTCCCAGATCATCAGACGTTGTAGTCGTCGCCCACCACAGCCCAAGGACATCAGAGGCAGCCAGTTCCAGCAGTCGCCATGGTATGTCGCTGTGTTTTATTCCTTCGATGGGTTATATATTGTGGTATTAAGAACTACTGTACTGAATAGGAGAGCTTGAACATCACATCTGGTAAAGTGATTTGTGTGTTGTTTGTATATGAAGGTAGGAATGATCTTCTCGAAAGTTTTGTAGACAAAAAATCATGTAACAATATACAAAGCTTTCATTTAATTACAAAGTCTCTCAAGTTTAATTGGTTGAACAGTTTAAATGTTCTCAAAGTGTCACAATCACTAAAGAATTTCTAGTACCATAAGTTTGGTCAATGAACAAAGCCATGCCGTGACAAAGTGTGGCAATTTGCATCAAACATGCAACCATGACGGCCATGACGACTATGACGGCCAAATTGCAAGTTTCTTATTTTGCAATAAGGGATCCGTTGTGTCTGGCGTAGGCTCATTCGTAAACTACAACGCACAGAATACAAACTTGAAGAAGTGTATCTTGCTGACTGTCTGGCTTTATTCTGAACTCTCAACTTCGCAGATTGTATGTTGGTAGTCCATTGTGAGTAGATGATCCATATTCTTTTCCAGGTAGGTCAAAGGTCATTTTAGGTCACTGGAGGAGAAACTCTGTAAACCTGGCAAGTAAGCTAACTCAGCAGCTTAAAGTCGCTAGTACTTCAAACAATAAACAATGGTAGCTTTTGATGACTAGATGATCTTTTTTATGGTGGTCAGTGTCACATGAGTTCAGAAAAAGTCACAGTCTGAAAACGTTGTAGACATGGTTTCTCAAGAGGGTAAGGTGATTGAACTTCCAAATTTGCATTTTTTTTTTTCTTTTCTTTCTTTTTTTGATTAGTATTGACAAGGAATCAAAAAGTCCTTTGACTTTATGGTTTTATTGTTGTGTTTCTGAGTCAGTACACATAAATTCAAAGTACTGTAGATCATACCATGCAAATTTAAACAAGCAGGTAAGATAATCAGATGAGGTTCATGTCACAATACTGACACCTCTTCAGGATCTTCTTCAAAACTTTGTGGTCTGCACAACAGAACGTGTCAAGATACCACTCAAGCATTTCTCATTATTACAACCAGTCCCAGTGATTTGTCACATGTAGTGAGCTCATTTTACCAGTCTTAATTTAATTGACTCCGATATTATTAGTTAACAAAATTCCACATAGAGCAGTGAATAACACCATTAGCTGTCAATACATGCAAGCAGTGTGGCAATCATTTATACCAGTATCCCACATTCTAGAGACTCAGTGTTGCTGTAATGTATGTTCTTATGAGATACTGCTCTGTTTTACAACTTATGTTAAAAGTGATTCTAGTGCATGTTCTCGTCGTCTCACACCCAAGATGCATCAGTCAAGGCAAAGGGAACTTTCATTACAGCAGTTGCACTCAGGATGTGATGCAATTTATTAGAAAACTGCTAATCTGTGAGAAGTGTGCTAGTCAATGTTGACATGTCCTTGTATCCTAGATTATCAGTTTTGTAATGAATGTTCCCGTTGCCTTGCAAACTACTTGCTACACCTCGGCAATTTCATCACCCAGGCTCTGAAGATTGCCACACAATGTAATCATTTTGATTAGTTTAGGTTAACGTAGAGCTTGCTCACACTGTTGGGATACTGACAGTTACATTTTGTGGCTACAGTGCAGGTCACATATTGTCACTTACCTCACCACTGTAGCTTCTATGGTCTAGACTATACACAAACTGAGCATCAGTAACATTTGGACATCAGTATGATTGATTTGATCACAAGAAAAGCTATTGTGTGCATAAAAAGGGATTGAAGACATAAATATTAACTTTGATGTGTCATTAACTTACCCCCCCACCCAGTATTAGAATCATCTGGTTAATACATTTAAGCATATTGAACCATGTTTTGACCAGCAGTAGTTTTTTTTATATATCTGCCCCAAGTGAATACAATTTCATTTACACTTATTCATATTGTTTAGCTCAATCATGGACATAACAGGAAGTGAAACTTGTGGAATATATCAAGTACAGTTATTGGCATGAACTTAAGGAAAACCATTGTACAGCCTTCCAAATAGTCCTGGTTATTCAAGTTAAGTTTTTCAAACAAGGAGACACCATTGGGTTGTACCATAAATACAGGTTCAAAAAAATATGAAGTTTGTATGAATATACTTATTATTCACCTTGCAAGTTACCATGTTGTTGCAAAATTACATGATCGTGACATCATACACGTACCTTCTCATACCACATAGTTTTGCCAGTGCATGTGAAATATATTCATTTGCAAAATGGCGATACTTTGTACAACAACAGCGGAAAGTTTTGTCGTTATATTTAGAGAGAAAATAGAAAATAACGCCATTGTCGTTACTGTTTGTAAATATATGTACTTTAAGTGTGGGTTGAGTTTGCAACACCCACTTAGGTTCCTATGTAAGCATAATAAATATATAGGAGTGGAGTTACTAAATGCGAGCTCTGTCTGCAGCTTTTGCTTTAACACATGTTGTGCAATGTGACTTAACAGTTTCCTTATATTTCCTTTGCAGAACCTGTACTTCAGAAAGATCATGTCCCTCCTAGGGCAAAGGAGAGCCTCTCCAAAGAAACTGAAGACCGCAAGACCCCCAGTCCTCCCGCCGGGCCGTCAGGACTGTCAAATCCATTTATGATAAACCCTTCAGCTTCTTTCATGCAAAACTTTCCACCGGCAGAATTTGGTGAGTTTCACGTTGCATGTTTTGTTTCCACTCATTTTGACCTCAGAGGTAGGTCTGTAACTGGTTTGTGCAGATACTGTCAAACAAATCCTTCTTTGAAGTTTACTGCAAGAAACTGTCACTTGGATAGATGAATCCTCATGGTTGAAAAATGGATATTATATCAACAAACCCTACAGATTAGAGATTTGTCTTTCTTAATGTGTGGTGATTGGCTCAAAGGAGCATGAATATTTATAGCCTAAGGAAAAGAAGTATTGAGTGCTATTGAGTTTAATTGATTACGTTGGCATACATACATTTTAGTAGTTTGCAGTCTGGAAGCAGACCGAGTCGAAATGCAAGCAATAGTTCATTGACGTTGGTATTAGGAATGCAGGCAGAGCTGATGCATGAGTAACACACATGTGTGATGCTGGCTACAACAAAGCCTACTTTAAAGGATTCCACCCCCACCTCACCCCACCATCCCCTCTGTCATAGTAATTAACACATTTTTGGCTTTGATGATAATCGTAACCTTTGTAATCATCCATATGTGTGTGTGTGTATGTATGTCCATGATGCCCTACCTTGTAAACATGATATGATATCTCAAGAAGGGAGGGTTGGTCAGATCTCATAGTTGGTATGTGGGTGCACCACATTGAGTAAAAAGACCCTTTGGTTTTGATTGAGGTCAAAGGTCATTTTGGGTCATCCCGGGTCAAATTGTGAAAACCTTTTATACACAATATCTCAAGAGAGAAAGCTTGGATAGATCTTATGTTTAGGATGTAGGTGTAGCTCATTGAGTAAAAGGGCCCATCACTTTTGATGGAGGTCAAAGGTCATTTGGGGTCAACATATCTACACCTTATGCAATAGGTCAGATTCAAAGTTCTCATAATTGAATCATTGATACCACAATGCCTTTTGGCTTTCTGGTTGAATGAGTCCTTGTTGTCTCCAGTGAAAACAGTGGAACGACCTCCCAGTCCAATAAATCTTCCGGAAAATGTATTTAGAAAATTCTTGTTGTCTGGAGAGTAAAATAACATCTCCATCCCTATACATATAGGGACACAGGACTTTGTTTCACTTACACAAAGAGGTGTCATGTCATGTTTGGTCCACCTCGGTGCAACTTCTGGTTCAACTGATACCTGGAAAAGCAGTGATGATGGTATGGCAACCTATTGCTGCTTGTAAATGAATAACATGGGCTTAAGGTTAGCATGGTATAAGAATTTCCCAATGATCTACCACAGTACCACCTATATGCTAACTGGACCAACTGATAAGAAATATTGGATTCGGTTTTAGTAACATCATGAATTCAAATAAGCAATAGCAATCTCCCCTGAACTGTAGTTCTCATGAACAATTTGGCTAATGCCCTGATCTGCAAATTTGACCGAGACAAATACTGCAAATACATGTGCATGAAGAGCCATGTCTCAGGTGAAAGGAAGGAACAGCAGTGCCCAGATTTTAAGTGTGGTGAAAAGTGGAAAATCCTAGGCATTACCTGTAGCTTTGCCCTGTAAGTCAGACCTACCTGAGTAAAGTACACTTGATCTATTTCAACAGCTCATAGTCTTCATTGATGGTCTTACAACTTCATTCCTTTTAGCAAATTACCTTAGTTAAGTTTTTTATCGCGTGTTCCTGAATTAAAATTAAAATGGTTTCCTCCCCTTCTCTTATTTGTTGTTGTTGTTTGTGTATACATACTGACCATATTGTTTTACATGCCTTTCTCTTTTTATCAAAGGTGGGATAAGTTTTGTCTTTTGGGGGCTTGGAAATGTTAGATCTTATCATGAGAGGTTCATAATGGTCTGAATTTCATATTTTATTCCATGTGTTCTAGCACTTGTAGCCTCGCTAAAAGGTAGGTTTCTCTGAGTGAACAATTTCCTCTTTCCTTCACAAGTTGTGACATTTCCAGCAATGTTCGATGCCCATAGCGTACATCGGCGTTTGATTCTATTTTCTGCCGAAAAGACACACTAACCTTACTTGAGACTGATGAGGAATGAAAAAAAAAGACTGACTTTCCATTCATTTGTGAAAACAAAGAAAGGAAGTGCTGAAGATGAAACAGAATAGAGCAATTGGAAACGAGAGATGCAACGAACTTGTTGCACCTGCAATGACTTTCTGGTGTTTACCCACAAAACTGATGATTCAATGATAGATTTGCCGGCTAAGCGTTTTACTCCAATCTAACACTGATACCAGACTTAACTGGTTTAAATGCCCACTCAGTACAGAGTAGTTCGTACCTGATTCTGTTCTTTCTGTCTCTAAACATATTTTTGTGTAAATTGATACACAGATTGAGCTAACACAATACCTAAATGGCATTGAAGAACTTCTAATAAGCTTTTAGCCTCACATTGGAAAATTGGTAAAGTGATTGGTCTCACCTTTAAGTTCTCACGAGGAACTTCCTACTCATGGACAAATTGTAACTTACGTTCTTTAGTGTAGGTTGAAAACACATTGCTTTGGATCAGTGTTTTGGGAAGAAACATTTTCAGTCAAAGAATTAACATGAGAATGATCCTGTAATTGTCAAAAAAAGTGATTAGAATGAAAGGCAAAATACCCACTCTTCTTTCTACGATGTGAATATTTGACTACTTTTGTTCCATTATCTATATATTCTACATGACTGTAAGTGCATCGTTTTATTGGTGATATTTTTCAGGACTATCTGCCTGGGATACAGAAGAAGCTATCCTGGCCACAGTGCTTGCCCAGTCACAGCAGGAGTACTTGGACGTCCTGAGGAAACCCTCCCATAACAGAGATGAGGAAGATGATGACTCATCGTGACCTCCCCAAAGTCATCCGCAACATCATCATCAACAACATCATCAACAGTGACAACATTAAACCTAGTGTATTAATCGGATTGTCTTTCCTGTTTTAAGAGTAGTTATCCATTTTCTTCTTTTCTAATTTTAGGTTTCGGTATGAGACAGTGATTGTTACAAACAGTGTGGGGACTGCAGGCTCTTTTTAATAAAATCAACTGAAACATAGTCAAGAGTTCCACGTGGATGAGATAAAGCAGTACTTGTGTGTTTGTCAGTTTGTGTTTCTGTGTGTCAGCATGTGACTCACCGTGAGATTGCTTTTTGCATGATGTCATCTTTAAACTCTAAGAGGGTGAGCGATTTTAATTGTGGGTGCCAGTCTTCACTTGAAAAGTCAGACTAGTACCATCAATGCTTTAAAAAGCCCTATGAAGTGTTGAGCCTTGTAAAGGAAAAAAGTTGATGGTGCAAGTGAACAAGTTACCTGTTTACCATTTTTCTTATTTATAGATTGTCAGATGATATTAACTGCAAATCACAAAACAGCCTAAGGGATTCCCGAATGAAATATGAAAACAGATGCAGTGCTAAAAGCATCATTTTAGGAGATGAAGAGGAGAGGAAGGGTCTGAGGACAGTTTTAAGTAGTTCCTGATAAGGGGTCATTGAGGTGAGAGGTAAATCTTGTGGTAGGAGAAAAGAGATACTATTGCTCTCATTCACAAAGAACACCTAAGATTACAAAGACAATCATTTTCTGCTTAAGGAGTAAAAAGGCTATTTGACATTGAGTCAGTCCATGGTCAGTAAGAGACAGACCGACTTTTTCGTCAGCGGTGATTTTCTGCATCATATTCTGTGATGTAATGGATTTGTTAAGGGTTGTGTTATTCTAGAGGAAAGTGTAGAGGAAACATTGGGAAATGTGACTTGCTCTGCAGTACATTTGATTTATTCAAGCTGTAAGATGCGCTTGCTTGAATTGCTCAATAAATGTAACTATTCCTTTGTAATCAATTGGATGTAATTTATACAGCAGCTTGTGAACCCCATGCAACATTGGCCACAACATACTAACAGAGTAAGTGGTATTTGTTGTGATACACAATAGGCAAACTCTGCATTTCTCTTACTTGGTGTAAGCCCCCCAGTTCTCACACCTCTTCTGTCGTGACCCATTTCTGAGTATCCACTATCACATCTGGCGAGTCACATTTGGTCACGACCCATCACGTGAAAACCGCTGGTGTAAGGGCATTGATGGATGCTAACATCATCATTGTAGTTTTGGAAATGTTATAAAGACTACTTTTATCTCATGAGAGATAAATGGGAGTCTCCAAGAACTTAAATTAGATCTGTTGTATCCTAAACAGATTAATTAACAAATGCTGTAACTTACGTTAGGGTTACAGTCATATCAGCATGACTGATAATAGAGTTAACAGGTTGGTGTCTTGTAACAGACAGTTTTGTTTATTGGGGGGGGGGGGGTAGAGAATGCCAGTATGGAACCAAAAATCTTGTGGTTGTAATCACTTAAAACTTCATTTGGGATTATCTTAAAGATAAATATTTGTTTTGGTTTTATAAAGTTGGATCATGTTATAATGTGGAACAGAAATCAATTCAGTGTTTTGTCAATCTATGCTTTTTTCTTCATGTTTGACTAGAAGGTATATTTAAGGAAGTAACTGACAAGCTTGTTGCATTTCACTGCTGCCAACAGGAATGTCTGTGCATCTGTTAGGTTTGCCTTTCACAGATTGTATCATGGTCTGCTCTAGGACTTGTTCACAACCCAACATTGCTGCATCATTCTAAACACAACCCTGATACCCATTTGGCCCTAGCTTCCACCCTGATACCCATTTGGCTCTGGCTACCACCCTTTGTGAACAAAATGCTATCTTTGGCACGTCAGGTTTAAAGTTGGAATGTGGGGACTATGCATGAAATTACAGCGGGGGGGGGGGGGGGGGGAAGTAATAGTTTGTTTCTCAAAAGTACCTTTCCTAAATTTCTGTTTCATTTTTCTTTCTTCGAACAAAGAAGTTGAGTTCTTGCTTTATTCAAAATATTGTGTTCTTTTAACTTAATCATTTAAATTTGATATAAAACAAGCAAAATACAACATTCTGTACTCAAATTTCAAAGTAGTTCTCCAAAAGCTTGTTTCTTTTAGAGTCATTTTACAATTAAAGCACTGATAATCTCCTGTCTTTAATCCTAGCATCTGCTCCATTCACCCTCGGCACAACAGTTTTAGTCATAACTGTTTAAAGTCAGATGACTCTTCATCTGTTCATTTTACTTTACCGTAGTGTGATCCCACGTTGAAAAAGTGAGCGATCCTTTTTCTTTTCAACATTTTTTTTATGACTTCTTATTGAAACATGGACTAATCTTTCACAGAAAATGTTTAGGACTTAATTCAAAATGTCTGGAATGGCTTGGACATAAACTGTGGAGGCTGGAAGTATGCGGGGAGGTTTTAGTATTAATTGGATTGATCAGATAAATTTTACAGCAAAGCCTATCCTCACCAAAGGGCAAACGGTGTGTGAGGCAATGTTACGAAAGAAATTACCTACGGTTTGTTGGTGGCTTTTGACGAAAGAAATAAGAAAGTGGTTTCTGAGAAATAAGGTGTCTTTAGGAGGCTTTGACTCAGCATGTATGCACTATGGCATTTGTTCTTTCCAGAGAGCATTTGTTAGTGAATTGCAGAATTGACCCAAAAAGACATGTCATTTGTGCTTTAACAACAACATGGTAAGATTTAGAAATCTTGGACAATGGAACATATCCCTTAATTCCTGCTGGAAGGGGGGAGGGTGAGATGAGGATTTGCGATTTAAGTCAGGAAGAATATCAAATGGCTTGATGCTGCTTTGTCATTCCCATCTCACTGTAGAGGAATGGTGATAGTTTACAAGGGTACCAAGTTAGTGTTTGATTTTCAGACCAGTCCTTTGCAATGTTCAGTTGGAAGTTTGTCAGTGCTACACTTACTGAGCAACATGCATTTCCTGAAGGTCGGAGCTTTAATTCTTGATAGCCATTCTGGTGATGTGTTGTCAGGATAACAGGACATTAGTTTCTTTCTGAATCTGCATGCAGAATTGTTTCTGTTGGTTCCAAAATTTTCTTAGCCAGTACAATACACAAATGTCTGAAACAGAATTTTAAAGTTTACTTAGGATCATGCTGTGATCTCACTTGTAACATGATGGAGTCTAAGACATTTCCATTTCATGTCCGAGTCACCAGAAGGCGACAGTGATGCAGTGATGATGTTCAAGTTTTCTATCAGTTTGAGAATATTTTGATGGAGAGCAACCAATTGACAAACAAAACAGAATAAAGATGGTTCATTTAACAAAACCATCGGCCAAAAAGAAAGAGCCATAAGATCATGATATTAATCTATCAAGTGCAATTCCAGTTGAAGAAGCTGCAACATTTGCAGTCTTTTGACAAGTTCTTTAAAACTGAAAAACAGTGGCTGAATCTGTTGTATCTTTGTAATGGAGATACTATTGTTATGTGAGCAGAGAAGTGAATTCCAGTAGCTGAGTGTTTGAAAGAGAAACTTTTTTTTTTTCTTTTTATTTGTAATATATTTAATGCAACAACATAGTTAACCACGGATGAAGGAGTCTTTAAATTCTACCACCTTGAAGTTGTATCTGTTGTTTCAGTTAGCAACATTGATCAACACTAACTTCTCTATCCTTCCAAAGCCATAATGGGCATTTACATCTTTTACTACCACCTAGGACACCCATCAGCTCTTAATTTGCATGCCTTCCCTCCATTTCCACATATCCTCACGTCCCGCTCACCCCACATCCCTCTCCATCCCTCTTTCTGCAACTGCTGAGGCACTGTCTACTCTGCCGCTTGTTTAGTTATTTTTTTTTCTTTTTTTTTTTGTTTCTTTATAATTTCCTTACCTTTGCTACTTATTTCTGTGAATTATAGTCAATTCAAATTGGTACTACTTTGTATAAACGTTGTCCTCATCACTGCTGCAGTTATCATGCGCACAGCTGGAGGGATCGTTGTCGCGACCCTCTAAGATTTTGCCAACACTGAAGTAAGTGTGAGAGCTCCAGGACTGATGAATTTGATCAACACTGCAGTTACAGCTGTAATTGGTATTACTTTGTTGAAGTTGTTCATCAATACTAAATTATAGACTGCAGGACTGTTAGAGTTATCCTCAGTAATATGGTTAACCTGACTACTGCCGCTGGAGAGGTAACAGTGTGCTTCATAGCTAGTCTCTTTAGTAATTATTACTTGATATCATTTTCATAAAGGCAACATGATAGTAACCTTAACATTTGGTATTGTTTGCTTCCATAGTTATTGAGTCTCAATGTTTCCTTTATCTCAATATTCAGCAGGGTTGTAGGCAAAGCTGGCCTTGGCCTGGACTTCTCGACCTCGAGCAGCCTTGAATCCTCAAGGCCTCCATACATAAAGTGTTTCTTGCTCCAGACTGGCCCCGGACAGCCCGGATTGAACTACAACACCGACGTTCAGGCTGACATAACAGTGGTCTTTACATCCCCGCTCCATGCGAGCATGTCAACCTGCAACCAACCTCCACATTAAAGTGGGGGCTGAAAATTTGTTTCCCTTAAGCCATTGTTCCACATCCCAATAAGGATCTGGATCTGCCCTCCCCCTTATCTCCCCACCCCCCCCCCTCCTCACTTAGCCCATATTCGTAACCAAATCATCCTCAGGTTACAGCAACAGTGGACCTGATCAGTATCCTCTGAACTACTCTTTGTATTAAAATTTAATATTCCCATTTGTTAGTTGTGTGAGGTGTCATTCAAATCTTTCACAACATACTCTGTCTTTATCAATACGAATTTGAGAGTATATTTGTGGTTGCATTGAATTTGTACCCAGAAGTGGTATGAAATATCAGTATCGAGCACGGTAAAGAAGTTCGCCTCTCTCATCCTTGATCAGAAATTTGTTACAATTATTAATCTCATAAATTGCCCAATGTGTTGTGTTGTGCTGAAGTATTGTGCAAATGATCCAAAAGCTATTTTATCTGTTAGCAAAATTAAAATTACAGACTATAGTATTGGTGAAAACCATTTATCAATAGCATGGTCTGTTTGGAAGTTACGAATATTTATTCACTTTCACAGTGGTGAATTGCATTAAGGGAAAATTTTGATGTCATACTTATGAACTAGCCTACCCGAAGATCTTTTGCATATCCTTAAAATGTTACAATGTTTCAAGAGTTGTTACTACTATGTTCACCCTATTTGTAGCCAAACATTACACCCAAACCTTTTTTTTTTGTCACTGGTGTCAAACTTTAGTATTACAGTGTATGTAAAGTCCCCAGTTAGTGGAATATATTTTAGGCTTTGGAAAATAAATCTTATTAAACCAGCACCAATCTTCCTAGCTTGTTCCATTGCTGGATAAGAAATGTCAAAGATATTCACTTAATTTGAAATTTTGCAATATTTTTTGATGTCCTTGTACAACTGACCTGACCTGCTTTTGTTTCCTTTTGCAACTAAAATCTTTGTATAACCTTCAAAAGGTAAGAGTTTTCTCGTATAGCAAATTGTACAGAGAGGGCTTGTGCAGATGAGTCATCTCATAACAGTAAAGCAATTATTACATTTCGTGACAAGGTGCAATGGCTTTCGAAAAAAAACGAAGCAAGTAATTTGAGTTGTCAAGAATTACATCGCAAATAATTGCACAAACCATGAATTTAAAGTGAGTGAATGAGGTTAACACTTGCTCAGCTCAGGTAATATCCTGTTAAGGTGGCAGTTGAACATTGAAAATGACAAATATGTTGGAAATTTCTGACTTGAGATACACTTTAGTAGCTTCAATTTCAAAGAAAAAAAAATACTATGCAATTATTTGCTGGTGTTATGTAACCTTTTTAAATCAATGAGGCAACAGCCTGCCTTCCAACAACATTATCTTAAAGGGGAATTCCAGTTAAGGAACATGTCTTCTGACTTATTTTAGCCATTTTAAACCATTTTCATTTATATTCTTGACGTTTTGAAATGAACGTCTAATGGGGAACATGGTATGTTCAAACTTCCCGTCCCACGGAGTTTCTAACACTGTGCTTGTATATGAAGGGCGCGGCCATTATAATGTAATTGACTGTGATCTCTATGGCTTGTGACGTAGTCGACGACCAACCACGATCAACGTGATTAACCTTCATAATTAGTAATAAGAGTCTCTGTATATTCAATGTGGCTATCACAAGATAAGGTAATCGATAAGATCGCAATAAAACACAGAAGAGGAATTTTCCATTAAAAGGCAACATTACGCAGTGTGAGCCGGTGCGAACAATACCGTGGAGATGAAGAAAACACAATCTTCAGTAAGTAGTAAGTGAACCTTTTCAGAGACATGGGAATAAGCCATGTAATTACGAATTATGTAAATTGAGGACCTTCGCTAAGTTTCGTTGCTGCTGTAAGAAAGTGAGTCTTGTGGAAGGAATCATTTGCAACATGTTGCCGTGAACTCTTTACAACCGTGATATGAAGGAAGAGAAACCGACTGGCTGTTAGTTAATGATCTGTCCCCCCCCCCCCCCACATCAGTACACAAGTGTGTGTGTGTGTGTTTGCGTACCCACCCATGCTGACGTTAATCTCAGAACACACGTAAGATCTGATAATGAGAAACAAAATTATGAAAAATCTGATGACAATATTTGACAACGTAACACCCTCCTGATTAATTCCTCGCGAAATTCATGTAGCTGGTCTTCTTCTAGATATTGCAAATATTCAAGAAATTACATCTTAATCCACGAGGCGATGACCAACAACAACCTCTGACGGTGACTGACCTCATTTCCCATGACCTGGTAGCTTGCTCCGACTGGGACACGCGAAGTTACCAAAATCCTTGACCTTGTTTTGCGCATAAGGGTAACTGAGTGACCTAGTTGCATATCTCCCAATCCAGGGTGGCTTTCCGAGT
Source organism: Stichopus chloronotus (assembly GCA_021234535.1). Lineage (NCBI taxonomy): Eukaryota > Metazoa > Echinodermata > Holothuroidea > Aspidochirotida > Stichopodidae > Stichopus > Stichopus chloronotus. Next base: position 3,747,983 of record CM037830.1, read on the forward strand.
CCAGCTTCGGTATTCTCGTGATATCCATGCCCCTTTTGACAACTCCTGATGTAGGCTATAAAAGATGATCAACGGTGTTTAGCTAGATTAAAGTGTCCACAGGCCAGCTGCCGCCTCCATCGTTCAAGCAACGAAGCTTTTATATAGCTCACAAGAATATTTTTTATGATAAGGAAGGATTTGGCGTTGTGTAGGAAATATTGTTTTCGCACAAACCACTCAATAGACACACAACTGCAAGCACTCCGACGCTTATGTGCGCCATTCAAACGTCAGACTACGCGATTTACATATCAGGCCCTACACTACATATCAGCTCTTTCGATAACGTCATAACGACTCGAACTATATGCAGATTGGATTTTCATTATAACTGCTGGAGCGTAGATTTGAGATGAATAACCCTGAAGTGTGTCCCTAAACACTTTACGGAGAGTTATCAAGAAAAGACCAACATCATATGAGATATCAGTACGACTATAGAGCACCATTAATACTTCAGTAACCTTCAGTAAGTTGTGCATCATTTACTGAAGGCTTTGTTGGTGAAGACCTTTCTTGCATAAGTACAGTCTTTTAAAGCTGAAACTTGACCATCAGACTACAACTTTCGACTTGAAAGGTTGCTGACGCCTTTGTTGGGAGGGGCGGGAGCGTTTCTATCCAAGCGGAGAACACACTAGGTTGTCTAGGGGCGTGGAACTTACCAGGCAGTGGCGGACCAGCAGTGTTAGACAGAGGAATGGGGGGTGGCTTTTGGGGGCGCTGTGTAATGGAAATACCGTCTGGTCTTTAAATATATTGGTGGGGTGCAGGTAGGACTTCGCAGAACGCCACCATCAGTTGGAATGGGGCATGCAAAACATTTGGTCTTTTCAAACTCCCCAGATGTCAGGAAACTGCGCTTCCTGGGCGTTATAAGCATACGCACAATCTTGAAACAGGGAACTCATGTTTGCAATTCAATTTTCAAATCAATGAGATTAAAAGTAAATCTATGAAAATGCTAATACATGTGAGATGGGTTGAGTTGATATGAAAGTCATCAATTATGCATCCATCCTCTTTCACATATTCTTGGAGCACTTATCTATGGGTGCCGATTTGTTATTGAAAACTTTTTTTCGTAAAAGCGGCGAAGCGTTCAAGAAAATTTTGGCTTCACAACCCCACAACCCTTCCCAGATGGCCGGAAACGGCACATCCCGGGTGCTCTAGGCTGTATGACACTTAGCCTTGAACAGGGATCTCATGTGTGCTGTGATGAGGAAAAAATCCTTTTAAAAAAATAGTAATACTTTCAAATGGGTTGAGATGACATAAAAATTAAGGACCATAATTAAATTATGCATCCACTTACATTTATTTCTGAAACACGTGACAAATATTGGGGACTGAGTATACCCCCCCCCCGCCCGTTTTGCCGCTACTGGCCTAAGCAGACTTTGAGCAAAGGGCTGAAGTGGGGAACAGTAGTGACTCTGTCAGGGTCGTATGTTTTCTCAACATGGACTCCATCAAAACGAAGCGCCATCATTAGTTGGGGCGTAGTGTACCAAGAGTTTTGTTTTTATATATAAAAAGACCTCTCAGATTGCAGGAAATGGCACTTCTCAGTCCCTCTGGCCTAATTAATTTCAGCTTAATTTAAGTTTATTTTTAGCTCTTACCAGCATGCTGGTGTGAGCTATTGTGATCACGCGGCGTCACTCTGTCTGTCCACAATTGTTAAAATGCTTCTTCTCCTACATACTGTCACGGATTCGTCTGAAACTTAGACACAGTGCATGGGGAACCATTTGGGGTGTTCATGAATTTTTGGTCCAATGTTCCACGTGGGTCCTTTGGTCCATTTTATGAGATTCTGCAAAATGCTTCTCCTACAGATTTTATTGTACAATGTTGCTGATCACAATGATGCTCTGTTAATGGTCCCTTCATAGTGTTCTGGGATTTTTAGTCCAAGACCCCATGTGTGCCCAGTGGCCCATTAAGTGAAATTCTGTTTGAAATGCTGCTTCTCGCACATGTTTTCATGGATGTATATTTAACCTGGACATAATGTTTCTTGGGTGGCAGTTCATGTGGGGTTTCCTAATCTTTTCAGTCCTAGGCCCTATGTCGACCCTATGATCCATTTTAGGAAATTTGCACTTCCACTAAGAATAATGTAGTTTGTTTTTGTTTTTTAATTTCTCGTTACAAAAAGTGGGGGACAAACGTGTTCATGCCCCCTCTTCTCAAAAAGTGGGGGACTTGTCCCCCCCCCGCACCGTCCGTCGCCCCCCCCCCCCCCCCGTCGATGCCCATACACGTGGTGAATATTTGGGTGGGATTAACATATTTTTAGTGCCATATATATTTTTTTCATTGGACAGTGGAGTTACAGTGATTTTTTGCAAAGGGTCAAGAGACTTGAAGTGTGGTGGTGCTGTGAGTGTAGCTAGATTTGTGTTTTTTTTTATTGGACCTGGGACATGGATGAGGAGACATCGATGAATGTGATAAGGAAATATGCCCCTGTTGTATTTTCTCATTCAGAATTTTTGATTAGGGGGGAACTGAAAATTGTTGGAAGACTAGCTTGTCTAAGAAGAGCGCCAGCATCGTTTGGATCTCAGCGCACCAGAAAAAATAACAATCCCCTAGACTGAAATCGCCCTTCCCAGGCTCAGAAAGTAAGCTCCAATGAGAAATGGTTTTGTCAGTACTTTCTCTAAATCTTGTTTTGGGAGTTTTCCCCTGAAAAAGTCTGATCAAACTTACACATTTCTTGGTGAATACTTTGCTTGAATATGAAGGCAGAAAATTGGCAATGCTATCATCACTTCGTGGATGCGAAGGGCGCCGAAGTTCTAAAACTTGCATTTTCTTTAAAGTCTCTTTCAGTTTTTCCTGATTTTTATCCTTTTTTATCGTATTTTTCTCTTTTTTTGAAAGGCCGAAAGGGCGCCGGTAATCCATTTGAGTCTGTCGTGTGAAGGGGGGGGGGGGGGGAGGGGAGAGGCCCACCGCCTCCTGACCATATAGTAGCTCCGCTACTGATGCCAAGCGTAATTACAGCCCGATACAAGATACCAAAATGTAAAAGGACTGGTTCACCCAATTTTAATACACAAACAATGCCCTTGTTCTTGCAACCATTTCGATTAACCTTTATCAAGCAAATATGAAAAAAAACTATTACATTCAGGAAATGATGGCTTTTGTACTCGGAATAATGAAGCCGATATCCCTTGTGAATCAGATTTCTCAGAAACAAGGATTTTCTCGAGAAGACAAATCAAAGGACTCATTAACATAACTAAATTCAGAGCACTGTTATTCATTTGGTGGAAGCAGTATAAGTTCGATTGATCGAAGTATCTACTTCACAACAGATTGTCGAATAAATTTGATTCTCACTAAAATCGACGATTAGTGAACGAATTTTTATCTACTTCATCTCAGTGTTCAGATTCAAACACGTCACTCAGATTTCACGTTGTCACGTGAACTGCTCAGAAGGTCATAACTGGGTTGTAGCATGGAAGTCCGAGGTAGTACTTCCATTGTTGTAGGAGCTTGCATCCCGCACTGTGGTCCTGTTCCCACCATGGTACGGTGAACCGCAGCACCAGTCATTGTGTTCCTGTTCAATTACACATCTCATAATGTCCTCATTCGTCGCCTCCTGTCCTTACGACATTGTTTCCATGATCAAAAGTTTTCCGCAACACTATCATCATTGCACTAGTGGATCCAAGGGTGAAGGGGGGGGGAGGGGGACTCCGGCCATGACCGTATCCAAAGGTGGCAACAACAAAAAACAGATATTGCATTTAAAGAAGATTAACTTAACAATTGTGCATTTGTTTGGCACCAAAGTAGCATCTCAAGGCATTCCTTCACAGAAACAAATTTCCAATTGGAAGAAGAACTCCTCCTCTAAGGCCCTTACCCCATGTCACTGTACCGGCATCAGTTTGGTCCTCCTCAGACAAAGCATTTGGATCCGCCTCATCACATCTGTCCAAACTCGCGACTCCTTCCGTGTATACTCGTGATGCTTCCATTTACCGTCACTTTCGTACATCGTTTTTGAAGGAGAAAGTGGCCACGAAGATGATTAAGTCTGACCTTTGTTTCTATTTGCAAATAATCCTAGGCAATCGTGTTTCAAGTTTGGAAAAAAATGGGGGTGGGGAATGATAACGTCAAGCGTTCATTAAATTAAGTTTATCAAATCAAATTAAATCAAATTAGATATACGTATTCGATTCTCAGATAATTGAAAAAATGAAGATTGGTTGTAGCCATATAGAGCAGATTGTATTAGGAATTTTACATTGGACTAGGGAAGGGACTCAGATTGGATTTTGCAAGACCGCCACCAAATTTTGTTTGACGTCTCTAACGTGGAAAGAAAACGTTTAAGGGGATGTTTGGACCTCCGATATGTATATACTGTAAAAAGGTGGTTAAAATGTTCTTCTTTTTTTTTAGGTAGTGAGATTTCTCTTGCTGACAGAGTCCTTGTTTTCTCTTTGCTCTTTTTTTTTTCATTTGCTAGCCCTCTGTACAAATAAGCCTTTGAGCCATTCATTGCCGTACAAAATCATAATTGTATCACTCGCCCCTGTACAAAATCCTCATCGAGTTACTCGCCCCTCCAATTGTAACTGTAATGTACCGCACTTGCACTCTAGAAGCCATGTGCTATTGTGTTTGCATGAATGCCCCTCCTACTGTAACAAACAAAGGATAATATAACCTATGCAGTTTCTATTAAAGGTGACCTGATTTTTGAGAAAAGAGAGTTATTCAGATTTACCACCCGAGTTGTGAGAACATTTCAATATATCAAGCTCGTAAATACTGTACAGAAGAGAAGGGGAAAAAAAAGGAGTCTGCAACTGGTTTCAATACAGATCGGTTCAAACTCCAAAAAGCCAGTTTGTCGTCTTTAGCAGAAATGTTGTCTTGCATGCAATACGACGGAAGTGACGTTACAGTACAGTACCTGAGTACTGTAAACAAAATAAAGTTTTCACATTATATGTTTCATTCCGTTGGTGGAATGTTTTTTTTTACAGTAAATATTATATGACACAATTACCGGCTCAAATGGGTACCGTATTCGTTAATTACCTCTGGGCCAATAATCTTAAATGCGGAACGGCCACACTTGTCACTGCTAAGTTTGCGTATTTTATATATACAAATTTATCGGTGGCGAGTTTGGAAATGTTAGGGATGTAATTTACAGCAATTACGGTCGGTTGAACATGGTATGCAGCGAGAGGCCAGACTTTGATACTGAAATATATTACTTATATGTGCGTATCTGTCACTGCTAGTAACATATTTATTGATGAATAAGGCAGTGGAGCCCCTCAATTGAGGATCAGCCTGTGACAGTTTATCCGCCGGACTGTGCACTTCAATACTTCACGGACATAAATGATATATCAGTGGTTAACATTTCGAAACGTTGGAAATACTACATCCCTCGGATGTTAATTATTTCAAATTCAGTAGAAGAAATCGTAATGAATAGACTTTCATGTCGATTAATTAATCACGTTTTTGCTCCATTTCAGTGAGGGGTGGTCACTAGCCAGGTGGTGGATCCAGGATTTTTGTTTTTTGTTTTTTTTGGGGGGGGTGCACTAGATTCACGCCTTGTGTAAAAGTGTCCTGCATCTGAAGGATATACATAAAATATTGCAACGTTCGAGCTTCTACACCAGTATCGTGACGAAAGGGAGTAACAGTTGGATGTCTGAGATGTAATATAAAGACACAATCGGTCAATTTGAGGTGGTTGCACCTGGTACTCACGACAAAAAAAAAAATACATTGGAGCACATGTGGTTCTGACTTGTTTTGCATGTTTTCTGTGCGTGTATTGGGGTTCCCATCGATATAACTTCGCACATGCATAATTCACTACACACACAAAATCAAACATTCAGATGCGAAACAAGTATCGATTGTTGAAACACAGGTCAGGTTCCACGCCAAGGTTACGATCTCATCGTATTTATGGGCCTAGTGGAATTCCCCCAAAGTGAAATTGGCATAATGCTCTACGAAGACTGGAATATCTTTTTCCCCTCAGCATCAGCTACATTTTGGTTTGTGACAAATTTTTTTCGCAGACGTTTTCAGTTCATTGATTGAGTTTTGAAATTTAAACTTTTATTTAAACAATATTTATCGATGCATGCTATTGTCTCGCATGCTGCGGTAGTTCCATTATCTTAAAGGGGGGGGGGGAGGGCTTGGGGAGTGTTCGCAACAATTGACTTCCCTTTCCTCCTTTACTACGTAATTTAATCACACTTAGTATATGTTGTACATAAATTGTAAATATTGTTCATGTTGTTCATGTTGTTTTGCAAGAAATAAGCAGTACAAACAAGCGAACAATATCGCATTTCAAATGCCTGAAGTTTTCGTTCGTTGTTGCACACTACCAAAGGCCGTCTGCAGTCAAAGAACTCAGGTATGGTTTTGAAAAAAAAATACAATAGTATTGCGACAAGCCTCTGCCTTTACATGCTACGACTTATTCCTGCTCTGTAAACTCTTAAAACGAACTTATATTGAAAATTTTCAAGAACAAAAATACCCCCTCCCCCGTCTATACAACATTGGAGTGAGTGCATCTTTCCTGGGGTAGGGAGAGGCGGCAGGCGCAAGTGATGCATAGATCATCAGTAATATCCTAGCTATGGAAGGTGCATCAAAATGTACCACAAATTGCCTTTTCAGGCTTCACGAGCGCATAGCACTTCTTTGTCAGTAATAGGGCTACACATACTCATGAGTCCCCCCCCCCCCACAACTCCACCCCTCCTCCCTCCCCCACCTCACAAGAAACTGGATGCAGGAGCTCAATTTCTATTGTCTCTCAATAAAATACACAAACGCCATAGTACTTCCATAGGTTTACAGTATAGTACAAAAATTTGTTGTAACCATTACGTTTTCCATCGTATCCCTGTTCGTTGTTTAAGGGGCGGACAAAGGCCAATAATTGAAAAGATTTTCGCAAAGATATTCTCAAAATTGTGACTTAATTTCTTGTTATTTAAGAAATTTCACTCACTATCTCATAAATTTGTATTAATTACGGTATCTCATAAGCTTGACATTTGGATAATCTCTGTGATCCTTTTTCATGGCCTTTGACGGCTACCGTAGTTCATTATAGTAAGCAAGAACGGCTTCTGCATCCGATGGTTGTTCGCGCATAAGTACACGTACCTTTATGTATGATCTTTATATTTTGCCTATTCATGGTAGCCTATTTACATAAAATAACAAGAAAGGAACTGGGACCATAAAAAGACAAAAAAAAAAAATACTTTCGCGGGCGAAGCTATAGCAGATGTTCTCATGGCAACTATGTAAATGTCCGATACTTTTGATGAATAAGTTTCATTTGAAGGTAGAAAACAGGAGTAAACAGAGAACATTGTTTACAGTGAAAGATCAATAACTAAACAAAATTGAAGCTCACTGGTTGCTGTGGTAACGCACACGCCTTCTAGATACAGCGTCATTACTTACTATAGTTGTTCGAGAAGGGCCTTAATTGTATCTAACGCTCTTTGTTCACTTCACACGCGATCTTGTTGCCTCTCTCTTTCAAGTTAGGATAGAAAAATGACGACAAAAGAAGGGAATATATTCAAGTTGTTTCTTCCTTCTTATATCAAAGAAAAAAAAAGAACATGTTTTGTGTTAGTTCGTAAAGAATCGAGACGGAAGTAATGAACGTAATGGGTATCACATACATTAGGTCTCTCGTATGTCATTTACCACAATGTACGCCATTCGATAAACATGCTTTTAAAGGTACTGCAAATATCTCCGTTATTAATGTAATTAAAGTTAACACATTAAAGAGATAAATTTGTACATCTACATCAGATGAATCATGCAAAATGGAAACTGAGATTTTGAAGAGTAAGCATTAAACAATAAGACGATACCTAATCACTGACTTAATACAATCATCCACCTTGTCATCTGCCCTCATTTCATCCTCCTGTTTCTTCCGCCTCCTTTCTTCTCTCCTTCATTGATGTCACTGATAAAAGATGAAATGACCAAGGTTACGTTTGTGTAACTAATCGCCCCATAATGTATGGTGGCAAGTTGTGGGGTGGTATTACCATGCATGCATCCTGGAGGGGCATTGCAGGTGCATTGGGGAGTATAGATATGTGGGGGTATAGCACAGAGGAAGCCACTCAACAGTCAAATGACTAATGATGATTACAATAATAGTAATAATAGTAACTGTTCAACATCGTCATTACCACCTTCCTCATTTTTATTATTATTATTAGTGCTATTTTTTATTAGTCATTATCTGAATGTGCATTAAGATGCATTGTTCAAAAGGGAAGAATACAAGAACAGCGTACACTGTTAAAAATTGCTGTAAATTTACAGAAAATATAGCAAAGAAATAAATAAGAAATACAGACAGTTCCTGGCAAATATTTGCCAGGGCATTTTTGTATTCCTTTTCTATTTCTTTGTACCTCTTTCTTTGTACTTTGTATTTCTTGCGTATTTCTGATTTTTTTCCCAAAAATTTACATTTTACAATTTACATTTTTAACAGTGTATAACGTCTAAAATGCCACGCCTCTTAACAGGTTGACTGTTTTTTTTTTATTCGCATATTGTTTTCATGATGCAAATGATGATGGTTTAGGAATGAAACGTTTATGTACAAGAGAGTTGCCAACAGCAGTAAAACACATTAAAATTCATCTGAGAACATTGCCATCGTCACGCGATTAAACTATTCAAGAGTATTGATGTAGTCTATTTTTTTAACGCTCTTAGCAACCGATGACGTATAAAACTATACAGCGTGTACTCTGTTAAGCTCACAAATCTCATACAACCATTCGATTTAAACCTAAAAGAAGAAAGAAATGTCGCAACCATCAAGGTTGTGTAGCAAATCCCTCCAAATGGTATAAATTGCTTCAGTAAACTAATATACATTATCAGGGGTTAGGTAATGGTCACGATTGTAGTCGTGGGTAAACTTGCGGTATAGGTACCGTTACTTTGGCCTAACATAAATTCTGTGAATATTGTTCACAATGTAGCTTATAGTTTTAGTGATTCATCTACATAAGAAGAATTATTCTAAATCATTACATCTGTTTGTATTAAACGTATGTTTTATTTTCTCTGAGTAAAGTGACTTCTTTTTCATGTTCGCCGAAACTGTTGTCCAGAGTCATTCGAACCAAGACTACTGCAACTGAGCCAATTATCATAATCTGGAAAACTGATTGATTGAATATGAAAGGCGGGGGGGGGGGGGGTAGTTACCCCCAAGGTGATATAATGAATCTTGAAGCAATCTTAATGTTAAATTTGTTGGATTGAGCATACCTTTGTATTATCTGATGTCATTGACATGGAGTTATAACAAACGGCAACAGAAAAAAAAATAAAACAATTCACTGAATTTTACCTGACGACTCCAAACTTCACAACACCACTCAGACAAATTCACCCCTCCCCCCCAAAAAAAAAGAAAACATTACAAGAATTATACTCTTTAAGACCGATGAAAATCTAGTTCATTCTCTATTTGCAGCATGATATATTCTGTGTTTCTTAGTTCTGTCCTTACCAAAATACCAACCACTCATCTATCGACCAAACCATCTAAAAGATGGATTGACGGCATGTAAAGAGCAGCGACTCACTGCGTTTTCAAGGCTGACTCAGAAAAAAAATACAGCTAGGGGATATTGCCTGCACGTATGCATGTAAGAAATACATGCAGAAGGCCCCGCAGGCGCATCAATGATCTTTTCATTACATGTTCTATATTGTCCGCATAGCATCTACAAATCTCTATCATATGCACCTACATTTTGTAAGAGCCGAACATCATCCATGAAATATTCATGCACGTGTCTCTCCGAACACGAGCAATTCATCTATTTGTTGTTATATAGGTCTCCTCTTTTTTTCTCTCTCTATTTCTTTTTTTTTTTTTTTTTCACTTTTTAGTTTTATTTCTGGGAGTGAGTGAGATTTTTTCTTTATTCTTTTTTTCTTCTTATACAACAACAACATGCAGGAGTCTGTAGAGACAACAAGTAAATGAAATAAAAAGAAAATCCAGTTTGTGAAGGGAAGTGCTCTAAAATGTCAAAAGTTGTGGCTTAGCGGAGTAAAATACACTCTGTAATCAAGGCTAGAAAAGAAGAAGAAGTATACAAACGGTGTTTGCATACATCGAAAAGAATAGTGTACGGGAAAAACGTAATTATAGTAGTGACTGTGCGTAGTCGCATAAAAAGAGGTTCTTGAATCATCGGGGTTATACATTCACAATATAAAAGGAAATTAAAAAGCTTCATTGCATAGAAATAGGCCAATATTTTTTTCTTTTTTTATTGGGTAGCTGTTACAAAGACAAACGGAGTAACAGATTTCTAATGCCTGAATACACTGTGTACAATAATTTTTATTGGGAAGGGGGGTGAGGTGGGTGGAGGCGGGGGGGGGGTTCTGCAGAAAGTTGACGGCCTGCATTTTCAATTTGATCTTGTTCACTTACCAACTTGCTTTTGTTTTATACAAGACTAGAACAGTTGTGCATGTACGATGCTTTTTTTTTTTTTAACTTGCCAAGAAAATTAGTGAGAATCATCATCAGTGTCATTTTTATTACGTTTAACTCGAACATTTAAACGCATCACAGTGTTCTTAAATAACCTAGCTATCATGCCAGGGATTCAGGGAGTCCACTTTGTTCCACTACATGCTGATGTAAGGTCTTAATCTGGTGTATCCTTATAAGAACTCGCCTGTCTTCTGGAACAACACCAACAAAATCGTGTACAGCGCACGTGGAACTTTAAGTAGTTTATCTACTGGGCTATTCGAGTACTTCAAGGCGCCACTGAAAATTATTCTGCTAAAGGAGATGTGAAATCAAGTCGTACCACCGACGGAACCGTACCGCAGAATTGCCTGTCGTCAACTATAAATAGATCTCTCTGGCTTTTGATTTTATGGCCTCAGTCCTGTGGATGATCACGTGATGGAGATGAGACCAATCAAGATGCCCGCCGAACTTCACCCGCTGTCTTTTTGAGTTCTTTAAATCTAATTAAGAACTTGAATAGTGACTTGAATGGTTAGCCCTCTCAACCAAACGACAGAGCAGTATCTACAATGGGTGCAATTTGTGTGTGTGTGTGGGGGGGGGGGGGGTACTCTAAAGAACGTGTTAAGGAACGACTGTTCACAAAATAACAACTACTAGATTTGGTGGAGCACTTCCATACAATGAATTAAGGCAAAACGCCTTATTCTTTTACTGGTCAAGAACTGTATTTCACCCCGATCCTTATGTCACATTGTTAGAGGCTGGCTTGCCTGCTTCAAATTAGACATCCTTATAAAGCATATTTGACCATTATAAAGAAATTTTTCTTTCTTCTCCCTGATACTTGAACAGTTGAATAGGCTATTTTACTTTTCCGTTTTCGGAAGAAAGTTTTTCCTTTAAAAGAAAGGAAAAGGAAACGAGCGGGTGAGGGAACCTGAAAAGTTACAAACGTCAAAAGACCTCTCTAATTTCAAAAGCGAGCAAACACAAAACGTTTCTGTATTGATGTGTGCTTGCAATTAGCTTTTATTTCTGCCAGCATAACTATTCCAGGAATGATCATTCCAAGAGAGAATATAACGAAAAAGTGGGACGAAAAGGGGAGTTATACCGGTACCAAAAACGGCTACCGGTACCAGTCTCTCAGTTATCCATGGATCAATAGAAGCGCGGTATATTCTGTTGTCATTTGTAAAAATTAAAAACAACAACAACAACACTCTTCGAGAGAATGTGGTTGAAGAACTGATTGCAACAAAATACATATTGAAATATTCTAATAAATCTTTGTGATAAAAGAGAATGTTCAGACAATTTTGTTTTATACGAGAGATGATAACCATTGTCATTCTCAATCTGACACCATTCACACTCAACACCACACTGAGTGTTAGCGGGCCCAATAACGGCACTGTGATCAGTCTTCAACTATCACACAATCACAAATATCGCCCTCGTTTTATCTTTTCAGTAGTTTTTAGCTCCGAGATTTTTGTAAACAAGTGACCGAACATGCTTTTTAGGGGAAACAGTCAATGCCCCTAAATAACTATGTACCAGGATGTACCGTCGAGTACACTAGAAGTCCCACCCCCTCTGTTGTTCATGTAGCACCTCCCGTACATCGTACATAATGTCACAGGCGGACCTGCGATGTATTTCGTGACACATAAATGTGTGCGCATGCTCGATAAGTCTCCTGCAACAAACAAACAATGGCCTTCAGATTGATTTGAAGTTTACATGACGTGTTCTCTTTTGGTTGTCATGACGTATCTCGTTTCTTTGGTTCCCACGATTCCGTTTTTAACGCTTATGGGAATGTAAATATAGCTTTATTCTCAGTTGCCCTTCTGTGAGACGTACTACAAATCAGTATCATAAAATATGCGACTTACGCGCCGGTGAAACGAAAATTCTTTTCTTCTTCCACCAGATCTGCCTGACATGAAGTTTTGCACACCCGCTCTATGCGGCAAAAAAAAAGGAAAAAAAAGGAAATCTATCACCATGTAGCACCTCCAATTTGGATTGAGGTCTTACTTAAAGGGAAATAAGGCGTTTGTTTCACAGATAACAACCAAATATTTAAAACCAATGTTTGTGGGCAAAGAATGATAGAATATTCAAAATAAGGACCGACAGTAGCCAGTAGCCTTCTTTTCAAAAAATAAGTTCCCCAGAGACACAAATTCAGTTACTTATTGCTCAACAAGAATTTGTTCACCCAAACTTTTCATAATTCAAATGATGCATCTTCCGTTACTCATCGTATGCATGTTTGTTGAGGAAAAGAAGCTTTTGTAGATGTTTATTGATGAGACTGAATGGTTTAACAATGTTTATAGTTGTTTTCTTTGTATGCCATGTTGTTATATTCTAAACGCAATTGAAAGTGTAAGAATACACTGCATACTCTCACCGGAAGTCGCGCAGTCGTTACCATGGCTACATACTCACTGTCACAACATGGATTTCGTCATGCCCATCATACAGTCTGCCACCCTCAACATTTAAAGTTGGAATGGTACTAGCAATCGCCTGGTCATCTTCCTTTGTTCTTCGTCAGTGTTTCAAGGAAGAAAAAGCAGGGGAAAGCATCACCCGTCACAAAGCCTGAAAGAGAAATAATGCACTCATCTTCCAGTTATTTGAACATGAAACTTGTCTCGACATTTTGGTGGACCATACGAAATACAGACTCTCCAAGAAAGCATAGCAGTGAATCACCGTTACTTGAAATCAAATAGACTGCCCACTTTTTAACCGTTCATGCAGCGATATGCTTCAAAGTAGTACAGTACTTTAAGCAATTAACTCTTATTTGACCTTCTTATTTCGTCATCGTATTGGGAACAATCCCTTCCAAATCCCATGGCATACAGTGACAATCAGTCCCATGCAGGAAACGAAATGTGTATTCGTTATTTCTAATTTGGTTACCATGGTTACTGACGCCATACCAAACGATTTCTTTCGTTTATCTAAATTTTACGGCACAAGAAGCCCATGCTACGTAAATATACGATCCTTATTACGTGAAAGGAAAATTACACATATATTACCTGAGCCTCTAACTATTTCTCCTTTAATGTGCACATGCATGCTTTAGTTCGGTGCACTAGAATCATCTGGGAAAAGATTAACATAACATAAATTGACGTAAGAAAAAAACGTCACTGATTTTAAGATCAAGTTGACCTAGGTCAGGCTAGGTATTCAAGAGAGAGAAATATTAGCCCCGTTAAAAAACATATTATATAATATTATATATTTTACATGTACTCCTACCTTACATCAGGAAAGGAGGTGAAGGGGTCGCGGGAAGGTTAAGGTGAAGTTGAAGGGGAAGAGGCTTTGACTCCCACTGACCATGTTACGATTCAATATTAAATTAGTCGTGGGTGTTTGTTTTGTTGAATTGCTTTGATTTATGTGCGATTAATTGCTTGAATGAATATGGACATTTTCGTTCAAGGACCCTATTCTCAACTTTGTGAGACAAGAGTTTTGAGTTGTATTTGGCCACCTCATTCTCGAGAGCTTTCTTGTCCTTACACTGAGCAGGTCATCAATGACGTTTTAGCAAAGGGCAAATGGTCAAACATGACCATTGGCCAAATAACGTTTTTCTCTTGTTGTTGATCTAGCTAAGCATTTAAAAACAAAAAAATACCATTCCATTGGGACTAATTTTAAAGCAAGGCAAGTACCTCAACCTGTCGTGCGTGGAAGACCTTGTAAACTGTTTAAACTTTGCACCGGTCGTCATCGTTATGTCACAAGGAGAGAAGCAGTTGTTAGAAAGGCTTAACATTGGCTTTTGATCAGTTTACCTCCATCGACATGCAGCACACTTGTGGACCAATTTCTTTGTTTCAGTGGAAGGGCCAAACTGGTAGTACAGTGGTATATCCCCCCCCCCCCCCCCCCTCCAACCATACCGCTTTGGAAAGTTATTCTTTAACTGAATGCCCTCAGAGGAGATTTAGTGAAACAAAAGCGTAAGATTGTGCAACTATTTTCTAACAAATTTATTTTTTCTACTCATAAATCCTGTAACATTTTCTGAATCCCCAAAAGGGTGAAACCATGGGCCCTTCCCTCACCCTGGATCCTCCAGTCATACGTATACTTCTTAAACAATAACTACTCAACAGATAACAGTTTACCAAGCTTTCTCCGTGGACAAAGAGCGAAAATCGTGATGGTAAGTTAAATTTCATATTGTGTTTTTGTGACTCACTTTTATCAGAAATTCTGCCACAAATACAGCTTTGGGCTTCTCATTTTCATAGCCCTACAGGAAGACATATTACAGGGGAGCACGGAGGGTGCTTGTCCTGAAAATTTGCAAATTGCCATAATTTTCCCCTTTTACTACAATAATACTTAGGGTGGTGTATGGATGAGTTCCTCCCCCCTCCCCCAAAAAATATATATATAAAGAAAGATATTATTTCGGGAGATGTGGTTTATACTGCACACTAATAGGCATTTTGCCTTTCTGGCACAAATGCCACACTGCCCACTGCACTGCTCCCTTGCCCTGAAAATAAGTGTCAGTGCACTGAAATAAGCATTTACTCTGCTCTGGATGGACCGCATCCCTCAGATCCCCCCAGATTTTCTCTACGGCCGGGGGTCAACGTCCACAGGTTACTGTTGATAGTTATCAACACTGTCGCAATTGCCGCCACTAGCCGGCAATAGATGCAAAAGGTTATATGCGTGGAGAGCGCGGATTTTGTTCTCTAAATGATAATGTTCCGAAATAAACGAAAACTTTACAAAAATCTCTTTATGGAAACCAGGAATCCGCTCCATCTACTTAACGCCACCCGACCGTGTCATGGTTTTCAGCAAACACACATGGATGATCATATCCATTGATCGACCACTAACTTAGGCCTACCACCCACGGCCACCGGGCCAACATGTAAACTCAAAAGAGATGGGAGAATCTTATCAGTTTTGAAACAATTCTGCCAGTTGGACCAGCAATACTGAAAGCAGTATTCACACATTACATCCAATAGTATCCACGATCAGCACAGTTATGTCGAACTTTCAAAGCGAGGATATGACGTCAACTTCGAAGCGCCCCTCGCGGACAATGGCAGCCAACACAGCTGGTATAAAAAAAAAAAAATTCTTCGAAATTCGTGAAAATTCCATGAAAGGTAGATTTGCCTGTGTCATGTTATTTCACAGAGGGTGTAAGAATATTAATCTTTACTATAAGCTCATACTGAAAATCCCGGTTTACATCTTCGCTTCACTTTCGCCAGTCGGTTTCGACGTCACCATGGCTTCAGTTCTATCGGTAAAATCGTATTTCAATGTTTTATGACGTTTTATGACAACGCATTATATGTGAAACCAGACATACAGCCACCGATGGAAAGAAGTAGAGTGGGTGGACCTGGTGTTACCCCCTACCCCGCCTTCCCCTAAAGGGGTGTGGACGAAGATCGGGCCTGTCGTTAGTCCTATACGTTTGCTGCCATAGACTTTGATGCGATTGTGGGTCTTGGGTAAGTTGGGTCAGTGAGTGAGGGGGCCATCAACTAGTTCTTCCCACATTTTACCATTGACCCAAGCGTCCTCTTCCTGCCAAGATAAAAACATTTATGAGAATGGGGTGCAATACGCTTACAGAGGACACATACTGTGTCAGCGAGAATTGTTTCCCTTGTGATAGGGATCTCCCCCCTCCCCCCCCAAAAAAAAAGAGAGAAAATGATAGTGACAACGGTTTGACTAGGCTAAAAAGTACGCTACTAACATTTCGAAAAGAGTAAAAAAAATTATATCATTTTGCATCATGTAGTATTATCATAAGTATTGTGTATTTTTTTGAGGTGAGGTTGAACCCCTTCCCCTCAAACCCTCAACGGTGATTCCTTCACGATTGCTTCAGTGCAGACTGCGCCCGTGACCGTCCTCTTTCTTGAAACTCTGCGGAGAACGCGGAACATATACAAGCTGTGATAAAGTTCTACAGCTAGATTCAAATTGTTTTCTTTCTGCAGCCGTTGATAAAATCATTCAAAGATTAAGATCTTTCTTTATAAAAAACAAAGTGCCAACGTTACCAAATATAAAATTCTCTTTTGAGTTCTCGGAAAACCAGGTTTCACATATATGATAAACGGTTTAGCTAATCGAAGCCAACTAGTTACGTGATGACCACACGCGCAATAGGAAGTGTGCCCAGATCACAATAATCACTGTTTTAAGCATGCAAGGGATATTAATTTTTTTCACCAAAAGACACCAGGTGTATCGTGGAAGCATATACGTCCTTCATTAATCAAATATAAGCCAACTTGTAATTACTTATTCACAGGTTGTGCATCTGCCATTTTGCGCTTAAAATATCCACGCGACGACTGTTCAAACAAACAGCACAGAAGATGTGCTCTGGTCTAAATATTTAGTCTTCTTCAAATTTTAAAAGAAGTGAGTAAATATAACATGAACCATGCAATACAATATGATCCACAACAAAAAGTGCGCATTGCGAACTCATGGCACATGCCCTCAGGAAATATAGCTTTCGGGACTTTAACACAATCTTTGTGAGTAAACAAAAGTACACGACGTGATTTTTTTCTTTGAAGATTTCACTTTTGATATACACTCAAACTTAATAATATTGAAAAGAGCTCACGAATACATGACTGTAAGCTATCATATCAGTAATGATAGAACAACATCAATGTGAAGGTGTAACTATAGGCCTACACTACCAGTAATGATAGAAGTAAATCAGTGAAAAGATGCGCTTGTTGAGTTGATACACTTCCATTGTGTGTCATTTCCCATAGTACAAGCAAACATCTGCACGGTGTACGTATACTGTAGTATAAACAAATGCACTGAGAAAGCGAACATCGAAGGAATCAGGCAGGACTAAGAATGGAGAGGGGGGGGGGGGGGGTAAACGCAATTGTGTGGGGACCCTACAGCTTAGGAACACTTGAGTAGAAAGCAAATAGCTGGTGACCGTCAACATATTCGTGTTCCCGTGTTCGAATCCTGTATCCGGTAGGCTCTTTGGGACCAAAATAGGGGGGGGGGGTGGGTTGGTGGAACGTGCACTCCTTGTCCCTCCCTTAATCCATTATGCGGAAAGGATATTTTGATTATGTGCATATGGTTATTTTGTATGTAAGCCTTAGTTTTAAATATCCCACACGTTTACCTGTTTACACTTACTTAGTAAAAAACATGTTGATGAGGATGTAAAGCACATAGGACGCTATACGAAAATCATTATAAAATTCCAATTCGATTCCTGGAAAGAAAAAAAAATAAAATGAAAATACATTACAAAGAGGGAGAGAAAAGTAAATTCACGTTGATGTGTCGGGGTCTGTTCCCTATAAATAATTCAGGTTGCCGTGGTAATCTATAAATAATTTTTTCATTGAACTTTATAAACTTATTTGCATGAAGTGATAAATCATTTATGCTTTCATGTATAGCACCCAGTCAATGTAAACAGTACAGTAATGATTACAAGGTACAAACAGCTGCGCAATATTTTAAACCCTGATTCCACGAAAAGAGAAAAAAAACACGGTGATATACTGGGCATATAGTTTAAATTAGTTGATCTCTTTTTGTAATTAATAACGTATGCAAGTTGCATATCAGTATACTTTACAACTAGAGAGAGAGAGAGGGGTGGAGAAGAGCATGTACAAGGCTGACATATGATGCATTGTAAAGTGGTATGTTTACAATAGCAACCTTAGTGATAAAACGATGTAAAATGACTATCGATGGTAATAAACAGACTTCATGTTATAGTGATAATGGGGCAATCCGGTAAAAGATTGGTAACTGTGTACACACAACGATTGCACCAATGGAGGTTGAGGGGGGAGGGGACGGTGGGAAATTTGCCCCAGTCAGAACATTTGCTCCATAATTTCCCCCTCTCCCCGCTCAGGTGAAACGATCTAACAAATACATACATGTATATGTCTATCCCCTGTTTATAGTTATAATTATGCATTTATCTTTCTGTTCTAATAAGTCCATGAGACTTAATTGGTATATTTAAACAACAGAGCTTCCGTGGCCTTCGTCCCCTGGACGGCAACAACAAACTTTGCCTCTGGAACCCACAAGGGGTCGTAAGCTTTCAAATTTGAAGTATACTATCCTTAGACTTACGTTTTCACCCAGAGATACGCCAAACCCTCATCGCTTCCGAGATCGCCCTGAGACGCCTCCTGGACCCGTTCGCTGAGATCGCGCTTGGCCCTTAAAATCCTGCTACGCCCAAAATCCTCCAACATTTTTTTTAAAGTTCACCCCCCCCCCCCTAAAAAAAAATCTAGAATGCTGGCGCCGCCACTGTGTAAACATGAGTTCCACACTGAAATGCACATGTATAACTAACATTTGACATACCGTTAGTCACTGATAGCCCTAAACTCTTTCAGCATTTGTCTGACAATCACATGTATATGCTCACCGGCTCTTTAGCATAATGAGTGTATAACTGTAATGGTGATTGATATTGAAGTTATAAATAATTAGACCAACGGAAAGTATTTATTTATTTTCATCTTATATTTATTTCCTTCATATCTATAGGTACCCTTATATCATGCAGTGTAGAGCTATTTTTCAACTTTACACATTCATGGATTCCCGTTGTGTTTTTTTTTTTTTAAGTTCTTAGAATTCTAGGGGTGGACGGTAGGGGGGGAGTGAAGAGAAAGCGACATGAGTACAGTTTATTGTTGATGGTCTAATTTTGTTTCACTGAGATCCTAGCAATGTCCCTGGTAGGAAAATGCAAGTATCTTAACGTCATAGCACAATAGTATATTGGGGTTCCCTTGACGTGACGTCACTTGACGGGGTTCATCTTGGTCAGATATATTAGTCTCGAGGTTCGTGCTCAATGCAACCAGGGAGCTGCAAGGACTTTGCACACGTTAAAGGTAGCACCATGCAGTTGCTTGTGTAGAAACAGAGAAACCGTGCGTCTAGTATTTACCACAGTGTCAGAATGGAGAAATTGAAGCGTCACTGTTTGGTTGGTGGCCTGACAATGATAGTCGTTCATGTGTAATGTGAATAGTATGTACATTTTGTAAACTATTGAACATGGAAACACATTGGAAACGAGTATTTCTTGCACAGGCACGATCTGCGATCGTGTGTGATTTTCTGCCGCTCGTGATTTTTTTTAAATTAACTGTAACTTAGTCATCATTTCAGCTGACTACTCACGGCGTATTCCACTCGATTCAGCATAATTTTCCCATAATTCTAGCATACTTCTGGCATAACTCTCATAATTTCAGCCATGTATTTCTCCATCACTGTAGAATATAGTTTTGACCCCGTTGTCACGGCGTATACACTCATATACACCTAACTAAATATATTGCGTATTAAACTCTCTTTTTTCCAGAAAGGTTGCTCAGTAAGTTTCAAGTCTGAAGTATGAGAGTAAACGAAAAACCAATAAGTATCTTCCCAAAACTGATTTAACACTCCATCATTTAGTAATCATAAAATCTGCTCAAATAGTCACAAGTTCTACTTCATCAGTAAACTTTATGTATGTATGAAATGTTCAGGTCATGTTTATGACGTCAATATTCAATTATGAGAAACCTAAAATGTTCTGAGGTCTTTCTAGCGATGCTTCCTTACCTCATCCAACTTCTTGGAAATTTCTTCATCTTCATGTTTCAACCAGCCCGTGATACCGTGAACATTTATTGAAATGTTCTCTCCGTTGATTAAACTTCTCTGTTTACTGTGCATGAAGCAAAAGATCAACAAATGATTAATTAAAATGAAAAAGACGCTAAAACATGGAAACTATCCGTCGGGAATTTATTGACAGGGCCTTGTAACTGATTTCGTTGGAAACTGGAAACGACGGGTTTTTCATCTCGGTAAATCAACTTGCTCGAGTTACAACCGTTCATTTTCCCCTTCGACATAAACTGGTAACGAGGCATCGTTTATACTATTATAGGAGTTGACTAATTGAAATCAAGTCGATGGGGGACACGAAACACAGCCTTTGCGGGGAAAATTAAAATGCAAGCATATCGTCCCCATGAGATCACAAACGACAAGTTACGTCATTCCAGGAGGTGGGGGATGGGAGACCACCAGTGAACATTAATTTCGCTAGTCTCCAACTCTTCATCATACAATGTGTAGGAGGAACTCTGTCTCAATCACTAAGAACTTGCTACGATATATGGTACAGCTTAAGAATTTCTTGGTAAAATATCACCGAAGCACCCAGTTGCGTCACCCAGCCCTGCAGATTCTGCAGTTTCCATGATTTCCATAATTACTTCTAATAAACTTTCATATCTCGAAATTGTTTATCTTGCATCATTGCATAAACACGTCAGCAAACACCACATATACCTTAACACATAATACAAGGACGCAATGTAAACAAAAAACAAAACAGAAACGATTAGTGTATGTGTTCCTCCTGCAGAAAGTGAATTTTAAAGATTCATGGAAAAATGAACTTTACTTGTGTTATATAGTCAGTTTTTTTTTTCTTTTTTTGCAGTTGCATATCTGTCATGTTAAAAAAAACTGTAAAGACAAAACAATCTGTAAATTCTGCCACTCATCAATCCCCTCTCACAACTTACCAATCCTCTCTGATAACTATTACAGCTCCCTTTCAACTAGCCCATATCCACTTTCATACTGCGTATCAAATCAAACACTAAGATGAGGATATAGGGTATTTCCCTGGTAAACATTCAGGTCTTGTCAGACAAAGAGAGACATCGAGGAAACAGTTGTCTACTCCTGCTATTTAAAGACAACCCCCCCCCCCCCACACACACACTGTAGGTTGTACCTGTATGGCTGTACCTGTTAAGGCTGCACTTTACACCGTACCTATAGGCTGTACCTGCCGCCTGTGCCTGTAGGCTATTCTACTGTACCTGTTTTTCTACTGTACCAATCTGCTGTACCTATATTCTGTATTATAGGTTGTACCTACAAGCTGTGCCTATTGGCTATACCTATATGCTGTGCTATAGGTTGTTTCATTGGCTGTACCTATATGCTGTACTATAGGTTGTGCCTACAGGCTGTACTATTGGCTGTAAATAGACGCTATGCTGTCCCAATGTTAAGTGATATGTACTGAAACAGAATATTGTCGTAATCTTTTTCTATTCCTGTTGTTCAGTGGTCTCAGTGACGTCATTTCTCCACCTTCCATATGTTTATATACAGGTTCTCATCATTACATAGGTTCTATATAGTGAGGTATATCCCACTGCGACGTACTGACACATCACAAATCAAGAGTGGATTATGTTAATGAATCAAGGGGCCATAGTGCCACCTTTCAACTTTGTGACGGACCGCATAGGATATAAGTCTGCCCTCTATTATCTTTCTCTTTGTACTAAGTATATTGGTATGGACAGAAGCAAACCTTTGACAACGGCGACCAATAAACTGTAGCAGATTGGAAAGGGTACAAATTATTGGCAGACTGGAGGTTCCAACCAGCAGTAGGTTCCAAGGCGTTGTGACTATGTTATTACCCTCCCCCCCGTCTCCTTTGGGTTTCTTATTTTTTTCATTTTGTTATCTGTTCAACGGTTGGTTTGAGGGACTCTCCTCGGTGACATTTGTCTCGTAGGCCGCACCGAGGTTAGCCACCCCGTCATAATACGCTGAGTAATGCACAAATATTGTAGAGCTTCACATCTAGGATTTATCACACGACAGCTACTTTTGTCGGTCGACCACAGAAGAAAATTCAAATTTTCATTTATCTTGTCTTTTTCAGAATACATGCTTCAGGTCGCCCATCTGTTGTTTTCTTGAAGTCGCAAGCAAACTATCAGGCAGATTTTACCATACGAAATTAAAATTCCAAGAACCCATCACATTGGTTCATTGTTTTGAAAGCGAGAGGTCTGCTTACAAACTATATAACCAAAGTCAACAATGAAATAAGCTATCGTTTTTCCCGATATTAACTTGCTGGTCTGTTATAAAATGGTATACTGGCACCAGCGGGTTCAAAGTATCACTTTCCTGTTGCATTACCGTGAAAAAGAAATCATATACAGGCTAGTCGGTCGGTTTAACATCTACGATACAACATGTGAAAACGAACGGTCATATACTAGTAGAGCTGACGCACATAACATGCATTCTATCAAACCTATACACCAAAATACACTGTCAATCGTGACGTAGGCTATATCATCATCGCGCACAAAACTCGGTGCATGATTTCAAACTTTATATATTCTTAGAATTTCGACAGTTCTCTATCACTGATACACTGATTCTTTGTACTGGAGTCATATCATATGGTTAGTTTCCTTTCTATGTTTCTAGATTATCGTGTGACGCACACTGAGGGTTCATATTTTAAGGGTTTTTTTTTTTTTTTTTTTACATCTATTGTGTAGTTCGTATGTGGTTATACTAACATATATGTTATTTCCTATCTGCAGGAGCTTCCGTACGGCTAGCCGTTAATCTGGCTATCGGGGTAGAAAATGTCAACTTTGTCATTCTGACGTCAGGCTACTTTTTTTTTACCTCTAACAAGGTGTGATACAAAAGGTTCACCTTTTCCGAGAAGTATAAATAGCAAGCTGCCTTTCCAGCAATTGAGAGAGGTGACGTGACGTCATTCCGGTGATTAACTACAATACACAAACCTAGAATGCCACTGAAAGTGATCTTTGTGACAATTTTCCGTCAAAACATTTTTCGTCGTCAGTATGTAATACCTTAATTTAATGCGTTTCTGTGTGGTGCGTGTTAGTACATACCATGTACATCACTGATCCATGTATTAAGTACGCATAATTGAGCAGAGAAAACTGAATATAGGCCTACTGAGGGCATTGATAAGAGGGGGGGGGGGGTGGGGGGGGGGGGGGAACAAAGAGAGGTTAAGAGACGGGACGGAGGGAAAACGAAGTAATGAAGAAGAAAGAAGTAAGGGTAGGTGTGAGCAAAAATGCATCATATGTAGAAGTCATCGTAAGATATTTTCATAAAGCTATAGAAAATCGACACGCAAACACACAAATAATTCACTATTTGAATATATTTATGCAGACAAGACCTTACTTGATTTCTGTCATTAGTGCAAATGAAGTTCGGGCAGTAATTACAATTAGTATTGCTAGTCACAGTATTCAATGTCACGCTGAATGGAACTTACCGGTTTTTGACTGACACGAAAGGGAAGCCTTGCTAACTACCGGCTCAGACTGGGGGTTATATCGAACTGGTCAAGGAGTGAAAGTTATGTGAAACCCATGAGTAAGACAAAAGGGGGGAGGGGTGGGGTACAAAAACAGGAGCCGGGAGGTGATATTAGGGCAGATGCTGGTAGACTTAAGAGATTAATAGAAGAATTTAAGGGATAATCAAGGAAGGGGATGAGAAGAACATAACACTCAACTTGAAGCTTTGCTTAATCATTAAGCCTCCATTATCATCTCATGCACACATTGATTTCACACGCCTTTGCCGTCACTTGGAGTAAGAACAACATGTCCATGAATCCATTATAGTTTCTACAAGTCAAGTCTTAGCCAATGTCTTGACAAAGTTCGGAGAAGAATATGCTGAATTATTTAAAGTCAAAATATTGACTATTTCCTTCTGCATCTGGCTCTGTGAGAATGTTATTCAGAGTTTCATTCTCGAGTTTTTAATGCACCTGAGTCACCCACCCCACCTCTCCCTGCAAAGTAAGATCTAAGTAAACATGACTTCATATGGCTGCGTGGATGGGACTGCCTACATTTGTTCCATCGAAAGGGTTTCTTGGTTGAGTGATGGTATCAGCATTTTGACCAAATGTAGATGACCTTCAAAGGTGAGCGTGTCACTGTTGGCAGCCTCGTAGCGAGAAAGTGTAATCTTCTGGTAAAATGATGTTGATAATTGATACCGTGCATCAAACTGAGCAGAAAACGTGCTGTTACATGGTGGCACTGACCGTTAACAAACACCTGATACCTCCCCCTCCTACCTCCCCCTCCCTACCTCCCCTTCCTACCCCCTCCCTACCTCCCTCCCCCCCTCCCTACCTCCCCTCCCTACCTCCCCTCCCTACCTCCCCTTCCTACCCTCCCCTCCCTACCTCCCCCTCCCTACCTCCCCCTCCCTATCTCCCCCTCCCTACCTCCCCCTCCCTACCTCCCCCTCCCTACCTCCCCCTCCCTACCTCCCCCTCCCTACCTCCCCCCTCCCTACCCCACCTATATTTGTCTACAACGCGGATAATACATCAGGTATTCTTATTTTCTATGGCATTACACGGGCTTGGACATGTGTGGAAGTCAAAAAGTGAAAGTCCTCAATTTGAAGCTTTGCATAGATGGAGCCTTTGGAATCACCGACAGAAATTGTACGCACAACAGGGTATAGGCTACAAGATTACAGGATTACAGGATTCTCACGGGAAGTCCGCCTCACTTTGAATGCAAAGTGACATGGATGTGTCTAAATGTGTTAGAAAAAAAATTTTTTGATGTAGGGATCCTAAATATAATGTACTGTTGCATACAGTGCATTACTGTTTGAAGTCCTTTTTGTTTTTCATGATATTGACAGGATAAAGTGTTTTATTTCCTGAGACATGCGGGGATCTACATCACCTTGTCTCGAGATCATTCTTTGTGATCGCTGAATTTACGATAGGGTGTGACGTCACAGTGACACAGTGAAGTGCCCTCCTTCAGGATAAGTTACTAAATCTAAGACTTGTACGTCATGTCTCTGCCACTCGATCTTCACGCGCCTAGCCTAGTCGTATGTATTGTTCCTTTGTTTATGATCCTTAGAGAGGGCGCCCTTGGTTGTTGTTGTTGTTGTTGTTGTTATCTAGGGAAAGGAACCCTATTGTTATCTAAGATAATTCATTCAAATGAATTATCTTATCTTATTTTTATTTTTTTTGCGTCAATGCAAGGGGGAAGGGTCTGTAAAATCTTTGCTTGGAAATATCCAGCAGCTTTGCTACACGCCTGCAGATGAACGACGCATAACCTGGCACGTCTCAGTTAGACGTGATCGTGAAGAAAATCGGTAGATCTCTCAGTCTATAAGCAAATCTGGAACACGAAATTTGGGGGAATCTTCCGAACATTCAATTACTGAAAGTTTTTATACCCCTCTCCTTCCCATTTTAACACTATAGGCTATAGTGATTTTGCAGATGACGTCACTCCTATTGTTACGTCACCAGCAGACCACTCGAAAAGCAAGTACATCACCGTACGTTATGCGTATGGGCAGTTCTTTGTTCTCCATCCAGTAAAGACGGATAGTTACAACTCCATCGGCAATGCGTCATCACTGCAAAACCTCCATACGGAATCACCAGTATGTCTCCCATCCTCGAAAGCACCATGCACTTCAAATTTAGCTGTAAATTTTGGAGGAAGTAAAGAAAGCTTCACTTCAGTTAGATAATATATGGAACAAAGGACATTTGTCAACAGGAAGTTTAAGTTTTGCCATTTCTTTGAAAAGACAAATACTGTTAACATCACGAATTTACCGTCCCGCTTCCTCATTACAAGTCTTATCGATAAATGCAAGAGCCTCAGCTTCCTACAAAAGGTTAACACTTCAACGTTGTCACCTAACAGGAAATATCATGGTTCAATTTGGAACAAAAAGGAGACCTTTCCTGGGAAGAAATTCTTCGAAATACTTCCATGATTTTTCTTTTCTAATGTGGGATTTAGTTAACCATAATGAAGAATACAGTTCGTTTAGACGAGAGAATGTGTCAATTGCATGCATGTTTTCATTAGTAACCAAGCTGCACTCTTAACTTTGCCTAAGCCCCAGCATAAGTATTGTGTCACTCATGCAACGGGGTTAGCAGAAAATAAAAAAAAAGGGGGGGGGGGGGAGGTCAAACCTTTCAATTGATCATATCATGGAAAATTTGTTGCTCAGTGAAGAGCTTTACTGAATGCAGTGGTTAAACCACCCTATGTCATTAAGTAAGGGGGTTAAATGGGGCAAAGCGTTGGACGTGGGGCAAGCACCTACAGGCACTGTCTCCGACATCAGTGGACACATAAACGCACTGAGAACATTATTTTTACAGTATTGCTTCTCAGATTGCAGGAAATGGCAATTTCTAGTTTCCCTGGCCTTGTGAATTTCAGGTTTGTATTCCATCACGGGACGGTGGTGGGGGGGGGAGGGGTAAAAGAGCTGAAGAAGTAGGATAGTAGAAATGTCACCTTCGGCTTATGCGTGGCGAACACAGAAAATTGTTGGATAAAAATGCCTCTCAGATTGCAGGAAAATGAGATAAGTCTCCGTCTCTGGCCTCGAAAACTTCAAATCAGTATTCTCTAACTATTTTAGAACACAGACCTTGAAATTTCCATATACTGCCAACTGCTGATGTCATTTTTTTTCTCGTCCCTTTTTTCTCCAAGTTTCTAATTTTACAGGGTAAATGCCCCTCCCTCCCTCCTCGAGCTCCCTCTGACCCAAATGGCATGATTGTGCCATTGTTCTAGACTGACTCCCGAAGAGTATACGATAACAAAGTCAACGTCTTTGTTTGCTTTGGTAAACTTTGATTTTAGGCCTACATTTTAGGTGTTTCAGTTTATGACTAGGACCTTCACCTTTGGGGTAATAACTGCTAATAAAAAAAAAAAAGAAGACGGAAACAATTAAACTTGGTCATCGGTGAGCCGGCCTTAAACCTATAGAGGTACGATGCCACTTTTTGCAAAACATGAATGCTTCCTCCTAATTAGCCATCCTTCAAAAACAAACCTTTAAATAGGCGGTTGTATAAAGGGGAGGGGGGGGGGGAGGTAACTTTAGTTAAATAATGGAGAGGTTATTTGACCGTTCTGTTTTCTACCAATTGTGGTTTCACTGGTCGGTCACGTTTTAAATCACCTGGAAGATGAAAAAAACTCAATGAGAATTAAGTATTTCGTATCATGGTTGTACGAAACACGGTGCAGTAATCCTCTGGTAATAGTAACATTCGTAAAAAAATCCCCTCCCACAAGGAATAAAGACCATATTAACGCCTCCTCCTGTATCTAGTAAATGTTTGAATATTTTATGGTCCCGACGTTAGTTAAGTGATCGACTCATAATACTCCCAGTGTACAAAATATAAATATTATTGAAACAAAGAACAACTCTATTAAGCGCACATACTAAAAGCCAGGCCCGTGTTCTTTTCTTTCGATGTGAGGTGTTCTTTAAGCGCGCTATATTCCATGCGTTCTCTGAGCGCGCTTCGCCGGTAAATACCTGGAAATGGGATGTGCGTGGAAGTAAGCGTATACTGTCACTGAACTAAAATTGTGACGATCTGAACGCGTACGCCGACATCATTCTTAAAACTGGCGTTTCCACGAAGTCGGGATGCTGCGCGCGCGTCAGAAGTTAGCACACCTGTCCGGCTTATGGAATCAGATTTGCGCGTGGAATAACCAGGAAACAGATACCGGGTGTCATAGAATTTTCAGAACGTCGGAACTACTTCTTTCATTACCACTGTATTATTTACGTTCGTTTACTGGTGGTTCCTTCTCAACCCTACTTTTAAAGTTATTACTTTTTATCTCGAAGTGCCAACTTTTCTGAAACATGTGACCAACTACGTCATAAGTTTGCAAATTATTTGCTTCAAGTATAAATGTTACCTTCTTCAAAATCTAGAATTAATGCAGCAATAGTTTTAGACGGCGTCGATTTAGTGTTGTCACATTTTCTTTCATGTCCCCATAGCACCACCGTACTACATCAACTTAGTCGCCAGAATTTATACTGGTTGTCTGGAAGAGGGATCACTTCATTGACGTGTGAATTTACTTCTGTCAGTATCAAAGATGGTTTAGCCCTGCAGTCATTGGGAAAGATACAGTGAATACACTGGATCAACTAAATGTAGAGGTCAATAAACCTGCATATGCAGATATTCCTCTGTGTCGATGTGGTGTGTGTGTGTGTTCATAACAGTAGAGTCTATCATTACTCAATGTCAGTGTCATACTGAAGGTCAATCCTGAGGCGCCATCACAAATAGATGATCCATAGTGCAGACATCATGAGAAAATTACCGATTGACGATACTGAACAATGAATAAAATTTGGGGCAGTCAATGGACGAAACTACTCGGACTGATATAAATGTTGTTAGACATTCAGCCGAAAGTGGTACGTCGTGCCTTGCGTACCTGAGAAAGCCCAAGTATCCCTGCCATAAATCAGAACTGACCACCAATCAAGCAAAGGCCGACAGCCCTACGCTGATGCATAATGAACTGATAGAAGCAACATTGCCATTGTATCCATAATAACGTAAGTTGACATCCCAAACTTCCCAAAGTTAAGTCACTTTAATGCTACCCCAAGCCAGTTCTGATTTGCCCATCTTGGACAACAATTTACTCCCCGCCGTGCTGTACCGCACCAATTTTTATGCTACCCCCCACCTCCATGATCCATATAGTGTAGGAAATTGTAGCAATGCAACAATGGAGGCAGATTTTGACGGCTACTTGAAGTAACTATAAAGAAAAAGAAGCACGGGCTACACGGATGTTATACTTGCAGCTAAATCTTTCCTTCCAGGGACTCGTCACGCATTTGCTTCGTGCAACAACCTCCGCACAGCTTGTAGAGGACAATACAGAACACTGGGGCCTATCCCCTCGTTTCCGTTCTTGAGAGCATGTTGCTGGCTAATAAGGTTTTTGGCCTAAGTTGGCTAGAATTGCTGGTATAGTTCATTCCACTTTACAGGAAAACAAGTAAGCAGCCTTAGAGATCCCAACGAGATAGTTGCGTAACAGTCTCAGTTGCCACTCGACTAAGTGTTTTTTTTTCATACCCTCAGTGATTGCTGTTCAGTCTACCACGCTGTGAGTCGAGACAACTCTGTTTTAGTGTAGGTTATGTAACGAGTGAATGTCATAATTACATAAGTGGAATGTTTGTCTTTTTCGATGCCAAAGGAATAAAACACCAGCTGGATTTTAACTTTAAATGAGCTTAGCATTTGCCTAGGTTGTCCGTCTTGCGTGCGAACCAGTGCTAGAAAATCAAACTAAGTGTTATCATGACCATCTTTTTTTCGCTTTTATCCACTCCTTCTTCTGCCACTGCACTCATATTATAATTTATTCGTTGAAAAATCTAATTAAGAACTATGTCATATCTGGAGGAAAAAATGTAACCGTAGCTGTGAATTAGCTTCCGAATGCAGATACTCAACTAAGGTTGACAATCCAACTGACTTATTCAGTTATAGGCTTCATTGATAATCCAGACCAAAACTAAGATATTGAAATCTAAAAGAAAAAAAATATTGGCTATATTTATGTTATCTCTGTCGGCTTGGCCATTCAGGGACGAATCCTTGCCTTTAATGTGCGTTTGAGGTGAACATAGTTCGGAGAAGACATTAAGAAGAGCTACAGACATTGCACACGTGAATTCGACATCAACCCACTTTCGTAAAATGACACAATATGCTAATCATGCAGAAACAACCGTCCAGAAACATGCTAGGTAAGAGAGAATATTCATTGCCAGTCAAGTGTAACAAACCTGCGT
Organism: Stichopus chloronotus; assembly: GCA_021234535.1. NCBI lineage: Eukaryota > Metazoa > Echinodermata > Holothuroidea > Aspidochirotida > Stichopodidae > Stichopus > Stichopus chloronotus. The sequence continues at coordinate 3,778,281 of CM037830.1, forward strand.
CAAATTCATACGTTGTTGTCATAGTAACGAGACTGAGCTTTTGCACAGGGTCTAAGCTTCCTCGTGCATCTATGATGTTCCTCAATGATGCTACATTACCGTATAGGTGCACGTAAGTGTAGTATTGGCTATAGGTCATCACAGCCCGACGGCCGTCCGACGGACACTTTGAACTTTTGCTTCTCGGTTTTAGTAATTACAAACTCGTACCGATACCGTAATTCGGAAATGCTGTTTGCCAATCCGAGATTCCATCCCAATTATTCAATAGACTGTGAAAATGTCATGAAGTGACGTCAGACTATATAAATGCCATGCTCACAAGCAAGATACGTCAGGATGACCACTTTAGTGACGTCACTCAAGTTGTAAATTATGTTACAATAACTAGAAATCCAAACTATGGTGCTATTTGGGGAAGTTAACCACGTAAGCGCAACTTAGAGTTGATGGCTGTCTGCTAATTGCCTCAGATCGCGCGTTGTTGTATTTTCTCTCCGTTGCCATGCCAACAGCACAAACGACGTGTATGATGAATTGCAAGAGGTTTCAAAGAGATGAAGTATCATCTTAGGAAAGAGAGACTGAGAGGAGCAACATTTGATGCCTGTGAGTTTTGTTGAAACAAACACGCTGTCTTCCAAACGTTGCGGTTTGAAATCATTCTATATGACTTTAAAAAGAGAAGATGAAAAACGGAGTCAACATGATACATGCATCGTATCTGCCTGTGCCGCTCATAAGACAAGAGGGAATTCTATACGGCGTATATATATATATATATATATATATATATATATATATATATATATATATATATATATATATATATATATATGTGCATCCATTGCGCTATTACCTATTACCATAGTACATTTATCCTTAGCAACATCAAAAACTTTAAGACACTTACACAAACGTACACTTTAATTCACTCATCAGAAAATCATCTCAATTTTATCTTTTAAAGGCGAAGTTCAGTGACATGAACAGCGTTTCATGTAACTCATGACATCACGAGAACTTATTGATTTAATGTTTCAATGTAAGGGGATATTTCATTACATGCAAACGAGAAATAAAACGTAAACGTTGAAGTTACGGCAATTGATGAATACAAACAAAAGCTGTCTTCCACTCCAACCAGCAACTTCGATACATAGGAAACGTCCACGGTGCTGTCCGGTGAAAAGTGGTATTAATCGGAATAAGCTGCATAAAGATACACTAAGAGGGCAAATGTTCCATAGCAACAGTTTGTCAGAGCTTATGTATGTATAGAGACATATAGGCCCAATGCAATGACACTTGAGCTAGACTGGAATGACACTAGAGATAGATTGGAATGACAGCTGGGCTAAAACGGTAGAACACAGCCACAGTCAGAATCACATGTCACTGTGTCCAAACTGCGGAAGGGGTAGGGGATATATACACGATAAATTTTCAAATGTTGCTTCGGCATGGGGGTAGGGGCGGTGTCCCCTAATAAAAAAAAGAGGGGGGGGGGGGCTAAAGTAGGCTGTATGATCAGTCCCTCGATTACTTGCCAAAGTGTTCCAAGAGAGAATGAAGACAGAATGCATTTCATTGAATTTCTTGTGTCATCTCAAATATTTATACCATTTTTCATAAATTGACTTTTTTCTCATTACGGTTGAGACATTGCAAATAAGATACCTATTTCAAAGCTGGAGAAAGATCCCATATAATTGCATGAAGAAACCTGCGTGTATGACACACATGCACCGAAAGGCATTGTTCCTTCAATGACCCCTTGTTTTAGCCCCACTTCTCCATAGTAGGCTGAGAGAGTGTAAATGCATTGGCAAAGGTTCCATCTGTGGATGCTTCTATAAAAACTAGGTGGCTCCATTACAAGTTGCATGTGAAGTCACGACCAAACTTTGCCAAACTGCAGCCATACAACACTTCCCCCATCTGCACAACCACCTCTACATACCCCATACTTGCCATGTATAGGAGTTTTACTAAATATCCATTACGTGAAAAATAGTCACCAAAAATCTCATACCTCGACAGAAGGCTGTCAAATGCTGCCAAAAATTTTCTGAAATGTGGGACGGAATCACCTTTTTCACACTCGAACATGTGATCATTTCTTCCTTCAAATGTAGTTTTACTACAACAATAGCAAAGTTCTATATATGAATCGATAGAATGCAAGGAAGTGTAATCGAACAATGATAACTAAGGAATCATGTTACAATAATAGCCCACACGCTTTACAATACCCCCCCCCCCCTCTCACACACACACACACCACCACCACCACCGCCACCATACTCAGGCTACTTAGGCGACAATGCAAATTGATTATAAACAATACAGGTGCTAAACAATATACACCAATTACCGGATAATTGTCACACTTTGTGTAGAAAAGAAATAACTTTTTTTCTAATTACAATCAACAATGGCAGTGCTTCAGTCACAGAAAGGCAATCCTGTCACGTCTATCAGTCTATAGCTTTAACCAAGATGTTCAAACTATGGAATCGTAACACAAGGATGTGGGTACATGCAAGTTTCAACGAAGTGACGAGCCTTTTTACTCTGACAATTAAAGGGGGGTCCGAATGCTTTGTGAATTAAAACTACATCTTTATGCAGGTCATGTTCACGATGTAGACCACCGGTTCCATCTCTGTTTCCGTGATTCCGCTAAAACTCAAGAAAAAGTTTGAGAAAATACAATAACGAAACACTCTTGGTAGTTTCAAGAATTTTTTTCCTCTGATATTTGTATTTTAAATTTGAGGGTTAATGTTCAAACATTTCCCTTCCTGTGATATAAATATATGCAGGTCACAATTATTTTCAGTGTCTCAGCAGTGTTTTTGTTCTATTTGTTTTTTAAACTACGATATAATAGATACGTCACGATGAATTCGGTGATTTCACATTCATAAAGAATGCGAAATCACCAACTTCCGGCGGGAAGGGAGTTATGCGAGGGTATGTCTTATGTTCCCCCCCCCCCCCTATCTCGACACGGTTGAGGATCGGACGAAGGCATCATGCACTCTCACCATGCGCATGGGCCTAACATTTGTTACGCTGTGAATCTTTGGCGGTTGCTCTCGTGAATGAGGTTCGACAAATTTAGATCCATTATTAAAATCGGAACCTACAATTGACATTAAAGAAAGGTGTGCCAAAACAGTTGTCTCTTTTCCTATTTTGCATTAATGGAGATTTAATAACCTTGGCTCGAAGTATGACGAATTGTAACCTAGATTAAGTTAATATTTCATTCATTCATGTCATATGTTTTGGCCTATAAAATTATTTCTTCGCTTATGTAATGAAACCTACTCGGGCATTTGGAAAGTCATATACAGAAAGGTGCAGGGTTAATACGAATTCTCTGTGTCACCTTTCTCGCATGCTCATGCTAATCTTCTTTAGAGCGTCTTAATTGCATCTATTTAAATGGGTACATTGAGTTGCAGCTGGTGAAGTTCACAATTGTTTCTAAACCTCTCAAAGTTCTTTACATACTTATGACAAATGGTTACACGCAGAGAATTCCCATGTGTCCACTTAGAAATGAACACTGTAAATTAGAGTGAATAGTTAACGATTCAATCATGTTGAATTCTTGAACAGACACTTAATTATATAAACAATTATAGCCCATCTCGCTTAAACCACTATCAAAACATTTGACAGTTTTCAGGCCCGTTAGCAGCTTTTTCAGTTGGGGGGGGGGGGGTTGGATTTTACCACAAGTGGAATGTTTTAACTGACAATTGTGACTAACAAATGAAACCTCATTACATATGTTGCTAACGTAGGCCTAGTATCATTGCCTGAGCCGAACTTCAGATCTGGTGCGGGGTTCGTCCTAACCCCTTCCCCCCCCCCCCCCCGCCCGATACCGGCCTGTTTTTCACAACTATTGGGTGGGAAACTTGAATAAATGTACTTACTCTTATTTCTTTGTAGTAGTAAATTGTTCTTCACCTGAAAATTCACCAAGAAATGGCCATTCGGAATCGCACACCACCCAATGTCAATGTTACTTGCTGACGGTATTGATCCTTTATTAGTTATGAAAGATCAAAATTTGAAAACGAAATCAGCTTTGATAGTTATAATTTCGTTGTAAGATCTTATTTCGTAATTTACCATACCCGCTGTAGTAATCATGTGTCTGCATTTTATAGAGACCAAGGCATGATTCATCACTCAGCTGTTTTACCTACGAATTTTGCATCCCACTATAGCCGGGAGTGACCACAGTAAAATTGAAGTGGTACGGGGGTGGGGGAGGGATATTTTATGGTGCATGTAGGAACTGTTGTATGAAAAATGTAAAAATAATGACCATTGTTACGTCAGTTTAAGAGTATTGCCAAGGACACATATATTTGCATATGCTACAGTTCTCCCGGCTGAGGCTGAGGGGAGTAAGTTTCCAAAAAGAGGACCCAAGCCAATAATCCTCTTTGGCGGGCAAGAAAATAATACCCGTCTTCAAGATTATCCGCACATGAATTTTGTAATATTTCAAAATCATTTCTCGAAAGGGTTTTTACTGCAGCGACGTTGTAAGCAGGCCCACCTAGGATGATTCATATATGCTCTTGGGGGACCAGAAACAAGACAAGATGTTCTGAAGACATCATGATATTACTTAAAAAAAAGAAAAGATGTCAAGGGTTTACTGCGGACCATCTTACATACACGCTGAATGAGTCACAGGGTCTGCTACAATTAGTAGGATATAATTACCTCTCGTTAGTGGACGAGGCTTTTTTTTTTGTTCAGCTTGTCGCTATACGGGCGACTGGCAGGCAGCCTAATGGACGGCATCACAGAGTTACAGGCGCTACGCAAGATATATAGGCTAATAAGACGTGAATAATTATGATGATGCCAATTACTTCATGCATCATATAGTCGAGATTTCGTCTTATGTTAGGGTTATCTTATTGCACCTACAGGGTTCGTCAAAGACCTGAGAAGACCTTAAAAATTTATGAACAAATAAAAAATTAAATAAAAAATAACAAAATAATAAGAATTGTGTTTACAGTAGACCCTGCTTGGTCGGATCACATACATCGCATACATACGTTAGGTGTCTCGTGCATTCTCATTCTTGCACCACGGTTTCGGGTGGACAGCAGTCCGGCGGCGGACAGATACGCGAGGAATGACGAGGAATGATGGAATAGGAAACAGGTGGGCTACATTGGGAACTGTATGCGGAGAGCTGTATGTCGGTTGGATGGACGATCAGAAAAATTATAAAAACAGAGAAGAGCTAGTGAAGAAAAGGGGGTAACAAGTTTAGCAAGGTCAGTTCAGATGGGAAAACCTTGGACGGAAAACCCATCCTACTGTGACCCGGCCAGGGTTCGAACCCAGCTAGGCTTCATTCCGTCAAACGCCACCATCTTTATCCTGCACTCGGTTCAGACTGCATTGTATGTAATGAGACTAAATCGTCCAATAACACCTAACAAGGGCTATGTTTACAGTGGCAGAAATTTTGCATGAACAGGTGACCAAATCGTATATGCCCTCCTGTAAGTCATTCTGAAGAGTGACAAAGATTTCTGGTTTGAAATATTTCTATAGCAAATGGTTTTCACTGCTTTGTTATCATTTCTGCGTTTCTTCGAATGAGAACAATTATACATGCATGCATGCTTCCGAAGAAAACAAGCGAAACAACTGCGTAATAAAAACGTGGTTCATATGACTTCCGGTCAAAACAATGAATTCTATTTATAGTTTCCCCTCTCGTTTTAATAAGCTGGCTTTACTTTAAAGTATAGAAAGAACTATGTATATATACCTACCGGACTACTTCCACGTTTCCTACGTCATTTGCATGTTTAATATAAACCATCTCTACACGGCGATGGAGAGAGATGTATTAAATGAAAGATAGACACACACAGATGATTACGCTTTGATTACTTCTCGTTCAGTGACGTCACTCTATCGATTAACCACCGGCATTAAAAAGCGTCTTTACATTTTAATGTAGGTTACCGAAAACGCTCCAATCAATTCCACATGAGTGCGTATAAATTCCAGGTCTACTACAACAGGCTATATATAGTGCGAATCTACGGAAAGTGAACGTACCGGTAGCATACGTCATTTTAGGTATAAACCACCTATAGTGAAAAAGACACCCAAACTTTGATGTACGCCCTGTTTAAGTCGGTCCAGGTTGACGATTCTTCGTATTATTAATGAGCACACTTGGGAGATACTAAAAACGTGGCAACGAAGTAGGGCAGAACGTGAAACAGAACGTGAGGACTTATACCTTTCATTACTTTCTCATGAATTTCTTTTATATACCAGGGCATACATTATATATAGGCGTATGTTCTGTATATTTTGAAAGCTAATGGTAAAAATCGATTTCAGTCCTATCTGAATGTATATGCAAATTAAGAAACGCACACAATAGCCTGCTTACATCGAGTCTTGCAACCTGCAGAGGTGCAGCTAACTACCAGTGTTGTAGTTGTGATCATTTTATACATATGGTAGGCATTAGCCCATTCGTTCACCTGCTTGTTGGTCTGTTCACCGTGCAACACTTTTGTAACCAAATGTACAAAAATATTTATAACATACATTACCAATTGCATCTGGGATTAGTCTGATTTAAGTGACACATGCACTTGTGTATTCAACTTATCATAATCCCATAGTCCTCTAAAATCCGTTGCGGACAGACTTTCAAAATACAATGAGGGATGCACTAGCGGATCCTGGGGGGGGGGGGGCAATCGTCTTAGACAAAGGTGAGCATTAAAACAAGATATATGAAAAAAAATTAATTTTTTCTACAATTGTACGCTTTCATGGCAAAAATCGCATCTGAAGGCATTCAGTTGTAAAACTTCATTTTCCAAATGGGAGGGAAAGTGCCTCCCCATTCAACCTTTTCATGAGGTGTTCGTACGGACGTTTTTTCCTTTTCTTTCATTCATCCAAGGCCTACACACTGGTACTTTGAATCCAGCGATGCATGATTAATACACTTCCTTTGTGCGGGCTACCTCCCGTAGTTCCTCCCTATGTCACTGTACCGCCAGTTTAGCTCCCCCCCCCCCCCTCCCCCGAACCAAGAACTTGGATCTGCCATGCGGCTAACGCATGTCACAGTGTTTGTAGTCTGCACAGTGGCATCGTCGAACTCCAAGAAAAACACACAAACAGGGCCTCGAGATGGATTAATCTCAACTTTTGATGCCTCTGTAATGTCTAAACAATGCTCTTCAATTATGAAGATGGGTCTATTTAGAAATATAAAGAGTGAAGTTCAACAAAGGGAAGTTTTTAAAACGCTGCCTACAACTTATCCATTTTTTTTTTTGTTAAAAAAATGTTGAGTTTGAAGAGAAATTTGAGTTTATACTCATAATCGGGACCTGATGTTTATCTCATTGAAGGTTTTCAACTTCAAATTCCATCACTTTGGATAATTTGCTGCGTGCAAACTGCAGCCTGTGACAAGGTGTCTATGTAGTCTCTATACGCAGTGAAGCCCTGCAAGCTGCCATTGCAGGTGTGTATCAAGATTGTAACAGCGAAAATATTACAGCCATTTATCCTGAGTCAGATTTTTTTAGAGCTGCCATAAATGTCAGTAAACAATTCCAAACCTGCAGGAAAGTCAGCCTCACTTTTTAAAACCAAGTTAATAACCTGTGATGTCGATGGGCCGATACTATGCGTAGCGCCTCCAGTCTGTGGCTGCTGCCCCATTCTAGGGAAAGCCGTTCTAAAATTTAACCAGGAATTTGAGATATCTCAAATTGAATTTGAGATATCTCAAATTGAATTTCAGATATCTCAAATTGAATTTCAGATATCTAAAATTCATTACAGATATCTAAAAATGATTGCATACCTGTATATCTTGAAATAATTTAAGATACCGTATTTAAAAATACCAATGAACTTTAGATATCTCAAAGTCGATTTCATAGAGCTAAAATTCAGTTTCAGATATCTCAAATTCAATTTCAGACATCTCTAATTCCATTTCAGATATCTCCAATTGAATGTTAGATATCTAAAATTCAATTACAGATATCTCCAATTCGATTATACATATCTGCAGTAAAAGCAAATTAGATTTATCTGAAATTCCTGATTGAACGTTACAATGGCTTTCAATACCCCCTCCCCCCTTCCCTGAAGTTTTTGTATAGTGATCCTCTGAACGAAAAACGTTAAGCAGGTTATTGGGCCGAGGAAGGAGGGGAGTGGGGTTAGTTTTGAGGTCTTCAATGGACAAAGACTGTGTACTATCGTCATATACTGACCTTTATGTACGCAATATGATAATTACCATTCCTCTCCACTTTCTGCTCAAACTTAGTAAACCTGATAATCATTTTTTTCTTCATGACTCCTATGGTCGCTTTTTCTTCCACGGAAAATCAAATTCCGTGACCCCCTGGCATAGAAATAAATGAACCAACGTGAAGGCCATTAATTGGACCGGGTGGAAGTGAACTTAACACTAGCAAACCATCGCGTACGTTCTTTTTTTTTTTGGTTCAGCTTTAATCGTTACGAAAAAATACCAACTAATTTCTTGGTGGTAGCTATAGGGGTGGCAGCCACAGAGGTGCTACCCAAGCCTGAGCAGACTGACCGTGCACACGAAAACCAATGTACCCATATTCTCGTCTATAGATGCAAGCCTGCATGGGCGTTTAATTGCTCTGTGGGATATTGATCAAAACCCGGAGAGTATAATGGATTGGCTGATGAGGACCAAGTTCACAGATTTCTGCAGATAGGGGTCTGGTGACCTTTGACAATAAACAAGTCATTCATCTGAATACCACTCCCGTTGTTTAATTTCGTCTACATTGTATCTTTAATACCCCGACTTGAGCATTATCGCGGTCCCCGTTACATAATGAATTTTGTTTTTCTCCTCGGGTTTAAATTTTAAAGAGGGGGAGAGAAAATAACAACAACACCGACAAGCTCAAATACGACAACCTGCTTATCCTTGCTTTTCCTTCCCTCAAAGTTGAGTACTTCTAAGCCGTCATTACCATTCATGAGATAAAAGCCAGACGCTACTTTACCGTTCAGATTAAAGAATTTGAGTTACGTAACTACTGTATCTTGTTTGGTTGCTCGAGTGTTTACCAAGATGGGCGTTATACTGCTCTAAAAATACCATTCTCTTCAGTATCTTGTTTACCCACCTAACAATCTTTTATAGCTTGGTCAGATAGAAACGCCCATGTGCCGTGCATGCATATTTAGTTGTTGTTGTTGAACAAATCAGTCTTAACATCTAAATGTTGTTGTCGGCATGAGTTGACCTCCTTGCAATCAGTGCAATATTTTTGTGGCACCGTACATGTCAGATTCATAATTCGCAACAAGAAAATTACTGAAAGCTGAAATTCTTGCGGAAATGGCCAGAATACGCTTACGTTTCTATGAAGGAACCAGGGTTTGCATGCAACGTACAGTGCCGCACATACTCTCCATAAGTATTGCAAAGTAAAGCATTGTGTTATGACAAAAAAGTAATAAAACTATCATAAGATCTGCTCATGCTTCTGTCTTAAAGTACTACCGATGGATTATCCAAAGTTGACCGTCGAAAGGAATAATAGGCATGAATGATACAACAATCTGGTGAATTACTTAGCACATGTTCACATTCCACGATTTTGATCCCCACTAAAATAGGCGTCTTGTGTTTAGTGTACAGTGAACAGTGACCCACATACATGATCGGACCAATATGATTGTTTTTTGAGATGTTGTGTGTGCAACATTTTCGAATTGTTGACCCACAACATCATTTAAAGCCCCCCAAAACAATAGGCTTTTTGTTATCATGATCTTTGGATCAACATGAATTAAGCAACAGCGTTTTTGTCCCGAACACCAACATGTTAAATATGAGATCAATACAACCTTCTCACAATATCGAATAAGTGAGTCCATGTCATTGGAAACATTGACTTGCAGAGCTATAGCAAATCTTCATATGTTCCCTAATTTGTGAAGTCTTATTAAGTCTGTCGAAAGAAGCTCTAAGTGACATTGCGGTGTGGTTGGCGTGGTGGGTTTGAGGGTGAAGAGCATGATACGGGCACCTGCTATGGGGTCTATGTTGGGTAGAATGAGGATTACCTCACAGTGTAATTATTAAGCTGGTGCCGTTTGCCTGTTTTTCATGCTCTTGTCAACATTTCACTAGGTCTGTACTTTCTATCCCTTTCACTGGGACAATCTCGTTTAACCCGACTTATCGCTGACGCAACTGCACAGACGGCTGTTTAGTAAAAAAAAAAAAACTATTGTTAATCTTCCACCTTTCTGGTCCACTTGATACCAACCTGGACAACAACATCTATACGCTAGGTTTCTTCCAGGAGAAATTTCACCAGCGGAGCATTACTTACAGCAGAAAGAAGGTTGAAATCGGGTCCTGTGCAAGGACTTTCCTGTGAACAACCACAACGAAACTACTGCATTTTTTGTTTAAATATGATTTTTTTTCAATTTTATTTTCGGACAAAAGACCAAGGAACAGTAGAATAGTTTTTAAAATATGATTTTGTTTTTAAATTTTATTTCTCGGACAAAAGACCAAGGAACAGTAGAATAGTCTTTACACTCGTATATGGCTGCCGCGGTCCCGAAGAGAGTGCTGGCGATGCATGGTTAAACATTCCTTTCACAGAGCCCAACATTTTAGACACTGGTCCATTGGTACCGTAGAGGGTACCAGGACAGGAGGGTGTCCAGTGACGTGTTTGTTCACAGTCGATCTACACAGCTAGGTGCGATGATAGCAGTGAAATCCAGCTTCAGCCAATTGCCTTAGAGATTTGAACTGAGGGTTTACTTATGATATGTGGGGAAATTCCGGCTATGGAGACAAATTCCTTTCAATTCCACCGGCGGACCTTAGTATTTCGTAGCGAGTTGCTGATCAAAGAAACCCGTGCGCTTCGCAGTAACCCACAGCCCCATCCAGGTAGTTGAACTTATGTGCACAAAATGAAAAAAAAAAGTGTTCAGTGTTCCCCTTGAATCTCTCTAGGTTTACATCCCCTCAAATCCGTTCACGTTTATAAATCCAGAGCTAGGTCCCATCTTGCATTGGGTCGGTCACCCAACTTTTGAAATATTGTCGTTACGAAGGCGGGAAACCTGCTCGTTTGATTATTACATAGCCAACTTGGTTTCCCGCCAAGATGAGCATGGCACAAAGTGCAACCCCTACCACGATGGAGAACGTAAACAGAGCTTTACTTCATTTAGCGCATATCGATCTTTGGGGAAAAAAGAACTCAGGTCATTCACCGTGAGACCTTGGCCAATGAAAGTGATGTCGAGGTCTGCGATGCACCTAGCTGCAGACAGTCATTCCTTTTGTGTTCCAGAGGTTGCCTTGTGTAACTCTCAACTGGTGCTTTGTTTTGTGAGGCAAATGTCAATCTGCAATGTAGGGTCTCACTGTTTCTCCAGGCAACCGTATCACTAAGGGCCACACAAAGCGTCGACGTCAGCAGACAGGAGTGACAACGGTAAGATAGGTGAGCGAACTTCGTCACAGAGAGATGATGATGAAACGGTACCAGACAAAACAAAACATTTATACATAACTTCGACATCGGAACTTTCTTGGCGCGAATCCAGTATCGGCGAAGTGATGTTGAAAGCAGTGGACGACCACACGAAATCACTGCGGCTGATGTAGATATGGTTGAGGACGAACAACTGCGCGATTGTAAGCTCCAGTTATATAGTTTCGAAGCGGCTACAATAAACACGTTTGTTAAGCGAATTCTGATAAAATTTAAAATTTAAATATCCCTGGTTGTCCTATAGTGGTTTAGATAGGTTCTTTTCATTTTTGTTTGGGCTCAGTCACACATGATCTAGGCCTGTTTGATGACAAAAGGTTGACATACCATAGCAACACTCACAGAGTTAATGCTTTCCGTTGGTGTGTGTTCGTGAACTCTTTGGCTTGGGGTGCTCAGACTGAGACCCCATTGAAAATGTGAGAGAACTAAAGATATGTAGTCATTTTCTCCCCATATTTGCCAAGTGCTCCAATAATAAGTACAAGAGGATGCATACTTCATCATTGGAGGATTGAAACAGGGTAGGGGGTTATCAACAAAAACACATTCAGTGGGCTAAGCGGAGCTTCACCATAGGTTGGCACGGAGTGTACAACAAATTCAAGATTTAAACCCCCACCGGTATAAGTTTCTGATTATTACTCCGTTTTAGGAGGTTATTACTTGTGGTAAATAGAGTAACTATGACTGTCGTGGTTTGCCTCTGAAAAGGTTGCACCTTTGCACCGTATTTCAGGGCCAAAGTCCCCCCCCCCCCTCTTTGAAAAATCCTAGCTCCGCCCCTGTCATTCTTGTATCATTTGTAACCCATGTAATGATGTGAAAATCCACCTATGTTCCATGTAATATAAATACATAAGAAGCAAACATCACGAACATGACAATATTAGAAGCAGAAAACAGTGTATGTTTCAGACATAGTATGTAGTATGGACGTATGTGCACTGATACCTACACTAATTGCTTATCCTCCAAGTATACGCACTGTAAATGAGCGTGTACAAAGCCTTTCTGATCTGCCGTTTTTGTTTGTTTGTTTGGTTTTTTTTTTTTGAAAAAAAAAAGTTCAACATTCAATCGTTAGTGTCTTCAGTCTTTAGTGTTTTCAATCGTTTTGTAAACGTTTTGTGCTTTTAATTGTTGTGATGATTTCGATTCTGAATGATAAATTATAAACCCAAATATACAGATATAATCCTCATCATGAGAATTCACTTAATTGCTGCTAGGGATACCCATCAAGGCTTTGCCCCCGGACACCACCAGGTATATGTGATGAAGTATGCCCATGGCTCTTGTCAGCTTAGAAGAATAGCCGAATTCAAGTTAAAATAATTTGGAAACATGAACCAAAATATAATTGCACTCAGAATTTTTGTTTTAACTCAGAAATACTATGCTAAATATAGCTTCCCCCTAACCTTGGAGGCAGGTGTTGCAGGGTATGTACCGTTTCCCCAACAGATGCCAACCACGACATGAGTTTTACAAGTCCCTCATGTCTCTTATTCCTCCCCCTACAAGGGCTTTGCCCCCTGAACCCACCAGTGACGGTCTTGGTGTCCTGAACCCCACTCACGGAGACTCTGCTCTTTCTCCCCAATTTACCCTCCATTTGCCCCAAATAAAATCCTTATAATGACACCACTGCCAAAGGGAGACCCCATCCCTTAGACCCCACCCCATGTCATTCGGGGAGACTGGAGCAGACCTGTGCCACAAAATCTGGGGTCCCTTATAATGAAAACCTGCTTCACGACAGTGGAGAGAGATCGACCCGTATACGGCGGCGACTGAACTCTAAGCACCTAGGCCAGATGCCTCAGTGACATTGAATGATCTAGATAACCTATCCCATCGACGGCGATCTCATATTGAAAGTTTGAGGGGGGGGGGGGACATCTGACCTAAGACTTTTTCCCCTAAAAGTGGTGTAATCCATGGTGTAAACCCACCCCCACCCCCTCCAATGGCGGTAAACGACACTTCTTGGGGTTCTAGGCTGCTCAGAGGCAGTGGCGGCGCTAGAATATCAGACTTGGGGGGGGGGGGGCAAACTGAGGGCAGAGGAAAATGTTTAGGGGGCAAAGATTTTCACGCGAAAGCTTTTTTCTTTGGGAGCATTATTTCACATTTACGCGGTGCTACCGAGTACACACACAAACACACACACACACACATAGGCTACATACACTTCCATTCCAGTCATTTTATTCTATAAAAATGTGCGCTACTTACCAAAAGTAATAAAAAGTGAGGCCTGCTATTAACACATTTATTATGATGCAGCCAACGACATTCCTATATTTAGGAAAACAACGACATTCCTATATTTAGGAAAACAACAACCTACCCGCCCTTCCCTTATGCTGGACGGTAAACATTCCAGAGAAAATTGGTCTGACCAGGCTGGCCTACTGTTGAAGTGGCTACGGGCATGATATGAAAACTGGCAGCCTGTGTAACATAAATTAAGCATTTATCAATCATGCATGGTTCCCCGGAAGCTGTTCTTATTCAGTCCTATGGCAAAACATAGTTTTGTGATTAAATTAATTTTGGGTGAGTACAAGATTTCATTGGGAAGGGTGAGAGCAACTGGGGGGAACCTGGGGGGCAAGGAAACAATCTGGAGGGGCAAATGCCCCCTCATCCCCCCCCCCCCCCCCGTAGCGCCGCCACTGCTCAGAGGGAATCAGCAGTCACCACAACTTCATTTTGAAACATCCAAGATTTACAGTTCCTTGCATATCAAATGAGTGCACTGCGTAGGTACAAAAAGATTAACCCTGACGTTTGTCCTCCATTTGCATGCGTCACAAAAATGGAAGATGTTTTAAAGTTGTGCATATTATTTATATCCCCAACTCGTAGCCGCAAACCCCCTCCCCTATTTTGTTGATTAACCGTAACTGAGGTTGGGCTTCAGTTTGTCAGAGAGAAAACAGAATTACGTCAACTACAGCAGTAGGCATGAGACCCCATGTTCCCCTACCACTAGTGTAAGTAGATTTTGTAATGGCTCCATTAACTTTGCATGCTTTCCCTACATAGACTAGCAGAGTACCGAAAAAAAAAATGATATAAGTACCTCTCAGATGGCATGAAATGACCCTTCTCAGCCTGTCGGGGCTTGTTAATTCCTCTCGCATTATTGTTTAAGTTAGGAAATTTACACTTCCCCATGATAATGTAGTTGCTAAGAATAATGTAATTCCACTAAGAGTAATGTATTTTGCTGCTTTTTTTAAATTCTATTTCAGGTTACAAAAAGTGGGGGACAAAATGTGGCCTATCCGACGAGTTTTGTTATAAATTCGGAACATAGTTGTGACGTTCACAAAAATAAGCAGATAGAAAAGGAAACATGAGAAGAGAGGCGCTATTTTTCGGCATTTTTGCTGACCAGTAAAAAACCAGAATGCACAAATGCATTGTGGTTTCGATGATTTCATTATGAGGATTTTTTATGAATCTGATATATAATGATTGGGTCTCAACATGCACAACTGCATAGTACAGTCACAGTGGTGAGATACCTACACATAGCATATAAGGTCATAACTTCAAGCTTCCCTCCTTGAGATATCATGCTCACAAAGTTGTCAGAATTTTAACCCTTTTGACTCCGAATGACCGTTGAACTCTACCAAAGCTAAAGAGGAATGTTTCTATATTCAATGTGATGCACCTACACGTTACATATGACATTTCTCCAAGCTTCCCTCGTGGACATATCATGTTCACAAGGTTTTCAGTTTGACTCCCTTGTTGACTCCAAATGACTTTTGACATCCACCAAAAACTATGAGTTCTTCTGCTCAATGTGGAAGACCTACGTACTAAATGTGAGAACTGTCCAAACTTCCCTTCTTGAGATATTGCCTCTACAAGGTTTTCACAGTTTGACCCCTGTTGACCCCAAATGACATTTTATCTACATCAAACTACGGCAGCGCTCTTTTACTAGATATGGTTCACCTACACACTACGTATGAGAACTGCCCAAGCATAGCTTCTTGAGATAACATGTTCACAAGGTTTTCACAAATTGACCCCTGTTGACCCCAAATGACATTTGACCTTCACTAAAAACAAAGTAGTTCTATTGTTCAATGTGATTCACCTACGTAGTAAATATGAGCTCTGTCGAAGCTTCCTTTCTTGAGATACCGTGTTTACGAGGTTTTCACAATTTGACCCCTTTGACCCCAAATGACATTTGACCTCCACAAAAAAGAATAAGGTTCGTCTACTCCGTGTAGTACACCTATACATATCAGATCTGTCGAAACTTCCCATCTTGAGCTATCGTTTCTAAAATGTTTTCATACTTTGACCTCTGTTGACCACAAATGACATTTGACGTCCACCAAGACCAATAGGCTTCTTTTATTCATTGTGGTTCACCTACATACTAAATATGAGATCTGCCAAAGCTTCCCCGTCTTAAGATATCGTGTTTGCAATGTAGGACGTCACAAACATACATACACACACACATGCACACACGTACTAATACACACGCGAACACACGTATGATTACAAAGGTTAGGAAAATCTTCGAAACCAACAAGTGGGCCACTATCATTGGCGAACATGGCACTACTTGACTAAAGAATTTATTCGTAGGCTTACCAGCCTATATGCCTGAGTGAAGTACTTCTTCTTAGAACCTCAATTACTGTCATTAACGTCCAGACGGTGACCCCATCAAACAATAAAAGGCAAGTTATTGCCCCAGCAATTCACCTTTGGTCTCATGACTATGCATACAAGGGGTGAGGCACATTACGCTAGCCCAACGGACTTGTTTTACTCATGCACCAGCTCAGAAAATGGTACCTATCAAGGTTGCGAAGGTTGAGCAGTTTCCCACAATTACAGTATTCAACATTCCCAGGGTAGTTTCTTCCGCATTCTCTGCATTCCATCGTCTACCACAAATCTTTTCAACCCTGACACATGGGCGGGTACTTCTTTGACCTAGGAGTTAATCTCCATGGTTGTAATAGCCATACCTTTACCTTTTGACGTAGGAATGAAAAGAACCGTCTGGACAGGTAGTGAACTTAATAATTTTTAATTTAAGGTAGCACTGTCTAGTTTGTTTCTTTTCGGACAAACTTCAGTCACACTGTAGGGGTACGTGCAACAACTTTCGTTTGCTTACAACCGCTGCCAACTTGTGTAACAAGAGAGCCTATCCGTAGCCTGTTACAAGTTTAAGATAGGATACGCATAGGTCGTTGCGTATCCTGACATCAAAAATGACGGAAAACAGCTTACGGTTGTGTCCATTTTGGGACTGGCGGGAACTGTGGATAAGTTACAAGTTCGCTTGTCAAAAGTCTAGACACAGTTTACATACTGTTGGACGCAGAGACTAACACTATCTTCGTAAGTAGCCTACTAAGGAAGAGTTGCATCGGAAAATGCTTATGGCACAGGCTTCGTTAGCTCCCTTTACCTACAATCCATTGGCAAATTTATTATCACTTGTCGTTTTCATTCTTTGTCTTATGAAGTTTTTGGATACAATTTGTGAACCTTGGGGAGGGTAGGGAGTTGTCTTTTAAACCGTTTTCTTTCTTTGTTCTCATCTTATTTCCTAAGATTACTAAAACAACCATGTTTTTATCACTTCTCTGCCATGTTTTTATCACTTCTGTCACAGTCTCTGCCATTATCTGCCTTAGTATTCTGTGTTCATTGTCGTTTGTTATATTATAACCCGAAGTGTGTTACGTGAAGCCAGAATTCATTTTACTAGGCCTATTACCTAAACGTAAACTACTCCCTCACTATCAATCCATACGGATGAAGGAAAAAATGTCGTTTTTTTTCACTCTTTCCTTCTTGTGGTGGCGGGAACTGCTATACAATCACAACAACAACACACGCAAGTCAGTGTAATGAAAATACATGACGTCAACAAATGAAAAACTTTCAATTGGCTAGATTTTAACCAGTGATGCTGTGATTGGCCCAACTACCCCAACTGGAATTTGATGACACCGAAAGCGGCTCTACACAGCCGTTGATAGTTTGCCATGACACAGCATCCTAGTCCAGACAGAGTTATCCGTCTCTCCGCGACGAAATTATTCCCTCGAATGAAGCATAAAAATCTCAATTTTAGAGGTAAAAACTGTATTTAAGGTAATAGTGGACCTGTTGCATCCCGTCATTTTTCAATAATTTGAGAATAGAACGTGTTGTAGTAAGTTTTGAAGCCAAAATCCTAAAACGCCGGTAGCAACCGCAGCACACTGCGGATGAATATTTTGAAAGGTCATTCTAACGAATCCAACTGAGCACTTTGGAATTCGCTATGTCAGTACGTAACAATGCATAATTAAGAAGCGGTAAAACCCGCGCGTGGAATATAGTAAACGTGTACTACAGTATGTACACAACATCTGCCGCTAGTCGGTGATATGCCGGGAAAATTTCAGTCATGCAATTAGTGTTGTAGTAGAGTCTCGACCGGCAACAGGGCGTTTTGGTCTGCTCTCTATCTCTACTAATTGTTACGGATATCTTAACTAGGCTTTATCTAACTTCATTGGGATTCTTTAACTTGTGGAATATACTGACGGGTGCATCATGAATTTGCACCGCAAATTAACCAACCACTTTGTGGAAATATGCGGCATGAACATTAAGAATAAAATTGGTAAGTTTGTTTCTATTTTGCTTATGTTATATCCTTATGTGTCGTTTCCCAGAGAGTCAGCCAGTCTATGAAAATCCTGTCCTTGCCATCTGCATCTGCTTAAGACTCCGCCTGAAAGTTGTAGACAGCATTTTGGGATGGGTTCAAATAGTATGTACATTGCTGAAGTCATTTTCCCATGAATTACTATCTTCTAAGTTACATTCCCATGTATTTGTTATGTTGTATTTGTGGAAATTGTTTCGCACAATGTTGGAGTTTTACTCAGCAAAATTTCAATTTTTTCTTCATAGCAAAAGACCGACAAATACCATTGTGAATGTAAAAGCCTTAATTATATTTTCCATTTCTTTGCAGGAAAGCTTCATGAACAAGAGCAACAAGAACCATTTGAAAAAGTATACAGTTTGGGAGGCTGCATTGGCAGTGGTGGATTTGGTACTGTCTACTCAGGGAGCCGGCTCCAGGATAATTTACCGGTAAGTCACTAAGTCAGCTGTTTGGAATTGATTTTACACATGTGTTACAACAGTACCGGCCAGACCTACAACCATTTCAGCAGAGTGGACTTAAAATTAGTGGTCTATCCTCTGTGCAAATTAAAATATATTCATTAGAACATTGGCATTTTCGAGGCACGTAGTATTTAAAAAAAAAAAAAGGCCTTAAGCGAGAACAGCGATGTATCAGAAATTATTATCTTGCTGAATTTCTTGATAATGTCATCAGCGTCAAGCAGAGAACAAGTCAACTTATGCCCATACCAAATGTTCTTGGTTTTCGTATTCTCAGGTTTTCTTTTTAAATTTTAATTTCAGGTTGCAATCAAAATAGTTGCTAAGGAGAAAGTCAACGACTGGCATACGGTGAGTTAAATTACACTTCTGTTTAACCAAGTTAGCTATTTTATGACCTTTCGCTCTTTTTCAAATTTTAGCAGAGAATTTGTGATAATTTTAGCCCCTTTTGCTGCTTCTACTAAGCAATAGCAGGTAGTAAACATTAGATTGTGTATACGCCGTGTGTGTGGTTGGTACTGTATATCTCCGTAGATACTACGCCGGTTGGCACAGCGCCAAGCCTTCACTTCGTAGTGCGTGGGAATCAAACTTTGAAACACTTTAGTCTCAGCGCAAATCATCTGTGAAGGCAACATATGTTCCCACTTCCTCCATATATACACTGAATATCGATCAAAACTTCACACTTTGTTGCATTTTTAGGGCCGCTATGAACGTTAAACGTTTCTTTTTATTCATTAGACTCTTCGTTACATGCAATCATTTACTACGTCCGGGTTGTTGTTACAGTACAGTGTGACGGCATAGAGTGTGTTTATGTTATTGTTTGACTGGGTTCCCGGTAGCTACTTCCGTGATGCATAGAAACCAGGGGAAAGAATTGCACACAAGTCAAAGGGCTCGTCATTTCAAATGTCACAGTGTTTTAGGAGATAAGGTGATCGCGTGCAATCGTGATGTTTTTTTCCTTTCTACCATGAAATGATTATTTCTGAAACGTAATAGAGATTGATGTATTACATTTTCCTTGAAGGGAAATATTTTGTTAAAATAAACAAAACATGCCAAAAAAGACGAAACGGTCCACCTTTGATCAGCTATTTCAGCCTCACAAGTAAACACTGGTAGTTAACTTTTCCCTAAGTGTTATGCATGAGATGTCTCGTGAAAGTTGAATCTTTTGAATTTTTGAAAGTGTGGAGTTAACTAATTAATATTCTGGACCTATTCACGACTGAATTTCCGTAGATCGGCGAGTTTACTGGGCGTATTGCCTTATTTTGAATCCATCATTCTGCACCAATGTTTGGTTTCACAAGTATAAATTTTCTGCAAAACAAATTGCCATATGCACCAAACACAGTATTTTCCTTTTTTATGACAACCATTGAACTAATCAGTAATATTATTGGGTTGTAGTATGCTGCAAGAAAAAGACATTGACATTAATGCTTTACCCTTTTGTTCTCAATTTCAACAGTTGCCAAATCATCAAAGAGTGCCTATTGAAATTAGTCTTCTTCAGAGAGTTGCCTCATTACCTGGTTGTGTAAAGATATTGGACTATTACGAACGGACAGAAAGCTTTATCATAATAATGGAGCGGCCACAGCCAGTAAAGGACCTTTTTGACTTTATCACAGAGCATGGTCCACTGCCAGAGGAACTTAGTAGAAATTTCTTTAGACAGATTGTTGAAACCACCAGACAGTGTCATAAAGTTGGTGTGTTACACAGAGACCTAAAGGATGAGAACATTTTGGTAGATCTTAAATCTGGGAAATTAAAATTGATTGACTTCGGATCAGGCGCTTTCTTAACCGATGGTATCTACAAGGATTTTGATGGTAAGTTGTCATTGCTTTATCACTGTCTTTTTTTTTCTCTCAAGGACTGGATTTTATTGAAAGTTCATTAAAAGTGGTCAACATTTTCCTACCTATGTAATTGTCAAACTGGGCACTGCTATGCTTTAGTTGCCAGGCACCGCCAAGCACTCAGTTTCCCTCCCAAAATATTTGAATTCTGCAGCCATTGTTGTTGACAACAACCCTCCCAGTAAAAGCTCATTGACCCTTTTGTGATGTAGCATATTTGCCCTCTTTGTTTGGTAACCAGGTGACTGCTCTACTCCACCCATTGTGTTCACTGTTGTGAAATAGCTAGTGGAATGTTTTGTTTTGTAAGGGTAGCTTCCCAGCCAACACCCTCCAGGTTTCTGGCATGGTCATGCTTGACCAGTCAACGGCCTGCTCTTGATATATTGGAGTTGAAGGTCCTCCACAAATTTCCTTTATAGTGTCGAGAGATTACAATGTTTTGGTCTCCTGCTGGCTTGTTGTGTCCCTGGTGAAAATTTTTGTCTTCTCAACCTTGATCCATATTAGTACAAGAGCCCTTGTACCTCCAACCCTCCCAGTAAGTCATTGTATTAAACTAGCACTCTGAGCTCTTCCTTTCTGCATCCCTGAACCTCTGACATTTTTTTTTAATTTGTTTTGTGTGTGTGTATGTTGGGTTATTTTGTAGAGTATTTTGAAAAGAAATTTAAAATTGAATTGAAACCCAGCAGTTTCTTTCCTTGTGCATGATTCTGTCTCACAGAAATTTATCGGTTTAGCAACAGCCCCATTCAGTCACATAGAGCAAACTTATAATAAATAATAACCAGACTGATGCAATCTAATTAAGTCTGTCTTGAACAGCCAGAGTCGGCACGCAGCAGCAAGTGCCAAATAAAGCAATATTTACCAGGGACGAGGGAACCGCTCAGGAGCTGCTGTTGTAATTATGATTGCATTTGCATGTCAACTTCTCACTGCAGTTTTGCTGCTCGCCTTCATTATACGGCATCTGCAGACAGCACACACGAACACACACACACACGGACGCATCACCATGAGATGCGGCTGCACACCCGCCCACTCATTAATCAGGAGATCATAACCCAAAGGGTTGCTCGTGTAGTTGTGGGGTGAAGGCTCTAAAAGACTAAATGCTGAGACAAATAGAATATGTGTGCGTGTCTGTGTGTGGGTGTGGTGAAAATGTAAGGGTTTGGAAACTGTGAGGTGTATAGGCCTATATACCTTATGTGTTGTTGATATTGTGTGTTAAGGGTATAAGATTCAATCATTGTAGGTGGAGTAGAAAAAGGAAGGTTTGAAGTTGGAGTAGAAAAAAAATGATGGGAAGATTTAGTGAACAATGTTACTCTCGTTAATGATCCTTCCAAGAATGTTGTCCAAATGTTAACCATGTGTATAGATTAAAAGTGTAGCAAACACACTGGTTGGCTGAAATCTGATTTCTGGAAAAATACTGCTTTAGAGTAAACCAAGAAAATTCATGCAGCACAAACAAGTCAGATATTTTTGAAACGTTTGAAAAAATCAAGATGGAATGAATTGTTCTTGGAACATTGGCCTAAAGCCAATGCAATGGAGGAACAATTCTTTGAAGTAGGATTAATACAATCAACAATGCTGGCTGGCTGGATCTCCATAATGCCTTTAAAGTGACATCAAGGGTCACAAGGTGACATTCGTCACCTGTTGTAGGGCAATTTTGATTGTGCAACCAAAGTTCCTTGTCAGGCAACACCAGTTAATTCCACCTTGAGGAATAGGGCAATGTTGCGCAATGATATGTGTCTAGCCTCTTCGAATGAGCTCAGAAGATGGCCTGATGTAAGGCCAGCTCCAAGAAGTTCAACGAGAGTGTAATGTATTTGGTCTTGAGCCAACTAAGGGTGCCCTTTTTTTGCATGTGGTTAATTGGCAGAAGCCAAACATTAGAATGGCAATTGTAATCAGGGTAGTTTACAGCCATTTTTCAAGTAACCTTTTCAATGTTCGTCCAGCCTTTACTTCACCCCCACATTTGAATTTAATGGACATTGATGTTCAAATGAATTCCTTTTTGAATGTTCTGTTGAGTGGTGGCTTAAACTTCACTAAACATTGTATTTTCTATTTGTTTGTTCTTCCAGGTACTCGAGTTTACAGCCCTCCAGAGTGGATAAGATACCACAGATATTATGGGGAACAGGCCACTGTGTGGTCATTGGGTATCCTACTCTATGACATGGCATGCGGTGACATTCCTTTTGAGAAAGATGAGGACATCTGCCG
Organism: Stichopus chloronotus; assembly: GCA_021234535.1. Classification (NCBI taxonomy): domain Eukaryota; kingdom Metazoa; phylum Echinodermata; class Holothuroidea; order Aspidochirotida; family Stichopodidae; genus Stichopus; species Stichopus chloronotus. The sequence continues at coordinate 3,801,262 of CM037830.1, forward strand.
CTGTGAACTCTACTTCAGACATGGACTTTCTGATTCACTTAGACATTTGATCAAATCCATGTTATGTGTCAAACCAAAGCAGAGATTAGACCTTGAAGGTGTGCTCCAGCACCCGTGGATGCAGGATCCGCATGCCCCCGTGTGCCACAGGAAGCCAAGTGGCAGTGTAGAGAGCTCCCCCTCAGGTAGTCCACACTCAAGCCACGAGGACCTCCACTCTCAGGAAAGCCAGTTCAAGAAAGACATTGACAATTCCAAAGATTCCGACTCCGGTATTGATGTCGATTTTACAGAGGAAGACGGCACAAGTTAACCTTTTGCCTTTGGATAGATCCATCCTTACATTACATCTACCTTAAAATCACAAATCAACAACAACAACAATCAAGCTGGTCCTAAACTTGTCAGTCCCTAATTTAAGAGGGAATGAGATTCGAGAGAGAGAAAAACAGATTGTGGATGGTGTATGTGTGTGAATTTCAAGTACATTGTGGTGCTTCATTAATTTTTGCTTATGTTGACTTGGAAGTGTGCAATATGGTATTCAACATGTTTACGTGTGATTTGCAATTGTTGACTTATATACATGTATGGAACCCCCAGAATTGATACTTCCCCAGGGCCCAAGGGGAATCAGGTGGGTGGGTCGGTGACATGCTTTTCTCCCACCAAGCTAGTTGTGCCATATTAAAAGCCGAAGCCATAACCCAAGACATTTTCTTGTGTTTCTGTTGAGGTAACGACCAAGAGAACTTTGACCTTGTTCATTGCTGTCTGTTTGTTAAAGAGTTTTGTTTTACTTTTAAAGCAAGATAAATGTAGTTTGTGAATTGTTTGTCCAAGTCGGTTTAACAATTTGACTGTTTGAATTTTCAGAACATGATTTGTTATTTTGCACTTTATTTGAATTTCAAAAAGATCTCTTCCACTCTGTCACATTGTGAATTTTAAGTACTCAACACCCCTTCTCATTTTAAATGTCAAGAAGTAATTTAAGTTGTATTAAAGTTTGAAAAGGTTCTGACCATTCTGTGATTGTTTTGATTGGTTTCTTTATTGATAAATGATGAAATGACAATTTAGCATCCATGCTGTGAGCTTGCTCAAAGGCCTTTTTTTCAGCCTCAGTGAAGCAGTTTTCTTTGTTCCCCCTCTTCAGTTCTGTTTAGAGAGAGAGAGCTGGGCATGTCTAACAGTGCTATAGATTGTATTGATTGTGGCTTTGTCATGATTTACTTTGTGTCTTGTTTAATTTATTTCACGAAAAAGAGAATTGTTATATGTTTACAGTTAATACAAATTTTGTAGTCCAAAACAAGAAATGGAGCTAAATAGCAGCACTGATGTGTTTTAGTTAATGGGCACACCCAACACCCTAAGTTTTGAATTCATAGGGTTGCCCTTTGTCACTTTCAAGAGGTTTTATATGTTGAATGTTCATTAGTTTTGTCTGCCAGCGCTGTTTCTGTGTCAGCCTGGAAGGGGGCCTTGCTTTAAAATGTTTGTTTTTCATGTTAATTTATTTCTTGAGTTAAGGAACCATTATTACCTCGAAATATTGTCTAATGTCCGTAGTCTAAGGTGTGTCTTTGGAAAGCAAAACTTCTGAAGTACCAAAATAAGTTTAAATCTTGGACTATATAAAGTGCTGACGTCCAGGAGAAAGTGTTCGAAATAAATTGAATCTAAATAATAAAATGTGAACATTATGCAAATGAAGAATCTAGAAGACTTCTGATTGGCTAATTTTGTTGAATTGGTCAGACTGAAGGCATTGATTTGTATTCAGATTTTACTTAGGAATTGGAATGCTCTCCTTTGACTGTTGTCAGCAGTTGGATTAATGTGACGATAATAGCATCATGGAAGCAAAGTTTCTTGGCCACAGCAGCATCAGCGACAAATGGTACCTCCTTGTTCACAGCATGTCGCTGTGACGTCACGCCTATCCATCATCGTGGCGTGGAGAATTATCTCTGGCTTTTTAGAAGATTTCTTCTTTGGTTGTCACTTAGTCCCCTTAAATTAATGTCGTCGATGGAAGTTACGCTATCTAACAAAGGCCTTATATCATTGACATAGTTAACGTATATATAGTTTAAGATTAATTTCAAAGACATACTTTTGCATCTTGAGTTTTCTTAATGATGAATGGAATTTCTTTTTCTTTACATAAATTATCGTTCTTTATATTCCAAAGACCTGTACTAAAACAGTGTATGTATGAAATTGTAAATATACAGAAAATTATTTTTATACCAAGAGGAATATGGGATGCAATAAATGTTGCTGAAAAATATTAAATTTACTCTTTGCCTCGCGTTTCGTTTTGCCGTGTCAAAATCTTGGGGAGATCATGAAAACGGGGATAAACTTAAATTAAGACTTCCTGTTCAAGTCACCTTCCTGTTCAAGTCTTAATATGCATTGGAAACCTTAACCTACCCTAGCAGAACATCCTAGAAATCCTAGATATGAACATTTAAAAAGCAGCATTATTTAGTAATGAAGAGCCCTTCGTTACAATTGCGTACCTAGGTGACCTACTCGCTTTTGGGGGCTTGCAACACAGACCACCCGCGTGAACCCTGCTCCATCATTAGATGAAGAAAACCGATACAGCAAAATTTCAACGTCACCTTGGCAAGGACGTTTCAAAATTTCGCAATAACAATGCAACCGACCACAGGCAAAGATTAGCAGACACTCTGATTTGGATTCTGGCCAAGTGTTGGTTCAATATGTGCGTGCTCTGCTCCTTGTTGTCAAGGAGAGAGAATCAGAAAAGTTGAAAACAGCGATGATGTAAGCGTTCGTGAAATTGCGATGGGAAAACAAGAAACAAGTACCACTGGAGTGGGCTACCTCAGTTGAGGAATGGGTAAAAAGTAGGATAACATTATGGAAATATTCAGTGGCGTAGCAACATGACTTAGAGTGGTGGGGTGGGGGTCGCATACTTTGGATGAGAAGCAAATTTATGCCCAAACGGCAACCGATCACAAAGGCGAAGGAATTCTTAATAATAAATCAATTATTGTCAGCCTTTTGGTAGGACTACTTAAAATCTGAAAATTGCAGTTGAATTTGGGCGCTTTTTTGGGGGATCTTCTCCTTGTCCCCCCCCCCCCCCGCTCTTAGACCCATGGAAAGTTTGACATCGCAATATTGACATTTCTCTCTGGATACTTACATTCCAAATAAGGTAACTAACAATGCAGCCTTGCCGCGTTCAAAATTTACTGATTTCTTCCCCATATTTGACGGAATATAAAAAGTATCTCCTCGTCCTTTCTTATGAGAGTTTCGCTGAACCCCGCCCCACCCACTAGCACCTTCATATTAGGTTAAAGACAAAACGGCCACAATTGGGAAAGCTCATTTTGTCAGGTAAGAGTCGGCCAAACGTAGAGCTCTGCATACTTTGTGTGGAGTTCATTGCGTAACCCACCAGATCCAGAAGTCGTGTGGGCATTCTCTTTCATAAGTACCGTACAGTATTCTGCATCACTGGAAACATGGGTTGAGCCATGAGATTCATGTGGAAACTATATTTAATCGATATTTCTTTAACATAGAATTAACGCTACCTTCTACGTCATCAAAAGGACATAGTTGTATCACACACTGTACAGCTGCATTTCGATGCCAATGAAACCTTTTAAGAATTATAACACTCTTTCAGCTAGAATTGCGGAGACAAACGTCACCCTCGTTAACACTAAAAATGGTTAAGAAATATTTACGAGAACTACGTTTTTCTAATACCTACCTTAAGAAGGCTTAAGTAGGGAATGACTCGACGATTTTTTTTTTTTTTTCATATGTCAGTTTGTGTTTACTACACCATGTACACGGTTACCATTCCGAGCACGTAATGCGTATTTTAAATAACGCGAACGAGATACCCGCGCTTGCAAAACTTGCAGGTCGTAATCGAACAGTTGAGCTCCATACCAAGCTATTTGCAAAGAGTTTTCGTAATAACTGGCAGAATATGCTTTTAGTGATGAATTTACGTAATTTGTACGAAGTGAGGGGGGGGGGGGGGAAATAAGCCTCTCGGAGAAGTGAAACTAACTGAAAGCAGGCAATTGAAAGTGGTGACGAGATGTTGCTAGAACAAAGTAAGTGGTCACGAGAAGCAAGTGAAAACTATGCAATATTAGTTGCTTCGTAGATATTTTTTTCACACATATCTCCCTATGCAGTCACGAGTAATTACTTGACCTTATCTACTTTTACTTGCAAACTGCACACGAATTTTGACTAGAGTTATTGAGAATTAGAAGTGAATTGTGCTACAGAGATAAATGTTATTGTTACCTATAGCTTTACAAGGAAACTGATAACTATGGCCAAGTAGAATTTGAGAACAATTGAGAAATCTAGGGTCAATTTATAGAAACTAATATTGGCTTCTGTGTAGATCCAGCCAATACAGAAAGTTCATATGATTGGCACTAGTTACTTGTTTACAAGACTGAAAGGGAAATAGGGCATTTAGAATACCCCAACATGACATGCTAAAGAAAATAGCGGTAATCATTGTGAAACCATTCAGTGTCATCAATAAACATCTTTCAAAGTTTCATCTCCTCAAAACATTATGCATGTGATGAGTAACGGAAGATGCATCATTTGAATTTTGAAAAATTTGGGTGAACAAATAAGGGTTGAGCAACAAATAACTGAATTTCTGTCTGTGAGGAGCTTATTTCTTGAAGAGAAGGCTACTGTCCTTCCTTATTTTGAATAATCTATCATTCTGCATCCACAAACATTGGTTTCCCTTTAAGGCTGCGAAAAGTATGGTTATGAATTCCCAGTTTATTTTACAATGTAGACGGGTCAGGCAGGCTTGTAATCGTTCTTCAATATTAATCCTCCTCTTCCCAATCCTCTTCCCAACCTCTTCCCCCCCCCCAGGATCCTTCCAGGGGTCCCACCAGGGTCTAATGAGTGAGTGGCACATCTTGCCATACCTCTATACTTTTAGAGACTCTATATGGTCAAAATATTATTTGGGGGCACGCGCCCCACCCCCTCCCGTGGCGGGCCACTGCTCCTCCCACTTCTGTCCATTAAAGGAGCACGAAACTCTGGCTTTGAAATGTGGAACAGAAGTCTTTGAAAAACATCTTCCCAAAGTTTCATTCGGAAAATGTCATTTGAAATTCAGATAAAGGGTACAGTCACTAGTCTTTTGCCTTTGTTGAATACAACCATAATTGTGTAAATCCACTTACGATGTCTATATAATCCCTGACAGCAGAAATCCTCCTTTAAATGGACTTGGATTTCGTTCTTTTTACTCACTCCCCAAATCCATTGGTCGTAATAAATAAAATCACAAAAGAAACAACGTCTCATTATTTCCAATGAAGACATGTAACTTTGCAATATTGGATACTGGTCGGTTTGCTGTTGTAATATTATGGTCAATGACCTTCAGTGTAGGCCAGCTGTTTTGGTGCGGCTTATACAAGAGGAGGTAATTACGCGGCAAGTAGAATGATTGTTTCACTGTTAAATCCAACGTTTCACCCTGTCATTTTCATAGTGCGATTGCGGTGGATGGAATTTTATCCTTGAACTCAACTGACCACTTCCCTCAGAGTTTTACAAAAAAGGACGGTAAACTTGGCGAGCGAACGTGCTTCGAATTCTTAATTTGTTCTTTATTTCGGCGGTCAGTTTGCCCTGAGGACATGACGCGATATCAAAACTTGACCCGATTTCAGACGAAAAAGGACGTGACGTGCTATCTATCAAACGCTCAAGACTGCATAGCACTCCATATAATATATATAGTGCAGAAGTGGACGCACGCGGATGTATGATATTTACATATTAACTGGATATTAGGCTTATACCACGTTCCTCCAAGCCAAGTGTGACGTCATATATGTCCGATTGAGTTCTTAATGTATAGCGGATTGGTTGTTGAGAGAAATGATAGTGGTCATTGTATATGGGCATAATTAATGCATGGGAGAAAATTAAACCAATTAAAAACCAAGGTTAAGAGGAAAAGGGCGCAAGAATGAAGAAAGGAGGTTAAGAGTTTGGCGGGGGAGGGGGGGGGGGGATGATGCACAACAAAAGTACACACGTGTGTCTCCTGACTAGATTTATCCCAGAAACTGATCTCGCCATTCGATCAGAACAAAACGAATCAAAACCAGAAACAATAAGAGATAAATACATGTCTGGAGAGGGCAGCAATGCTATGCTTTTGTAGGCTCGCATAGGTTCCTATATGTATGACATGCCGTTTGTCAATCGCCTTGCGCGTCCTATTCGTCCACAACTTTACAGTTGTGGGCTGCTGCCTCATAACTTTCCGTTATACTGAGGTATCGATTATCATTCATTACACCAAAATATGCTCGATGAGGTTGGTAGTCAAACATCATCCCTTGTTTCAGCTGTCGTATAGACAGTCACAATGCCATGATGACAACATCCCCTGTCATAAAGCCTCCGGGTGTTACCCACAGATTTTCAACGAGAAAAGGGTAGGGGAGGGCGTTTGAAGCCTGTAGACAGGCGTTCGAGAAATTATCGGGGGAGGGGAATTATCCCCATAAATATTTAGTAATTGAGATGCTAGTTGATGCAACGCGGTGCCAGTTAGAGACTATGTGTTTCTGGAAATGGCAGTAGCCGTTGTGATACTGTTTCTACCGAGCGGAGCTTTTTGTCATGGGTGCAACTAATATTTAGAGGGTCTGTCGATATTCGGGAAGGGGGGGGGGGGGCAGAGAAAATATTAACTAGGAGGCAAACCTCCACTTAACCCTTAGCCACTCCCGTGCAGAACAATCGCACCTCCGAAAGGAAGTTCGAGACTTAGAGATAGCGGTGTCACCAAGGATCAGTGTTTTGGAATGGTTGGTAAACTCGAAATAATTGTATCGTTGGTCAACGGGGATGTCTCCGTCCAATTGAAGGAGGAACCTTTGTCTTAAAAGTTGGGAGTCCATGATGCCTGTTTCGTCATCCTCACTTCCTCTGCTTAGTGCACAGGTGTGTGTGAGAGAGTAAGGGGATGGGGGGAAGGGGAGGTGGTAGCTCCAACCACTATTGGAGTTTCGTGATAAAGGGGGACCCTGGGAGGAGATGCCGCCCCTCCCAGACACAGCTGAGGGACGCAAAATGGCGTAGACGAAAAGAAAAGAAAAAACGAAAAAATATGAAGACAGAAAAAGAAGGAGAAAAACTGGAAGAGAGGAAATGCAATCTTGAGTAGTTTAAGCATCCAGGGAATGATGATGGTGTTGCCCATATTCAGCCCCCAAAATTAAAGCATGTAAGGAGAAGCGTTTTCAATCCAAGAAACACTGACGGTACCATTTCCTGGGGCTTACATGCTGAACATTAGAAGAACAATTTTCGGGGATCTAGGGGGTACTTTTTTGTAAAAATTCCCTGATATATACGTGTGCGTTATGAACTTATTATGGCTTGTAATCCGCTTGTAATTTTCGATGTGTTCAGATTTAGGAACCACAAATCTTCCCATGGTTCTCCGTTCCCTGCTAGTTCCAAATTCTGGGTGAGCCACTGAACTTAGAGACCTACCGTATTTTCGTACCACCCCCCGCATCATGATCATGATCCAGACCCGGCTAGTAAAACAATTCTAGCTACATGGGGGGGGGGGGGGTAGGTCGAGTCTCTTGACCCCCGCCCCTGCAAAAAACCATTATGACGCCACTCTTCTGGGTTCTGAGAGTGTAAAAAGATAAGATTTTTGCAAGTGAGTTGAGCATGCTTTAACTTTAGGTAAATTATAATAACGAACAGCTTCATCTGTTAATAGGGAACCGGAATGGTGTGAGATGGCATGTACGACATCTATCAATTGCTACGCGACGAGTTGTCCTATAGGTGTACGCAGTTCCTTCTAGCAAAAAGCCTTTACAAGTCTGATTTTAAATATCATATGGGTTGTTGAAATCATTTGCATTCGGCAGTATAGGTCTGTTTTCTGTTGAGGGAGAGGAGAAGATGGGCAGAAATGAATAAGGGAGGGGTCCCCAGGTTGTCGACACCCCCCGTCACATACACACGCGCGCACAGCGTCAACCACTGTAGAAATAAAACTATTCTTAGTATCAATACTCTAATTTATGTATCCCATTGTCAGAAGACTTGACGAGGACAATTCATCTTTCTCGAGATTACCAGCACCCTGCAGGCCTACATATCCCGCGTGCAAAGTTACCAAGTAAAAAGAACTCTTAATATAGTCTACCTGGCAGTACCTGCACATATCAATACGTATATTTGTATATAGCCAATTGGTTCTGAATTCCATTATACCTTCGCCGAGATTAGCCCTAGTCGAGATTAGGCCGACCTATATGTACATCGGTTTCGCATACGTATATGGAGTTTTTTTTCTTCTCTTTTGCGTGTAAAGAAATTCACTTCTGCTGGTGTTTAGGCGCCTCAGCTTAAGTTCTGTTTTGTTTGCAGGGTATCGTCACAGGAGGTCAATTTAAAAATAACTTTATATGGTTATATAAACCAATTATTAATTTGGTAGGAGTTTCTGTGTAGTCTATTATAGTTGCATATACTCTGCAGGGGGAATTGTCTTGAAATAGAAGTTTAGACACCAAGTATTTTAAATAGTTTGCTAAATCTATTTTCGGTTTTGTCGGACGGTTGATGTTCAATGTCGTTAGAAACAAAGAACAGACGTGGCATATTTAGCCATCGTTTTTTCATAAATAATGAAACTTGTCTAAGATAGCATCGATATTGATTTCAGAGCATAGGGCACAAATGAAGATATAAATAAAGTGAAGCCTTTGGTTTATGAAATCCGAAATAGAAGGAAGACAAATTAAAATGCTGCTATTTTTGCCATGCAGTCGAAACGAGTTTGACAAGTGTGAGATTAGGCGTGACATCTTTACAGTTATAGTCACGGTGACATGCAGTCCCTTCCATCTTATCGTTAGAGAGAAACATTTGGATTTTATCGTGAGACTGTGAAGACATTATACGATTAAATTAAGCTAATCCATGCTCCCATGTACACAATTTTAAGGGTCAGTAGATGTATGGGTGTGGAGTTTCGCTTAGCAGCATATTCATGGTTAGTGTGAAGGCATCGCCACGCGCTTTCGAATCATGTGTACAGGTCGACCTATTTTTGTACTCGCATACTCTGACCCGGTGGCAGTCCAGGGTACCCTTAAAATGCACTCGGCACCAACTAAATGAGATAAGGCTATACAGAAGGGCAATTCCCAGACAAATGCCTCAGACAGACCGGATATGCCCTTTTCACAATGACAATACACGCAACACCGAGTTACAAAGTCACTCTTCGGAAGCGTGATTTTTACACAACCGCTGTTTGTATTTGCATAACGGTTTCAGTTCAAGCCTGGACACTTACAGATAGTTTTGTCACTTTTGCAACTAGGTCAAACATTTCGTGCACTATTCGACTTTGGGATACCAATCAACCGTGTCAACATAGGCCTATTTCGTAAATACGACGTCAGACATTCATGTAGTCGAATTCGTTACGTCAGAAAGTTGCTATTTCATTGGTGCATCCTGTTTAGTTTCTGATATATCTTAGATGTCAGGTTCGTTTTTAGACTGTTTTCATGCTGTGAAAGGCATGGCACTAGTTCCACGAATGGAGACTTGGGTCATTCAATATTTACAATGACGACCTATACATTAAAAGTACTTCTGATCTAGCACAGAAGGGATTTATATCATTAATTCTCACATAGTTACACGTATGTTTATATCTCAAGTATCAGTAAAATAAAAAATGCTTACGAACGACAATGATGTGCCCATCAGTGTAAGCACATTGATAACTTCTACCAAGAGGAATGTTCAGGGGCGCATGGGGGTGGGGGTGGGTTATAGTGTAAAGTGAATGATGCCAGCATGAATAAATGTGCCGTTTGTACCCAGAGGTAGCGACAGGATTCGTGTAACTGTACTGAAGTAAGGCCTTTGATGATTACAGCACAACTTCCTGGTGCTTCTCACCGACGGAAGCCTCAAACATCAGGACCTACGAAAGGATTACCCTCTATCACCTTTCTTTTGAATCCCCCCCCCCCCCCTTCGTAGCTGATAACTACTCCCTCCACGTGGCCTCATATATAAAGAGAGAAGAGGCAATCATGTTCGGACACTTCGGGAATCACGCCCAATTGGGTGGGGACTTTTTTTTAGAATAGGGGCAGGCATACAAAAAGGTGTTCAGTGCGCGACAATCATGCCGTTTAACTTATTCGACTTTTTGTAACATTATAGGGAAATAATATGTTTTATTTTGCAGAAGAAAAGGTAATACTGTTAAAACCACTTTTTATGGGCACACAATGATAGATTATTAAGAAAAAAGGAAAAACGGTGGCCTTTTTTTAAGAAATAAGTATCTCACAGATAGTAATTTAGTTATTAGTTGCTCAAGAATAATTTGTTCTCCCAAACTTTAAAAATTCAAATGGTGCATCCTTTGTAACTCGTCACATGCAAAATTTTTTGAGGAGTTGAAACATTTGTCGACCGTTTTTTTGGTGAGATTAAATGGTTTAACAATGTCTTAATCTATTTTGTCTGTATGCAGTGATGGTGCATTTTGAAACGCACTCTTTCCCTTTATGTCCAAAGTAATGCAAACGATAAAATGGGAAAACGTGGCATTCAAGCGGCTAGTTGTAACATACAATTTACATCACTTTTCGATCTTTTTTCCCCTCCAAATCGGGTATAAGCATATCTCCTTCGCATATTTGTGATAAAGAGTGATCTAAACATGGAAAACACTGTCTGAGAAAGTGCCCCAGAAGAGTGAGAAAAAAAAAGTTAACTTTTTTATTTCCTTATTTTGACGTCCCTTAGATAATATTCATGGTATGTGTTCTATGCCTCTCCCTAGCTTTGTAGATGGAATGTTGTTAGTTGAAGGTCACCAGTGTTTACCTGCAGAGTCAAATGAATATAGGCAGGTAGTTGTGACATATATTTTCATAACTGTTTTGCGACTCATTCTTTAATATTCAATGTATGGATTGGCATACAACATTGAATATCTAGGGGATGTCAAGATAAGAAAAATTAAAACATTAATGTTTTTTCTCTCTCTCTCTCTCTCTATGGGGCACTATAGGACTAAATATGCCATAAGTAGATCAATTTTTACCCCAAATCCGAGAAGGAGATATGATTATACCAGATCTGGAGGAAGAACATTCAAAAAGTATGTAAGTAAAATATATGTCACAACTACCTTCTCTTTTAACAGTGAGCCATTTGCCACTGGTTGAGATACACACACACTGAGATACACACATACAGACATGCAAACGCACTGTGGAGGACGTACCTAGAGGACGTTCTCAGTACCTTGACTCTTTCGACCAACATAGTGATTTCTGTCGAGATGAAAGCGGCAGAACGTGGGAAATGAGCATTCCCAGACGTTGCAGGCCTTCTAGCAATATCCCAGCTGGATGTCTACAGCACGATGTGAAAATAATGACTGGGAACAGTTCAGTTTGATCGTTCATGGAGCTTCATAGGCTAAATATACACTTTTACGGTATCATGGTGATTAGTGATATATTCTACCGTAATTGTAGTTAGTTAATAGCTCCTTCTGCACCACTGGATCAGACGGGTGCCGGTACCATGCATTGAACAGTCTATCCGATAAAGGCACGCACGTGGCATTCATGCACCGTGACAGCCCGAAACAGTCGGTTTGCAGTGCATCATCTATCAGATCATAGATGTTTCTGTCTGACCTCGACCAACCAAACCAATCGTGATAATAGTCCCAGGGTCGCCTGTCTCGCAGACAGTATGGAATGTGATCTCTTGGGTAACCTGCACTTTCAGGGAGTTTTATTGGCGATGGAGTTACGAGTGGGGTATTGAATTAGAGGGCCTTTTTTCCCCCTCTGCCACGCGAAAGTCAGATCCACCGAAAATGAAACACTCACCCACAAAGATCTTAATGACAAAATTATGAAGCCAACCCACCGGACTTGGGGGTCTTTGTTTGAGAGACCGAGTTTTGAAAGATTTTGAGTGATTCTGTTGAGAATAAGTTTGTAGAGGATCCGATTACACTATTACCAGTAGCAGTAATATCATATGTCATTTTAGTGCCGATTTCATGCACACTTAGGTACATGTTGGTGCATAGCACCTACATCGGACCTTTAGGGAGGAGAAAGCTCCCATTATAAGAGTCGAAATGTCACAATTTGCAGAATGATAATTGTGTGTTATCCATACAAACCACACTATCTTTGCACTTATAAAATCATTAATTGGAGAAAGAAGGTATACGGTAGTGTGATAGGGGTCCTTGCGCACAAAACTGACACTACCCGTTCCTATACATTTAGTCGTCTTTTCCTCCTTGAGATTTATATGGTTATGTTACCTGAGCGTTGCGTAATCGACATTTCATCAATATCAGCAATGCGTTAGCGCCAAGTTGATACCGGTCACTCGCTGCCTCTGTAAGTTATGACCCATTTAGCCAAACACCAGACATAGACTTTCTTGGGTTTTGTATACTGCGTTGAGAATTAGAGACTGCTCTCATCGTATATTAATAACTCAGTGGTGGTAGACTGCTCTATAACGGTATGTACCCAGTTGAGATCATATGTTAAATCGCGGTTTAATTAAGCAGGAAGTTACGAGAGACGCGCTGACAGGAAGCATACAGCACTTACATTAACCTTCTCCTTTGACTTTACATGATAAGCTATAGACACATCAATTTGAGGGCCCTCTCGGGAAGACCAGGTATATCTCATATTAGGGATTTTCTAGTGTCATGTGATGGACACCACCATGTCCATCTTTGCATTGACAACGGCTTCAGATCATGTTAATGATCACGTGAACTTTGCCCTATGGAAATTTATGGAGTGGTGACCCAGTCCCTCCAATGACTATAAGAGCTGAAGAGAGAAAGAAATATTCCTCGCCCCCCGGCCCATCTTCAGTTTTTTTTTTCTTTTCAATCGCCAGGATTTTCACATCAGACATCTATTTTTCAGATTGCAAGCTCATCGACATCCAAATGATGTAAACGAAAACAAGTACCTGAACTTGAGAGGGATATTATGAACAATCCCTTTGGCATGATTTTACGCACTTAAGTTATACCAACTCGTGCGAACTTGCGGATGTACATTATCGAGTCGGTGGTATGCTGCTTTCAGTGGTCACGTACGGTGGCAGAAGAGCACGTTGGGTACATTATCACGGTGTCTGTAACGATAGGATGCTTCCAATCAATTTAAGGATTTCTGTCAAAGTGAAAACTTCCTGCAGTGCATGTAGGCCTTCAGTTTATAGAAGCAGGATGTCTGGCTATTATTGTACCTCAATTCGTACACCATCTAAAGGCGAACAGCCAGTGATGATCGTGCCTGTGTGCGGAAACTGCAAGCGTATTTCCGAGTGAACCACACTGTATAAATTAAAGCTAATTATAGACTTCTGGGTCTGTGCTTTGTTTATATGGTTTACTTTCAGGAAACATCAAGGCGACCGACTATGCATGGTTATTCGCCGACGCCCATGGACAGCCACACAGCTTACAAAAGCTGGTGAGAAGTTCATCTTCCGGATCAGGAAACCGTGGTAACTCTGACAGTAAAATGTATCAACCTTGAAACGTATGAGACTTCAAAAGTGCTTGTAATAATGTTACATAGAAGCATTCTACAATGTTTTCATCCCTTATTTGACCTCGGGGTTTAAAGCGGGATGTGCTGTTATTCCTGCATTTTCCAAAGTACACCAAAGGACGCCTTATACTTCTTATAGTTGCAGAAAGTTATAAAAACTCCTGTACAGAGGTATACTTGTCCACGTAACTTCTAAAGGAAATGCTTTTGCGTAGGCGTTTCGTTGTAGCAGTGTTCACATGGAAGTGCCACACATTTACCACAGGGTCCAGTTCCGCTAACTTTTTACCTGAAAAAAACTAAATCGCTCTTCTTTCTACCGTAATTAACACTCTAATTAATGAACTTTTTAATGAAAGAAACCTGGCATGGCATGTTATTATCCACATTGGTATCAAATTACAGAAAATGATAGAAGATCAACCGTAAAGGCTATTTTTATTCCTTCAAACAGCACATCCTAGTTTAACTGCTCAATTGCTTAAGTTCCCAGGATTATAGGTATGCAGTTTGTGCTACAAAATTCAAAACACTTCAACATAGACCGGTGTACTGATAAAAGATGAAAGTATACCCCGACTAGCTTACTACAAACCTTTCATATAGAAACACATAAAACTCTTGTGCCGTCCTCGTATCAACGCCATACTGGTCCAGGGATCATGAAAAAAAAAAAAAATTTTGGTTTCTTCAGAGCTGATCAGTCGTATAGCTTTGAGCTGTCTTTGAAGTGATAAGTTCCCTGAAAGTATACAGTGCACACCAATATGACGTAAGTTGAAGAATATTCGAAAAGTGTGTTTGTAAGTTGTACAGCATGATCTCGGAAAGTCGGACGGTTAAAACTCTTCCTCTGGGAGTAATCACCAATTGGCAGCTATCATACAGTCTGCATGCGTCAGCGCCTCCTGGATTGCGGCTTCTTGTAAGGGTCGGAGCATTATTACGAATGGTCGTTATTTCCGAATCGAACATAACAGATCATTATTCCGAGGAGTGGTTATTCCGAGTCGAACACAAGGGTCATTATTCAGAAACCTTGGAAATTCGTTACTTGGGAAATGAGTCAAAGGGCAGTTACTTCAAGTCCATAACAGTGTGAAAGGTTTCTTCTTTTGTTTTCTTTTTTCTTTTTTCTTTTGTTTTGTTCAAAGTTTACAGGCGTGGCAAGCATTTTGATATCGAAATTAGTCTCATTTATGTGCAACAAGCGCAGAGAGTTAGATGAAATGTTAGACAGCTTCTCTCGTAAACTTTCCAAAATCCTTAATTAATGAACTGAATATTTATACAACATGACATCTCATTCTTTCTTTTTGAAACGTCGGAATATTGACCCGTATTTTTTTATTCGTAAAACAACACTTCGTTATTATGACCCTTTGGAATAACGACCCTTGGGAATACTGATCGGTATGTCTCATTTGGAATATTGACCCCTTCGGAATAATGACCTTAATGTTTGATTCGGAATCATAACCCTTCGAAAAAATGACCCTAATTTTAATTCGGAATAACAACCCTTCGGAATCATGACCACTCGGAAGAATGACCCTTCGGAGTAACGTTCCTCTTTAAAATTCGTAATAACAACCCTTCGGAAAAACAACCCTTCCGATTAGTGACCCTTCGGAAGAGACCTATTCATGAAAGTCGGAAAAATGCAGGAATGCAGTCAGAGCTGATGCATGATTAGTATACGTTCGTAGTGCGGGCAAACGTGGCTGCAGTGACTACGATGTGAGAGACGAAAAAATTCGTTCGCCCCTCGGGATAGCTTTCATACCCCCTTATGCATGACAGCCCTTTTTAGGGTTCAGCTTTAAGGGGAGGGGGAGATTTGGGAGATATTGTTGTGGAGAAGTGAATTCGGGTGACATTGTCGCAATGGCATGCACGGACTTAAGAACTCTTGTCTCCCTAACCATATGCTAGAATTTGACTTGGCAAAGAAGCGTTACATTTAGTGAAAATTAAAACGTGACAATGGAAGGGAAATCTGAGCTAGAGCGAGGGGGGGGGGGGTTATGCGGAACATACGTCTTTGATTTTCTGAACGTAGGATATTCTTCAGTTACTGGCAAAACCCCGAAATATAGCACACAAAACTCTTTGCAGGTGTAGCCAGATAAGATCCATGTACGGTAACACATTAGGCCTACATAATCAATACGCGTCGTAGAAACAATGGGTTGCTTCCATGGCGTCATTGCAAGTCTTTGAATACTAACTGTCAGAACAACATTCAGAAAGAATTTCTTTGTTACAGCAGTCGGCGATGAAATGAAAAGGTCTTCCTCCAACTTTTCATGAATATTTTATTTAGTTCCTCCGCATTCTCTCTAAAGATAAATAGAAATAAACTTTGCAACATAAATTATGTAAGTTTGGTGAAGAGTATCGTCTTGCCTGGGAATTTGGGAACTTGTTCGAATGTGTCCTTATTAAGATGATGTTACGTGCGACACAGTCATAACCAGGAGAGTGGAATATGATGACACAGAGAGAACTCATGTCGTGGGCGATTCAGCCACCGGATCTCGACCGGCATGCATTGCTACAAGACTTTTGTCGGCGATTCCACGTATAGTTAGTTTATCTACAATAAATCGTTTATCTCTTTCTGTCTTTAATACGACTAGAAACCAACAATAATCAAGCACCAGTCATGGTTAAGCCACAGTTTGCTCCGCCTTCGTATGAATATGTGATCCAAGTGATTTGTGGGCCGATGGTCCGAATAATATACCGTGTGATCGGCCCAACTAGGGAGCTGCTATTCCCTGGCCCAACCACTGCTAAAGTCCGCCACAGTACACCTGAGAAAAATGTTATGCAAGCCATTTTTTAGCATAAGGTATTTTGTACATGTGGTATGTCGGGAAAGATTTTAAATCACTTCCAAATCGCGTCAATGGCCTCGACTTAATAACCTTGACAAACGTGGGAATCTGAGCGCGATTGTCACGTGAACAGTTAACAAAAACGATCGCACAAAGAAAGAGCCGTTGCGGTGAATCAGTGACAGCTCTGGAATTTTTTTTTTTTTTTTTTTTAAGCGTCCAGGGTGCGAACTACGAACGTGTTCATCGCATACCTGCGGAATTTCCAGCTCGTCAAAACTTTTGACCGGGCTACGATTTGGCCGCACATCGTGACGAGAGAAATGAACTTCGGATTTGGCTGCGAACTCGCTGAAATATGTCACTCGAAAATATGCCAAATATTTTTCTTTATTTCGCATCAACAAGTAGTTTCGAACCAGTTTCGAACCAGTTATTACCGGACCTTATTTTTCGGTTTCTTAACATTAAAATAGACTTGATTTCATTTGAACAATGATACCTGTGGCGACCTCACGAACCCAACAATGCAACTGGTTAACATGCAGATAACATTCGGTTATTTGTGCTCAAGAATAATTTGGTCACCCAAAGTTGCAAAAATTCAAATGTTGCATCTCGTGTTTTGAGGAGATGGAGGTTTTTGTTCTTCACTGATGAGCCTGAATGGTTTAATAATGAAGCTAATTTCTTTGCAAGCAATATTTAGGTGCATTGTGAGCTCACTATTTCCCTTTAACTTCTTCGGTCGGTTGCATAACGTAGATGAAGGGACGTTTCCCCCACTCATATATTGAACTCTGATGTCTCTTCATTTCTGTTAGTTAAACCTCAGAAGAAATCTCTCACTGGTAAGCAAAAAGTTGGCCAGATAGTGAAAGAAATTAGTTGCAAGTTACAATTTCCAAGTTTGCGGTGTTTCCCACACATTTGCTGAGTGGCATCGCAGTAGAAATAGGCCTATATCACGGGTGCATATTGCTCTATGCCAACACGTGTCAAGAATTGGGGGTTAAATGAGACTAGTTGTGCCCTCTGATTTCGCCAAAAAACCAACTCGCCGCTCCCTATCCATCAGTTCCTTTATAAAGTTTAAGCTATCTGCACCTTCCATCCCCACCCAGCGGTCCAGACCATGGAGGCTAAGTCATTCTCTTGGTGAAATAAAATAACCTTTATTTAAATCAGAGGCAGGAAGTATTTCATAACAAGAAAGTACAACGTGGATATACGCAGTAATTGTTGGAGAAGGAAAACAAAGGATAGACAGTTGAACCCAAAAGGACAAGGGTATAGAGGAAGCATGGTGACCTTTACTAAACCAGGGCGTTCTTTGTCAAGCGACTGTAACCCGCAGAGTTCACTGAGTTTTGAAGTCCTTGGAACGTTTCTCTCTTTAATTATAAACGGATACAGTTTTTCATTCAAGCTTCGTTGCAAATTTTGGAGGTTTGCTATCAGGTAGGATTTTTACCGGTGCACCTATGACATTCCAGTGACCACAGCCCGGAGATACCAGCGTGTGGGGGTCACTTAGTCAAGGCAGCTGGTGTAGAGTTTTATGGTAAAAACCTCGTATCGAAGGTGTAAGTCTTCGGACAAGCAAAAAGGGCGGGAAAAACGTGAGAACGTCAAGGCAGTGCATTTCAGCTATACCGGAAAGTAAAAAAAATGAAATAAAATGCTTTCCGGTCTTTGTTAGTGTGGTCCACGTCAGAGCTACCTGTCTCTTGCAGACTTTAAAGCTGAAATATGAGTTGTACTGGTATTCGCCTGGTCATCTATCTTTGTCAGTGTTTCAGGGAAGAGAAAGCAGGGGGACAGATCACCTGTTACAAAATCTGAAAGAGAAGTATGCGTTCATCTTCCACTCCAGATATTTGAATATGGAAATTGTACCACCATTTTGTTGCCCCTACAAGATTCAGACTAAAAAAACAAAAGCAAAAACAACCTCATGCTAGCCATCAATCACTGTTCCTTGAAATCAAACAGACCAATGAGAATGGATATGAATATTCCTATATGTAAAAAAGGGGCTTAAACAATGTTTTTCTTTTGTAGTGGCTATCATAACATATTTGACTTTCAGTGGCAAAATTTTCGATTCCTATTCCGGCTCTAACTTTGGCATGATATATGTGGTAGATTGTATGCCTATGTTTTGCTGGGTAAGACGGGAACTTAGTTGTAGGATGCATTCATCCCTCCAGATGATGGTAGACATAGGTTTTGTTGCATACATCACAGATATACCAGATGTCCCAAAACTGACAGCCAGCCTTAGTCAATGAATTTGACAACTTGAGATAATCATGCCACGCTATACTTTCTGGTCATGCGCACACCATTCACCCAGCCCACTCCTGTCTCAGTGAACGACACTGAGCAGTAGGCTACATGGTTAGGCCCACTGGTCGGTACGCTAATCACCACACAATATATTGTGGATCCTCAACCTGGGGGTGAAAGTTACGATCGATGAACATCGCTTGTTTGTTGGGTGACTGTTTTCAGTATTTTTGCAGCATTTTTTGCTTGCCAATCCAGTGTGGTACTGCAAAATGACATGAGGACTATTGACTTCAAATAATTATAATTGCAACCAACGCTGTATGCAATACTTAAACTTGATTGCGTGTGTAGCTATACTGAAAAACCATAAGGATAAGATTATGTTTGATCTTAACTTTTTCTTTATACTTAAATGTACACGCGAGGTTGTACATGGACGGACTACGTCTTTCAATGGGGGAAAATGACAGTAACTTCTTTGAAAAGCAACGGGTTTGGCATGAAAACAGTAAAAACAGAAATCATATTTGAAAATCAACCGGTTCTTACTATAAGCGCCGACATGATGAATATGCAACAGTACACGTTTCACTGGTGTATCAAAAGCATGCTATTTAAGTCGTGGCTCCTTGATAGGTATCGGTAATTGTAGTATTTGGTGAAAGGAAGCACTGTATTTACAAATAACCTACAAACTAATCACATCATTGCGACTCAGTGATCCTGAGTTGTTTTGACTAACTGAATATTCAATACTACTTCCCATTGGCTTGTTCAAAGAAGCACACGTTTGATTTGAATGAAAACTCTCAACCACTTCATTATCGTACTCTACAGTTTTTGTCGTTATGTTAGATGAATTTGAAATAATACGACAAAATTAACCAACTGAAACCTATTTATTTTTCCAGACTGTCTGTAACTGAAAAGCCTTACCAAAGTTTCGGAGGTGAAATTTCAATGTTTTTGACTTTTGCCTACGCACGTAATCACTTTAAGTGAAAGTATATTGAGTAATTTTGGGTTCCCCCCACCTCCGGACGTTTGGCATTTACAACCGTGGACTATTTCATCATTCTCCCCTTTTCATGTAATGCATCAATTTCTACACTACTCCTGGCACACGCCTCAGTCAGATTAAGAAAGATGTGGGTGCTCCCACGCCATGTCACTGACTGAACCACCCCGCCCATTATGTTATTCTTGACGGCTTTGTTTGATGTGAAAGTGGAGAGTTTGTTCGCGGCCTCACTTTTTAGTCAGGCGGAACTGTATCATACACAGTACTGTCAGCTGACAAATTCGTACCGATTTGATTTAATTAAAAGCCTATAAATAGGTAAGCCGTCTGAAGCAGTCACCATCGGTCACCCTGAACCTCTAGCATTCTCGGATTGTACGTTAACAACTTCGTTACAGCATCATTCAAGCACGGCAAAACACCTAGGAAGCGTATCGGTAGTATAGATGCTAAAGATGAACGCCCCATATGGGAGAAGCTTGTTTTGGTGTAATTAAACGAAATCGGAACATTTGCCAGGGATGGTTTCTCCATGCATGCTCAGTTTTCATTCAACTGGAGTCGAGCATCTGGCATCTGTTCAGATTGTAGGCAGATCTCACTGTAGATCTACTACATGGTAGTACACCGTATTGTGTCTTTCTCTTTTTTTTTTTTTGGTGAATTCAGTTACTCCATACCGCATTAACTTCTGCAACATGCTTACTTTATTTTCTTGTAATCCGCACCTTCCAAATTGTCTGATGTTCGTTTATAAATCACCATCTTTGCAAGATGAATGCTTACGGCACATCAGTAAAAAAGCAACAAAAAAAAAAAATGAACAAAATTGCTAAAATCTTCCTTGAAATTGATGAGTCAAGACTTCCTTGACCCGTTTAAAAATATATAAGTCTATGTCATTGTTTACTATCACACAAACAATACATTACCTAGGAGATACAATCATCACAAGGGGCTTGATACTCGAGCTGAGTTGGTCTGTACAGCCAGTGTTGTTGCTTGAGGCGGAAGAGGGGGGGGGGGGGGGGCTGATGCCCCAAACGCATTGATCGTCGTACTGGAGAGCGGTATTACTGGCTCAGATGCAGAATGGGTCTGTCGTCACCATATTTTTAACGACAAATGTTCTATTTCCAGTGAGCCTATATATCGCATTACTGCATTTCATCACAGGCTACTCTATTTTACTATTATTAAGTGTCGGGAGGGGGTATCTACCTCCCTGACCTCCCCATCCTGTAGCTACGGCATTTGGCGATGAAGAGTCTGCATTTGCAATTTTTGCAGGCGATCTCACCAACTCCATATCACAAACGTGAATCTGTGATCGCCATATGTAGATGAAAGCTGCATCTAGATACATAATGCGGATCGCTGTGACAATCCTATTCTGACGACCTTGAAGGAGACAGTATTTGTGCGGTCCTATGAGGCACCTCGTGATGAATGTTAACTTCAAGCCCGGTTACCAGGGCAACCCCATCTCCACCATGCATGATTTTAGGATACTAATCACAGTGACGCAAATGATGGCATGTATATTTACATATAACCACTAAAAATAGCTTTACGGTACATGCGCACGATGCTGTGTAATTTTACAACGAGGTGATAAACGTTCAAAGTTCGATCTATTGGTTGTTGTCCAGTTCTCTGATTCGAGCGACGAGTTAACTTTTGGAAGTATACGCTCGAAAACAAAAACAGTGCGTATCTAGCATTGTGACCACTCCCTTTTATCTGTTGCAGTCGTCTACCAGTTTAGGTCTATGCTGATGCTTGCGGACTGAAAATCCCGGAGAAATCCATCTTTGTACGCACCATCATCACATAGATACTGCAACAAGCCATCATTGTTTTGGTGTAGAACGTAGCAGACGATATTATTTACGAGGCTGCTCCAACTGCGCAATGACGACGGCAACTTTATTTTGGAAGATTGCCAGACTTGAACTTCCATTGACGCTCAAGGCGACGGTTACACATCGTCTTCACCTCAAAGGTCACTCTAGCGAGGGGTCATCATTGCTGGAATTCCTATCATTGGTTTTGACACCGCGCGATGTCTTTCGTCCACGGGTTTTGTTATCAAACAAAACCCATTGCCAAGTCCGCTGATCTCGCACCATATCTTTGTGGCTGACGAACGACTGTGGACGAAAACAGCTGAGACGAATAAATTAATAAATTATGAACAAGCGAGCTCCGTCGTACAAGGTGACTTTGACGTTCAACTGTGCAGGGTCGTTTCGCGAGTGCGCTTATACCGGCAATATAACATACGGGACTGTCACAGGGTAGACGGTTTACGATAGGCAGACAGAGTCAACAGACTGGCTTGCACTATCGTGCAAACACAGCGGGCGAAGTAAATTCACTGCTAGCGGTCTTTCATCAGTTGCTACCATGTAGGGTCTTGGCGAACGTGTATACGAAACCGGTAAGAGCCGGTAAGCGTGGAGGAATTGATGGCGCAGAGTGAAAGAGAAACGTAGGAGCTTTTAAGAACCCACCATTCATCTTTGACAAAAAAGAAAAAAAGAACAAAATCTTCAGCTATGGTGCATAAAAGGAAAGAAAGAAAAACTTCCTTAGCAGATAGTAACTTAATTCTCCCCGGCGTACCTACAAACACTAACGCAAAACTGCGCGATGTCTGACATGATAAAGGCATGCACAAGAATGCATGCACAGAATGTCCCTCCTGAGGCAGCAATGATGGGGGGGGGGACAACTTCCACTGGTACATTTGACATCCATTGTGCCAGATTATTGTTGTTGCAGTTACACCTTCTTCCAGATGTGTCGAGCATTTGGGCTAGAGAGACGTAAACTGTGAGTTTCGAAACATTACTGCCAGGGTCAGATGTATACGACTTGATATCAATCTTCACTGTTCATTTTTAACAACAAAATCAAAACACCCCCCAAGAGGGAGAGAGATTGAAGAAGAAAAAAAAAAGGGGGGCTATGTCTTTAGATAGCGCCTTAAGGTTTTTTTTTTTTTCAATTTAATCCAGTCAAGTTTGTCGAATAAACACTGACGTTTGCATTGGCACATTTAATGCATTTT
The DNA here is from genome assembly GCA_021234535.1 of Stichopus chloronotus. Classification (NCBI taxonomy): domain Eukaryota; kingdom Metazoa; phylum Echinodermata; class Holothuroidea; order Aspidochirotida; family Stichopodidae; genus Stichopus; species Stichopus chloronotus. The sequence goes on from CM037830.1 coordinate 3,824,212, forward strand.
TCATAAGAATGCAGGCCAAAAAATCAATATGGTGAATAAATAAGTATAAAACAATATAACAGCGATTGAAATTAATTACAGCAGTTGAATCAAAACGATTAACAGAAAATACATAAGCTGCGACTGCAATGTGTTAACTTTAGCTGGCGCTTGTGGAACCCCATTGCCGACACTTGATTGTGACCCTTTGATTGCTTTAAAAGACGACAGACACAATTGTGGCGCCTACCAAATAGTCCACAGTGGTCTAATGAATCTGCTCGACTCCATGTTTGACGGCAAGCGGATTCATGTCAACGGAGAGACGGTGTTCCTTCACTGCACTTTTCATGTCTCAGGGAGTCATTAAAGGCGCGAAATAAACTAATGACGATAAAAAAGTTTTCGACCTCGAAATATCGACCCACTCAGATGGATTTGCCATTCGTCGGGTGGGTATGACGGCACAAACTGAGAGTTTTTTTTTCTTTTGGATTCGCGGGTGTAGGTCGGTTGGGAATGTCCTCCAAGTTTACCCCGTGGCACAGTTTGAAATGGTGCTGAGTGGGGATTCCCTATAAGGGGATAGGCGATAGGGGGGCCTATCTGACATCAGACTCTCATTTCCAACAAAACTGAAAACAATAATGATAGCAGAGGCAAGCGTGAGGAGATTAAACAGGTGAAATGTCTGAGAGGTGGGAGGTGGGGGTGAAGACTACAAAGACAGCAAATGTACATCGGTGGGACGGTCCGACAGGTTGAACATCTTCATAATATGAATAGGACAGTGCTGAAAATGCCACCAATGGCATCCGAAAAACAAGAATATCACCACAAAGGCTCTCTCACACATACACGAAATTACAAAATAAAAGCACATAAGCGAACAATCTCCGGTATAACTGGTCAAATCAACATGCTCATATTGGCCTATACTAGGGAGAGTGTTTAGGGAGACAATTTGCGTTATTTGAACGCACAATCTACCCAAACCCGTCACGGCTAACTGTGATAACTTTCTTCACGACGACTTCTTGAACATGCTATTGGCAAAGGATATATTATTCACGTGGGACACCACAAAATAGAGCCTGCCACAGCTCACTGACATCGACCAGGGAGCTGCCACTAGAGGCAGCTCACTGACATCGACTAAGCTGAGAGTGACACAAAGGAATTTATGTTCCAGCGGCAAATCTAACGGATACCACAAAAATTGGACCAAAGTTGAATGCCCGCTCTCCGTCTATGCCCTTGGTATTCGTCCAGTACAAGGCATGTCTGGATATAGCAGCTGTGGTTGCTATGGATATATCTTTAAAGGGAAAATGCAGTCACCCCCCCAAAAAAAACTGAATTAACATACCCCCAAACTAATTCATGAATTGCTCTTTTTCATTACGTGATATCATTTTTGTTGTTGAATTGCTAAATTTTGCAGCATAGCACCTTCCCTACATGCAGTTTACTGATATGCTGCAACATGTATATGAAACATGCAAGAGAAATGAGAGGAGAATTGCAACTTTCTGGTGATTTTTTAAAATGAAATAGGGACGACTGTTCATTCCCTTTAATCGGGGTTTCATCGTACAAACTGAGGCAGTGCCTGCGATGATGTTTACATAGAGAACTTTGTTCGATACCACTAAACACTCATACAGGGGCATGGAAAATGTCCCTGGATCGATGCAAGAATCTTTTTTCAGAGTCTTTGAAGTTTGAAGGAAATACTTTTTCCCAAAACATGTCTTTAATGGATTTTAGAAAACACAAAAACAACCGGTAAAACAAATGAAAATTACTTTAGCGCCTGAGAGGAGAATGTAGGGTACACACTGCGGCGATGGCTTGGGTAGTGTCAGTGATCACACCACTAAACAATCAATACCGTTAGTCATACTGCCAATGGTCAAAGCTTCTGTAAATCACAACATCAATACTGACATCAACATTCAAAACATTGCACAGTACTAACAATCACAACACAAATGCAGCAAGTTGAAACGATGACCCTGACCACGTATTCATAACATCCGTGAAATATCAAAATTATGGAATCAAACTTATTATGGCGAAAGTTAGAAGCTACTCATCAAAAGCACCGAGAGTGTCGTATCCTGGTAAACATGAAACTCCCTGCACCTTACATATCCGAATGCAAAGAATAAAAGCACCAAGGATGTTAACCAAATCGAAATCCGGCTTACGTCGACATTTTCAAGTTTCTATCATGACTACACACAAGAAATAAATACACGAACGAAAGGAATATAACAACAGCTTTCAGATTTAAAATATCAAATTGCGAAAAGAGGCTTAATAGATTGTTTACTTACGGCTTTGTTGCACAATATAGAAATAAAAAACACTCACACATGATACACACACATTGAAGTTGCACATATCCCCGCATCGCATATAGTCACGGTCACAGTGAAAGTAGTAATTTGCATGGTGTTTACGAAAGTTTTTAAAAAAATGTGATTTCGTCACAGTCAATGATACATACAGTAATATAACATCAGAAGAAAAAAAAAATGGATGACGGCGGGAACATGTCATAACGCAGTGTACAAACTGTAAGCTACTAGTGATTCATTGAGGACGAATGCAGTGGAGTGCGAGGGGGGGGGGGGGGGGAGCTGGGTCTCAGCTAGGACGACCTACTCCCAGGCTAAGTACACATCGTACCTGCTCCAGCAAGTAATTTACTGATTGCTTGGTTTCACGTATACTGATCTCTAACCAGCGTTTTTCGCACCAGGTTAATCAGGGAGTACACTTCATTAACACCGTGAATTTTTCAAAACTTCTAACTCTGCTAACCCTAGCATACGGCTCAACTCGCTTTGCCTGCGCACAAGTTCAGCGGGCACTGATCAATGTTTAATTTGTTGCCTTTGGTGACTAAAATGAAAACTTTACCGTGACTATTCCTTTTTCCTTACTTTTATCTTTTCCGAGTCTATGCAGTTATCTGGAACGGTTCACAGCTGTGTTCAAATGTTGTATGGTGACCTATGGGAGCGTTCAACATTGAAGGGGATGACGTCAGTAGGGTCACTGGGCTTCGAGGATCTTCGGGTAACTGAGTACAAAGGACGAGCCCGTGTACACATTCTTACAAGACTGAGATGTAACCTGGAATTATAAACAAGCACTCGACTTACGTCATACATGTAAAGGGGGTTGAGAGAAAAACGCTAATCTTACACTGACGCGAACGTAAAATTAATCAGCCCATAAAGCAATGCATAAAAGAGGCTGTAAATTGAAAGAAACTAAGATGTGATACTCCGTAGGGATGGGACGGTGAGGATTCCGTGAAAAAAATAGCTCAACTTCTTGAATGATTTTAGCAATAGGTTACTGATTTCCTTGTGATTTGACATTTTAGCTATAACCCATGAAATCTGATCAGCGAGTTCCAGCTAAGTGAATGTTTTCTGTCAAGCAATGATAATGGTGTGTACAGTGCACCATGTCTGCAGCCGGTTTTGTTGATTTACTGGGAATGGGCACCTAAGTTATTGATATCCATCCCGCTCTGTTAAAAATGTAAATTGTAAAATGTAAATTTACAGAAAATAAACTGAAGAAATACAAAAGAAATACAGAAATGTTCTGGTAATTAGTTTCCAGACAATTTCTGTAATTCTTATTTATTCCTTTGTTTTATTTTCTGTAAATTTACAGATATTTTTTACAGTGCGGGGAAGGGCCGCAGTTGTTCCCCTTTTAAGATTAAAAAAAAATGCTTTTGTGATGCGACTCATATATATACATACATATACTTAAAGAATCATGTGTTCGAAAGTAAGTTTCGGTGTCTGTTCGCTACTCAGCAGTTCCTTTCAAAGTGATACACTCTCTCGCACTTGACTCGAAATATATTTGGTCTCGTAGTTCAAATGTGTTTGGATATGAATATTTACGTCATGCCATAGATATCGAGTGCGTTTTGTGAGCACGATGAGGGGGAGGACGGAAAGTGGATGGAAAGAGGAAGATTTGGGTTATTGCTCTTCATTTTAATGACCTCACAGACATAAAGGGCTAGTAATGGCACTAGTGCAGTTGATAGGTTTCCATCACCTGGAGACTGTTTTGGTAGGCTCTAATAGGTGTGTCAGTCTACACCATTGATTGGTTCCCCACCTTTTGAACTCCACTGTAGTCCCTTATTCCATTTGTAAAATCGTCCTCCTGGCACCCCTTAGCCAACCATAAGAAAACTTGAACCAACCCATAGCTATCCTAAAATGTATTTTGCATCAATCACTTTTTGATTATTATCTAGCCCTTCTTTTTTAAATTGTCTGAAATGCTTCACATGCAGGTACCCTTTGTGCTGAATCGCTGGTTCCCCCGTGTTGGTACTTGTACCAAGGGTCTGCTCCAGTGCTTGATTGCCTATTGCAGAAAGCTTCCATTTAGATGTTCAGTGATACTTTTGGTGGCATATAGCAACCAGAACACATTTCTCTATCTGTTAGTGACTGTTTCCCAGATATAGTACAGTGCAACAGTCAAACTACTTAATTGTAATATGTTTCATTTTGCCAATTGCTTAACTCCACTGTGTTATTAACTGTCTGCCGAGGGATACCCCACATTGTCGGAGAACAGAGAAAAGCCTTCACACAACTGCTGCAACTCAAACATGTGACATTACCAAGTATATTGTAATAACTAATATACAGGGACCCCAAAAGCAACCTTGGAGATACCTAGATCACTATGTACTAATTTTAAATGGTACTTCAATAATCAAACTAATAAGACATGAAGGTAGTCTGGCTATCAATGCTGCAATATTAGACTGTATCTCTGAATTTAATTGACAACGTTTGCACCGAGTGCCGGATAATCGAAGGAATATGTCAGGACCCTGTCGGAAATTTGCTACCCAGATCCAAAGTTTCAGTAAAATGTTACACTTTTTCTCAAAGGTAAGGTTTTCCAGGTTCCATGGGACAGAATAGATTGCCTTGAAACTCTTTAGCTGTAATTCCCTTTGCTTGATCGATGATGTATGACTGAAAATGAGTAACTCTCTACACATGAATCATTATGAAACGCAACTATCACATTGGTCCTTGCAAAAAGTTCAGCGTAAAATACCTAAGAACACATCATTGTGATGTCTGTACTTAAAGGTAGTGTGAAATGAAATTGACACTTTGGAGTACTGGGTGAATTAAGCATCGAAAATGTTGAAAATAGCCACAAATTCCATCAAATATGGACAAATTTACAGGCAATTTAGTGACACCATGCAACACTCCACGTCATCTCTTTTGCATTTTATATTTCAAACTTTGAAAAGTCATACCTCAAAAACAGTAATAAGGACGTGCAAAATTCCGACGAATTTTCACTCAGGGTTTTCACTTAATTTGTAACTTTTGAAGGATGGGTGCTCTTTTCTAGAAGGATGTCACACAACCTTACAGATTGTGTTTAAGATGTTACATCTTTAAGATGTTACATCTTTAAGATGATACATTAACTGCACAGCAAAATTTGTACTATGACTTCAAAACACAAACTCATAGCCCAATGGAAGTTGTATTTTTGGGTACTTAGGTACCAAACAGACTGAGGATTGTGGCTGGGTGCAAAGACCACTAATTACATCTGACAAGAAGTTTGAGACTTACTGAATTTCAAACCAAACTAAAAACTGCCGTGCTTACCCTTCTTTATCCCTTTTCATCCTTCCTTGTTTTTATAGTGTTCATTTTTAATGTGTTTTGATTTTGTATTGGTTCTGTATAAACTGTTTTTACTTTTTATTGTACAGCGCTTTGAGGCCTCGGCAGATTGCGCTTTATAAGTTGCCAATATTATTACTTGATAATTATCACTGAAGATTTCAAAACAACAGTATCTTAAGCTCGACACACATCTGGAAGAGGGGGGGGGGGAGATGGTGGAGAGGAGCAAGAAGCTGGTAAAAGAGGACACATTTATGGTACTCACTGAGGGGAGGGTTCCTGCACTACAGGCAGTCTTTCTCTAAGAGTACAATTCCCATGTAAGTTTGAAGTTGAACAAATTGGAAACAGTGTGAACGTCCTTTGCAGACTTCAGTCAGAAAACGTGACTAGTAGTTTGACCATAATAATGGGAAAGATCCTTTAAACACACCAATGGTTTACAAACAGAAGGATGGAGGGGGGAGGGTGGTGGTAAATCCTGTCAACAACTTGCATGGTGGCACGCACTAAAAATTAAACACATGCGCCCCTCCCAGACAAATTGAGTTTGACAATATTTCTGCTTGCATAATCTAGATTCTGAAACCAAAAATTTCTTTGTAAAGAACACTTTTCCATGACACCCAGGCATTCCTACAAAGTATACAGCAAATAGACTTTACCTTTTTCTGAACTAAGTGGCCACCATGCCCCCCAAAACTAGTGTCTCCCAAAAAGAGAATTTTGGCCTTAATTCTCGAAGAATATTAAGCAGAGAAATGACATAAAACATGGGAAAATGACTCAGACAACACAAATTCTATTATTACTCTCATCATAACACTAAAACACCAACAGCTCCATTAAATCAGTTCCATTTTTACACTTTTTGTATAAAGTAAGAGGTATCTGCAGGTCGAAAACTGGTTCCACTTCGCATCAAACCAAACAAAAATTCATTTACTCACATTCAGTATGTAATCAATTTCCTCAAAATGAAAGTACTTTCGGTCACTCGATTGGATGGCGCATTGTGCTGGGCTGTGACATTGCAACACTTTTCATACGGATATGTTGTTCCTCATAGGGAGCAGTAGATGTCATTCTTGTGTCTTGTCAATTACCTAACACAGTATATCACAATCACACCAATGGGTAACACCGCCTATGTGATCAGTCCAAGCTCTCCCTCGATATTAAAAACATTTCAAGATTTAACAATCTGACCCCTACTTACCCGAAGATGACTGCAACTTCCATGAGAAACAAAACCAAAAAGAAACAAAAGATTTCATGGATACTCGCTGTAGAACATCTCGATGATCAAAGATGACATTTTTGATGATGACCGAGCTGTGAATTTTTGAATGTCCAGTTTACAAGCTACAGCCTTATGAAACATACGTGCCATAACAATGCTCTGGTTAAGACACCACTGACATATTAAACACTTACTGTTCCGTGAAATAAGTTCCCTCCCCCAACATCTACCCCCACCAGGGAAAATATACAATTGCTTTGTATTTCAGCAAAAATCAACTGCCACGGTTGACTTATCTCCAAGATGTTTGATAAGGCTCTTACAGGCATGGTGATACATTTTTCAGCAAAACTAACTCCATGCCTAACTTTTCTCTTTAAAGGGTTTGAAAAACTTTCACAGGATTGATGATACATTTTAATACGCATTTACTTCTGGCTCTTTCAGTTTCACCTACTAAGGTTTATCAAGTCTCTCAAGACAACTTTGCAACACTTTGCGAGCAATCGTTTCTTTTTAACAAGTGATATCCCAACTTAAACTGGGGTTTTCCATTGCAGCTTTGTTTACTAAATCTGGCAAGTATTTCAGGAAAACAAGCATGCCAAGAAAAACTGGCGCAAACTCTAAAAGACTAAAATAAGCTGGCAGTTCCACTTTGAAGATCTATGTCAAACTGCGTTCGTTTGCTACGTACGCTCAAATGCAGAGTGAAAATAACTGTTGAAGACCACACTAAAATATAGTGTGATGCTTTCATAATATGTGTGAGTTTGTTTTGGTATCTAAACTGACTAGAACTAAGAGCACTAAACATACTCCATACAGTAATATCATAGTAAGGAAAATTCGCAGATTTTATCTTGCGAAAGATATGGACACTTGCAGTTAGATCATGAAGGCCTAGATACATGATAAGCTTTGCACACTTAAACATACCTGTCTTTCTGATGAACTGGAAATATATCAAAGAAAATGGGCAAGAACTGTCGGGCCACTAGTTGATAGGAGGTTTTCAAGTAGCTGATAAAGTTAAATACATAATGATAACCAGCAAGGGTCTCTTGTTTCCACTAAAGATTCAAAGCTTAAATGCACCTGGGTAGCACACAAATACTGTCCAATACTGTTGCAACTGACATACACCATAGTAGTTAAGTAACAAACACCTGAGAGGTAGCCTATGCATTGCCTCTTTGACAGCTCCCTCTACATGACCGATGGCTGATGGCTGACGGCCTGCTGCGCTGAAGAGCCTGCGGGCCATGGTCAAACATCCCTTTCACAGAGACCAAACAGTGATTACCTTAGTATTGATGACCTATTGTCTATTGGTCGCTGCACACACGGTACCATAGAGGGTACCGGTAGGATGTACCAGTTACGTGTTTGTTCACAGTCCATCTACACAGCTACGTGCCGACGGTAGTCTTAATGTAACGAGAAGCAGAAGGAAAATCGTTGGCTACGGGTGGGACCTGAGAAGCACATAAAACCTGCCCTTGATTGTAACTGGCACATATACCTGAGTGGCACACGAACCTGTCGATAGTTTGCGACTGACACACACTGTGTTTGCAACTAACACCACCTCGATAGCACAAAAAGCTGCTGAAGATGCAACACACAAATACTTCAGAAGCAGTAACCTATGACACACAAATAACTCAAAGTTTCGCTCACGACAGCGTCATCGTACTAAAGATATCGTACAATGAGAACTTTGATGATGGTGAGATAATCAATCTAAGTGTGGAAATGTTGGTAATAACACCAGAAATGTAACAATGAGACCAGTGTTGTTGATAGAGGCATAATAAGTACTCATGTACAACAAGGGGTGAACCACTACTATTTCCTATTTCTCGCCTCTAGTAACAACTAATATCACATTGTTAATTAAAGTTTTGCCATTATTACCAAAATTTACCCAACCATTTATTGATAATCCAGCCATTATTACCAACACTGACATATGCCATTATTGATAATCATGCTGTTACTAACTCACTGTACAATGCCGCTAGTAACTGATGATGTCATTTTAAGCGAACTTTGCGTAATTTGCATTCCACAGGAACCTAACCTTTACATGTTTAGAAAGTGTACATTACACACGGGCAAAGTCTGCAACTTCCAGAGTCTAATGGTTTGGGTGGATGGGTGGCATTGGCAGGAGGGAAAGTGGGTTTGAGGAGAACTAGAAAAGTAGTTAAATGTTGTACCTGTTCTCTGAAACTATAGCAATACATTGCATCCTACAAACCATTCCATACAAATCAACTGAAATGTCAAGAAGTTATGCAGTAATGAGGCAACCAAAGGTGTTTGGATTCCACACAGCTTTTGTCACATCCTTGCGAGAAGAAAAATCCTGGTGTTAATTGGACTTCAAGAATGTGGGATTGCTGCAAGCATGTCCAGGAATGTTCCCAGGTCACCCTCAGAGCTGACTTTGACAAGTTGCCCATTCTGTCTGAGTAACGGTGGAAGTCTCATTCCTTCTGTCTCCAGGACTAGGAGTTCCTTTCTGAAAGAGTGCAGAGGAAAAAAAAAAACACTGTAGGAAAAAGATCGCAAACAGAAACATGTGCATCATGAATGTTCTGCAATCAACACCAGACAAAAAACACAGAAACAATCACAGCAGAACCATCACAATTTGTTGAGTCAATAGTCAGATTAGCAACCACCTGCATCTCATCCATCAAAAAGACTCTGCTCCTAGTTTTGACAATTTCAAAACAACCTTTTTCTTTTTTTCGTTGGATAAATATTTCATGAGCCTGACAGTTATCCAAGCTTTCTCTTGATAACGGTTGACAACGTTTGGCATGATTCCAAAAAACGAGAAGAAAAAAAACAAAAGAAAACAATTCAGACAGAAGAAACAACGACAGAGCAGCGGAGTCCTGTCTGTAGCGAGAGACTCACGCAACGATATAATGTCTTGACTGGAGAAAATGAACACAAGCCAGCGTAACAACTCATAAAAGCCACCTCCCGAGTCTTCACCTCATAGGTAGGCTACATTAGTTTGTCAAGTACAGGGCAAGATGCCAATTTTGTAGCATTATTCACCCATGTAACAATCCAGAGTTTAGATGTATCTCATATCAAAATATTTACATTCTTTCTCCCACACTGATTTGTCATTACCAATGACCCCTCCTTTGCCACTGCCAAAACATGCTACTTGTCGTTGCCATGGAGACAGCCAGAAGAATAACTGCAGGTGACTAAATTACTGAGAGTATGCTGAATTACTCCTGGAGGGTTGAGTTGAGAAAATGTAACCTACTTTTTTTATTGCTTACAACTCTGAGACACATCGTCAGGTGGTTCATTCAGTTATTGCTTTTGTGGTATTGATTATTTATTGTTATAGTCAATGCAGTAAACAAACAATAAACCAGAGCCAAAAACCAAATGATCAAGGTTCAAACATAACTGGTGGTTGCAAACAAAGAACCTAACACCAAATGAGTGAGAAAGATTGTATACACAACAGAAACTGCATCCCATGCAATAATGTTGACAGGTCATTACATTCCACTACAACCTCCCTGAGTAAACTTCTAGACAATGAACTATTTTGATAAGTGCAAGTAACATATGCTATGTGCAAAATAATTAAATGTGTTACTTATCTAAAGATAAATCATCAGAGCAAATTAAACATCGGTACTGGTTTTAATGTCACTGTAAACTTTAAACTTCTTTCAAAACAACTTGTTGTTATCATCATACCTCTTTATTATCATATCTTCATTAAACTGCTAACTTGATCAAATTAGCCTGTAAGAATAAATCTAGCTTGTGCCAAGTCTATTTTTGTGTCACACTTCCTAGTATTAACTACTTGCCAGATTTAAAAATAGAGCAGTCGGTATTTGAGTCACGGTGTCAAAGCTATCTTTAGTTGGCAAAATCAACACCGTACCTCTATTTTAGTTCTGGTAAGTGTCCTGGGCACGTTTTCCTGCATAGTCCAAGGACTACCTTCAACAAATGTTTAATAGCACAAAAATAATATGATTATTAAACCGACCACTGCAAGTACACAAAGTTATTCTAGGTTAAAATTTGTCTTGATACAAAACATGTCATTCAGATGATTTATTCAACATCGTAGAAGAACATTGTGAGAAGTTACAGTATTTACAATAGTCTGGGTAGGTGTACCCTTCAAAAAGGTATTGCTTTTAGCAAGGAGCTATTGCAGAGCAAATGGAAACAAGAAACAGTGAAACACCGACAAAGAGGGTAGCTAGGTGGGGGTGGGTCTGAAGGAGCTGAGCAAAAACAATTCAAGTACACAGAAGATAAACAAATAGACTGAGGGTGCCCAGACTGTGAACAAGACGATTTTCTATATTACAGCGATCAATGCTATGGCTTTAACAAGCCAGTAATGCGTGCTTACAGTTTAGTCCAAAGATCGGCAGAAGGGGTGGATGGATTCAAATGTGAAGCTACCAGTAAAACATGTCTCAACCACTGAGAAGACAGAACTTGCTTTGTAATTCTATCAGCTGGTCTACTTTTGGCTTCATCAATGTTCATAATTTGACAATGGTCGCCACAAATACTGCACACAATGTTGGAGCTTGTCAGATGTAACTCAGTCACACAACATGCAATGAGCCACTTTTCCCTCCTCTTTCTGGTAAATCAGTCAATTCTAGGTCTTTTGCAGCAGTCTTGCTGAGACCCCTAGTAATGTAGTATAAAATCCACAATTCTTCTTTTGTGGAGAGCTGACTTCTGTATCCTCTACTATTCCTTGCAGCTTTCTGTTTGAATCTTAAGTGTCTTGTACATTTGTTCTGCAGCTATCTTACATTTTCTCTTGAAAATTTAGGGCAGAATCTCATAGAAATGTGAAGGAACCAAGAGTCATGTTTATTCGTGACTTGGGTCACCTTGTTCTCACAAAGCACACATAACGTTCTAAAATCATGTCTCGAGAAAACCTTTTCTGCATGATAGAACATGACGTGATATCCAGATGTACCATAGTGGTTAGGGTATGTTCCTCTCGAGAAGGCGTACAACATGTATGATATCATGTGAGGATTGGCTGCTTCGAGAAGACATAACATGTATGATATCATGTGAGGATTGGCTGCTTGGGTTTACAACCAATCAGGGTGAATAGAGTACTGCATCTGGTGTGTTTACAAACAGAGCATGTAGAAATACTCAGAGAAACGAACATTAAAAAAGTCTTGAAAAGACTACATATTGTGAGGAGTTACAAGCAGCTTGTGGTCTGATCTCACCTAACCATGTCTCTCAATTTTAGTCCCCATGTTATTCTGCAAATTCACCTGAACATTGCAACTTCACCATGTCCACATACCTCAACTTAGTGACTTAAACTCAGGTACAGTTTGTGCTGTTACAGAGAATATATTTCATGGTATACTCTGTGGGCTTTGTTGTCAAAAGTTTGGTTGATTTCATAGTGTAAATGCCTACATCACAGAGAACGCCGACCAATTGTACCAAACAAGAAATATTTACGACCAAAAACTATTTGAATGAAACTGGGAACACCAGCAATAATAATGTGGGAAAATTTCATGACAAGGACTGTAACTATTTCCAATGGAGTGACAACAGTAGTGTTAATTTGCCAGTCGTCTGTACACAAAATCTAAAAAGTCGAAGTGGGAGGGTGGGGGGAGTTTTGATCATGAGATAACATGCAATTTAAGATAATGAAGAACATGCCTGTGGTAGACATGAGCTGGTTGCATGTTACCCTTTAATGTGAAACTGTGCACTGCCAATATATTGGGATGGGTAACTGTTCACATAAATCAAATACGTAGCAATAACATCAGTATGTTGTACTTAGTGTGCTGGATGTTTTGTTCATGGAACGAATGCTTTGTAGCACAACATTAATTTGAACAAATCTCAGAGTGCAGTTTTACAATCCATTTCATAAACATTCATGTGAGTCTTCACCATTGGACAGTTCCTGAGTGTTCTCTTTAACACTTTCCAATTGGCTGTATATTTTAGATTTTTGGCAATTTCGTAGGGCAGAATTGGTTTGATAGAACACACTGCATAGCTTGGATAATTGCTCATATTCAAATATTAAATCCAACCTACACTAGAGAGTCTTTTCAAGATGTTGGATACTGTGAATATATATTTGTGTATTTAAAGTATCAGTGTTGACGATCTCCAAGTTTTCTACACAATATACTAAGCAGATCCCAAAGGAATTACTACAACCGCCAGATCAGCTCTTTTCTGTTTACACGCATCATTCAGCCGAAAGAAGCTGGTCCCATTTCTGGGGGTGTTCAATACTGCAAAAGCACTAGGGGTGTAAACACTGCACTGTAAGTGACCATCTTCACAGTTACCCATGATGTGATTTACAACATATTCAAATTAGATGAACCAAAATGGGTTGGCAGACACTGTACTGGATAAGAGATATTAACCTGTCTACATTAAAGGGCAGGCCATGGAGGGCTGGCAGTTATTTTGCAATGCTAAGCAATCACACTGACAAGTGGATCAAGTCTGTGGCTAAAAGCCTGCATACAACTTCACATCACTTGACTACCAACTTACAACTTTTGGATCAAATTTGGCATTTTTTTTTTCACATGGTCATTTCATGTGTGAGAGCCTTCGGCTTCTCTTGCGTGAAATAACCCATCTTACTGTGACCTGGCCAGGGATCGAACACCAAGCTCCTGGTTGCTACGTTTAATTGCTTAAAATGCTGCCACTCTTAAAGGCAAATAAGGCATTTGTTTTACAGAAAACAACCATATGTTTAAAACCAATGTTTGTACAGATAGAATGATAGATGATTAAAACAAAGGATGGAAAGTAGTCTTCCTCTCAAGTAATAAGTTTCTCACAGACAGAAATTCAGTTACTTGTTGCTCAACAATAATTTGTTCACCCAAATGTTTCAAAATTCAGATGATGCATCTTCCGTTACTCATGACATGCATAATGTTTTGAAGAGATGAAGCTTTTGCAAATGTTTATTGATGAGACTGAATGGTTTAACAATGATTAAAGCTACTTTCTTCCTATGCCATGTTGGTATACTCTAAATGCTCATTTCCCTTTAACACCCACTTTGCCACAAGAACAGTATTTCTCCTAAATTTTCTGGCACATACCCAAAGACAAGACAACCAATGAAAATTTTTTTTTGATGGTTTGGAAATTGTAAATAAAACTTGGCCTTTGGCTTTAAATTTTGAAAATATGAGCTATGCCATATTCTGTAGTCTACAGGACTTTGGTGAAATCCTGCCTCTTTCAATTCATGGTAATTTTTTTGTACTTTAATGCTCATATTTTGCAAATTCTCAAGCATTTCCCTGGCCAAAGGGGAAAAGCATTCTTGAAACAAGAGATTTTGGATGTCAAGTTGCCGTGGTAATTGTTCAGAATAGCCTGTTTCGACAAAAGCACCGACACCGACCGTCGACGGTGAGGGACTAGGAAACTGCAGAGGAAGATGACCTATTGTGATGCCCGGAGGGGTCAGGTACTTGAATATTCCAGAGATGAGGAAATTGACAGGTGAGGTCTCTAAACCATTCTTAAACGTACCAAAAAAAAAATTACGCTGACTTAAGTTGGTTGGGAGAAAGACCATTGCTTTACTACCAGATATGATATTCTAATGAGATGCATAATTATATCAACAGGTTAAAATTTTATTATGAAGCCATGGAAATATCACAGCCACTCCTAGGTTGTGATGAAAATATGAAAAAATCTTAGCATTGTCAAGGTGCTGAAGTGTGCAAGTGCATCTGTCATTGAATTATGAGGTATTACAAAAATGACTTAAAATTCACTTCAATTTTATTCAGGAAGCATGTTGCTAGATATAGTATGCAATAGGGCTATGTGATTAAGAATAAAAAATAAATAAATAAAACAGAAAAACAGAAGTAGCTGGAACAGGAGAATAAAGTGATGCATGAAAGTTCGCTTGCAGTGAAACTCAAGGAATATCACATCACGCTAAACAAGGCATGCAGATGTTTTATTAGAAAATACAAGAGTTTTGAAATTTATCAAAAGTACTTTCAAGGACAGAACTTTTAAGGAGAGTTTCACTCATTGCATCTCTGATTTGGATGGCATCTACTGAGCTCTGGTACTTTTAGCTTGATTTAGAGCTCCTTATCATAATCCACCCACACAGTCAGTCTCTTAACAATTTCAACTGAAATTCCAAAAGTAGATCCACCTGACATACCCAGCGTGAGGGATGAAGCTTTTGTAGGAAGAACTTCTTGAAACATAATACCAATGTGAGTTTCAAACTTGATATCCACTCCATTCAGGATAATGCTAAATACCTAATGAAGATGATGATGTGGTCTGGGGAGCGAGGAGGGAGGTAGGGGGTATTCTTTACATTTAGAGATGAACCAATTCATTCACTCTTCAATTAAGACTAAAAACTACCCCACCCACATGGTGACAAATATAGGACTAAAATGTGACTGAAACAAAGATGAAAAGCGACTGATTTAAACAAGTATGATTAAGAGTTACCACAGTGACGATTCTCGCATTTACTTAGATTATACTGTGAGCTCCACTTCTCAAGTATCAGAAGAGTGGAGTTACATTTTGTGAGATGACTTAAAATAGAGCTCTGACGTAGAGTCTACTGATCATATGAGACCCATTTCATTCTTTGGAGGGCATTTGATTTTATATGTGTGTGCACTGGTGATGGCTAAGTTGCTTCATTGCATGGCATAATGGATAAAAGCATGACCTTTTTTTTTCTTTCAAAATCTTCAGAGTGGATGGCAACTTTTCTGCTACCCAGAACTCAACCATGGGACAGTTAACAGAAAAGCCTTGAGAGCCATAAAAACTACACCGACTGGTTAAAAAGACCAACTTACAAGAGACATTGGTAACAGGGTAGTCCACTAGGGTGCCATCAAATATTCAATGGCAGAGCTGCTCTTTCCTAACATGCTCTGGTTATATGAAAATGCAGTCAGCAAATTGAAAAACTGAGCCTTTCGGAAAGTCCCTTAATCCTAATTTGACGGCAACATCGTCCAGATGAGCTAAACAAGCCAGAGGGGCAGAAAATATGAACA
Source organism: Stichopus chloronotus (assembly GCA_021234535.1). NCBI lineage: Eukaryota > Metazoa > Echinodermata > Holothuroidea > Aspidochirotida > Stichopodidae > Stichopus > Stichopus chloronotus. Next base: position 3,840,294 of record CM037830.1, read on the forward strand.
TTGTGACAGTGGACGATGTTATTAACACTCTGCTTGAGCTGAACATCACTTAATGCTATCAAGGGGTTTAAAGTCAGAAAGGCAAGGAAACAGGAAGGTATAAACCATATTCAGATAACTAGTCTGCAACAATACTGATGAACGACTTATCCAGTTGAGAGAAGCATCTGAACAAGAAGGTACCATTGACAAAGCTGGGACATTTTGACTTTTTGATTTGCAGACTTTTTTCTACAAATGCAACATGAACAGTTTTCAGCAATCATTTCCATGAGTTCATAGAGTTCAACATATTTATAACCTTTTGCTTACCTGGAAAACAGCAGCCACCAGTCTGACAGTGATGCAAATAAAGCCAAATTAATGCCAAACCAACATTCTAAAATCTGACACTTAGACTACTTGAAGGGTAGCCCACTTTGAAGTTTTTCCAGCATTGCAGCCAGCTGCCAAAAAAGCTGCCAAATGCTGGGACAGACTACTGACTGAGGTTCAAGTGGTATATTTATGTGAGGAAACTTCCTCTGCAGTGACATGTTTGTAAATTTGCAAGCTTCATTGTTTTATCCCTTGTAAGTGTTGGGGCCAATGTTGAATATAATAGTGTTGTAAGCTGGCCAGGATTTGAGATTTTTGGAGGGAAAGCCCAAATCAATTTCCATCTGTTTTCTTTTTTGTCTAGCTCTGGAGCAGTTTTTAACATCCTGTTATAGGTTTGATGAACACTACCTACACAGAGCGCAATTGAAATAAGACTGGCTGTTGCCCAAATTGGCTGTATTCATGATGTATCACCAATCAGTAACTTTTAATGATTTCTCAGCTACCAACACAACCCCACAAAACCTTCTAACTCAGCTACATTTCCAATATAAGGCATCGAGACTCAGAAACAATAGTTCACATGAGATCCCAATACTTGATGTACTGCAATACACTGCACTACCATTTATTTCTAAATTTGTTACCATGCATTCAAGTTCATGACCCTAGTCAACTGTGAGATGGCACCTATGGGATATCACACTAGGAAAGCGTTGCATGTTCATGGTCCTCAGTCACAGGTGGGATCACACTCAATCATCAAAGCTGGCGTATGTTCATGATCCTCAGTCACGTGTGAGATTGCACTCAAGGAAAACCCTGTTATAGCCAGAGAAGCAGGTTCACTTAATTTTTTTTTTATGAATAATGAACAGGCATCTCATGGGCTCGCGTTCACTGACAATCTTAGATTTATAAATCTGTGGGCTCTGTATTTGATCTCTGATGGTACCACCAATAACCACACCCCTTGAAAAAAATCACACCCTTTTGAAATGTCACAGAAAGAAGAGTGGGGAAAGATACTGACACGTGTTGTAAAACAAAGTTTCTTTACAGCAAAAACCAAGGGGGGGGGGGGGGAAGGTCAGGGTGTCCCAAAGAGTGACCAACAGCAGTTTAACACGCAATAATTGTTTTCTTACATAAGCATCACACTACACATAACATGGCAGTAGCGCACCTTGAAAAACTATTTCAGGAGGATTGGATACAGTATACTTGAATAAATTTGACGGATATAAGATCAGAGTTTTGCATTTTATGTAAGCAAGGGTGAGTATGGGAAATGTCCAGCTGCTTCCTGTACAAAGTCTATGAGTACTATCAGTCAGACCTTACCAACATCTTAACAGCTGCTGCAATCTTAGATAAGATAAAACACAGTGTAGGTATTCATTAGCCATACAGACTATCACCAATTTGAGTATTCAATGTTGCACAATCAGGATCTCCTACTAAAACCCAAGCAATTCCTTTTTTTTTTCAGTTTGGTTTTCATAAATGAAAGACAAAACCATTGATACTGTGGAAAAGACCTAGTTGAGAGTGTCATGTTCGATGACTTAATATCGAGCATACTGTGTTTAATCTGCTATGATTCACTTAACATCAAAACATGCTACAGTATTCAATCGGAAGTTAGCAATCTTGTTATTGCGAGTGTTTCAATGATGTTATGATGGTTGACCCCTGGTTCTGGAAGGGTGAAAGTTTCCCCAGACTTGTTTGAAAAAGGAAACAAGAGACCTAATATTGGTCATGCATTTGACTGAAAATTAAAACTCTTTATTCATCAGTCCACAATTGTAATGTTATTCTGACGTATTTCTTCCCTCAAAATCTAGCGGTGGTTTTGACAAATGTGCAGAAATAAAGATAAACCACACCCATGCACAAAACCTGAATTGGTTAATAAAGAACCATGTCAACATTCATTAAAAAGGCACACCCACAACCACGCCCAACTTGTAAAGACACACCCACCACCACCACCACGCCCAACTTTAAGATCGTCCAACCGTACAAGCTGCATGCTGTCCAAATTTCATGACTGTTTTTAAAATTGTGCTAGAACTCTGTCTTTGATGTGAATGAAAAACCCGGAACAAGAAGAGAAAATAACTTTATAGAGAAATTCTCCTATCCTGCTATTTACAATGATAGACACTATCTAGTTTCTACAGCAGTAAACATTATGATATGGGGTTGTTTATGCATTTTAGTGAATGCATTGATTGCCCCCTGGAATATAAACTGGACTGTACAGCAATATCCTTACCAGGATAATGTCAGCACTGACAAACCTGTAGAACTGACAAACCTGTAGAATTGCTTTTAAAGGCCAGAGCTAGTCTCCAGCAAATTAATCTTGTTCCATATCAACTGAGTGGGAGAAGAGAGATACCAGCTTAAAATCACTGAATACGCCTGCTACACACATGCTTGTGAATGGCCTTCCTTGTGTCCGCACTATGACACGACCGACATTCTCTATGCAAGACAACTCTTAATTACTCTGTTACAATGTCACAGTGAGTGAACAAACGTGCGCTGAAAACTTAAGAAAAAGGGGGTTGAACGAACCGTTCCTCCATTGGTCTTGAGGAAATGGTATTGAACAACACTGTTTTATAAACCACACACTGTCTTTTTACTTGATTCTCAAGACGAACCATTTGTATTCAAATTTGTTTTGTTAAAGATTCACAGTGTCATTCTGTGCCATTCTTCTTCAGATGGGCTTCTTATCCCTACAGATAACAAAAAACAGCAGAACTACAGCACACTTACTAGTACTAGACAGAAGAATGAAGTAGAATGCAGTGTTATGTATTAAAAGGAGGTATACAACAGTGCTATATTTGCTTTTTTTATCTATTTCTGAAATAACATAATCACAAACTGTCAGGTCATGAGGGAGGGAAGGGAGGAGGGTATTTTACTCGGAAGCCTTTACCTTGGTGATTTTTCTGTAGAGAGATACGCTGATGTTGTACCATGAAGTAGCCTATGGATTTATAGTTACCCAATGTAAGGCCACACTCCTACATGTTTCCATAGTTTAAAGTGCAATTTCAACATGAATTCTTACATTCATTTTTATGAAAGCCTAAAGCTCTCAATCCTGAGTATCTGCGAGTCTATTAGGATAATGAAAGTGATAAACAAAGTTAAGGTAACAACACTTTAACACATGAGGAGAGGGGAGGGGTTCATGTGGAATGTGGAATGATTTTCAAAAACTACAGGGAAATAGATACACAATTTTGCAGAACCCTTGAAAAGGGTACAGTATTTTCAAAATAGGGGACACTCCTCTCCTTAGATGCCTCCTCAGGCAAGCAAAACTCCCACATTGATGTTTCCCCTTTCCTCAAAATGGTAAGTCTCAAATTGGTAAGTCAAATTGGTAAGTGTAAGCATGACCAAAACAGCCTCAATCTTTAGATTGAGTTTGGAGACGTAAAAGTGACTTTGTTGCTTTTCTGTTTGCAGTTGTATCAGTGTCCAGCAGTCCTGGGATTAAACATGGGGGTTATTGGAAGAAATTTCTTATTGTAACATCAGCTCTAGAAACAAGCTTATGGAAGGGCACATTCAAATTGAGCAACTTGGCTAAAAGTCTGTGTTATTTCTTAGGACATTTACTGAGAGGCACCACAGCGATCAGTCAGGGCTCTACGGCCATGAGCACCACAGCGATCAGTCAGGGCTCTTCAGCCATGGGCATACAGCGATCAGTCAGGGCCCAACAGTCATGGGCATACAGTGATCAGTCAGGGCCCTACAGCCATGGGCATACAGCGATCAGTCAGGGCCCAACAGTCATGGGCATCAGTGCATGCTGTTGGTTATTTCTTGGGGTCTAGCTAGAGGGTTGTGACTGGCAATTGTAGTGCTCTGTCAGTGCAGTGTCAACACCATTCTGGGGAGAGGTAGACACCATCTAGTGTAGGACATTAACGTATCATTTGCTGACCCTCACAGATACAACGCTGGTAGGAGAGCAGGCAGCATTTCAAAGTTTTGTTGGCAACGATGTGACGATGTAGGACCCTGGATGGGGTACCTTTGTTTTGTACTAAATGATCGGATAAAAATGAGGGTAGTTCTATATCAGTGTCCTTTCAACTGTTGCTAACAAGTTGATGGTACATTGTAGTATGAAAAGATATGTTCACAGCAAACAACCCCTAAACAAACATTGTTGTCTCTCTTGTAATTTACAAATTCTACAAATTCTTTCAGTACAGTAGGAGCAGAAAGTGACCACTAAAAATAAATAAATTTAACCAGAAAACTTTGCTATTCCTTACCAATGTGTCCTTTTTTCATGCACATAAAATCACTTACAAACAAAAGCAACCAATGAACAAGGGAAGGAAAAACAAAATGAAAGAACAACAACCACATTCTGTATCACTCATGAGTTTGATTTACCAAGTGGTGATATGGATGAGTAATGTACTTATTTAGCACTGATGACAATTGTGGTCATGAATGATGGCATAACCAAGGTAATTCACAAGTGGACAGAATGTTTGTGACACAAAGTTGTGGTTACAGATATGGAATTGTGCAAGTCAACAAAGGCAACCTGGAATACATCTTCCCTCCCAAAGGAGTGTGTACTGTAACAAAAACAACAAAAAACTTTTAAGGGAGTTGCTGGCATCTAGCAACTATTCTCTGAATGCTTAGAAAAAAGGTAATTTAAGAACTATCTCAAGTTGTTGTTTCGAGAAGGTGGTGGAAATGAACTTTTAATGTTTCACAAATTGGAAGTAAATCAGACCAAAGTCTATCTAGTAGAGTAGTGGGGAAGTGCCGAGGCAACCCCCGCTTCGATTTTCGAGGCGCCAGCACCTCGTTTTTCGAGCCGCAATGGTGTCGCCCCGCCTCGTTTTTCGAGGCGCCCTTGGCTCACTCCTGCCTCGTTTTTCAAGGCGCCCTTGGCTGACACTGTTTTGGGACACCTCTTTTGATGTGGTATTGCTTTTTGGTAGACAGGATCACCCAACTTCAGGAGGCGCAATATTTTTTTTTTTTTTATAATTTTTTTAATTTATTTTTTATACAATAATTTTTTAAAAAATTTGTCCCAAGCATGTGCACTTTTGGGAATCGCCAATGTAACAACAACAAAAAAATGATAAATGAGAACAAAATGTGAGCAAACGAGAGGGAAAGTTTAATAAAAATGATAAAATGAGAACAAAATGAGAGTAAATGAGAGGGAAACCTAGTAAATGAGAAAATGAGAACAAAAATACGTATACACTCACTGCTGGAGTTGGTTATCGGACGTTTCACAATGCACCATATATAGTCTGCCCACCCTTGTTTTGGTCACACGACGTTTGTTGACACTCATGTGTACAAAGTAGGGAGAGAGCGGGAGAGAGTTATGCTTAAGGGTTAGGTTGTACAAGAGCGGGAGACATGGGTAGAGTAGGTACTTGAAAGGAGAGGAGGAGTTCCTTAAAGGTAAGTCAGTCTGTGTCCATTCACTGTCCTCAAATCTGTGTATAAACAAATATGCCAGTTTGGCAGCAAATACTGTCCGTGACCGGTGGGCCACTCTTTCCTCCAGCGTATAAAATCCGTCGTAGCAACTCTCTGATCTCGGTAAAATTTGAAAGAATGGCTATTGATAGACAAAACCAAATCTTATATAAATGTAAACACTGTTAAAAACATAAATTGTAAAATTGCAAAAATAAAGAAATACAAAAGGAATACAGAAGTGTTCTGGTAACTAACATGTCGGCGTGACGTCACATTTATGCTAATTGCTACTTGACGTGGCTTGTTGATAAAGTTACTTGTGTACGCTTTCAATTAAGTTGTGTACACAGAGCCAGCAAACTCATAGCTTAAGGTAGCACCTCTCCCAGCCAGGGCCCTCACCGTAGGAGACAAAGTACTCCTTCCGTCCAAGCTCAGGTTTAGTGGCGCTTGACTATATTAATTGGTTGGCTTTTACGGTGATGGGCGTGTTCGGGGAACTCACGTTACCCTAGCGCCAGACTTTCTTCACATCTTTCACTATTCTCGATTAGTAAGTACATTTTCAATTTGTTCCAACCTAACATTGTGTCATTGTTTCCATCCATAGCGACACGTATCATGGAGATTCCCCATTAAAAAATTAAAAAAAAAAAAAAAAAAAATATTGCGCCTCCTCAAGTTGGGTGGTCCTGTCCACCAAAAATCAATACCACATCAAAAGAGGTGTCCCAAAACAGTGTCAGCCAAGGGCGCCTCGAAAAACGAGGCGAGAGTGACCCAAGGGTGCCTCGAAAGACGAGGCGGGAGTGACCCAAGGGCGCCTCGAAAAACGGGGCGGGGACGACACCATTGCGACTCAAACAACGAGGCACTGGCGCCTCGAAAATCAAGGCGGGGGGATGCCTCGGCACTTCCCCCACTACTTACCGCTCATATTAAAAATGGGGGCACTACACCATTTTTAATTACCCACCACACTTACCCACCACATTTACCCACCACAAAAGTGGTGTGATCGGTGCATACTACACTACTTAGTAGCAATATCTGCAATCTACATTTTGGCAAGTTTTCGATATGAAAGAAATATGCATTATTTTCTTAATATGAGTGACATTTACCTCTTCATATGTTCACATTCAGGACATGTAAAACTCCCTAAGTATTACATGCTGGGCTTTTGAACACAGGACAGATCTCTGGAATGATAGAACTTATTACACTCATTTCATGTCACATTACAGTGATGACAACTCTGCCATGGGGCAATTCAAATGACAGACATCATCTGCTCATCAAGTACTAACAATCTTGACACTTTGAAGTTCTAGCTGAATTCAGAGATGCTGAGATATCTTCCTTAATAGGTTTTCTTACTTCAAGCTCTTGAGACCTCAAATGACCTTTGACCTCCATAAAAAGCAATAGGGCTAATGTACTCACAGTGGACTACCAACACACCAACTTTGAAGTTAAAGCACATTTCTCTTCTCGAGATACCGTGTTTACAAGGTTTTCATCCTCTATTGACCTCACATGACCTCTGCAATCCTTAAAAACTGACAGACATCATCTACTCACTAGGTGCTACCAATGATGAGAGTATGAAGTTCCAGCAACATTTAGTTGCTGAGAATTCTCCCTTAATAGGTCGTCCTACCTTTAAGCTCTGGTGATGTCAAATGACCTTTGACCTCCATGAAAAACAATAAGTATCACCTACTCACAATGGATTTCCAACAAAACAAGTTTGAAGTTCAAGCACCTTCCCCTTCTTAAGATACCATGTTTACAAGGTTTTCAAACTATGTCCTCTATTGACCTCAATGACCTTTGACCTCCATGAAAAACAATAGGGATCATCTACTCACGATGGACTACCAACACACCAACTTTGAAGTTCAAGCACAGTTCCCTTCTTGAGGTATCGTGTTTACAATCCAAGGCGTCATATACACACATAAAAAATGCGCACACACACACACCCGGCACCACCATCGCATAGATTCCTTGTGTGCCTTCGGCAAGGAATCAAAAACAAATAAGAATAAACAACATTTTAAGCATACTGGTGCAAACAAAATCAGCCTAGTCATCCTGATTTATAGACTTTCATGTACATGCTAAGATGGTTGCTAATGTTTTCTCTTTTACAGTTATACAGACGATGTGCCTTAGTTGGTTCTCTCAAACAATCTATCTCTTTGGAATATACAAATGACAAAATGTGATGATTTCAGAGAACAAAATGAGGTTTTCTGGAAGAGACCAATGGCCTAATTTTGTCTTCTTCACATATTCATGAGTGAATTACATGTGAGGATCGAAGACGGGGAAAACTATGCGATTCAGTCAAATCTTATCGGATATGTCAAACAGGGCAACCAGAATATTATAGTAACTACCAAAATGCATGAAATCACAAAATGGGAGTCTCTCACAGCAAAAGATTTGACTCAGGCCAATCTACTGCTTGGCTGCAGCAATAGGGAGAGGGGGAGGGGGGTGGAAGAAGGGGTTGATTGCATGACGGAATGTGCTCCCAAAATATCAGATAGGGGATCCATGATTTAATGCACCATATGATGGCACAGAAATAAAAAACTTTAGAATATATTAATATATTTAGTTCAAAATCTGGTAATGACAGCCCCATTTTGCATCAAATGGGATGGGTGTGCCCCCCTTTAAAATCCCCTCTTCTAGGATCAATAACTTCAGTGCCCCCCACTCCCCTCCCAACTCTGACTACTGCTAAGGGCCTGTTGTTATGTCACACTATTCCTATAGTCCAACAGTAGTCCACCCTCTGAATCTCAGAACATATCAAAAAGAGAGACAAGATTGAGAAAGATGGAAATGCTACATGACTTTGTCGGGATCAAACCTTGCATCAAAATCCAGGTAAAGAAGGATTTTCTTGGATGGACTGGAATTGCAGTTCATCTCCTGCAGTATTCAAAGCTCACATCAGCCCAACAATCCACTCAACACAAGTACTTCTGAAAATCTCTCTTTGCACATTTCATCACCTCAACTCACTAAACTGCGTATATGGGACCAGCGTCAATCCACTCAATTGACGTAATGGATTCGACTGAGCAGTCTGGCCTGTTAAACTCAACTGGATGAAAAACGTGCTTCTTCAGGAATAGTCTAATTAAATGAAAGTAGACCAAGTTTCAAATCTCGCTCCCAATTAAATTTTGTGCAGCTCATTCTCTCTATTTTTTTCTGCCCAGCTACTTGACAGCGCCGGTGAGGATACCGCAGCAACGTATCTTTAGATGAAAAAAAATGCCGGCGAACAGGAAACAAGGTAGATGACGTCACAGATTCAGTTAATATCATTCGTACCCTGTTTAATGTCATATATAAACCCCTTTTAAGCCTCTGCTAGCTGAGATGACGATCAAGACAATAATGCCTGAGGTAAATTCAAGAAAAGGCAAGATGTTAGAGGGTTCATGTCTCATTAGCGTAAGCTTCGAAAGGCCCTTTTGTCATTATTGTGGCAGTGTGGCGAGATAATTACTTTGGGCTTCACCAAATTGGAACAATTTCTACCTGAAAATTATTTCCCTGGATTTTCATGTGAAACAAATACAAGCAAAGCTGTAGCTGTACAATTTTTTTTTTTTCATGACAGAGAAATTGTACAACAGAAAGTGACCTGCAAATTTTGTAGGACGTCTTTGCCAAGTTCAGAGTACTTTACTACTCGAGAGAATTTCACAAATTGAGACTGTGTATTTAAGGGAGGACAAGGAAAAAAAAAATAAAAAAGGAGCCCAGGCATCCATTTATGAAGGTAGCACAAAGCACTAAATTTGACAGCATTACAGATGGGCATTCATACATACACGAACCACACTCCCTTTAGAGAAAATAATACTTCAGTCTACTAAAAAGGAATGAAAAGTTTAATACAAACAACAAATTTATTTTGTGTGCTATTTCTTCTTCTGTTTTCGTTGTGACACAAGATGAACCACAAAATTTAAAAAAAACAAACTAATCTTACTCACAAAATTTAAAAAAAACTCATCTTACTTGTAAGTTCCATGGAATACAGTTAACTAACTTACTTCTGTGCAGAGCCAGTTGGTTGACACAGCATTTAGAGGCAGTAATAAATCACGCAGTTGGTAGGTGACGTTTGAGACAAGACCTTTCATTGCTTCCAACAACATTTCCACCTGATTTGGAACATTTAACTTACACCGCACTGCTGCTCAACAAGCTTTTGAACCAGGCAGTGGGATGAATTTCAGGGAAATTTTTAGAAGATCTTAGACATTTGACAAATTCGTAAATATGAAGAACATTAGGGATCATCTTCATACCAACTTCCAAACTAAAACAAATTTTTCTATTTGATGCAGCATGTTTTACAATGTTTCTTTAGACAATAACTTCTGTTGACCTCAAATGACTTTTTGACTCCATGACAATCCTTAGAGACATCTTTTCAACTTAGGTTAGCTGCAAAACGAGTTAAGACATAAGTTACACTTTGGGATACAATGCATAGTTTGTTTTCTGAAAGTGATCCCTGCATGTTTACCTCAATCAGCTTTCACTGCCATGACTAAAACATACAAAGATAAATTATCTTCCTTTTGTCCCTGCCAAAATTGAAGTTTAGACAACCAGATTACCACATGAGAAACTGAACTTTCTAGGTTTTCAGGCTTCATCAGGCTTAATCTCTTGACCTCAAATAACCTTTCACATGGCAACTGGGATCAAAGGTTGAATGATTTGAAAAAGTTTGAATTTCATTCCAGGTTTATTCGTTCAGATATTATGTTTAAAATGTTTTCAGACATGCAATTTCTATTGGTAGGATCTTTCAGTTTCATGAAGTGCAGCAGTGCACAATTAAACACACACATACATATACATACACACAAACATCCAGCACTGTATATACAGATTCTTGCTTCATTTTCTTCTGCAAACAAATCAAAATGCTGTTGCATGGATCACCATCCACTATGTTCAACCAAAAAGAAACTATGGTGATCCTACGGACTAACAACTGTGCATCACTCTATGCCATGGTAATCTTTCTTGCCTGCAATAAAGAGTTCACATACATTTGAAACTTACCCCAGCTACAAGGGAATTTCCCAGACATTTTTTGCGGTCAGCAAAGGATGCAGTCCAGGCACCCACTCTTGTAAAACTGAAAGTTTTTGAGAAAGAGAAGATGAAAGTTGTTTAGGTACCAAAATTAACGCGCTGTTAACAAAAGTAAAAAGGGCGGGAAACTAGTGGGCAGCTAAGTGACTTACACTAAATAGTAATAAAGTGCACTCTATGCAATTTCAAAGCATTTTCAGGCATTTATGAAGCCAATGCTATCAGCGATGCAGTGGCCAATCAAATTTTGATATTCTTAAATTTGGCATTATTAGGAAAATAGAAGATGGAGCGATTTGATTAAAGCACATGCAGCAACGACCTGAATAATAAACTGGAAAAATAAACAAGACCATTGTGGTTACAGAAATAAGTACTTACAGTCTGAGAGCAATTACTTGGTCAATATCGAGATGTACAGATTCATTACGAACGGGCTGGGAAAAGCAATTCTGAGTTGAAAATACTCAGATTTTGACAAATAACTGTAGTTCACAGGTTGGAGTTAGTGACTCAGTGCTGTGAACAATGACATTGTTAATTGCATGTTGGGGAAAGTAAAATCTTCATTACTACTTAGTCGGGAAGCCAAGTGCTAGTAAAGCCAGCAAGTGATATACAAATTCAAGACCAATCAGGGTGATATCTCACACGACTTTAAGGAGGATAGGCTCCCTCTCCTATCACTATAACATCTCACACAAAACTTAAAGGAGGATAGGTCCCCTCTCCTATCACTATGGAAACTCCCATGACTTCAAGGAAGATAGGTTCCCTCTCCTATCACTATGACAAGTCAACAAGATTTCAAGGAGGATAGGTTCCCTCTCCTATCACTACAACAACTCACATGAGACTTCAAGCAGGATAGGTCCTAGCTCACTCCTATCACTATAACAACTCACACAAGACTTCAAGGAGGATGATACATGTTGGGGAAAGTAAAATCTTTATCACTACCTGTCACGAAGCAAGCTCTAATAAAGCAAGCAAGTGATATAGGAATGCAAGCCCAAAAAATGTGAGATCTCACACGACTTCACGAAGGATCGCTTCTCTCTATCACTATGACAACTCACAAGGGACTTCAAGTAGATACCCTCTCCTATTACTACAACATATCACACAAGACTTCAAGAAGGATATGTCCCCTCTCATATCACTATATAACATCTCACACAAAAGTTAAAGAATGTGATGTTCCCTCTCCTATCACTATGATATCTCAAACGAGACTTTTTAGAATTGGGAGGCAAATGGAGGGTAACAGAAACTGCGGGGAGAAAATGGTTTCATGCATAGTATGAAATTGAGTGTGAAGCACCAGCTTTAGCAAGTTGTTTCCAGGGGCCCTGGTGGGGCACAAAGCCCTGATGGGGCACAAAGCCCTGATGAGCGACCCGGTGGAACACCCCTGGCAGCTCTGGTATTAACGTATCTCTGGGTGAAACGTTTAGTCTCAGGAGAGGTTTACTTTGGTTTAAAATGCGTATTATCCAATGCAAATATTCCTAATGAATGTTAATACATTGAGTTGACAACAAACATGAACCAGAACACACAAATGGATGTGTCATAAGCTACCTATGCTTTATTGTGAAATATGAGATCTGTACAAGCTCTTTCCTTGAGATCATATCTACAAAGTTGTCACAATTTGACCACTGTCGACCTCTAATGACCTTTGACCTCCACTAAAAACCAAAGGGTTCTTGGGCTCAATATCTACATACTGAATATGACATCTGTCAGTTTCCCCCTTCTTGAGATATGATGTTTAAAAGAATTATAATGTGACCCTGTTGACCTCAAATGACCTTTGATCTTCACCAAAGACATGGATTTCTTGTATGCTCAATGAGATACACCCACATGCTATGTAGGAGATCTGGACAAGTTTTCGTTCTTGAGATATCATGTTCACAATATTTTCACAATTTGACCTTGACCTGCAGTGAACTTTGACATCCAACAAAATTGATACGGATGTTGAAGTAAATGTGGCACATCTACATACTAAATATGGGATTTGTCCAAGCTTTTCTTCTGGAGATATAGTGTTTGGAATATTTTCACATTTTGACCCTTACTGACGTCCACCAAAATCAATAGGATCTTGCACTCAGTGTGGTACACCTACATACCAAATCTGAGATTCATCTAAACTTCCTTTCTTGAGATTTGTGTTTACAATGTCTTCACAATTTGATCCCTATTGACCCCAAATGACCTTTGGCCTCCACCAAAAACAATTGGGTTCTTGTATTCAATGTGGTACATGTATGTACTAAATATGAGATCTATCAAAGGTTCTCTTCTTGAGATACCCTGTTTACAAGGTGAGGTAGGCACCACAAACACATACACACATACACACACATGTATAAACATACACAATGCCGTGATAACAAAGGTTACAATTTCATCAAAACCAAAACTAAGGACCAGCCTGTGGTAATGGAGGAAGTTCTGAAGTAATTTAGCACATCTGGTGATGAAAAACTAATTCTAAAAACTTCTTAACACCTCTCAAAGGCAACATACACACATCAACAGGGAATGGATATCACGGAATCTGTCAGGCCACTATTTTTCAGCAGAGTAGGAGAAGAGCAACTGGTGGGAGCAATGGTTTTGACTGGAGGAATGTGCCCCCCATGTCTCACCCACTGGTGCCACCACTGGAGTAGGTCCATTCTCCAGCTGTCATTATGACACCTCACACAAAACTTCAAGGAGGATTATGTCCACACTCCTAGCAATCCCACATCTCACACATTTTCCTCCAAATCTATCACAAACATTCATTCTTCAAAAGCTTATATAAACTAAAAGATGGTTGAGCAGTCAGGTTTTTGAACCAACTACCCTCTGAAGTGTCAAAAGAGGAAGCATCAATTTAAATTTTTCTTAATTTTTAAGTATATGCCCCACTTTTAACATTAGAATAAAAATTTAAGGTTTTTTTTCCTCCGACTAACGTAAATGTTATGGTATATATTTACCTGTAAAGTGAATTTCTTCTGCTCATGCTTTTTTGTTTTGTAGGATTCATCTTTCTCTCTATCTCATTTGGAGCAGCCGTCTCGTTTCGATTAGGACTGTACAGGACAGTTTCGTAAAGTATATCTCCTATCTATCCTATGCTCTACTAAATATTTTAAGTTAACTCCATCAAAGATGTGTTCAGATTCAAAGATTCTGAGGTGAGTGCGATACCAGAAGCTGCATTTTGCCACGGTGGACATCGACAACACGAGGCTTTCGCTGGGCAATGACTGTAAGTTTGATACCATGAGGTACTTCATATAATAAATGCTGTAATTAGAATTAAACATCCCCCCGATATCGCTGAGATCACGGTGTGACTGCAGTGTTGGGATTCTTCGCATGAGGTGTCAACTAGTTGCAATCTTCACATGAAAAATCCTGTTTTTGGGACTGCTTCATACCTGCTGTGATTTCATTGGGCCTGATGTGGAGTGTGAATGGCATCTGTCATTTTTGGGATTGTCATGTGAATGCTGCTAATTCTTCACATTTTAAACACTGACCTTAGGAACTACACCCTCCTACTATTGGATTTTAACATGAATGATATCACTGAATACTTGCGTAGATGCTGTGGATTTCAAATGAATGGGTAGCAATATCAATGGATTCCTTATATGAATGTTACTTTATACTTGTTTAGTTAATTCATGGTCCTTGAAGGGCTTTTGTTTTATGATGCTAAGCAATGGCGCAAATGTGGAGGAGGTTTGTGGCCTATATATTACAACTTCACACAGGGTAACCACCAACTCAGCAGTTTTAGGTCAAGTATGGCTCATTTTGTTTCAGGTTTCAGCAGGAAAAACCGTAAATAGCTCACGGATAAAAACCCGTTCTGCAATGACCCCCCAGAGATCGAACTCACCCTGAACCTCTGGGTTGGTGAGGGGGTCATTCTTTCAAAGGTCATCCACCTTATCCACTCGACTAAAGCACCAGTTAACATTTAGATATTCCTAAGAATACTACAACTGTGATATTTTTCACATGAATGTCAGTAGAGGAATCTGCATGTGAATCTATGTACCACCATTAAAATCTTCAATGCTGTTATGGGTGTTTCATAGGAATGTTATGGATGGATTATAAACAGAGCAATGTCAACCTTGGCATAATCATATCCAATCGACTGTTCATGACGATGTCACCACTACAGGATCATCGTGCGTGTACTGAGCTATCCACTGGCTTGGACGGCGACTCTGATACTTTTGAAGCCAAGTACTCGCTGCCTGAATTGTTGAAACAATTCAGAAGCTACTCCTGCCGAGCTGGTTTCAACAGCACCATGACAGCCACCTACACAAGGACAGGGATGCTATATTTTGTGCATGAATTATCGTACAGAACATGTACTGGCCCCAAACAGTGTTGATGGTTTAGAACTGGGTCATCCTGACACATGTTATGCCTAATTGGGGGGGGAAAAAAAAACATACTAAATTTTAACATTCAAACCTTTTAAACCTACAAACAAATATGGAATTCAAACTGTCAAACACGCACAAAATCAACTTCATGCACCTTTTTTTTTTTAAAGTTTTAGACATTCCTCAACAATTGTGACTCGTAGGAAAATGAAGCCGAGTCGCGAAAAGTGACCAAAAGTCAGAATCTGGAGTGGAGTCCAGTAAACCTGAGTCTACCATCCAACTTAACATACATTCTTGACATCCTATGAAAGCTGTCATGCAGATCACTCAGAAGAATTTAGATGAATTACAGGAACAGAGAATTATTTAAATCGATTCACATCACAAATGTTTGCCAAGGTTGTTGCCAAGATTGTTGAAACTTCACACAATTGACCTAAACAGCCAGGAAGCATAACATAAAAAGGATATTTAATGGCGGCAGTCCATCGTATCAACCTACATGATTGAGATGAAACTATAAGCGCAAGTAAATAAGCACAAGTAAATTGATTAAAATTTTTTTAATTAATCCAAGCTACACTATTCCACACAGCAATTGTTTTGTGGCATTTCTTAGCCGGAGTCAGATTTGCACAAAATTGTAACGAGTAACAAATTTTAAGTGAATATTCAATATGGCACAAAGACCCCTTCAGATGTAATTGAAGCAACACTTTAACAAATGACAGCTTGCTGAGAGCAGCAAAGGTTTGAGTGGCTATAACCTCTCAAAAAGCACAGCTACTATATGTTTCAGCCTATGAGGACTTTACTTCTATGAGACTGTGTGTAAAGATTAGCATTTTAAGTGAAGTTGAATTTTTTTAAATCCCTATTAACGTCTTTCATTTCTTCAATTTCATTTACTATATACCCAACAATCCATAACATTACAAACCACTACCCAAAGCAAATATTCAAGACATTGGAAAACAACTTGAAATACCTGGCATAGTGTTAGTCTGAAATAACTATCAATGTTACGGTCAAATGACTCTAAAATGTCAAGAATGCTGACTGAAAAATCCTGCCTCTATTATCAAAGAATTTCAAGAATTACATTCTTCTCAGTTCCTCCCCACTTGCTCAAAACTTTTTCCTTACTAATAGCTACACTGAGCCTCAACATAGCTTTCAACTAAAAAAGAAAGCTAATTCCTGAGCTATTTTAAGGGTCTCAAATTTTCCTATACAAAACGATCCAGACCGCTAGGGTGTATCAATTCTATCAAGCCCTTAACTCAGTCTCTCAGACCGTCTGTTGCATAAGATGAGAACAATGCCCACAGCTTACCCAATTAAACAATAGACATCACCACGTCAGAAATTCGAATTCTCGTTGGGGGTTCTTTGAGTGAGGTCTAGCCCTACCGGTACTACTTTTTGATCAATCTCTGTACCTTCCACTCAACAAATCTATCCTACTTCTGGGAACCAAATCTGATTTGAAAACCCCTCCATTCCACACATACCTGTTCCAGTTGACTTTGCCTTCATAGACCCTCTTTGTTCAAACAACCCTTTGTACACACAAAGAAACTCCCATCTTCAGACCCTATAGTGAAGCACTGGTTCAAAAAACCACAGGCACGCAAAAGCAAGGAGATGCCACACACCGACTAACGCTGTGGTATTGAGTGCAATCAAGTACTTTGTTCTAGCTATTTTAACCTCTTTTACAGAGGGACAAAGGCCAAATTAAAAGGACAAACACAAAGGCATTCCATACCATGAAAACCCCTCTCTTCCAACCACACCACTTTTGTGCTTTCTTCAACAATTTGTGCTAAGGGCTTGGTGAACTAGGTAACAGTGAAAGAATTTTCACTTTCCTTCCTTTTTCTGAGAATGTATGACCTAACCACTGTAGTTACCCCCCTCCCCACTAAGCCTCAAAAATTTCAAAAATTTTTGTATCAATATGTCTAGAAAAAATATTGTCAAAGTCACTTTAAAAAAAGTTCAGTTCCCCCAAATATGAATGCAAACAAACAAATAAACAGGAAAAACAAAACCAAAAAAAATAAGGGGTTTCATTTCAATGAATAAGCTTAACAAAACATTTTACCAATGCTGAGAGGAAACAAAGTTACTTTCTCAGAAAAAAAGAAAAAAAAAAATAGGAGATCATAAAACAGGATTCTGATAAATGCTGCAGTCACTTCTTGACAGATCAATATGAAATTCCTGACATGTAATCATAATCACAGCTAGAAGTGAGGGAATGACAAAAGGATTACTGTGAAACTTTCAGACTGATAAAAGATTGCTATGTCATGGTTATTACCAGACTACCACCCAAACCCCTGTGGTGTTACTCACATGTCTTCCACTGTGAGTCACTCACTATGTAAACACCAATTAGAGAGATAGAAACAGGAATTTTGAAGGGACAAAGCTCTGTAAAGTCTGATAACAGTTTTGAGAGAGAGGGGGGTTGGCCTGAAAAGTACCCCTTTATGTTCAAAAGAGGGTTACAGAGTCCTCTTTATATTCTGGTGGTCAACGTCACCTACTGTTCACCCAATGTGCTTATGGAGGGGGGGGGGGGGCAGATTGGGTATACAGTGACAAGAACATGAATGTCCTATTGGTTTGCCTAAACACATAAAAAGAAAATGGGAAAAAATATGGCAGTAGGGTAGCTATGTATGTATTCCAGGATAGATGGAAGCTATGTACATATCTAGTACCAAAAGATTTTGCTGCACATCAGGAAACACAACAGAAAGGATGACTGGTGCAAACTCTTTTGAGGACACTGGCACACAGAGACCCCTCAACTAGTGAGGACGACCGATACAGAATCATCCCAGATTAATGTCAGGTACATCCCTTTGATCCAATCTGTCTCATTTTCTTTCTCTGTTGCTGCAGAATGCTATGAGTGTCAAAGTCAACTGAATTGTATCAGCAGTTTCACAGACAGAAAAGAAACTATATGAATTTGAGTCAAGATTGTCCATATAAGGATATTTGGGGCACTTGAGAGAAATGGCCCCTCTAGAATACTGGTGTACGTCTTTGTTAGAGCAATTAATTGCAGTGAGCTAAGTTCCTCCTCTTATATGTCAAGATAATCTATGATTTCTTCACAGTTATGTTTGATGGATTGATATTTTTATGAATTCCTCTAAGAATTTTGTGGTAGACTTACATCCACAGCACCCCCCAACAACACCCCCAACAGCACCCCCCTATACTGATCTTCCCCCATGGATGCTGATGCCTGAGGCAGCTGCTGAGAGTCCGAGCCATCTCAAAGACGAGGTCAATGGACACACGAGCAAACAAAACCAGCAGCAAATCAATAATTGATGCAGAGGACAAAACAATTCCAACATTGGAGGCAAGATGGAACGTTTCATTTCTGTCGTACCTGTTGAACAAAGGGAACCGTTGAACGAAGTGAACTGACAATAGACGTGAATATTCATCATGTATCAGAGAAGTTGCTGTCCTTTGTTGAATGCTTCAACTGTAAAAAGTATCCTGAACTGAGCCACAGGCTTAGGAATTTGCAAACGATGATAAGACCGCTTCTTACAAAAGTCTTAAACTTGGCTAAGTTAGAATTTACAAGATTTTTCAAATCTCTCACAGAGTCAAAATATTCTCAGATGCCACTACAGAGGAACATTTTCTTGAAAGTTTGGACAAAAATTAGGGAAGTTGGTCCGATAGTGAAATAGGTTCTTGTCCCATATTTCAAGAAACGTGACCACATCTGCGAATCTATGAACAATCACTGAATTATCTGGAAGAAACATATTGAACTAATTGGAGACAGACAGGTTTGTTGACGGACATAGCCTTGTAATATAGCAATCAAGGAGCAATGTCCACATCACAAAAGCAAAATATGCATGAAGACCATATTACAGATGTTGCACCTTTAATTTGTTTCCAATTCTTTACCATGTGCAATGTGGTACAGTACCCTTATTAGGAAAAAAAAACATTAAATTGAATATTTTCTACTGTTTACAGAATAATTAACCATTTCAAATTAGTTGCAATAGTCTTAAGCAAGGAGGTTTAGACCACCTTATGTAAGTTGGCAATTGCGATGTTAGATACTCACTCTACACAGCTTAAAGGTAATGCTATGTAACAACAAGCTTACAAGAACCCCAAAAATATTACATTCCTCAATATGTTTCCTTGAAAGCAGGAACAAAAATGTAACAGAGATACAGAACAATCCATATGCACTGTCTACAAGAACAGACAAATTGACAGAATACCAACTGGGAATCTAGAGACTGAAAAATAATGGTGGCAGACAGACAAGGAAAACTTAACCCACCAAGATGACAAAGACTATTATGGCCAAAATCTCTCAACCTAAAAGCAGTACCTAGTACGAGAAACCCAGCCAGACAATCTCGTATCTCATCTGCTTGTAGTGCTATTGTCTGGGTAAGAAAATACCTCAAACTGGGCTTCCTATTAACAAAAGAAATCAAATGATTAACTTGGGAGGCACTTAAATTGGAAGATACCGCAACAAGGAGAACCAGCCAAAGACAGCCAACAATGAACAAAGGAGGTTTACTTTCAAAGTCTTCCTTCCTCCCATGGATATGAGATGCATAGTGACAAGCAGGGTCCTGGGAAAAAATGAAGTGGCCATCTGAAGGGAGAGCAATATGCTAGTTCCTACAAAGGGAGGGCATGACAGTATGGCAAACTTCTTTGATGAAAACTTTTGCATTTGTGAGGTTGCTCTTATCTTGGCATTCCATGAAGGGAAGGGGTGTAGTTATCAAGCAAATGTGGTAATCCAACTCTTCTTCTTCCTGTAAAAAAGGAACTTGCGAGAGGCTGTCTATGCTGATAGTGGAGTTTATATTCTGAAGCGTTACTAGTTAAAGACAACTCAACTGAAGTGTTTAAAAATGCAATTTTCAAACAACATAGCTACCCCTGCTTTTACTGCAAGGGAAACAAGAACTGTATTTAAACAAACACACTTTCTAAAACTTTAAGAATAACAAAGTACATCAGAAAGAATAAAGTGCCCCTGGAAGGAAATTCATAAAACAGAAATTTGAATAGATGAAAAATTTACAGTTACATCTTTGAGACTATCTTCAAACAGGGTTCAAAACTTACAAACAGGAAATGTTTTAGAGACCTAAGAGTGACTACGAAAATTGCTAGATTTGCTACGACAGCCTCAGTGTGTGAAAAAAAAATGAACAGTACTCTTTTTGGCAAAGGTGATATAATACCTCTTTACAATAGGTCTAGCAATAAAAGGATTTGGTTTTAAATATAATGTGCCACATCTGTCCAAGTGCTTTTCTGTAAATGCCACATTTAAAACAGTAACCAGTGTTTAATTAACTTTTGTCAAATAACTTTATTACAGAGCAATGTATGACGAAAAAAAAAATATGCCCGTAATATAAGACGAGCTTCACAGCAGGCTACGTTATCAACTATTTCACAGGAGAGAAATAAGAAAACTTTTATAGTAAATGCTACCAGACTATATTAAACTGGGATGGCACCTATTTTAAATCTTCAATTGTTCAGGGGCAGATATCATGTATCTAGTTTCTTTGAAAGTCACCTTCATTGTACTAGTAGACCAACATATCTTTGATTTATCTCATCTCCGCCAAGCAATTAAACAAGTTTTATTTGACATTGCACCAAGATTTGTGAGTTACAAAACCACGCCTGCAAATAAGTGTGGAGTGTACGAACCACCAGGCTGCAAAAGTACACGTCAACTTGAACGTCTACAGACAGCGGTGGCTTTTATCATACCAGCATGTTTCTGGATGACTCTTTCCAAAGAACAGAGTGGGTGAAATTACCTTCAAAAATTGCTGGTGACTTGTGAACTAATCATTGAATGAACTCCACTCCCTTTCACAATTGGTGTTTCATGTACATGCACCTTCTCAGCAGGTTTCAATTCAGCGACATATCATTCATACGCTGTCAAGTGGTTCTCTCATTGGAGTTTTGCAGATGTTGACAGAAGTTTCAATACCAGATCATCTGGCTACTGTTCTCAACATTTAATTATCTAACAAAGACATCCTTCAACTTTGTATTAATTTATCTCAATACTTCATTAACATCGAGGGTGTGGTTTTGCACCCCAGATGGTCAATATGCCAATCACAAGTTGATTCAAGTGCTGACGGAGCCATGTGAGCTGGTACTGAAACTAGCCACGGAGATGAGCATATGGGCTAACCAAATACTGACGACTACGATAATGCATATATGCCATATGAACATGAAATGAAACCATTACAATTAATAAAACACGAACGTTGTCTTTAAATATGTGTAAATACCGTAGAGTTACAAAACTACAACACGTGGAAAGAAGACGATACAAGAAATTTTTCAAAATGTTGGTGACATTACCAGGTCAAAGGTAACATGATTAAAGGTCAGATAGACAAAAATCCTCTAAAAAGTGAGTCACGATCTCCTCCTAGATGGTAAGTCGGACAAACTTCAAAATTTGTGGGTAGGTGCAAGGGTATGTTGTATAGTGTCCATCTGACCTGATGAAATCATAGGTCAAAGGTCACAAAAATGAAAAACACACTTTTCTGCATTATCTCTCAGTGGGAATATCCTAGAGTTACATAACTACCATACATTGAAAGGAGGCGATACAATGATGTTTTAAAAAGTATTGATGACGTCAAAAAGGGTCACGTGATTGAAAGTCAAATAGGCAAAAGTGCTCTAAAAAGTGTGTCATAATCTCCTCCTAGACGGTAAGTCGGATGTACTTCACACTTGGTGGGTAAGTGCCTTGGTACGAGATGTAGTGTCTGCTCGATTGATGATGTCAAGATCAAAGGTCACAATTACCAAAGCGAATAACACAGTATGTTAGGGGCTGGTAGTGCATGGCGTCCACGTGACTTTTACATCTTTGCCTTTTTCATGAATGTGACACAGTATTTCAACCTATGCAACCATGTTTTGGGCCGAGTGATTATGTCTGGTAGCAACGTCATTTTCTATGTGTTAGTACCTTCAAGGTATTTGTGTCGTTTGAAGCATATGCGTTGTACTGCAGTACTCCATCACTACGCTAAGTAACTTGAATATAAAAGCACTTCTATCCACAGCAAGCAATCTGAATCACTGATGAAAATAATGTACATCTCAGCGCACTACTGGGGTACATGAAATGGTGTACCATGCAATGACCATGCGAAACGATATGGATGAGATTTGCAACTCCGTGGACTGCCTACTTGTTATCTTTGCACAGACACAACCAGGGTCAATATGTTCAATCTACGGCTACTGTTCCACTCTTTGTATTAGTTTACCATTTGTGGACTGAGATGGGTCCACAGTGTGTACTTTATCAGCCCTATCACTATCTCTAAATTTACACTAACTGTGGAATGTAAATTAAATTGACCTTAGTACACAGTTAGATCTCAAAATCCTGTTGCATATATAACTGGCAATACTCAGTTTGCATGCAGACAACAGAAAAGTGTATCAATAAAAAAAAAGAAGAAAAAAAAAACTGAATGGGGTCTTTGGAATTTTGAAGCGGTTACTACTTCAAACATTAGATAATGAAACATACTTCCTCTGTGTGATCAAGCATTGTACAAAGTGTCCCAATTCTTGTGGGATAAATTCCATAACTTTAGAGTAAGTACCATACTGTTGAAAAGATTGCCTTTGAAATCAAGTGGTACTTGAAAAGTTTATAAGGTGGAAGGTGAGACTGGAAGCAAAGTTACCAAAGAAGAGTTTTTACAAGGTGTCCTCTGGTGCCAATCATCTGGGTGGTGATGAGCCTTTCAAGAATGCCAGTTTTGCTGTTGCGATATTGTGTTATTGGCAAACAATATTGTTATATTAGACTTTATGCTCCCTGATATCGTTAGTGAAATGAAAGAAACAATATTGTCTGTGCAATTTAGGAAAAGAATCAATGTTTCTTAATACAGATTTGGAACACATACTACCAGTAAAAAGTATACGTAATCAAGAATTCAGACCTTACAATTGTATTAAACTTTAGGGAACTAGTTTAATAAATATGAAGTATCATGTCAGAAGGTAATACACCTAGGCAACTACACAATGCATAGTTTTACACATATACATATATTCAGTTGTGCTTTGGTTCCAACCTACCCTCATATGATATTGTGATATTGCTTGGCAATTGATAGAGAAGAGCTTGCAATGACATATATGAAAATTTCATATCGCAACAACACTAGACAAATAGATGTCATTCAAATTTCCTGAGACCCTTCTACTGACTTGACAATTTGAAACAAGCTCAAATATTGCATAAAGCTAATTATGTACAACTCCGTGTGTGTGTGTGGGGGGGGGGGGGGCAGGAACAACAAATGGAAAGTAAAAGAAACTGTTTTTAAGGACAAAACCAGTGGGAGCCTGGTAGTGCAAGCTTTTGCAAGTGGGATCAAGGGGACCATCTCAGGGTTAAATGTTTGGGATAACTGCAGGGGAAGCAGTTCTGACTGGGGGATTTTTATAGTCACCTCCCTTGCAAGTTTGAAATACAATAAAAACGCTACTCACTTGTATCTTTTGTGTCCAACATTGAAGGATTGTCCTAGGATAGCTTCATCCAAGAAAGTTTGATAAATCTTTGTATAAGTGAGAACCAATTTCAAAATTCTACTTAAAAGGCAAGTGGTAGTTTTGAGCAGCATCAGAACATGAGAACAAAAAGAAAGAGAGATGCTCTTATTACTTCACTTTCAGGATGGTATTTAGTAAAATCAAATGTGCTAGTCACAATTATTACATGCTATAACTTAGTGGATGTTTCAATAAGGATATTTGACGTTTATATATGCGCTACTAACCCTTCAAACGTCTATGGACAGTTGGTCAATACCACTTTGAGAATAACAGTAAATGTAACAGGTGTTAGACAATAAATGTGAAAACATTACCAAATTTGGGTAAATATTTTTAGGAGAAATGTGGAGAAACTAGTTACAAAGCTCTAACTTTCATGTACTGTGAACTTCAACTGATGCCTAAGTCCAATGATCAAATTCAGTCCTCAATCAAACCCCCCCCCCAAAAAAAAAACCCCCCAAAAAAGTGACTTGGAGCAAACAAGTGAATTAGCAAAAAATTCTGCACACAAGCTGTAACAATGACTCATCAAAGCAGTACATCAAGGGGCCACCAGGTGATCTGGAAGAAAAGAGAGGGGATACATTAATTATGCAGAACTGTACAACTCTCTCTTATTACCTGGTCACTCTATGTTATAGTTGCACAGTATGTTAAAAGCATAAAGCGCAGTCAAATTTCAAATAAATTTTGCTCCTTTGCTTCTGAACATTCTAAACCAAAGATTTTATACCTTGCCAAGGTTCTTTAATTTTTTAAAAGCATCACAACTGCCTTCTTTGGTGGGTTCAACCTGCATATCAATGTGACATCCAAGGATAACTGTACATCTCCAGTAGATGAACAAAAGGCTTGTCACGGGGCATTAGAGCTAACATAGAGGATCTGTAAAGTTACCTTAGATGAGCCTGCGCTTGGAAGCTCGTGTAGTGCCATGTGAAATGCAAAAAGCATCAACAGGAGCATCAAATATTGACGAGAGATTGTGAAATATGAATGGAAGACTGACACAAAAAAACAAGGAGAAAAATCCCCAGAAGCATCTATTCCTAGAATATTGCACATGGAGAGACAGGGGAGAACCATTTTTTACATCGTTTTGAGAAGAGACTTGTCAAGCCATTGATAGGTTTCATTCGATGATTGATTAATTTGAAAATTAGGCTTCACACCATCACAACTTTATCTTCGACATAGATTGAATAGACTAACGGAAGAGCAAAAGTTGTCTAGCGAATATGTTAACAAAACGTGATGAAAATCTTTACTCACTACCCCATCTTGAGTTGGAACACTTTATTCCATGCCATTTCACTACCTGTACAATGTTGACAAGAACTACCATACTGAAATATTCACTTACTTTTTTCCACTAAAAAAATAAAACACCTAATACTGAGTATTAAATTAAGGTCACAGTTTCTCAAGCGGCTGTGTCTTAGACAATTTACTTATTTGAAATTAATAACCTGTGATAGATTAAAACTGCAGATGCTGGTCCTATTATACACCAACCTGATTTTTTTTAAGTATTCATAGTAAGGTCAATGGTTACCGCAACTTTGTAACAGAAAGTAGCTACTGCAAAGCAGAGAATTGTACTTTGACTTCATCATTTCACAGTTCTGAATATGAATTGGATCCAACTGAATATGAATTGGATCAATATGAATATGAATTGGATCCAATTGAATATGAATTGGATCAATATGAATAAGTCAAGACCAAACTAAGATTGACATCCCAGTTATAACTCTTGCATATTTAATTCTGATAATTACACAAAAGCTGCAGGAAATGTTGCATCATTGGCAACTTGCAATATAACAAAGAACTGTCGTTTATTCACATGCAGACATTGTGACCGCGACATTGATTTCCTTGAATTTACACAGTTACACATGCACCAAAAAGAGATCTTGAAAAGCATATTTATTACTGCTAAGAGATTTCTGTCAACTAAACTAGCATTATTGTACTTTTAATTTAATTTGACAGGTCTATTGAATCTTGATGAATACTTGGCAACTTTTGGTCAGAGCAAGTTGGCTTAAGAAATTTACAATTCACATTGTCAAAGAAAAATGAGGCCGACTTCAACAAAGGATTACGTGAGTTCTGCAGGGCTGAATGCCACAGAAAAAAGGATGCCCAAAAACTTCACAACTAACATGCAGTCATCACCACTGACTAAATCATTATCATCACCATCATCACAACCAAATTGAGACCATCGCTTACATGTATCACAATTTTAGCATATTTTCTTGGGCACATTTTTTTGTTTTTCTCTTCTTGTCTTGGCATTTTCCAGAAGCACCATCAGCACTTAGCTGGATTTGGTGCATTATAAGTCTTGTTTTATCATTGTTATTATTGTCATCATCATCACCATCATCATGATTACTGATATTATCACCACAATAATCACCATCATCACTGCCATAACTGCAATCATCAAAGTCAACAACATCATTACCTATCTACCACCATCATTGTCTTGTTAGTTTAATTAATCAAAACTAAAAGATGACAAAGACACGGATGGGCAGACGATCTGTATAGGCTGCAGTTTCTTCTAGTTTATGTATTTTTATCTTTTGTAAACTGTTGATAAGGAACTGTTACCAGGACCCAGCATAAACACTGTCCTTCAGTCTCTTACAATTCAGACGTAAATTTGCGTTTGTTGTTTCACTGGCTTGACGACTGAATTGTGTTAACCGATATGCTACACTCTAATAAGTGAGTACCTACTTTTTACAAACTATACAGTAACCAGTCCAAACTGTATCTTAGGAAGAAAGAAGGATCATGGATAAACAGATGAATGACTTAATGCAACGACAGGAGAAACGATTCAGCTTTATACACATCAAAACAGTTTTTGGGGAGCAGACAAAAAGTTTTGTAATCTTGATTAAAAGGGATATTATTGCTTCTTTTCTTCTTGCAATCTCTCTAAATTAAAATGCTTCACAAAAGAACAAGTCCATGGGATCACCATAAAGTAATCCCTCAGATCTACAGCTGGATCAAATCATATCATTTTTAGATAAAGATGATGATACTGTCCTTACAAAAGTTTCATTATCAAAAATCAACAAACTTGCCTCAGTGAAGAACCCACCGAATGAAGGGGCGTACCTCAATGAATGCTTGCCAAAGCTACAAACCTGAAAGGAACTTTGATACACCACCTTTATCCCCTCTCCTCATCCCACCCACTGACATGTTACCACTGATATGTCCTCATTATATCCACCCATCAGCCATCATCACATGAACTTTGAACAGCCAAGGATTTACTTTGCAACTTGAAGCTGATCATAATAACACAGTGCCACTTTTGTTTTCATCACGATGTTTGCGTAACATTGTCAAAATGTTTTCAAAATCGTAAACAAACCAACTGGACTGCAATGCGTAGCTAACTCACGTGGCACTTAAAACAACGTGATTAGTCTGGATGAAAAAAAGACTACAGACATAGAACCAAAACAGCTGCTTGTTTACTGCTGCTGTGGTAAAGTCAACAGCCAATATAGTCTATTAGGGTGACATGAGACTGCCAAATGTCAATTTGTCATCTGCACATGAACATATACGACCCATCATTAGATATGCACTTTAGCTTACCTAGGGTCCCTCATAATGTTATTAACAAACCCACCAGTGTAGACAGCTGGTTTTCATGTCTAGACATCAGGCAGAAGGGTAGGGATGATGTCTTTGACATATCACAAGGTCAGAACCAATGGAACTACACTATTGTTTCAGTGTGAGATATGACTTTGTTATACCAGAAAATTGATTTCAGATTCGTACCTGTACAGTTATGAAACTTTTCTGAATGTATCACAACCACAGCATACTGTATCTACAATTGCAGAGAATATATCCAATCAATATTCCACAAGACACTGCAAAGGTATAGCAAAGAAACTTTGCATATTCAATTATACAACCTATTTTAAGGTGATGTTGATATTTAATGATTACCCTACAATGTGATGGAACCAAAGAAATTTTCAGGTCTTGGTGGTTGATTAACCCTTCATATTTCATTGTTTTTGTTGTGTTGTGGTACATTCGGAGACAAGCAGGAAGTGGTAGACGTATCAACTGCACTTGGGTCGGAAGAAATGGTCGGCAGGGGTATAAATGTTGGCGACTGCAGTCGGTTAGCTGAGAAAGTAATTAGCAGAACAAAGACAAACAGGCTGGAGCCAAGCAAAACACCAATGAACGTCTGAGGTCCAATAAATATTAAAGGTAAACAATCTGATGTTACCATATTAATTAATGTAACAGGCAACTTACACAAAGTGATGGTTAAACTGATCAAATGTTTGTGGCTACACTGTGTAGACAAATAAAGTTATTTAATATGTATTTATAGTCTATACTACTGTTTCTTCATATAAAAAGATCACTGCTTGAGGTATACCAGGGGTAAATTACACAGGCAAAGGTACATCTGATGTTCTGTGATTGAGGTATTCTTTGTAAACATTAACTCCAACGTAGACATGAAAATATGGCATACTGTGATTACTCTATGTGTGATTGCAACATGAATACATGCCAGAGGCAAGCGATTCGAAGGACAGCAAATCAAGCAAGACACGAGTAATAACTGTCACTTTTACTGAAATTACGAACGAATTAAAAGAGGAGGTATGCAAAGACGACACCGATAAATGGGTTCGGCACGATTAAATTGCATACTTTGACAAAGTGCAAATACGGAAAACCATGAAATACTTGACAAAGAGTGGCATACAAACAAAGCTGACATGGGACGAATTGCTGAACTAAGTGACATTGTTCATGATTATGGAAGAATCTAATTTAGCTCCATGGAGCGCGAAGACAATAAGGACTACTACTGCAGGTAAATGACCCTGGGTGATGAGGATGATGATGATAATGCATTCCATAAAACTAAACCATTACAAAGTGACAAAATTAACCCTGGTGAATAAACGTTGCCAAGATGAAAGCACCAGCACTATGCACACAAATGAAAGAGAAGAGTTTATCGACCCAATGGGCTTATCAGAGTTATTGCCCGGATAACAATAGCAAGAGACAATGCAGACAATGGTGGCAGTTTGTTATCAGATAAAATCCCATCAATCTTGCCGTTTATCAGGTGGACATCATGGTGAAGGTGAAATTGATCTGGTACCACACTTCACCATTTCATCATGACTATATGTCCCCATTCAGACTGCAATGAACAATCACATGATTCCAAAAAAATCACAGACTCTTGCTAAACAATGTGACCATCTTCATCCGTAAGCATCTTCTGAGAGATTTTTGACAAGTTAAAAACAACCAAAGAGCAGTTTGGATCTACAGAGCTTTCTTCTCTGCAGAACTGCAACTTCCTATTGAAAATGGCATGGACCTTCTGCAGAAAATGTCCTTAGGTACGACTAAGCATTACCATATATGATTATGGTTGACTCAAAACCGACACAAACATATATGAGCCAAATAATACTTTTCATGTGTATAAGGTTTGGTTTATGAGTTGTAGCCATGCCGACTTTTCATGTGTTAATGAATATTAACGTGGGCTGCTTCTATCATCTTTCTCCGGAACAGAATGCACTCAATCTCTCAATTTCTACAAACTTTACACCAGTAGCAATAACCACAAAGCACCCTTGAGGTTTCTGTAGGTCCTCATGTCCTGCTAGTAACACCCTTGTGTATAGTGTAGACCTATCTCCTGTTAGTATCACCATTCGGTATGGTATGTGCCTGCATGTCCTGCTAGTAATAGCACCCTTTAGCATGGTATATTACGTCTATATGTCATGTTAGCAACATCCTTGGCCATGGTATCGGCCTACATGTCCCAGTTAATTAGAATACGATACTATGCAGTTGTCATCACATGACAACTGGGGCAATGTCTTCAGAGAAGTTTATTCAGTACTTTGTGAATATCAGTTGTTTTGTTGTAGAATCTTACTAACTTTTCACAAATGTTTGGGCTCACCACTAAATTTCCACTTCAATTCTTATCCACTGATTTTGTGTTAGGATGGTACGCTGGTTAACATAAGGAAAAATTCAAAAAATACAAAGTGCAAGATCCCGCACATTGCAACTAACCAACCTTGACTCATTTTGTCCGGCAGCAATCATAAACCATTTTTTTCCCTTAACCTGCTCTGTGTTTGTTTTGGTGGGAAATGTGCCAAATACATTACTCACATACCCTCATGAATATCACATGACAGCTGGAAAGCATGTCATTGTTTTACTTGAAAATGTAAATCATCATCAGGGGAGGAAATTATGGAATCCAGGAGTAAAATATCCTTCTTCCTTTCACTATGGTGAGTCACAAAGTGGAGGGTGGACGGCCGGCCAGTATTCATTCAGTGTTTCACAGTGTAGGATGGTGTTTGGCCAATGATACAACCAAAACTGCCTAAGATAGTACAAACAAGAGTTTCAAATTGAAGGCCAGAAAATGTAGGTCAAACTTTTGCTCACTCAAGTCAGATGATATAATTTCATTTCCTTTACTAATTCTGATTAACAGCGTCCATGAATCTTTCCCCCCATAAGATAACGATCATTAAATCAGTATAGAGCTTTGTTTGATCATAGCATATCTGTTGTCGAACTTTGCGCACAACTTTTTACAATATTGCAGTTATGACTGATCACCTTCATGTTTGCTAAGTTCAACTTCTCTAGTATTTAATGAATACCAGATATGTTACAACATGCCTGTCTCACTAACATGTCCATTGTGACTTGGTAAAATAAGTATGCTGACAAAATTGTTCAATCTTTTAAAAGACCCTGATATGAACTTAAATCTAACATACAAACTCATCCACTAAAGTGTGAGCACTGCTTCCCCAAAACTTACTGGGTTGGGAATTAACGAGTGTCGCACTCACCTCATATAACCTAGGCATTACCAGGTTGACCATAATCCAGCAACTGCTAATTGTGTGTGTACATATCTGGTCATGTCCTGTAATTGCCAGACCTTGCAACTTGCAACTAGGAAATCTCACATATTTTACATCAATTTGTATCAACTGGGGGGGGGGGGGGGGGGTGGAGGAGTACTGTTTAGGTTGTTACAACTGGGACAGAACATCACTACTGACATGCTGCAGACCAAGCATGCACTACCTACCTTAACATGGTATCATGATAATGAGCTAGATACAATCAGTCATTCAGTTAATCAGACAGAAAACTGATCTCTGATTGGTCAAAAATTAAAAAAGCAAGTCAAATGACTTTGAGATTCCTTGCCAATATTCACAGAAAACAAAGGAAAGTAAATGTACACCAATTTTGAAGTTCACATACCTTACTCTTCATGAAATACCATGTCTAAAAGGTTATAAACCATGATCTCTACTGACTTCACATGACCTTTGACCTCCAAAAATGACAGAGATTATCTGCTCGCCAAGGCTACAAATGTTGACAGTTTGAAGATCCAGCAACATTCAGTTCCAAAGATATAATCCTCCATAGGTTTTTATACTTCAACCTCTAGTGACCTCAAATGACCTTTGACCTAATATGAAATACAATAGGGACCATCTGCTTATAATGGACTACCCATACACTAACTTTGAAGTTCAAGCAACATTCAGTTGCTGAGCTACCTTCTTTACTAAGTTTTCAGACTTTAACCTCTAATGACCTCAAATGACCCCTGAGCTCCATGAAAAACAATATGGATCACCCACTTACAACTGACAACCAACACATCAGGTTTCAAGTTCTAGAAACTTTCCCTTATTGAGATACCATGTACACAAAGTTTTCAAACTATGATCCCTACTGATCTAACATGATATTTGACCTCCACAAAAAAGAGAAATCAACCACTGATTAAGATTTACCAATGTCACTAGTTTAAAGTTCCAGCAATATTCAGTTGCTAAGCTCTCTCCCTTAGGAGGTTTTCATACTTTAAGCTCTGGTGACCTCAAATAACCTTTGACCTCCATGAAAAACAAAAGGGATTATCTAGTCACAATGGGCTACCTTCACACCTCCTTCGACCTTCAGGCACCTTTTCCTTCTTGAGGTATCATGTTTACAAGACAAGGCATCACATTCATACATACACACCATTATTACAGCATTGATTCCTTGCTTGCCTTTGGCAAGGTATCAGAAACCCTGTTACATGACCTCTTAAAGGAATATACGTAGCAGTGAAATACATCATACATAACTTTTTGCACTTTTTTCTTCCAAATCGAATGAAGTATAGCACCTCTTTCACAGATTTGTGGTAAAAAATGACCTACCAATGACAACTTCGGTCAGAAAGTAGAGAGAAAAAGAACTGTTGAATTTTTAAATTTTTCATATGTTGGCATCGCATCGCTTACAGTCATGAGTATGTGTCCCTCCCTAGCTTGAACAAGAAATGTTGTTTGGTCATTGGACATCAATGGCAGAGGTCAGGAATACATTAATGGCCTTTAATCAAACAACATTCTATGTTCAAGCCATTGAGAAGCATAAAACACAGCCATTAATATTAGCCTGGGACATGTACTTTCTGACAGAATTTGTCATTGGTAGATCACTTTTTATGAAGGCAATATGTTTACGCTTGATTTGGGGGAAAAACGTTCGAAGAGTTATGTAAGAAGTCACAACTACCTACCTTTTCTCCTTTAACATTAAATTTAATATTGTAACTTTTCATTTTTCAGGATGCAGCGAACATGTCCATGTATGTACCTTCAATTAAATTCTTTACATTGATTTGTCAAACTTTGAGGAGGATCTTCTGACATCATATTGTCTCAAGGGAGAAATTCAAAGTTGGATAACAGTGCAAAATGGGTGCAGATTTGCCAAACTTATATTGTTTCAAAATCTTAACATATTTTGAAGCAATCAAGAAAACCTCAGAGGACAGACTAAATCTTCCAGGGGTGACTATCTTGGATCTAATGATGCAGCAACAGGTAATATGATCTTGACCTCAGTGTCTGCTCTCTTTGAGATAACTTTTGCTATTCGCAGCATCAGTTATTACCCTCTCTGTGCCCATCTAATGACAGCACTGATATAAAACAATGCCGACAAATAAAAAGCTTGTGCTTTTTAATCCTGCTTGTGTGCACGTATGCCGCCGCAGTCGTTACGACTGGTTTTAAGATTCACCAGGCAGTAGCCACTTCATCCCTCATCAAGTGACACTGTTTAATCTTTCATCAGTAATACAACACTTCTCTTTGAGGTTCTTGGGAGTCCTAAACAACCACCTTCACCTCAAAGTGAATATTACCATTCAGCTTGCATGCATCAGGACATGATGCAACTACCTCCAATTCAGAAGACCCATTAAAATGTCAAAGCTACTAAAATTTCACATAACATCAATCCCTCAAGTCCTGGCCAGCCGATGTCACCCTTCAGTGTGAACCCGACAGAAAGTACGCATTTGCGGACGTCACTGCTCCGATGAGGAGCTTTTGTCATTCTTCTTCTTCTAGCTCGCAGACTGCCGCGCAAAATTCTGCACATGCGGAGAAAATTTTCATCTACCACACAATTTAAATACCTGCTATGGATACACTGGAAACAATGCACCATTTATGGAGATGACAGCAATTATTAAAGGATGGTCACACTTATCATCACAAGGATGATACTTGAAGCCAGTAATGGTATATATATACCATTCGAAGTTGCAGGATACATTCTATAAGATACCAAATATGCACAAATTTTAAAGGGATTACTTTCGTAAAGACGGTGGGTCATAGAATGGGTCTGGGTATCAGGTCGTTAAGTTCATCTGATTTCTGAGGAGGTAAAGATGGGTGTTCAGACTGTATGAAGTTGGCAAACTGTTGAGCCACGTAACAAGCCTCTAACAAACGCTTGCAAATGTGCAAGGGTGGGGAAGGGGTAAGCGGAAGCTAGGTGAGGAGGATGCTTGGGTGGAAGATGTAGGGTACTAATGTTAAGGTCTGCTGTACAATGAACTGGTTCCAAAATTGGTACACTGCCCTCTAATTCTTTTCTTCTTCATGACTCATGAATATAATTGTTTGCTCTTCACCAATTAGTGACCAGCCTCCATGCTTTATACAAACTAGTGAAACAACAAGATGATGCCACTACATGGCATGGGCTCAAACACTGAAGGAACTGTACTGGGCTAAGTGGTGGCTCACTTAAGGTCATACTATAGCAAGGAACTTGCTTATATAATTCAACAATTCTGCAATCCATAGAATGCTTTAAATTGGAACATAATGCAGCACATATTTCATCAAAAGAATTAACACATATGTGAGATAAATAATGTCAAAGGTGTCGATCATAACTGAGCTGATGGAAAATTGTCTACCTTTTACTGTTCGATGCCTCTTTTCCATCCCCCGCCCCAGTCAAAACACAAAGAAGCGAGAAGCAAACAATTAACGTTTAGGCTTTCCCTTCTTGTTTAAATTACCTTTTCTTTCAATTAAGGAATTTGTGGTCCAAACCTCTGCTGTTTAAAGTCAGTTGCTGTGAACAATCTTAACAGAAAATATGTTTAGGTCTCACCTGGCGGATGACAAGCTCAGACAGGTATAAACAGAGTCTCTAAAATAATTTATCTATCCTCCATGAAATTATGTTCCCTTGAACAGATTTATCTCAGAAATTATAAGATCTGGTAACAAAGCTAAGCTTTCTTTCCATCTTCGGATCGAATGCATTTTCTCAGCTAAGAAAGCAATTGTGCTGTGCAGAAAATTGTTGATCAGATTTTGGGTCAGTAAAAGATTCCTTCACTCGTGACACATTCTTGACGAGTGATAATTTCTCTCCTTTTATTTTGCAGCTATTTTTAAATCTGCGACAATACCAAAATCAGAGGGCAATCAAGTACGTCATCTCATTAGTCAAAGAAATGAGAAAACGAGAAGAAAATCTAGATGCCCGGTATTCTAAATATAGAACAATCTTTGGGAATTACAGTAGGCATTGCCCATGCAAGGTCATGATATAATATCATCAACAGAGAAAGCTGGGAACTGACTACTAGGGAAATTTGTCGAAAAGATCAGCGACTCCTGTCTGAGTAAATTCTAAATTTGGGTGCAGTTGACCTGCAA
Organism: Stichopus chloronotus; assembly: GCA_021234535.1. Taxonomy (NCBI): domain Eukaryota; kingdom Metazoa; phylum Echinodermata; class Holothuroidea; order Aspidochirotida; family Stichopodidae; genus Stichopus; species Stichopus chloronotus. The sequence continues at coordinate 3,875,530 of CM037830.1, forward strand.
GTAATGCAATTTCCTCCTTGCTACTGACTAAAATAAGCACTTCAGTCTTTTGATAGGAAACAAGCTGATGATGACAGCAACCTTCAATATATTGTTGCTCTTCAGAGGTACAGGAACTAGAGAATGTCCCTTCGTTGATGTGTCAATTCTGCGGCAGACAAGTGGAGGCAAATCAGGGATAGAAATTAATTGGATCACCTGTACATGCAATCATGGTCTTCACCAAACACTCTTCCACGAGGAACTAACAGCAACGGCCTCCACCTGATGGGCAAGGAATCAAAAACGAGACTTTTCCCTAAATGGGTGAAAACTAAAAGGGGTTAAACACCCAAATTTTGACAAATCATGGCTTTCTTAAACCAATACAGTTTGCTGGCAATGTTTCCTGTCACAATCCATATGTCATGTTATGATGCATAACAGATTCAACAACAAACCTGAAAACTGATGTTCTTTACAAAATAAACAAACGTTTGTGATGGCTGAGTCATACTTGCATACTCAGTGATACATTCACGGCCTCAATTCCTAATCTGATTTACTGTGTGAAGGATTCATGAAGACTTTTAATAGTAACTAACAATGAAAGTGAATGGCAAGATTTCCCTTCGGTATTTGAAGATGGGTAATTTCCAGGCCTCAAAACCGCAAGTTCATGATCATCATCCACAATGTGTTCATATCCAATGTCACATGGGGACATGAATGAAGCTAATATTGAGGCTTGCCATTGGCCAACTCACTATCATTACCATTGGCCACAAAACCGGGAGTCTGGTATTCTTAAAATGCACACAGGTTGCTACAAACTTCAAGAATGTATGCCAATTCGCAGATCGACAAACAAATGCAAGAATCGCTGAACATAACCACAGAAAGCTGACACGCCGGCGATGCAGTTATCAAAGATTGGAGAGCCATGAAAACTGGTTAGGAGAACTTCAGTAAATGATCAATACACTTTGTACTTCTGCTGTCCATCAAACAATAAGTGGGCAAAGGAGTTGTTGCTATTGGAATTTGATCATTTATTGCATGCAAAATTGGTGGATGATTAGAATCTTTCAAAGCTTCATAACATACCATATACTTCATAACAACATGCAGAATGACTGTGTTAAGTTTACATCTGTCCTGGTTACTATTTTGTATTTATATCTTTTCCCTGTGCTAAATAAACTGTTTCCTATGCTTGAACCAATCTGCTAAGTAGTCAAACTTCACCGAAGGCATGTACTATCCCCCTTGTTGGCCTCTCACTGCCGGACTCTCCACCTATGCCTAAGATAATTCAGTTGTTGTAAATGCAGTGTTTGTCCACAAGCCTTTAAAATTGCACCGGGTCGCTGAGAGGTCTACGAGTGGCTTCTTTCACTCTCCTCTCATCCCCTCTTGAGTATTTAACATTCCTGACTTTCAGCAGAGGGTGAAATTTCCCACCAGTTTGCAGAGGAATAATTACTTGTTTTCAGAAGATTTCTGACGCTCTCTCGAAAAACTTGTATTTTTTACCCTCTCATCGTTGCTAATGTAGCTCTAACTTCGACCTTATAGAGACAATACTCTTTTTACCATCTCATCATTGCGTACAATAAATCTGGCTTGAACGCACACCCTTCGTCTTCGAGTCATTTATTCGTATACCTTTGGTTATCTAGCTGAATAGCAGTGCATACCGTTGACGCGCTGTGAGGGCAGCATAGTAAAAAGAGTGCTCGGGAAGAAAACAGCTATGAGTACACGATCGGGCAAGCAGTTCCGCCACAAGGATGGATCTCTCCATTCCGAAACAAAGTCCTTGCCAGCACAACGACTCCATGTTCGACAACCAAGCGGCAGATCGTATAACGACGACGCCTTATCGTCACATACAAAGTCCAGCGGTTGTTCCACTACGAGCTCAGCAGCTATACGTGCAAGAGCAAAGGCAGAGGCAGCTCGCGCAGAGATAAACTTTGCGAAGGCTGAAGCCGAATTAATGAGGCAAAGGGCGGCACAGGAGGCAGATCTTCTCATCTTACGTACAGAGAAGGCAGCTGCCGTCGCAAATGCAGAAGCTATGGTTTACGAGGAAGCAGACGAGGAAGCTAGCAGACCAGCTAACCTCGACCTCCCTGAGCCACGGGAAACTTCTGTTGAAAGGACAAGTGATTATGTACAGAGTCATTTCGCATCCCGAAACACAGAGGCACCAGTCGACCTTCCTGCGACATCCAAACCACTGATCGATTTTTCCAACCATCTATTGAGAAAGGAATTGGTCAGCACTGGCATGATCAAGTTTGATGATATGCCGGAAAATTATCGAATGTGGAAAGCTTCCTTTGTGAGAACTGTGAAGGAACTCGACATACAACCGTCGCAACAGCTAGATCTTCTCATTAAGTGGCTGGGAGAAAAGTCCGTACATCAAATCAAAACAATACGTGCGATACATTTTCTCGATCCACAGGAAGGGATTAAGATGGCCTGGGAACGGCTTGACAGGGTTTATGGCGCTCCTGAAGTGATAGAACACGCACTTCTAAAAAAGTTGGAGGATTTTCCAAAAATCTCTTCTCGAGAAAATGACAAGCTTCGCCAACTAGGGGATCTGTTGATGGAACTTCACAGTGCAAAGTTAGATGGTACTCTTCCAGGCTTGGTTTGGCTTGACACAGTTCGTGGAGTTAAACCAATAGTGGAAAAATTGCCCTACGGTCTGCAAGAAAAATGGATGTTCAGGGGCAGTCAGTACAAAGAGGAGCATCAAGCATCCTATCCTCCCTTTGGAGTATTTGTTGAATTTATTTGTCAACAAGCAAGGATTCGAAATGACCCAAGTTTTGCAATCATCAATCAGCATGGCCATCCATCAATGTCTCAACAAAGCAGTTCAACACGGCACAACAATCGAGCATCAGTCAGGGTCAACAAAACTGGAGTCCGCACATCAGACGAGAATGACGACCCCAACCAACAGTGCCCGTTGCACAAAAGGCCCCACCCTCTACAAAAGTGTCGCAGTTTCAGGAGTAAAACTCTGGAACAAAGACGAGAATTCCTGAAAGACAAGGGAATCTGCTTCAAATGTTGTGCGTCAAAAACTCACATTGCAAAAGATTGTGACGAAACCATACATTGCACAGAGTGTGACAGCGACAGACACGTCACAGCTCTTCACCCTGGACCACAACCTAACCCTCAAATCAATTCCCAGAGGGCACAAGATAACGGCGGGGAGCAGCTAAATAATTCGGCAACGGACGTCACATCCGCATGCACAGAAATATGTGATGACAAATTCGGAGGTCGGTCTTGTGCAAAGATATGTATGGTGAAGGTATATCCTGAGAAAAGGAGGGATAAGGCAATTAAAACCTATGCGGTAATAGACGAGCAAAGCAATGGATCCCTGGCTAAGAGCCACCTGTTCGATCACTTTAACCTGAAAAATAACACCATTGCGTACACTTTGAAAACATGCGCGGGTGTCAAGCAAACTACTGGTAGAATGGCTAGTAACTTGTTTATAGAGTCAATGGATGGGAAAGTCAAACTCTGCCTGCCCACCATTAAAGAATGTGAGTTGATTCCGGATGATGCTAGAGAGATTCCCTCGCCGACTATAGCTAAACACCATCCACATCTGCAACGCATAGCCCACAAAATACCACAGGTGGATCCAGAGGTACCGATCCTCCTATTGCTTGGGCGTGACATCTTGAGTGTGCACAAAGTTCGTGAGCAGATCAATGGGCCCAACAACGCCCCCTACGCTCAACGCCTCGACTTAGGCTGGGTTATCATTGGAGAGACGTGTCTTGGCAGGACCCACCAACCTTCAATGACGAACGTCTATAAAACTAACATTCTTCACAGTGGTCGACCCTCATACTTTTCATCGTGTACCAACGTCATATCGTCATCTCCGGCGTACTACAGTACTACTGGAGGTGATGACCTGGGTCACAAGATCTTCGAAAAACGTAAAGATGATGAAAAACCAGCCATGTCCGTCGAGGACAAAGAGTTTTTGGAAATCATGGAGAAACACGTGTACAGAGATGAAGGTAACAACTGGGTAGCTCCACTCCCATTCAAGCGAGACAGACAACGCCTACCCAGCAACAGGTCTCAAGCCAAAAAACGTCTGACGTCACTTGTTAAATCCTTGGAAAAGAAACCAACAGACAAAGAACAGTTTCTTGAATTCGTCCAAAAGATGCTGGACAATGGGCACGCAGAGCCAGCTCCTCCTTTAGATGCGGGCAGAGAGCACTGGTATCTACCCATGTTCGGTGTACATCACCCGAAAAAACCTGATCAAATCCGAGTGGTGTTCGACTCAAGCGCCGAATTTCAAGGGGTATCGCTGAACAATGTCCTACTTAGTGGTCCGGATCTGAACAACACACTCATAGGCGTGTTGATGAGATTTAGGAAAGAACCTGTCGCATTTATGGCAGATGTTCAACAGATGTTCTACTGCTTCAAGGTCCGAAACGATCATCGAGACTACCTTCGTTTCATGTGGTACAGAGACAACGACATGAGCAAAGACGTAATAGACTACAGGATGAATGTGCACGTCTTCGGCAACAGTCCCTCTCCATCAGTAGCAATATACTGCATGCGAAGGGCTGCTGAAAAGGGTCAGGCAATCTACGGCGAAAAGGCGAGGCAGTTTGTCATCAGGAACTTCTATGTTGACGATGGGCTAATGTCTGTGTCAACAGCAGAGGATGCGATCAATCTGCTCCAGAGTACAAAAGGTATGCTAGCTGAGTCAAACCTAAATCTGCATAAAATATCATCCAACTGCCATGAGGTTATGGAAGCCTTTGAGCCAACTGACAGAGCTAAAGACCTGCAGAACCTAGACCTTGCAACAGACGTTCTTCCTACACAACGCAGTCTTGGCATATTTTGGAGTTTGAAAAGTGACGCCTTCAACTTCAAAGCTTCCTGTGAAGACAAACCGTACACACGTAGAGGGATCCTGTCAACGGTCAATAGCCTGTATGATCCATTAGGTCTGGTAGCACCAGTGACCTTGCATGGCAAACTCCTGGTTAGAGAACTTACATCAGGAGGCGTCAACTGGGACGAACCACTCAGCCCAGAGAGGGTACGAGAATGGAACGAATGGAAAGATTCCTTGCAAGGCCTTAGTCACCTTAGTATTCCTAGGTGTTACGCACTTGTTTCACCAACGTCGGTTACGAGAAGAGAACTCTGTATCTTCTCGGATGCCTCAACAGCAGCTATTGGAGCTGTCGCTTACTTAAAGACGACCTGTGATGATAACACTCACCACATAGGGTTTGTTATGGCCAAATCCAAACTGGCACCCCAACCTGCTCATACCGTTCCAAGACTGGAGCTTTGTGCAGCCGTGCTGGCGGTGGAGATGTCAGAACTCATCCGAGATGAAATTGACGTAGACATGGATGCTGTGAAGTTCTTCACAGATAGTAGAGTCGTACTCGGATACATGTACAACACTTCTAGACGATTTTACGTGTATGTCGCCAATCGGGTGAACCGTATCAGGGAATCTACAAGGGCCACTCAATGGCACTACGTGGCTACAGAAAACAACCCGGCAGACTTAGCATCAAGACCAACCTCTGCATCCGATCTGCATTGCAGTCACTGGTTTCACGGCCCTGATTTTCTTGTAGGCGACCATGATAAGGTGTTACCCGAGAATCATGGAGGTTTTGAGATCGTCGATCCAGATGTTGATGGAGAAGTTCGTCCTGAGGTGACCGTTCTTGCTACCAAAGTGGCCGAACAGCACTTAAGTTCACACCGTTTTTTACGCTTCTCCTGTTGGACCACGCTGTGTCGCACCATTGCCAGACTTTCCCAGGTTGCAGTTGCCTTCAGCGGAAAGTCTCAAACTGGATGGAAGTCCTTCCATTTGCCCTTAGACGTGGACACAATATCCCAAGCCAGAGATCACATTGTCCGTTGTGTTCAACGAGAGGTGTTTGCACAAGAGATAGCCTGCTTTGAGAAAAAGGAAAGATTACCAAAAGGTTGTCCAATCACGAAGCTCAACCCGGTTCTGGACAAAGACGGCCTTCTGAGAGTTGGTGGGCGATTGACCTCTGCAGAGTTATCAGAAGAGGAGAAGAGGCCAGTTATAATCCCTCATAAACATCACATTGCTGTGTTAATCGTCAGACACTATCATGAAAAGGTGTCACACCAGGGGCGTCACATTACTGAGGGGGCAGTGAGATCTGCTGGCTATTGGCTCGTGGGAGGTAAGCGACTAACATCAAGTTGCATCAACAAATGCGTCATTTGTAGAAAACTGAGGGGTAGACTCGAAAATCAAAAGATGGCAGACTTGCCAATAGATCGAGTCAATGTTGGACCACCCTTCACCAATGTTGGATTAGATGTTTTTGGTCCGTGGGAGGTGGTGACACGTCGCACCAGAGGGGGCAGTGCCAACAACAAAAGATGGGCTGTTCTCTTTACATGCATGGCAACACGAGCCGTCCACATTGAAGTAGTAGAGACCTTGTCCACGTCGAGTCTTATCAACGCCTTGCGCAGGTTCTTTTCAATTCGAGGACCTGCTAAGACCCTGAGATCCGACAGAGGGACAAACTTCACAGGTGCGTGTAAAGAATTGAAAATGAATGCAGAGAAACCCGAAGTCGGTAATTATCTCCAGAAAATTGGCTGCACCTGGCTTTTCAACCCTCCTCACTCATCCCACATGGGCGGTTCTTGGGAGAGAATGATTGGCATCGCCCGTAAGATTCTACAGTCAATGTTCCTTCGTCGGCAACCAACTCGACTCACACATGAAGTGCTGTGTACCTTCATGGCAGAAGTGATGGCCATTATGAATGGAAGACCTCTGGTACCAGTGTCTACAGACCCGGATGTCCCAACGGTACTAACTCCCGCCATGCTGCTTACACAGAAAACAGATCAGACCTCTGCTCCATGTGGGGATTTCTCGACCAAACAACTCCATGTGAAACAATGGAGACGAGTCCAATGCCTTGCCGACACCTTTTGGAAAAGATGGAGGGCGGACTACCTTACTAACTTACAGAGTCGTCCAAAGTGGACTGATGACAGACCAAACCTCAAACAGGGAGATGTCGTCCTCCTGAAAGATGCCCAAGTCACACGCAATGAATGGCCAATCGGCTTGATTGACAAGACGCATCCCAGCAGGGACGGGAAGGTCCGTAAGGTTGACGTGAGGATTGCCAGAGACGGGAAGTCAAAGGTGTTCCTCCGACCAGTCACAGATGTCGTCCTGTTGATTTCCGATTGAAATGAGTATTCACTTTCCTATCGTTTATATTTAATAGTGTTAGTAGTAAATGTGGCATGTTAATAACATACCAGACGGGGAGTGTTAAGTTTACATCTGTCCTGGTTACTATTTTGTATTTATATCTTTTCCCTGTGCTAAATAAACTGTTTCCTATGCTTGAACCAATCTGCTAAGTAGTCAAACTTCACCGAAGGCATGTACTATCCCCCTTGTTGGCCTCTCACTGCCGGACTCTCCACCTATGCCTAAGATAATTCAGTTGTTGTAAATGCAGTGTTTGTCCACAAGCCTTTAAAATTGCACCGGGTCGCTGAGAGGTCTACGAGTGGCTTCTTTCACTCTCCTCTCATCCCCTCTTGAGTATTTAACATTCCTGACTTTCAGCAGAGGGTGAAATTTCCCACCAGTTTGCAGAGGAATAATTACTTGTTTTCAGAAGATTTCTGACGCTCTCTCGAAAAACTTGTATTTTTTACCCTCTCATCGTTGCTAATGTAGCTCTAACTTCGACCTTATAGAGACAATACTCTTTTTACCATCTCATCATTGCGTACAATAAATCTGGCTTGAACGCACACCCTTCGTCTTCGAGTCATTTATTCGTATACCTTTGGTTATCTAGCTGAATAGCAGTGCATACCGTTGACGCGCTGTGAGGGCAGCATAGACTGTATGAAGTTAAATATTTCATGTTTGTACTTAATCTATATTGCGGTGAATAGAGTACAGACACATTTTGCCCATCAAACTGGGGCAGGCAGATGGTAAACAACCATTGTTTTCAACATGTAATCTTTTATTACTTATCTACTATTCATCATGCATCCATTGTCTATTGTCACTTACAGATTGTGTGTTTTCTCGTTACCACACAATTGGAGTCAAAATTCCGCTCAAATGTGGAATTGCGAGTAACTGACACTGATTTTCAGTGACGTATGATTGCCTTAACGTTACATTAGAAATGCATGTCAACTTCAATTATAGAGCCATCACTTAGATGAGAAGCAGAATTTTGCACATATTTGGAATGAAGTTTTTCACACTTGCAAGTCGTTTCAAAGGTTCACATTGTCGACTGTTGCATGTAGCACACAAACGATATCTGGGTGCATGCTATTCTGCCCTCACTGGGGGCACACTTGTCTGTTGTTAATTCCTGAATTTTCAATTATTTTGAGATTACCAAATGCATGAAAAGATGATGAAGTTACTGGATGAACGTCCAATCCACACGATGGACCATAAAACAAATGGACCCGTGACGACTGCAGGTTCCCAAAACTTTCACAGGTCATTGCACAACATGACATTTGATATAATTTATCACCGTTTACGAGAGACAAGATTAAGACAAATATATGTTAAACTTTGGGGGAGCATTTCCTAGCCACTCCATTTACTAACTGGAGGGAAACTCAGTAAACATAGAAGCAATCTTAGTGGACATTTTGACTCTGTGAATCCCAACACAGCTATAACTCCTGAGTGGCACAACATAAAGATTAAATGTGTCCATAGAGATCAATCATACCATATGACAATATATAATCCTTACACAAGGGTTTTCCTTCTTTTTAAAACATAGTTTCACATAGTCCTGCATCTGAGACACCAAAATATCGACAGGCCAAACATAGGTTGTCACAAGGTCGACCTTAATTTAAGCAACCAAATTTGGTTAGTGCTTGCATCAACTGCATGTTCTCCATGAGGGTTTGGGGGGTGGCCATCTCCAATGTAACGTTGCCACCTCTTGAAATAGTGACTGCCCCAAAATGTCACATCCCACTCGAAAGCTCCAAAAATGTTGATAGTAAGATACTGATATTTTAAATGGACCAAGAAATTATCTCTAAGTAACAACATTCAGCATCGTAATTAACAAACCCTTTCTTTCCCCAAAGATCGCTTCACATATATGTACACATTTTGTGGGTGGCTGTTCCCCCCCCCCTCCCCACTCCCTGTTGAGATCTGTGGAAAACACTGCAACTTAAATTTTACTGAAAGTATTTGAAACAATGTCATGAAATTTGGCCGTGGACTATTGACGTCACAATGCAAGTATGTTCATAGTACAGCACTGAACCTGAAGTCGTGACATGACTTTTGGCAGGACAACTTAAGTTTGTAAAAAACAACCACATAATGTTAGTCGTCCCGACGATCACTTGGTGAAATTGCTACGTAAATGTTCAATTTAGACAAAAGATCTTCACATGCATGACTCTTGTGTTGGCCATATTCTTCAATGTCTTGTTGCTTGTCAAAATGACAATGCAGACATAAAAATTGAAACACTACTTTTTTTTTTTTTCCCAGTAAATGTGAATTTCAGTGTCACATTAATGACGGAAGACATCTCCGAATCCAGTCCTGACAAGATTTAAGCTTTGAGGTTGGAACATAAAACCATCTGTTTCTTAGAAAGTGTGTTAATATACACTTTATTCAAGATAAATCTGTTAATTGGAAAGGGTGCAACTCAACACTGCATACGGGACAGTTTCCATACGTAAGATTATGAGCAGATGCAATATTAAACGTTTATTACAAAAACACGAAATAACGACATGACCATGATATGTGATGCCCATCATTTGGACCTGAAGCGTTCGTAATGAGCTCATTAACGAATGAATGATGGCACTTCAAAGGGGTCGGTCAACTATGTTTAAATTCTTACAGCAAGTGATAAATGTGTCAGTTTTGTTTACAAACTTTGCACATTTTTAAAATGAGGATATTTCACCAATTTTGGCAATATATGAAGTAGCGCACCAAACGAATATGCAATAATAGGAGTTAAAATTTTCAGTGAAGTGTTAGCCTTACAAACTAGTCTAGCATGCAACACGTAAGAATTTGTGAGCACTTCTGTGTGGATAACATTTTCATGACATGTAAATCACTGGAAGTGGCATTCTTGATAAGTCTGAGTGGTTGACTAGTGGTCCTGAACTTGGGCTGCAAATGTGTCATTACTGGCTGTCCTTGAATTTATGGGTTTTCATAGTGTTTGACCTTAACAGCTGGCCTTGAGTGTGTATGGCATTTGAACTCTGGGAATAGTGATAGGAAACATTTTCCAGCATCTACATGACATATTTCAGACCATAAGTGACCTTTATGTGCCTTGACTATCAGAAAAAGAATATGCAAATCACCAAGAGCTATTTTTTGTTTCATGTCTGAAGCTAAAAGACAAAATCTTGGCTTTGGGTTATATGACCTTTGAACTCTGTGAGTAGTTAGAGAGATCACTGTCTTGCATCTTCACACCAAGTTTCAAACCGTATCTGATCTTTACCAGCTCAATAAGAAAGGTACTGGATGCTTGCATAGATTTTTTTTTTTCATGTGACATACCCAGTGGAGCAGCAGTTAGGAACTTTTCAGCATATGATCACCTTCACCAAATTAGTTCCATTCTGTTGACCTTTTGGCAACTTCTGCAAAATAAAATAAATAACGCTACATAAGGACAAAATACAGCAAAGTCTCTCAGAGGGAAACAATCTGAAAGAAATGTTGGAACAAAGTAATATTGTCATCAGTTTTACAAACCTATAGCGGGGCAAAAGTTTTCAGAGAAGTTTAAATCAACATGCCACAGTCTAAAATAATGGATTCAGATTCTAGACTGGCCTTCACAATTTCTTTCATGCTGAAGCCAGGTTGAAGTGCAACACCATTTTGTGAGTGAATTACATAATGCTTGCATCTTCAAATTTTCAGGTCAGGTGTGGATAATACGGGGTATTTCACACCAATGACCTTCACAGTGTTCATGCTAACCCTTGAGGACAATCAAGAAGGTGGCTCTTTAAAAGTAAATATAAGTTATTGACAGAACAATAAGCTGCAAGTAATTAATGACAAAGTTATGTAATTGCAAAGGTGGACACATCACTTCACTTAAACTAAAAATCATACACAGACCTGTTTCTGCTGATGATATTATTCAAATTGAAAACAGTTTCCACAAATTTATAAGGGAAAAATCAATACAGTATTTCAAACTTGAGGACGATGCCACAAACATGATAATTGTTGTGGAACAATCTTTTTGATGGCTAGAGGACGTCTTCTTTTTTCCAATTTCTTGCATTCTACTATTGTTACAGTGCCCTCATATGCAGATTTATTCAGTAAGTAGAGAGTTCTAATTATCGTGAGAAAACAAGAAATGGTGGCAGTGAAACGACATAAACCAAAATGGAAAGGTTACTCCCTCCAACAAGCAAATATCATCTAGGAAAGCTTCTACCAAACAAAGAAGTTAAATTGGTCTAACTTGCACAGCATGCACAAGAACACCTTCATGCTAAAAATGGTCATTTTCCAGGTAACTGAGCTGGTGTTTAAATTTCATTTTTCTTCCTTTACATTGCGCTTCCATTGTTCTTTCTACTACAGTTTGTTTGCATGCTTGGAATCCAGTAGATAAAGGTTACCTGAAGTAGCAATCTACGTAGCACAAACATCATCATTCCTGAACAGTCAGCATAGTTTTGAGTGGAACCCTCAAAAGTTCTGGGAAAATCCCCAGTGCTCTTAAAATCCCAATTTATGGTTCTATCACGATGTGGAACCATGGCATAGAGCCACATAGAGGAAGTGTTCAACGCAACTCCGAAAAAAAAAAAAAAAGAAAGACCAAAGGTTAAAGCTGTTGACAATTTCAAGGTAAAGATCTATTCCTGATTGGTTCAGGGAGTTCTGCGTTTTCTATGCTCAGTGTGTGACTTACTGCCATATGATCGTCTTATCTGGCAAAAGTCATATGTATCCACTAGTGATTAGGAGAAAGACAAGGCAAACTGTCCCATTAACATGAAATAACTGCACTTTAGCTAAGGTGACACTATTCTTGGTATTTGCCTGAAGTTTCTTTCCAGGGAGATGATCATGACCAAGTAGTCCTTAATTTTTGTCATGTCATTCCAAGCAACTAGGAACAAAGGCAAATTTACAGTATCTGTCACTTTTTGCTCTTAGATAAACCCTTACATATGAAAACTAGTTTGTATTTTAAATGAAAAATTGCTCATTTTTTTTTAGAAATATCATATTCTTCATTTATAATGAACCAGCAAACATGGGAGTTTCAAACTGACAACTTATAGACATCTGGGTGCACAATGCTGAGAGCAAGATGGGGTAGGTGGTAAAGAAATAGAAGGAAACACTATTACACAAAAAGTGTTTATGTGATAAATATCAGGATGTGCAACACTGCTAAACAACAAGATGACTTTGCTACACATCAGGATGTGTAAGTCACTGTTGCACAACAGGGTGTGTGACACTGCTACACGTCAGTATGTGACACTGCTACATGCCAGGGTGTATGACTAGCACTGCTACACATGAGGATGTGTGACACTGCTACAACTGCTGAGAATTTCAATTGCTACGATATGCAACAAAACCACACCGAGGGATATTTTCAAAATAAAACTTCTACTTATGTTTGTATCAAGTTACAAATTAGGCTGGTTTGTGGTAACTTCTTGGGCTTTGAACTGGAATTTGGTTTGCAGAATGTAACCTGGTCACACAACCATTTCTGAATATCACAACCACCAGAGGAAGCAATCAGGGTATATTGATACACTCTTTCTGGGAACAGAGTCATTATTGCTTTGTCAAAGAAGGAAACCAGCTCTACCACCGGTGCAACGGGAAGCCCACAATGTGACTAGAGACCTAAACCGTTGAATAATGGGGTTGGGATAACCAAAACACAAACGGAATAGGAACCGTGGTTTCATTTTCACAGCAATCTATGGATCTTCACAACTTGCTTGGAAGCTGATGACTGGTGGAATTTAATGTGTTAAGTTTAAAAAGCTTTCAGGTCAATTTTTAAAAGCAGACCGACCTCTTTACAACTTGTTGCCACAAAGTCATAAAGTGATTCCACTGCACTTTTGCAGTAAAATCATGTAGGGATAGTAGTTTGAGGAACGTCTCTCAAGTTTAAAAAAAAAAGGTTTTCGTGGAAAAAAAAAAGAGCACAAGGGCACTACAGGTTCTGCTGAAAATGCAGGGCAGTGGTATAATCATATAGGTCATCCAGTATCATGAAGGTCACTTAGCAGCCTATCTATCATATATCAAAGTTTGGGGGAAACACCAAAGTTCTTTTGTTTTTTTGTTTTGTTTTGCAAGGATCAATAGATAGAGATCAACCAGGTTCTGATGATTGGAAGAATTACTGCATTCCCACTTACTAAAAGTATGGTGCAGTAGTTTTGTGTGTGTGTACCTCCTATGCAGAAGCAATGACACTAAAACATGCATACCTGTGCATGGGTGTATATGTATACACTTACAGAGTCTGTATTCAGTACAACCTTTTCTGCTGCATGCACTCACTTTTATGTACATCATAAGCTTTTCACTTAAATGTCAATGATAACTTGATTTGTGAGCATCATAGGAGGGTAGTATAATTGGATTTTTGGTTTTAAGAAGACCTACCTACACATCACAAGAAGGTCAAAAAGGTCAAATGAGGTCAAGTGAGGTCATCATATGCACTTCACATATACAAAACTTTAAATTATGCCATTCCCTTAAAATGTTTTGTTGGAGAGACGTCAATAAAACATCACTTTAAGACCTGTTGACCCTATCATATGACATTAATATTACCATCTTTTCTCCTCCTACCAATCTATCTTATCCTTAAATTATGTCACCATATGAACAATGGACACAAAGTTATAGCAACCAAAAGGAGTTCACTTGACTGTCTCTGGTGATACTAAATGACCTTTGACCTATACCAAAAACAATACCTTTGACCTATACCAAAAACAATACGGCACATCTACTGAATATCATACACACATACCAAGTTTGAGAAAAATCAAATGATTGGTTATTGAGTTATCATGCAACATACCTCTCTTTCTTCTACATCAAATACACACACATACACATACATATGCCGACCAAACTGCATAGGTACCTTTGTTGACACAAAGAACCAAAAAATTCAGTCAGTCTGTACACCATCCCACAAGTTATTCCCAGGGAAGGACACAATAGTTAATCATCTAAAGATGTGAAGTAGTAGAATAACAAGCTCTAACTTGGTTGCTCTGATAAAGATGTAAAACAATACATCCCCCATTATTGGCTCTCTTTCCTCTTTGGCAGTCTGAAAACTCAGGTTTGCTTCCATTTTCTTTGAATGCCTAACAACTTTTGAAGCATTAGACCAATGCAACATTTTTCATGGAATTTTTGCTTTGTAAAACCATTCCATCATCAAGCTGCCAAAACCTCCCTTCTATCATGTTCAGCAAATCTTACTAAATTGAGCAACGTTACTATTGAACAACTAAATTGAATTACAAAAGTTCTACATCCTGTCCCTCCTCTCTGGTGACCCCTTTATATATATATACACACACACACTGATAAAGACGGACATGTTTGCTGCTCAGGAATAAACTTCTGCTTCTTATTACCATGGCGACTGCTTCTATCAACTGAGTCAGGTGAGACAGAGTCTGAGAGAAGGTTACACGGTCACAAAATCACAACTTCCACTGAGGTTTATGATGCACATTGCAATTTGTTTGAGACCTAGTCTGTTACCACATAGATTAAGTCTTGAACAATGAATTCTTTCCATTAATTAAATTTTTAAGTTTGTTTAGAGGCATTTCAGTGTAACAACACAGTAACCTCAAAAACAATAAAATTTGCTCTAGAAAAAGAGGACAATATAAATACTAAAAGCAATTCAAAGGACACTTGAACAGAACACTTTGCAGTACTTCGAATAACCCAAACAACCTTGTTTAACAAAAAACTGAGAGACGGTAAACAAGACCTACATCAACTGGGAAAATTGGCAATGAACGTGAAACTCCCGTTCCCTTTAACTGAACCTGAGAATAATTGATGGGCTCTCAGACTATCCATTTCTTGCAAAAACCCTCTTGAACTCTCTGAAGCTGAAGTTTGCCACATTCACAACTCCCCCCAAAGATTCTTCAGGTGACACCAAAAGACAAAGAAAAAGACATAATACATCATTCTCTTATATCACTGATTAGAAGAGGGAAAGTACCTTCCAGAGATATATGAGACTGCTCAGCTGATACCCTGAAACTTGGAAGAGGGCTGATTACTTGGAATCAACAAAGGTACTGGGTCTAAGACAGGCAAGCTCAAATTTCCGCTGAATCCAGGCAAGATGCCAAGAGAACGTTCCAGTTCAAGGAGTATAAAATCAGCGAGGAAAGCGGGAATACCTATCTATCTGTTGAAACAATTTCTAGGGGAAAACAAAAGTAGTTTATAAATATGGAAAGCTGCCTTACCAAGTAATTAAC
The DNA here is from genome assembly GCA_021234535.1 of Stichopus chloronotus. Lineage (NCBI taxonomy): Eukaryota > Metazoa > Echinodermata > Holothuroidea > Aspidochirotida > Stichopodidae > Stichopus > Stichopus chloronotus. The sequence continues at coordinate 3,891,193 of CM037830.1, forward strand.
CACTAATTAGGGAAATATGCCGATAAAATTTCTATCCAAGTTGCAGTTTCTATTTCCTCACATTTTATGCATCTTTGCAGTGATTAAATTCTCCATGATGCAGGACATGAGGACAGTGAAGTGTAACTAAAGTGGAATTTTCTTAGAGACGCCCCGTTAAGAGAATGAGCAAGTTCACGGCCCAGTGCAGGGGGTGAAAGTCCAAGCTGGCAAATAACTTGTCTCCGCAAGATAGGATTTATTGCATTCCGGAGGTAATCCAAGTTTAGGGAGGTGTATGAATTGCTCTCTGCTCCAAAGCAATTAGTTCTTGTCATTTCTGTCTTGCTAGAAATTACTTAGGGTCATATGACATGAAAGTGACACTTTGGGAGTAATGGGTGTTCTCATTAAAAAAGTTTAAAATAGCTACAAATTCCATCAAATAGTGACAAAAGTACAGGCAAATTCCTGTTTCACAGCCAATCCTCACATGATATCATACATGTTTATGCCTTCTTGAGAGAAACATACTCTAACCATTATGGTATATCTGTACATCATGTCATGTTCTATCATGCATAAAAGGTCTTCTCGTGACATGATTTTAGCACATTATGTGTACTTTCTGAGGACTAGGTGTGTTCCATACCTGCATCAAGAATAAACATTGGCTAAGTGTGCAAATTTAGAGATGGACTAATATGATATATCATAATGTTATCCTTTGTTTACTTTACATAACCTCTATTCAAGGACAACTGAAAATTTTGAATGCAAAGATTGTTTTATTTTGGAAGCATGTATTTTCTTCTTCAAAAATAGATAGATAGAAAAACAATTCCAACAGACTTTCATTCAGGGTTTCACTCTACAACTTCTGAATGAAGATCTTTTCTAGATGCATTTCACACATTCACAAAATGAAACCATAACTCTTTCACACCATAAAATCATCCTTAGAGGAGAATTTAAACTGAAACTATGCCATTTCTGAATTTGGTCACTGAACTCAGCTTTCTTGAAACTAGTACGTACAGGTGATAGCACATGATGCAAAAGAAAGGTGAAATGAAATGAAATAACAATTACTGCTGCCACATGTTACCACATTATTGCATGATTGATGAGGTAATTTCCAAATACCAAAATGTAATAAAAAAATGCACCATTCTGAAAGTATTCAGATAGGGTAGTTACCGTAGTTACAACCACAAAAGATTGAGGTCTATCTATGCAACCGAGGAGGAGGAAGTCACTCACTGAGAATTACACTTCTGTGAAAAAGGATAGTTGGTTTATGGAGCTGTAACACATTCACCCTTTGCTTTGCTGTAGAGTCTCCCTTCAAATGAATGACAAACAGTCAACCTGGCTCGATACCTGAAAATTTGACAATATGTACTTTCTACATACAAAATTAATTAAAAGAATATGCCAATGTTCAAAATATCCTCATAAACTCCAGAACAGTATGAAACAACATGTCAACACCTCTTAATCTGTTCCTAGTCATTGTGTGTACATGGATAATTTGAAACTGCCAAACTTTTGAATGGGCCAAGTTTTACATCATCATGTCGTGATTAAGAATTATGCATGAGGCTGTCAGGAACATTAGTTATTGAAGAAGTGTTACCAATTTGAAAACGTTGGTGGACCAAGTGAGTGTTGTTTTTACAGGAAAATGCCTTGTATGATTATTGTTAATAATTTCTCATTTTTAACAGGCATGTCAAAATCCTCTGGTAATTAATTGTGCTTTTGCTTTTTGTTCGTCAAACTATCGGTTGTGAGTGACAGTTGCTCCTTTTAACCTTGCAGCATCCATTCCACAGTTCATTTCAGAAAATAAACTACACTACACACATAGAACCTCCCTTTCATCAAAAGGACCTCCTCTTATCCCTGGCGAGCAGTAAACAATGTGGGTTACTCTAGTAGTTCTTTTCATAAGGCCAAAAGTCCATTGCATTTGCATGGAAAAAAGTAGGTTAAAAGTGACAACAGCAATAACATAAATTTAAACGTTTGCATTTATTGGCACCAACTCCTTGTATGATGCATCCATGCTCTTTTGTCCACTGTTCTGGGGATGAATGCTTATTAACAAGGCCAGGTGGCCCTACCCCAACCCCTAGCACTGACAGCCAATGTGACTGACTGACTGTATCCTCCTGAACTAGCCACTTCCTTCAATTTCTAAGCCTAGCAATAACATAAGCAGAACCAGGTCCTTTGATAAATACATGGGACATTTGATAGATAACCACAAGGAAATGTAAACTGAATGTTTTTCTTTGTTTTTTCACTGAAATGATGTTAACACTCAAAATTGTTGGCAACAATGTTTGTAATTTTATGACAAAGACAGAACTTGTTCCTGTTGTTCTTCAAGACATGAAGGGATGAGTGAAGTAATTGGACTTTTTCAATGGTGTACTTATCAGGAGTGCAACAGCTACTCATGCACCATTGCCACACACGGAAAAGAATACTGCATGTGTCCGATAATTTGTAATGGGCTAACAGATGTGGCTTAATTGTTATTTTCTGCCTGTGACCAAAAAGCCTGGATGACAACTGTTGCCAAGGTGACAAATGTAACAGCTTAACTACAAGGTAGAGTGCTAGAATACTGCAATGTTACTCCTGAATATTGAGTTATAGTTTTGGCAGCTTAGATGTCCACAAAAATTTTAAAAATGTTGCAGAATCTGCTGCTTTTCAGAATTGTTTTCTCGAAGTGTCAATAAATTCTGGAAAAAAAAATAAAATTATAAATTAAAAAATTTAAAATGTGTTATCACTTTTTTTTTCTTGAGGTAAATACAAGCAAATGACCGTTTTCAGCCTGGGAATTACGGAAAGGCAGTGGCCAGATACACATACACACACACACACAAAATTGCCAGATGCTAGACCATGGTCAATACGGAAATGCATAGGTTATATGAGGTGAGGGAGTACGAGTTGTGAACTGACAGTGCTTGTATCTCATTTCTAGGATTCATCTAAACTTCACCTCACAAATACCCTTCCTCTTTCTCATTTTCTGAGTCACTATCTGACTTGATATCCAAGTCAAACACTGCAAAAGTTCTTAAGTGGACGATTGCTTCTTTTTGATACGTATGAAATTAGAAAGAACATAAACCCACCAGTGGTAGCCTGTGAGATCTAGAGATTGCAAACAGGGCAGGAGGTCTAAGAACACTACCAAATTCCATTACTTCATAACCATCTCAATACGAAGATGAATTCATCCATCCTACACCTTGGCGATGATATTAAACAGGGCCAGAAAATTCGGTGGGCACAGAGAACGATCTTTCAAGGGATGTATCATCGATTGGCGGGGGTGTAATATGTGACAAAGTTTATACACATCACAAGACAGATACACCTGTCGTTTGCAGTACGATGAAGTTAGGATGTGGCAGATGTATCCGTCATGCTCGGTTAACTGGTTACCACAAACACCTGGCTGTTAACTTGGTTGCATCAGTCATTGCAAATTATTGTTGATGAAGAAAGTAACAGCATCAAGGCACGATACACTTAACAAAATAGATATACAGTGACATTGCACTATGTAACACTGTTTTCACGAAGATCTGCAATAGATGGTCATGTAATTAGAACAACAATATTTAGGTTTTCATAGGATCCGGATGTTTTCCTTAACATCAATGCTTTCCTCATCAGTTCTGTGCACTTTCAGGTCCTCAAACGTTAGGTCTTGTCTAAAAATAAAAATGACAGTGCCTGTTAAAACAATATGCTCATGGAACAGAAAAGATGGAAAGTGCACTCAGGGAGTACTAAGTTTCAAATCCAAAAGTTCGATTTCTTTAGATATTCATCAAAAGTGAAGGCACATAGCTGTAACAGGTGTTAGATCTTGAAAACTGAAGTACTTTTGAACTCTAATTTCAGCTGATCACTTCAATGGATTAATCAAATGGCAGGTTGGTAGACTTTTCCATGGAAGATCTTCCAGGCTGTTCATTAATTTAATACTGGCCAAAACTGTTGCAGCTTTCAAAGTCCCTAGGAGGAAATCAAGGTGTTCGTTTCAGAGATAAAAAATATCAGACCCTTCAAAACCAACATTTATGGACACAGAATAACAGATTATCCAAAACAAGGACGGATGGTGACATTCTTTCAAGAAATAATTTTCTCACAGACAGAAATTCAGTTATTTGTTATTTTGCTCACCTACACTTTAAAAAATTTAAATGATGCATATTCTGTAACTCCTACATGATGATTTAAGGAAAATGAAGTTGGCAGTGTTTATTGATGAGTCTGAATGGCTCACTGTATGATATGTTTGTGCATTGTACAAACCTGGCCCTTTAACTTCTTTGAGGTCTCCAAGATTTTGTATTCACAAGTGTAGATAAATACAGCTGGAGAGGGACATACCCAGACACATGTCTGTGGTACAAGAGATGCATTACAGCATGTAAATACTGTTAGAAAAAAAGGAATTATATTAGCATGTCCAACCTATTAGTTACATCACAGAGCCCTTTCCATCACTTTTTGCCTCATTCTTTAATTAGATTTATTTTCTTTATCAAATTTCTGTTCTGAAAATATGGTTTCTATGACACTTGAGGTTTGGCTTAAGCTGTAAAGTACCCAATTGTAGTTGGTGACCATGATATGCACTTTCAACATGAGAATCTAAATTCTAAAGAGAAAGGAAAACATTTCATTTCCTGACCACATGATGACATCACATGAAATGGGAATAATGACAGATCTTACTCAGTAATTTAATCAGCAAGATTTTCCCAGTCATACTCGAGAAAACACAACAATTTCAGTTGACACGTTAACAAATATGAAATTTTGTCGATCTTGCTAAAATGAAAGTCACACCCAATAGTTTACATTGTCTAGCTTTCAGGAGCTTGAATTTCAAAACTAATTGAGACCTGGTAATAATTTATAGCAAATTTTGTTGGGCAATGCAGGCCAGCAAATATTGGACTACAGTGATGTACAGCAAAGTACAACATTCTCTGTGGACTGGAGGGTCAATTATCAGACTACTGATGCAGCAAGTTCCCCATGAATAATCTGTAATGGTTCTTCCATGGCTCCGATTAAAAATTTAACATACCCAACATATATGCTGTAAATTATGTGCTACTATGCTTCTAGGATAGGCAAGGAGACATAGTGACATATTACAACGTCTTCATATCTTCAGTCCTCCACCCAAACCCCTCCTCCAAAAGCTAATGAAAACATTTTAAACACTTCCACAGACACAGGAATCTAGTTGTTCTGTGCCAAAGGTACATCAGCCTCAACAATGTGCAGTGTTCAAAACTATCAACAGGAGATGAGTAGAGAGACAAAGAGTGACTGTGCAAGACAGTAATGGAAGGAATACCTGAAATAAGGGCATTTGAAACTCATTTTGTCTAGTCTTTCCATGCTAGAACAAAGTATAGCCAAGGACTTCATCTTACACTGACTCTATTTAAACTACAAACCCCCCCCCCCAACAACAGGAAGTCATTTTGTTTCTAATGTTTAGACTGTTCCAGTTGAAACAACTGTTTTGGGGAATAAACTTTTCAAGCTGTTTACACATCAAAACTGCCATCATATCCGATACAAACTTGAAGCACTTCAAGGAATCAAAATAAGTGGTCTAAAAACTCATTTTCCACAAACCATACCCCCCTGTTCCTTCTTCAAAAGTTTTATTCCTCTTCATCTGCTTTGGACAGGATAGTTAATATCCCACTTGGTTTCTGGCAGAACAAGGGACATGACATTTAAAACTGAAACTACACGGACAGGACAGCGTGGGGGAAATCCCAACTGCCTACGGAACTGTACGTAGGTTACGTGAAAAAAAAAAAGTGCAAATGGAAAGCTGGTTGGTTAAAAACTTCCTTGAAATCCACTTTGTGATAGAAACTGCCAGAGAAAGCCATAAAACAGAAGAGATGCAAAACAGGAACAGTGATTAATGGGAAGTTGCTTTAGATGAATTCATGCAACGAGCTATACAACAGAAAAAAGTAAATATCAGAAGGGATCAAAATAGTAGTAACAAAAGTGCAACACAAAAGGTGAAATCTGGAGGAAAGGATAAGTCTGTGCCATAGGTTTCAGTTAGGAGGAACCAGGAGTTTGAAGCAGAGACAAGCAAAAAGTTTTGGGGCTCTCCAAGCGATAACGATGTACCATATCTTAAGTAGCAAATGTATTTCTTGTATGGCTTCAAATGATTCATTTAAACCAAACAAATCCACCATTTTCTGGTTTTGTAGTGGGTTGCATAATGTGGATATGATCTACGGCAAAATTAGTAAATATGTCAGATTACTTAAGTCTCTGAAATATATATATCATCAATATCATCATCTCTTCCACTTGTTGGCATCAAATTCTTACTCCATCTGGATAGTGATCCTTTTTGTGTTTTTTCACAACATTGACTTGGGATTCATCCTAAAAGTGGAAAATTTCTTTCACAAAATGAAAATTAATTTAAAGGTAGAAAATGGAAGCAAAAACAGATATTGGAACTTACAGAAGAAGTAACTCTTGTCTTTAGCTTTACATGATGGGGTTATCTACCATATGCGGTCTTTTCCGCTCACTGTATTTTTGTTAGTCTTTAGTTTTACATGATACAGTAGGGTTACTTGTTATATACCATCACATATATGAGGTCATTTCCTCTTACATATTTTTCCAAAGTTGCCATTGGTGCCACTCACTTGCCTTATTTTTGCATACTCTAAGGCCATGTTTCTATTCATATGAGAGTTGCAGATAATGGTTTTATTGCACCAGGGTCTTAAATAACTTGGTCCAGAGCTGGGTCCACATTAAAGTAAACACAGTAGATCAATGTGATACATGAACAGAACACACAACATAAAGAGCTCACCAATGTTTACAACTTGGCGTACTATTTTGTCATGGTCTGTACATACAGTAACACACAAGCACTGAAAAATGAAAACTAATGAGTTCTAAGTTCATTTGATCTACATTACAAGAATTAAATGTTCACATTACAAACTTTGATCCAGGGTGTTGAATCCTGATCTACTGTTGTGGGTTGATCTTAATCAGTGGATCTTTATTTTGAGTGATGCTCAGTCAAATAGGAGCACAGTCTGTGAGTGTTTTCCTTTGGGTTTATGAACTGATCTAGACATGCAAATGAGTGACAGATCGAACTCAAGGGACACTCCTTGATGTTGCTAATATTTTGTAACCCAAACGAACGTGACCTGATTGAAAGTAAAAACTGGTTAATGGTCCGTGGGCAGAAATGCAAACAAGTCATAAGACTTTCAGGCATTAAAAGAAGGACATAATTAATTGTGGATGGAAATGAAATAAACAAAGGAAATGTAATTTTAATCTCTCTCTCAATGACTTTGAAACTTTGACAACTAAGTAACAGCTTCAATAAAGCACTCACAGTTTTGATACATGACTACATGTTGTGATGTGAATGCATAATCCTGAACTGATCACGCCACAATACAAAGGTATACCGTTATTAATTGCGCACAAACACTGGTATCTTCAATTATGCCAAGAGGGCTCCTGATCAGAATCTGCAGTTACGCTAAGAGGGTCTGTGTAGTGCAGAACTGTAATATCTGTGACTATGCTTAGAGGGTCCCGGTACATGAACTGCCGGTGTGTCATTATGTGCCATGTCCAGAGAGTTTTGACAAAAGGATTGGTATAACACCTTTGTTTCTGACAAATTGCAGGTCTGTTAAAATCTGTTAGCACATTTTAACAGTATAAATGCCTGTTAATGATACAACTTCACTGAATTCATTTGTTTCATACTATTTACTTCATGTAATTTGTTACAATGCATACTTCTAGAGTCCCTGAATTTCAGGACCTGTTCTTTGCTCAAAGCAAATTCACTTAATTTACGGCTGAAATAGATCCTGAATTCAATTACAGTAGACACTGTAATGCAAAGGATCCAGGAAAGGCAATATTTGAGTATTCAACTTTAACTTTTACTGACACTCATATCTAGATTCATCTTACATAATAAATATAATGAAATTCATATGCTTGAAATTTGCATGGTCAAGAAGGAGAACTTCCAGGGTGCAAACTTTACCTCTGCTACAGCTTCATGAGGTCACAATAAACCAAAAATGGACAAATATGGTGTTGCTTCAATTGCATGAAAAGTTTTTCCTTTTTTAAATTTGAACAGATATAAATATAGTGTCTATAGCAGTGGTTCTTAACTGGTAGGGAGAGGGGTCACTGTCCCGTGGGGTCTTTTTGGTATCTTCTGAGGATAAAAATCATTGACCGCTGATCCCAATACCTATTTTTTTTTTTTTTATTAGTGTAGTTCTATTTTAGATTATTCCTAAGTTCGAGGATCTGACACTATAACGACTGTACTAAGCAGTAGTACAATAACCATACCAGACCCATTAAGTGCATTAACATATACTTGCATTAAGTACAAGGGCTCTACAGTGGTCAAAATTTCAAGTGTAACATTTTATATATTTTAGGGGGGGAGATGCCTGTGAGGGGAGATGCCTGTGGGGGGAGATGCCTGAAGTGGTGAATTGGACTAAATGTGAAAAAACTTTTAAGAACCACTGGTCTACAACATAATCCACAACAGAAGTACTGAAAAGAACATTTGCAATCAACCATACATAGCACAATAACTGCCGGTCAAACTTGATCACTGTTTCTCCTTTTCCGTTTATAATATCAACATATGTATAATTCAGACCCCTTTGACCCCAAATGGAAGAGACCACCACCATTTAAAAATGCAACATAGATTACGTATCAGTTTAACATCCTGAGAAATTGGTTTTAGAAGAGTTTGAAATGATTGACCTTCTGGAGATTTAACCTTCACAAAAATGCACTTATTCTACTCATTGTTGGATATTCTCACTGTAAAACTAAAACACTGCTTTTATCCCATTGCAGAATTAACTTTCACGTTTTTCTATCCGCAAATTTCAACTTTACACTGGAAAAATAATACACGGTGAATATTTACCACAAAAGTGTGCCATTTCTTCCTTTTTCTTCTTTTTTGAAGCAAATAGGAGCAAATGACAGTGTTTGTATCTTATTTGGACCACTTCTCCCATTGTTTAGAAGCTGTTTACACACAACTATTCCGAGTAAAAGAGTAACCCTTTGCATGTGAAATTCAAAAGCATGGTGCGGCACACTTTGGTTCCTCTCTCTCCCTACACTCGTATATAGTCTTTCGATTTTTGCTGGAAACACAAACATGGCATCTTATCGCTGATTTAGAAATACACCCACGTGGTCCTGCACTTGAACGGACAGCCTGTCAGAGATTGGAAACACACAGCACGTTAAAGAACACTTCCAGGTTCAACGCAATCCAAGTCTCAATATGAAGACGGATGCAGTATAACCCAACCTACACATTAGTGAACAGACAAAAGGGATAGAACATTCAATGTGCGCAGCTGCGAACAATCAGTCAAAGGTTTATCATTGGTTGGCTAGTGTTACATGTGATGCGGTTTGGTACATACATTACAAGATGGTTGTATCCGTCAAACCCAGCAGCTTGAAGCCAGATCTCCATCATATACTGCTAAATGTCCAAACTTGACTAATTCTTGAGGCTTTGTCTTTAGGTTGAGAAACTTTGATCAATGTTGACCTCAAATGACCTTTGACTGGCACCGCAAAAACATATTTGACAAATCACTCCAAGAAGTGCGAAGTTAATGCATTAGTGTAAACAAAGAGTTAAGTGTATGTCTGTGAAGTGAACCCGGAGAGCTTTTCTCGTCAGTGAGACCCACCATACACCAAATATGAGATGCGACGGAACTTCTCTTCTTGAGATATTGGGTCTACATATTAGGCATCACAAACAGAAATGCACATGTACAACAAGATTGGAATGGTTAGGTTACTGTTGTCAGTTCAAATCAAAGATCTTTTCACTTATGGCACCCATGAAAGACATATGACACTGACTGCACTGATGAAGAATAAATTATACTGACGCAGAATAATTATACCAAGCTGCTAGTGTGCATAATCTGAAAGTAATTGGTCAAAAAACGACACACAATACCTTTGCTTTTCTAAATGGTAATCAACAAGTTAGCATGGTAATTGGAAAGATGACTTAAAACACTAATTCCATAATTTTCAACTGCGATGCACTGTCACACACCCTTCCTTTACTCACAACAGTCAGCTTTAATAACCTTTAAAATGTGAAAGGCACATTGTCAAGATACGACGACAGCAATCATCATGTAGTCTGGCTGTCAGAGAACAGAACGGTCAAGTTCCCACACGTATGCCAGTATCATGAGTATCGATATCACCTCAAACACTCTACACCAGTTGGCGAAATATCCATCAACGGGTACGAAAGATGACAGAATTTCAAAGACGTACAGCGGGCACAGTGCAATCTGATATGACCGTCGTGAAAGGCAGACCCAGCTTCCCACACACCTTTGGGAGTGGTCCTGTGCAAAAAGGCTCAGGACTTCGCATCATGGTACATGGCTGTAAGTCAATTGTACATGTGATACCTCCCTATCAGTATACAACTAAACTCATCACTGAAGATATCATGTACACACTATATGCAGGTATCTTCTCTTACAGCTTTCAGACAGTCTTTCATTTTCTCAGTAAAAGTGAAATGCCTCCCAAGAATTACAAAGAAAAAAAAAATGGTGCCCAACCATTTCAAGATGTTAAAAAAAATGTGAACATGTGCTATTGACGCTTTGATGAAAAAGTTGCCTAAGGCTTTCAAGTACAATGGATGCATTTGTAACTTACCTTGCCAGTTTTTGTTAATGTAAAATGATAAAAAAACAAAACAAAAAAAACAAAAAAAAACAGAACAATGCACAATAGCCACATACAAAATCAGAAGTCACAATGGCAGTAGTGTAAGAATTGAATTATCAGCCTCTTTTTGTGTTTGTTTTTAACATTCAGATCTTTTGGCCTGATAGCACAGTGGCAGATCTCCAAACAGAAGGGGGGGGGGGCACAACAAGCGCTCACTATGCAATGGCATCTAACAAACATTTTGCTTAGGCAAATTTAGAAGAAAGGAAACCAATGGATAAAAGTAGAAAGACAGCATGATGTTTGAGGTCAATAAGGTGCTAGTCACTGACTTCTTCTTAAATTAATGTTAAGTAACATGACTTCAATTCTCTCTAATTTACACATCTCCCTCACTGGTGATCGATCAGCGCTCCCACTATCACAAACTATCACAAACTATCTAACTGGAGTAGACAGTTGTTTTGGGAACCATTATCACTATTGCACACAAGAAACTTTCATGGCTGAGGTCATACCTACTTGTTACTCCCTTTACTTCACCAGATCTTCTCTCCGTTAAAATTTCTCTAATCGCCCATCCAATTGAGATGCAGCTCCCTGCATAAAGCTCCCCCTTTACATGTTTTCCCATTCTATCATTCCCCTGATCTGTAGGCCACCCAACTGCCATCCACCAGAATAGCGCTTGTTAGAAGGGAGTTCATTCTGTGCAACTGAATATCCACTAGCAAGCTCTAGGTAATGCATATTAAAATTCAACAATTATCATCAAATCACAACGAACATATTAACAACCTCGCTTAACTGAATAGTATGTTCCACGAAGGGGTGAAAGTTACACACAATATAATATATTCACAAGGATACGATTTTGTTTTATCGTAAGTTTTTCTTACTTTGCAATATATATGCAAGGTTTCTCATGGATAGAATACGTCATTCCATGAAGGAAAATGACAGTATCACCATGTTGAAAAGCAGAGGAAATGGCATAAAAATAGTGAGTGCTTTTGGAATAGTCACAGCTGATATGGTCATATATTCACAAGTAAGCTAGCATAATGAGAGTATTAAATTTTTTGTTTCTCATTCAACTAGCAGACAGTTTTAAATTTTGCCTTTACTCTCAAACAGATATCCCTAATGTTGCATCCACCCCCATTTTGGTCAGTTTCACTTTGATCTGAGGGGCTCATTGTCGTTAGTTGTCATTTTTGCTACTAATTCCGTAGCAAAACACCAATGTTATACTTTGAATGAGTGTGAATATTACTGGGTCGGGAAAACCGTGGTGCATGAACGAGAATCTACGAGCCATCTTGTGTGTGTATGCGATAACGGTGATACGGCCCAACAGGGTCTAGATTGTGGCACCGAGAATGCTATACTCTACATGCAGCTTAAATCTAACTACTGATAATACACATCTCTGGCAGATTAAGGGTGCAAGAAAATGGCCTTTCATCTGAAAATCAGATCCAACTTGGTAGAGCAGAAAAACAGCACTGACTTAAACAGAACTTAAACAGGACTTTACAAAAAACAAGAAGAATAGAAAAAGCAAAAGTAGGAAGTAAGGGACATGCTCAACAAAGAATTAGAGGTAAGATGCAGTACCCATAAGGTACGTTTTCAACCTGCTCTTAAAAATATCAAGTGACACTGAGGAACGAACACCCAAAGGTAATTTGTTCCAAAGTCATGGAGCAGCCACAACAAATGACCTATCTCCCCATGCATGATTAGCCATGTATTCAGTCAACAGAAGTTTGGATTTTGATCTGAACTCATGAGAAGAATATACAAGGTCAACAAATCAGAAAAATAGCAAGGTGCACATTCATGTCTCAGGATGGTGTGAGGGGTGAGGGAATTAGGTTGGTGTCAGGGGTGGAGGAGAGGATGAGATGAGAGCAAGCCTACAGAAAGGGATGCAACTCAGTGATATGATAGTAATACCAGAAACATTGTCCTTTAAAGGCTGTATTGCATCACCCTAAGCTATATTTTTACTTCCCGGAAAGGAAAATTCTCAACTGGTTCCAAGTTACAGTACTCTTGGACAGCAAATTCGAAAGATGCAGAGCAGCTCATATTACACAACGTACACAGGGATCCATTGTTTTGATTACACATGTGGTGGAATTTAAGACAGGCTGAGGGAGGGACTAGAGGTAGGTGGTTGGCAGAATTGAAACTGACTAGGGTGATGAGTTTTTGTCTTTAAAGGGGCTCATTGAGTTGGTTCACAAAATTCATGATATGATGTCACACCTGTTGAGTATTACTCATATTTTGATGGTAAATGATGTAAGAGATTCTGAACATATGACACGCAACTGAAACAACAATGATAGCTGGATACGTTAATTAACAATCAAAATCACTCACTGCAAATCTGTGACCAGACACTTTTTACCATAAGGTACAAGCATATAGGAACTCTCTGTTCAAATACAATTCCTCACATTTCAAGTAATCATAGTTATCATGACTCAGGCTAATTAGAGGTATTAACATGTGAGGGTTTCCTGCAAACTTGTCACAAAATAAACTATAGCAAATCAATGAGCCTCTTAAAGTGAACAGTCACAAGTATGCAAACTGTCACAAGTATACCTCCATTAAAGCAAACTTTCAAAACTACCCTTCTGCCTATGGCTTCCAAGGAGAGCCTTATGCAAAAACAGCACCAGACCCTTTTTTCAGATGTTCTGGACCCCTCCTCAGTAGAAACTGCCTCTTTGTGCACAAGTAACAGGCGTTTTATTTGTCTACAGCGACTAGTGTTTACACTTTCTACAAATGACAAAATCCCATCTCTCAAAATCTCAAACAGTATCTCATCAACCTCTTCTAATGTTCCCACACATTCTGACTTTCAGTGCTGGATGTTTCCAAATGACACAGGTTTCCATCATTCTTAGAACTTATTCATTAAAAGACTTTACAAATGACTCATTCAGTTCCTGAGGAAGGGAAGGCAGATCTGTGAGGGAGTCCCTGATGATCATGTTAAATCATTGATGTGTTTGTGGAACATTCACAGCAGGATATGACTCTCATGAATGTTTCAGAAATATGGATATTAAGCACTTTATCACAACCCTGTTCTCCTCACATTAATACTGCCAATTGGGGTTTAATACAGAAGAGGGATAAAACAGATCTGAAAAGATCCGAGGACTGACCCCCACCATACTCCCCCCTCAACATCCTGGGCCTTGGCAGCTAGGTGTTGTTTTATAGCATTAAAATGTAATTCAAATGGGCCTTTGCAGATGCTCAGTTTAAAGCCAATGGGTAGGAACATGCAAATTTCTCCTTCAACTGCTCCCACTTAAGCACTGATAATCTGGCTTCCCTTTTGGTGATTTGTCTTAAAATATGGCAGGGAGGAGGGGTGGAAGAGGAAAGGAGAGAAGGGAGAGGTGGAGAGGTGAACCTTCAGTGAAGACACTGCTCCTCACAAACACACCTCAATCCATGGTTTAATAAAAGAAAAAAACTGGCTATCCAGTATGTGAAACTGAATACTCCATTTACAACAGGAAGGAGTTTGGGGATGAAAGGGGGAAACCCACCATGCGTGTTTCTAAGCATGACAATATCGTGACTACGGTATAAACAGGATCAGATCTGCTTGCCAAGGGAGATGTTTCCTTGTGTTTATTATTTTACTTCCTGTTAAAATAGCTAACTAAATGCAGACTAAGGGAATCACACATGAGAATGGCATGTGACATGCAAATAAGGAGGACATCACCAACTTATATCCAGCACACTTCCAGACTGTAAGGTCCCTAACATGGTTTATCTATGGGTAAACAACAGATGGGAAAACAACGAATGGAATCACCCGCCCTGACCGGGGGCGACAAACGGAAGAAAGGTCTGTTAGTAAACTGAAACAAGAACGAGATCACCACATTCAGTTGTATAGAGGGAATTGGGCAGGTGAAGCTCAAGGGTCAGCGGGGTCAGTGCAATGGTTATGCAAGAGAAGAAAGATGATTACTTGTGCAACCAACTGAAACAAAAACGACTGAGCGAAAGTAGTGCTTAAATATATTAATCGGTACATAACCACTTACATTATCCACACTTATCAGGGCAATACCCAGGCTGGATTACAGTCACAATATTCAGATTACTTTCTGAGTATACAACAGGTATTTAATAAAAGATTACATTATAATCATGATGTCTTTGATTGTCAGTTCATGAGTTATCTTGGTGACTGCTTTGACAAATAACAAAATAAATGAAAGATTGTTTTAGTCATGTTTGGGGATATTGCATATATGGAAGATGGTACGTGCAAGCAGTTTCCAAATGTAATAACCTTTCTTCAAGATGCCAACTTAAGTGTTAATCCACTGAACCAGTTGGTCTGAAACTTTCATTATGGCAAGCCAAAGCTTACAAGCGGGTTTTTTGTTTTGTACTTTTACAACACACTCTGCTAATCAGAAATTCACCTTCTCCTTTCAGTCAAGGTGAATTGCATAAAATCTGGCAAGACTGTCTAAAACACTACAGTCAACGGTGGTTTGGAGCTGGTGAGCACCTGACCGAGATCTCAATCTGCTGACCTACATTAAAGTGGCTGGCTCCAAGAAGGGCAAGGCATTTACATGATTGCAGTTGCTTCCATTGAACGACAGCATTTCACAGCTAATATCGCTTTGTAGTTTTGAATTATTTTCACCTTGAACACTGCTTAGGTCTCGCAAATGACAAAGGTGCATGCTACTACTATCAGTACTATCAGTATTGCATCTTGTTTTCATAAACAAAGAGGATTACAAAATCAGCCATTCAGCTGCTGGAATGTTTTCCTCCATTATTAATAAAAGGTTTAAATCTGTTTTCTTGGTGCTTAGCATGGAGCAAATGCCTCTCCACCCCTCCTGCCTCTCATCTAAACAAACACACTAAGACAACAGGCAGGTGAAACCAATAACAAAGATAATGAACATAATAAATTTCAGCCCCTTTAACAAGAAATTCACCTCACCTTCACACACAAGAACGATGCCACTAATACAAAAGAGGGAACTGACCAACAAAGCTTTCATTTAATCTTATTAAGGGTACTGAGGTAGCCTTGGAAGGCTATGTCACTGCTTCAATTAAGAGGCTTCATATTCAGGACAACCAAATGCAGTAAAGTAACTCCTATCTGCAAATTCATTAGAATACTGAGTCATAACTGCAAACAAAAACAATAAAGTACTATCATTCATTAGAAGCAAAACACAGTTGATCTTGTGCCAAATTCTCTGCATACCATTGCTTTTCTTTAAAGCAGTCTTCCTCCCAGAGAACTGAAAGAACACTGTTTCCTGAACATTATCATCACTCATGTGTTCAAGTTTCTGGCCTATGTGTGTCCTGTTACTGTCATTAGACAATACCTTTGGTTGACTGATCCTTGGATGATTAGAGTAATAATGAAGTGGTTCTGTTGAGACAGGTAACTGAGAAGGGACGAAAGAATGGCACATCCAAAGGGTCTTAGAAAGTTTATCTCATACAAATAATCTCAGAAAAGTGCAGTTGTCTCTGTCAATCAGACCCATGTTGAGACAGATAGTACCCTCAAACATGGTTACGCCACTGGTTTGCAACAAGCGTATTTCATAGTCGAAGTATCTACTTCCACAGTCTTTGCCTTCTTCACATAATTCTTTTCATCACAGAGGCACATCTACATGAGGGACAAGAGACTTTTTAAGGATCTACTTTGATAAAACATACTGTCTCTGAAACAATCTGACAACTCCATAGAGGTATCACTGGGAGAAACCCAAATGCCACTTCAAATTTCAAAACTACACAACACACTGTTTAAAATCAGAGTGATATAAACCAGATGGACAAGAAAAATGATGAGCAATTCTGACAGAAATCTTTACAAAACCTCTCCACACATCGACACATCAGGATGGCTGAACAGGAAGGAGGCACTAGTCCCGTATTAGACTGGATGGTGACGAGGGGGGTGGGGTGTTAAAGGGGCTCATTGAGTTAATGTCAATAAGAGTGTGGTGATTTAGAAGTAGTATAAACACATGGCAATACCTACAACTAGCAGAATTAGTCAAGTTTCACATCCAATAGTTATGAAAACTAACACAAATTTTCAAAAATCAAATTAAATCATTAACTGCTCACTCATTAATGTTCGCTTGTATGTGAAACATTGAGATCCTTTTATTTCGACGGTTCGGCATTAGTATGTGAAGGAAACTTGACAGGTTTAGAAAAATTTAGTGAATTTCACGAAACAACTCGATGAGCCTCTTTAAAGGTTACCAGTACTCTGAGCAAGGTAGATTGGAGTGCATTTGCTGTGTTGAGACAGGTGGTGACGAGTGAAGTACATTGTACATCACAACTAAATGTGACAAAAAAATTTGAGTTAACTTCAGCAATGGTCATTTCACACACTTACAATAATTTAAATAGGTCAGACATTTGTATAATTGAAAAAACAACCACAACAGTCCAGGGTTATTATTACATAATAAAGCATGATAAAGCCAGTTACATACTAAAGCGTGATGATTAATGCTCTGAAATATTTCTAGTGTGTCCTACTTCACATTTATTTTACAAATTTTTGCTGGAAAATGTTTTAGTTGAATTTATTCAAACAAACTACAATTCTATCACATACTTGAACAATCAACGCCAAAATGCTAACTGGACTTTATCACAAGACTAGATGAAATTTTTCTTTATATTTTTACCAGTTACTTCAGGTTATCTGAGTTCATTTTTGTAATCGACATCAAACAAAAACAACAACACAATCTGCCTTGGGATATCAGCTGAAAGCTCAATCACATGACACATCTTTTTTTGTCCCTAAATAAATCACTGTTGTCATGCACTTGTGACTGTATCTTGAAATAGGTCTAACACACCTTGAACTTTCAACAGTTGATGGTCACTCAACAGAAACTAGGCTAAAATCCGTAAATACTATCAGCACAATTGATAGTACAACCCCTTTAGGTACAACTGCATAATTATCAAAGCTGAAGAATGGTGACCTTCAGGCTTGATGATCTTGCATAGCTATGACCTAAACTCACTTTCACCTTCTTCACATGATGAAAGACAGTAAAAGTTTGTCCTTGTTTTGAACAATAGTAAATGATCACATAAAATAATAACAAATAAACAGGTGAAGAAAAAAAAACTAAGTACATAGGAAAGGAATTAATTGCAAAGCATCCAGATTCATAAGTCATGCATGATGCCTCTTGTCCATATGTAGCTGTAACCATGCACATTTCATATTTGTATTGTTGTGTTTTCACTGACATGCTTTTAGATTTTTGTTCCTTTTTTCTTTCATGGACTCTTATTTTAAGAAATTACTCTCACGCCAATACTAACACAAAGAAATTGCAGCTCTCCAGAGAGGCAATAAGCAGCAGTGTGATGTTGTGTAACATGGATATGACAACTTACCTCATCTTTGAGACAATGAAAGTGAAATGTCACAAATTCCACTAAGGTGCTTCACTGGTTTAAAGATGTTGAGATGAGTGGTGGTCATTATGAACTTAATCAGTTGCATCCTGAGAACAAACAACAGAAAAAAAGAGGTTGGGGCAATTACAAAATGGAACCATTTGAGAAAAGTTCATTAACAGTTTTAATGAGTAGATGTTATGTTTTGTTCCATACCATGCACAAATGCCCAAAATAGAGCTATTCCTGGTAAAACTTGAGTATTTATAAGTTTTGGTTACAAAATGTGAAGCTCTAATCTTAACGAAAAGGACTCAAACATGCAGCCAATGGGAATGAAAACAAAAACAAAGCTGATGAAACATAAATACAGGTTTGCTTTGCTTATTTCTACCAGGTACTTAGTTTTGATGTCAAAATATTGACTGTCTGAGATAAAGATTAGATGTTATTTAAAATCTGACATGCATTCAATAATAAGCTGCCCTATGAAACAGAGGGGGGGGGGGGGGGAGGGGTTGAGGGATGACTTAGCAAACATTTCACATGCTGTTTTTAGTAAATAACATTTGATAAACACATGTGCAATAACAATACTTATTGATGCCAATGATGTCAACAGAGGACTTTGAATGTAAACAAACTCACATCACTGGAAATTAAAATTACTCATCACTGATAGCGTTATTTCAGTCCCTAACAAGGCAATTTACATGGCCAAGAATACTTTTGACTGGTAAATTCAAAACACTTTAATAGAAATGGATGAATATTCAGGATAATCAGGTAATAAGCCTACAATCAGAGTTTCTGCTCATTATGCAGTCTGCATATCCCACATGGTTGAGTACACACAGCCTTACATGGGCTTTGTGAGACCAGGAGATATGTTCACTGGAGCATGACTCATTATTGCATGGTTGCTATTCTTATTACAATGGGTCGCAACAACTCACTCTGCGATGATCGTGGTTTAGATTTATGAGGCTTCCCTTAACTTCTATAGAATGTTTTAAAGTTTGGAAATGAAGAATTCATGCAAAATTTCTGGTATAAATGTTGCAACCTTACTTGATACTTATATTGGCAGTTTCCAGTGGCATAACTAATGGGATGGGGGGAAAGGAGGGATCTTGTCCCTCTTTGAAAAAAAATTGGGACAATTCAAGAAATTTGGGAGAAATAATATTCCTTTAGCATTTCCTAATTTTTCTTAGGATAAGAAATTGTGAGACATTTCCATGCATAACTTGTATTTAATGAAACATATTTCCCCAGATTATACTGCACAAGAAGCATGCCTGAGTAGCATTCCACAGAAATGCTCCCTCGCTGCAACAGGTTGAGAGGGAACATGCTGGTAATAGGATGATCAGTCCAGTGTAGTGAGACCTTAAAGGTTAGTGAGTGGAGCTATCAAACCATGGAGCTTTGCACAACTAACACTGGCAGGCACTTTTTTGTGACCTAAACGGAAAAGCGAATTAATCCAAAAAAACTACATGTAGGTAACAGAAGGTATCTTTGATCACCATTGTCAACAGGGATATTACTTCACCATCATTCAGTTAACTCTGAAGTAAGGTACAAGCACAGAGACTGCTATCCTTTATTTCTCTGAGTTTTGTGGTGTTGGACCAATTATCCTAAGGTCAGCCAATAACCAGCTCTGCTAACTACTATTGGATCTGTATCTTTCTGACATTACTTTTGCGGTGACAGAGGGGACAGATTTTAGGGAATGGCCTAACAATATTTTCAAAACTAAACTATTTAATCACATTGTCATTATGAGTTAGGTTTACTCACAAAGGTCTAAATATGAATATTTAACCTGCAGTAAAATGGAAAAAAAAACTAGAATAGTAACTTTAAAAAATAGGAATTCCTGGAGATATATTCAATTCAAATCTAGCATCCAATACAGTACAATTTTGCAACAAGTCTACATGACAAAAAATGTTCCAAAGGGACCCCTTCCCCAGAATGGCAATCAGTCATCAGATCCATATCACAATTTTACACTTATTCAATCGCTCAGACCAGTTTATGTTCTCTCCATGCCCCTCCACCTTCAAGATCAAGCCAGACCCATGAAACCGTAAAAGAAAAAAAAAATGGGGGAAATTTTCATATCTTTGCTCCCCCTAGAGACAGTTCTAAGTACACCACTGGCTATCTCCCAACAATTCAATGAGAAATACATCATAAATACAACCAAATAACTTTTGTGGAAAATATGCAGGTACATCATTTGACCATTCAAGAACTGGACAGAAATTTCTGGCAAGACCAAGTCGCAACCACATGGCAAACTCTGACATCCTACCAAACCACATCTAGTGAGCCAGATATCTGCTCTTCAAGCCAGCCAAAGCAAAGCATCCCTCTATGCTAAGAAGTGATTAAGTTCTACCTGTATGCATGTACATTTCATAGGGTGAAAATAAGCAAAGATGTAAACTATTAATGAAAACCTAAAGATCTAAGTTGGTCACTTCTTCCGCTCCTTGGGTGGAGACTGGAAAAGAAGGCTAACAGCAGCCATGAGCAAGGGTTGTCAGGAGGGGGAATGCTGAGAGGAAGTAATCAAACAGCTTGCCATGAGGAAGGGTTGGGAGAAGGAGGAAGCAATCAAGCATGTTCATTTAAATTAATCACCTGCACACAGTGCAGACAGGCACTTCGCAACAATAATCTGATTAGCAGGAGGTTTCCTCCCAGCCAGTGCTTATACTTACTATCTTAACCTTCCATGAGTACAGTAAAGTAAGAATTGCGCATATGTGTGCATGATTTCTGCCAGCAACGACCTCCTAGGTTCATGTGCATACCTTGATTCCTCTGAAAAAAAAAATCGCTTTTCCAAAATTTTTAAATTTGCTGTCCAAATTATGGTGAGGGTCAAAATTAACACTAGGGTTATGGTGACATAGGGACAATTGATCTGCTCTATCATTATAGAGTGCCAGAATTACAACCAGAATGCACAAATGCATTGTAGTTTCTATCATCTGATTATGAGCATTTTTTTCTGAATCGGACATTATATAGCATAGCATGTGTCAAAGGCTACCTTTGCTTTGTATCAAGTATAAGATCTGTACAAGCTTTCTTCCTTGAGATCATGCCTACAAGGTTTTCACAGATTGACCCTTGATGATATGAATGACGTTTGATCTCCATTAAAGACCCTTCTAGACCTCAAACAACCTTAGACGTGTATCAGAATCAATAGAGATGTTGTACTTAATGTGGTACATCAACATACCAAGTATGACATATGTCCAAGTTTCCCTTCTTGAGACCCTTGTTGACCTCAAATGACCTTTGACCTTCACCAATGATAACGAAATTCTTATGTATTCAACGAGATACACAGGTACATTCTAAATGGAAGATTTGCCCAAGTTTTCCTTCTTGAGATATCATGTTTATGATATTATCACAATTTGCTCAATGTCAACCTGAAATGACCTTTGACCTCCACCAAAGTTGAAACTGATGTTGTGATCAATGTGGTAAACTTTCATACCACATATGAAGTATGGACATTTTTACAATTTGACTCCTGTTGACACCAAATGACCTTTGACCGCCACAGAAAACGATAGTGTTCTTGTACCCAATGTGGTACACCTTTGCCCTACATATGAGACCTATCCAAGCTTCCTTTCTTGAGATAGTGTTTTCAAGGTTTTCACAATTTGACCCCTGCTGACCTCAAATGACCATTAACCTCCACCAAAATCAATAGGGATCTTGTACTCAACACTGTACACCTACATACCAAACATGAGAGATTTGTCCAAGTTTCCCTTCCTGAAATATCATGTTTACAAGGTTTTCAAAATTTGACCCCTGTTGACTCCAAATGACCTTTGACCTCCACCAAAAACTATAGGGTTCTTGAACTCAATGTGTTACACCTATGTACAAAATATGAGATTTGTCCAAGTTTCCGTCCTTGAGATATCGTGTTAACAATCTAGGCATCACAAACACACACACACATACACCGCCACGTGATTACAAATGTTAGAATTTCATCAAAATCAAAAGACGAGTTACAAAGCTGTTATTTTGGAAAAAGGTTGTAGTCAACATCCAAGACGATTAGCCCATTAACATAATTCTTCCATCGCTACCTGGATCTCTCTGAGCGATTTTTTTTTTTTACCATTGTCGCAAACTCCGTGACAAACCATCTAGTTTCTTAGAAGTTATCAGTTTCCTGGTTGGACATATTGCTCAGACACTGAGAATGAAGAGGATACTAGCCATTTTGGCTGGCTGAAGCAGAACATGAAAGTTGTAGCTAATGATCTGCAAATCACTCCAAACCACAATGTTACTTCCCCATCCAAAACATGTTATTGAAAAGTACACTGACACTAAGAACAGTGCAGAGCCATTTGACTGAGACAAACTTCCGTGAGGTCACAGTCACAGATCCTTAATTGGACTGTATCAGAACTTGGCAGCAACTCTCAGAAAATTGCATCATGGGATTTACAGAAGTCCATCAGCTTCATGACAGCTGATATTTATAGATGTATGTGACATGAAAGAGAAAAACTTTCTACTAGTTCATTGCAAATTTGGTTTGTACGTATCCTCTAGTTCAAATTCAATGGGAACAAAGCATTTGGACAGAAAAAAAAAGAGCAAAAAACAATTCATCTGGAAATATATCCTCACAAGATAGGCCAACAAACTTCTACTACAGTGAATTGTGAGAGAGACCAGTAGCCTGGGTTTGTTGAACAGTATAGCTAGAGAACTGACTCAAATGTTGCTTGACAACTGTCAATGGAAATGATAGTCTTTTGTCAAGGCTTCTCAGCCAATAATTATCCATCCTTATTTATTAACATGTGACATGCATATGATTTAGGCTCCATAAATATATTAATCTTCAATGGATCTGCTGGATATTACATAGCTGTCTGGCCTCAAATCCTTTTAGCGTCCTATGATACCTAAAAAATGTTATGTTTTCTTTCATGAGGGGAAGTCAACAGTGATATGGCAATAACACTCCCTAGTGCTTCAGTACTCACAGAACCAGTTGCTGTTATGCTAGTGCGAGTATAACTTAAGCCACTAATGTCAGAGCTGGAAGGTGAAGAACACGGCAGCAGACATTGGTAAATTTAACTCATCTCATAACCAGTCAGCATGTTTACAAATGTGTCCTTTCATTCTGGTATTGAGACAATAGCTTCAAGATAATTCCGTGTCTACACCAAGTTGATCTGCTGATTTTTGTGAGATTAAAATCAGAAAATCGCCTTTGCTGGAGACCATGTACGGGAATCTAGACACTGGCAAGGTGCAGCCCATGCATCTGGGTGAGAATCAGCATTCAGTAGTTACAGGGACACGAGCACCAAATCCATTGTTTTATTTTTGATAGGTTTCACATTCGCATCTCAAGGCACATGTATCATAACTGACATACGTGAAATTTCCAAAACTCATTGGTTTGGGAATTCGCTAGCGACGCACTCACCTCATATAAACTATGCATTACCGTATTGACCATGGTCTAGCATCTGGCAATTTTGTGTGTGTGGGCGTATCTGGTCACCACCCTTTCGTAATTGCCACATGCATAGGTTATATGAGGTGAGGGAGTACGCGCTGTGAAGTAGCAACTCCCTGGTTAGACAATGGTCAGAGACATTATGTAAGGTTAGGGGATACAAGTCTTCAGATATGTCAAAATGCATGATATCATGTTATGGATTGTGTGGACGCAGGTGTAGTGATGACACACATTCTGTCATAGCTGTATTAAGGCTGAGACTAATCCAATGTGATGCCCAGAATGCAAGGGAATTGCTGCTGAAAGTTGTGGATAACTGTCCTAGAATGGTGCATCTAGAAAGGGTTAAGACATGTTGTAATTAACTTGGTCAGTTTTTCCTGAATGTCGAGAGGATGCAGAATTAGAGGAAGAATGATAAGAGGAGGAACAAGACAAATCTATAGGTGATGACTTGAACATCTCACACTTCCATAGAACTGACTGAATGCCTAACTGACACTGTAGTATGACAGAGATTTATGAATGAGGTAAACAACACTTAACATGAGCATGCTCTGTAATCAGTGATTCTGAGTTTGGATATGATAGGGTACCTCCTTACCCAAAATAGGGTGAATTATAGTTTCTGTCATCACAGTTCTAAATGAACACTGCAAGCAGGAATAAATCATGGAGGGGTTTGATTTACAAAGCATGAAAACAGCCAGTCTTGTTGTCTAAATGTTGATCTATGTAAACTAGGAAGACACATAATGTAATTAAGTGTATGCTGCAGTCATAGAGGGTTATGTAACCATGGAATTACATTACTGTCAGTATTTGCTCTGACCACTTCCAGCAACTTGTGTCATGATTTGCTCAACTTCATTCACAAAGGTCTGAATGAATGCACAACTGTATAATATATATCCAGCACTGGGCAGTGCTTGATGGAATTCTGCTTGACAATTATTTTGAGATACTTCGCAATACAATCATCAGATTACATCCTTAAACTTGAGGGTCAATTAACTTTGGGCTGGGAACTGTACTGCTAATGAAACAACAATGTGCCAGCAAATTGCCACCCAACTCAAGAACTGCATGGTTTACTTCTTATCTGGAAGGAAGAAGGCAGTGTGTTCAGATCAATGATACTAAATCATCATATCTTAACATAGAGCGTGGAGTGCCGCAAGGCTCAATACTTTGTCCTGTGTTATTTTTATTATACATTAATGATTTTGAATTATGTTTATGTAAAGCAGACATGTACGCTGACAACTCAACCCTTCATGAAAGTGGAATTGAGTCAAAGGAAGTCCAACATAAGCTAAATGAAGGTGATGGTATGTAAGTGAATGGTGCAAACACAGCAAGATGGTTATAAACACCGATACAGCAATTGTTATTTTAATCGGTTCTGAGCAACATCAGGCTATCAGAAATGACGAAAAGTCAAACGTTTTA
This sequence comes from Stichopus chloronotus, assembly GCA_021234535.1. Taxonomy (NCBI): domain Eukaryota; kingdom Metazoa; phylum Echinodermata; class Holothuroidea; order Aspidochirotida; family Stichopodidae; genus Stichopus; species Stichopus chloronotus. The sequence goes on from CM037830.1 coordinate 3,916,550, forward strand.
CTATGTATGGTCATAGCCTTGGAAATGTAAATGAAAGTAAAATATTAGGCATTAGAATTGATTGCAATTTACTATGGCACAGGCAAATTATTTATGTAACACAATAAGTACTAGACTCGCACTTCTAAGAAGAATAAAACAACTTTTTGATAAGGCTGCTTCTGTATTATTTTATAACAGGTATAAAGTAACATTTTTGGATTATTGATGTCTTGTGTGAGGAACCTGCAATGCTAGAAGCAAAGAAAGAATGCTAAAGCTGCAAAAAAGTGCTGCTAGAATAATTTACAGTGCATCACATTATGACATATCATCTTTGTTACTTGATGAATTAGGATGGAAGACATTTGATGTTACAGATGTACATATGTACAGCAAAAAAGAATGATAATGTTCCACAAAATCTTAAATGACCTTGCCCATCTTACTTGCAATAATTACTCTCTCCGATAATCGAGATACATAACCACACATTGCGATCATCATCGTCCAATAATTTACATATCACGGGAGGTCATACTGAATATCATAGACATAGGTTCAGGTATGTCGCACCGAGACAAATGGAATGAACTAAATCCTAAGATAAAACAACCAGCTACTCTCATAAGTTTTAAAGAAATAATCTCCAATATGATTTAAGTTTCATGAAGTTATTTTATAACAATACTGTATGTTTTATCTCTCTAAGGATAACACATCCATCACCATACCTCACATATGACTCTTGGTGGTAATGAAAGCAGAAATTTGCTTGTTGGTCCATGTAAAACAACAGTAGAACTGCTTTCAAGTATTCAAGTATTTTCAAATACGCTGTAGGATTAAAGGTCCTAACCAAAATCAACAGACAGTCCCCACTCAGTCGCAGCTGAACTGTGAACATTGGAGACGAGTTTCGACCGGTGAGGACCGGCTATGCCAGTCCTTACCGGACCAGTAAACAAGCAAATTACAGAACATATGCAACATTTTAGCTACCAGCATTTCAATTTCATACCGGCAAATCGATGGTCACATAAAGAGTTGGATGTATCTACAGTTAAATGCTGCAATCTAAGATGACAACATGATGTTTTGAAGTCAGGTCAATCCAAGTTTACATTGTGCTTCCATATTTTCATTGCCAGTCCACAAAGACAGCAAACAAGTTTTGTAAAAATAGCAGATAAGAATATGCTCACATATGATAAGAGCCAACAACCTCTGCCAAAAATAAAACAAAAGTAATTAACACATGACTGCAATAGTAGTCTGAAGCCGACGTTTTTTTGAGTACACACACATGACTTTGCCAAACAAACAGCAATCACGCAATCCAAAAAACAAAAGCAACATTTTCGAGCACCTCTCATGAATGCTTGAAACAAAGGAAGTAAACGAAAACAAAAAATGACTAGTTGAAAGCTTCCTTATTGATTGATATCGATACATGGCACCAGTTGCTTGTTGGGGGAAGCCTTTAATTGTGAATTGGAAATGTTCACTTTCCTTGGTTTCCTTTCACGGGGGAACAATTAACGTGATGTTGCATGCTTCCAATTTCCCAAATCTGTCATCTATACTTTAAAGAATAAATTAAAGGTTCCTTCCATGTTAGCCTTAACCAGTTAGCTGTGGAATTAAAATTCACTGTTTTTGAAGCATATACAAGCAAATGAGTGTTTGTAGCTTATTTGTAGAAGTTATGACTAAATCGCTTGCCCCATACAAATACTCTTTTACTTCTCATCATTTTTGGAGTCACAGTGTGACAAAATTCATTGCAAATAGACATCGCAAAGATACTTGGGTTGATTATCATACTTTTTTAAATAGAGGGAGCCATTGTAATACTGAAAATCAGAGAGAAAGTACACCCACATGGTCCCTGAACCCATAGTGGTAGCCTCTGGGAGAAAAATTGCAAACAGACCACTTCCAGGTATCACTTACTTGATAATCAATGTTTCAATATGAAGATGAATATTTCCATCTTGGGGCATTGGCGAACAGACAATAGGGCCAAAATGTCTCATTGTGTACAGCGAACGATTGTGCGACGGTGTATTGTTGATTGTTGTAGATTTCCAGCAGTTATTGTTATTTCTTTTTGGTTTTACCTGTCATGAACATACCAGGCTGACCATCTATCGCTGACAATGGAGATATACAATCTGTACTTCCTTTGAGGTCAACAATCCCATTATGCTGAACACTATTATCAAAGTGTCAATGTAAAATGAACCAGTTGCTACTGATGTACTAACTGCACACACAACCATATTAAACGTTACACTGTGGATGATAGTTACGATCGCATTTTGTACATGGGCAAAACCTTTCTTTGTGATAATTCGAAACACCCCTACCCTCACCTCACAGAATATCTTTTAGATGTGATGAATTTAGAATAGGATATAAATATTGTGAATGCAATGCAATAGTTAACACTGGATGGAGCCGGCTCATTCATGATCGAGAGAATTATTTTGAATACTGGCGGACAGATTAACTTCCAAATTACTACGTATTTCTTTGATAATTCTATTTTTTCCTTTCAAGGTCAAGATGGGGGGGGGGGCTGTGGGTGGGTTGTCAGTGACCAGCTATAAACGAGAACCTGCCACCAGTTTGTTTCCAATACTTAAAGATTTCCATTTTGAGTTAAGATAATCAAAAGTTTTGCGTTATTGCAGATTAAGTTGAGACATATGAGAGTAAGTGAAGTCCAAATGTTTACTTCCTGCATTGTAAATTAAGCATCGACTGTTGATCAGTCATAATTATTTCAAGACGTTGCACTATGGTATGAATGAACCACAGATTCCCACAAGTTGCATGTAAACATTCATGAGGGGATAATCTGTAGGATGCAAACAGCGATATGTTTTGCTATGTTATATGGGGAGCTCTTCATCTAAATATAACTGTACGGATGCTACAACTGCACGGATACTGTGACTGAACATGTGAGCAGCCCGATGACACGTGAGCAAACTTCAAACTAATTTCCTTTTCTGTTGAAAGTCTGGAATCACCTGCACCAGGTCACGCTGTTGACATTGGCTCAGTCCGACTTATTGCTGGAAGTGCCCACCAACACGTGAGAGATGAAGGTCATTGCACAGTGCTGATATGGTACAGGTGCATCTCAATGGGAATGAGAGACTAGGAGGGAAACACTAAATCAAATCAATGTAACATAAAACATGTAGCATGCATCTCAGAAATGGTTGCTAATGCTTCACAAATTTAAGTGGATGCTATGCCGCATGTAGTATTATTTCTATATATGCTTCAAAAGTACACAAGGAACTATTAAAACTTGCAAAAGTTTCTCTGTGAAATTAAGCTATCCTTTATTGGTACACACTGGCTGCCTCCCTCCTAGAAACATGGCTGCAACAATGGTTTAAAATTGCTAAATATAAGTTGTGGCTAATTAGTTTCATGTTTTAGAAAGCACCCTTGAGAGATTTTATACTTTGAATGTTCACCCTGGATATTAAACCATGTTTTGTATCCAGGGCGCTGGCACTACACTGTGACGTTCAACTTTTGTTTAAATGTTTTGTCTTACTTGAGAGAAGTATAAAGGGGAATGCAGAACACATAGATCTCAAATGAGCACATACATATGCAAACTAACACAAAATATGACTATATAAAGTCTCCTTATGCATATTTATCAGGTACAAGCTGTGACATTCTTTCATTACTGAATGGTAACTGTTAGTATCACGATGATTCACATTGCTGCCACTTCCTTTAAGACCTTTTTGGCTACTTTGGAGTTGTAACATGGGACCAAGCAAAGAACATTATGTATCTATGTTACTATACACAGGACCTTGTTAATACCTTGTATCCCCTTACTTTGCCTATATCCTGAGGAACAAAGTCTTCTTAGCCTGTGTAGCACCTCCACAACTGGCTTCCACCCTTGACTGCGACCTCAAGATAGTGGTAAACAAGAGGGAAAAAATCGTCTGAATGAGGGGTGAACTCTTCTTTGCTCTGAATAGTGTAACCATGCTCACTGTAGATGGGAGTGCATTTGGCATGCTGAGACAGGTAAGTGTCGAGTGAAGTAAATCCATGCTCACTGTTGATATGATTTTTACATTATTTTCTGGAATTTAACAATCTTACATTGACTAACCAAAATACAGGGACAGAGGACCATATCATTGAAATTGTATGATTGCAGACTACTTATACACGTCGCAAAAAGCGATGATTTCCTTCCTAACCAATGTTTCATGCATGTTCAAATGTATCAATAGACTGAATTTGCAGCATAATTTGTGACTTTGTTAATTACAGTACATGCATTTTCATGCTTTTTTAAGGGAAGGGGATTTGAAAAGGGAAGGAATGGGATTACAGGGCTATAGGTTCTCCTTCAAAGAAAGAAAAAGATGTGAAAGATTTCACCATACATGACTGTGGCTGATTCAAAGAGCTCATGTGTTGGACAACATCCTTAATACTTTGGACTGTAAACATCAACTTTAAACCGTGAGATATCCTGTTAGAGGATTGTTGCCAGCTTATTACTTTTCACGAAAGTTTCCCTAAAATTGAAATGGTGCAAAATGAGGGAGGAGTCCACCGGACTAAAAAAGAGTGTGCCAATAAACAGGCGTACTTTGTATGCATTGTGGGATATTTCCTACTCCTTTCTAATTTGATATTTGACAAGAGTCACTTCAGAGTTGGATCAGAGGGAATTTCCCCATAGGTTGCTCTTCCTCATGAATACAGTGGGGGAAATCAAAGTGTGTTTGTGCAGGGACCAACTTTGAGGTGTGACGACTCTTCGGTGACAGCATAAAAATAAACCCACAGAAAAAAATACATATATGAAATATGAAACAGGAAAAAAAAAAAAACCTTCGGGTGATAAGTGTCACTTCTGGAACAGTATCCTTTTCAAAGTTCTTTCCTAATTTTGTTGTTTTAACACGGTGACTCGCACTATTAAGTTTGAGCATGTCGAAGGACAGTTGGACATGAAGCATGTCCCGATTCCTTCAGGAGGGAAGGAGGTTATCTAATTAGTAAAGTTATTTATAGATGAACGATGGATCGTGAAACGTTCACACGTCCAGGTTGTGTAAACAAAGGAAAAACTCACAACTTGAATAAACAAAGTGGACTCTCTGGACATATGTTTATGCATAGTTTCCAAAACATAAGAAAGAAAAGTGGTCTGAAGAAATGGACTTTAATTTCAATTATATACAGCAAAATTAGGTTTTGCTGTTCCTTTTCCTCTTTTTTCACTGAATCTACTATACTGCACCAAATTATAGCTTTAGGGTATAAAGTGCACTTGACCATTGCAAACTACAAAACTGAACCAAGTAGTAAATGCAGTAAATATTGCAATTGTTCTCATTAATCAAGTTTGATGTTCACCAACACTGCTATTGACAAATGAATTTAGCATCATAAAAGTGTTGCAACACCCCATACAATTATACAAGAAATAAGACAGACTGGGGAACTGTTGCGGTACTTTGAATGCTTTCAACAATTACATGATCCAATGGCAAAACCAGGAACTGAAAATTGATGGTAACATGCACGCTTCTCTTTGCAACTTTTTGACATATTCTCTAATTTTGTTAATGGTATGTGATTTCCTTATTTACATTTCTTCTAAGCAAATGCGACTTTCTTCAATATGTTCATTATCTCCATTGTTTGTAGTTGTGCTCATCCTCTGTTGTCCTGTCTCCTATTAACACATTTTCCCCACAACTCGTTGGTTTGGTGTATTCACGAGTGACTAGACCTATCCCTCGCTTTACTAATTTTTTAACATGCAACATGTACCGTTTAAAAAAATGAAATCAAAACCTCATTCATTCCAAACTTAAACACACTTTTTCCTGCAGCCTCTGTGAAGTCATCCCACCTATTTGAAACTGTCATTTTGGAAGGTGAATGCAGATGAGCTCAAAGGTGTTGCTGACCAAGAGAAACATCAGGGCTTTAATATCAGAGAACTTTCCCTTTTGCATCAGAGATCACCGGTCAAGGAGACGTAGAAGACAGATCTTCAAACGTTTACCACAGTTTGAAACTATAAATAGCACACAGCTGATGAGCCAGCACGAAGACACAAGTGGAGAGAACTTTGAAACCAATTGCCAAATGCTGAAACCACTTGAGAGTGATTACAGAAATACCTGGAAACAATCAGACAGATTGCTCAAAGTTACAATCACCCCGATCCAACTGCAGATATGGCCAGCATATAGTTATCAAGATCGCTGTCTGTGACTGAACATACATCCCATAAATAAACTTCAGCTTCCATCTGGATGGAACAGGGTATTTTGTGGGTCTGGCTTGAAAAACCATCACTCACCTCCGTCAGTATTTTCTCGTGTGGGAACTGTTTCTGAGAATATGTCAACTCTCGAGTCCAAAAGACGTCCAAAAGAGGTCTGAAACTGAATCATGTGACTGACAACCAAATGAATTAAGAAGTAATTTATAAATGCTGCTCTGTCCTTCTCCATGACCTTGACATCACATTCACGTGAAACACAGACAGATGTAAAGCATGTGTAGCAGCAGCTTGGCGTAAACAGTCATCACTCAGAACATTCAGTCCAAGTGTTCAAGGTTCTGGTTATTTACCCGTGCAAATTTGTGTGGAAAAAACAAATTATTGGCACAAACAAGATTTATTTCAATCACTGATCATTATTTGGGTTACATTTTGGGTTCAGGGTTAGGTCTGTGAGAATAACAGAGGTTATTCACCTGTAATCTGCCTTTTGTTCATGCGAATAGTCTCAGCCAATACTTAAATAACGAGCAGTAACAGACAAGAGACAGTTCCAGAATGGCCAAGATCAGAAGGCCCAATGACATGGTGAAGCATACGGTACTACGTATTCATATCATCACGTCACGTAATGCAAAATAAAACATCACACTGGGTCAATCAGAAAGTCAAAAAGCCTCGTTCACCTCTCCGTATACACAGAGTATTATCCACACTGCAGATCTGACAATAAAATCAGCAGTGCATGGATCTTAATTGTGACTAGTATGAATTGATCAGTGCCTTCACTTTGAAAAACCTATGTGATCTCAAGGGAACATTGACCTAGTACTGGATAAACTGTGTCATCAAGGGCTACTTACAGATCAAGCATGGGGGGTCTGAACATTTTCTTCTCAAAGCAGTTATTTGTGCCCATCAGTGCAACTATTTGCAAACCATAGCAGTGACTGTTAAATACCTTTGAACCTATAAACGCAATGAGCATATCTAGCATGTTCCTATTTGAAATAGTGAGACGAAAATTGAAAAATGTTGCCACTTCCTGCTTTGCATTTCTTGGAAGTTTCTATCACAAAATTGCCGTTAACATTGCCAATATTATCAATATTATATTTACCAAAAAATCAGTAACAATGCAAAATTAAACAGTAGCATTAATCCTTGCAATATAACTATTTACTGTACTGTTCAATGTAATATCTGCTCGTTATTTCATACACACTCTTGAGAGTGAGTACGAGACATCATAACAAACCTCTGTAAAGTTCTAATACAGGACACATGGACACACTGAAAACAGGTACAGAATACAGGAGTAAGTCTTAGTTTCCCTTTTTCTGAGTTTCCCTTTCTTGATCGATCTATCGTATAATATGCTTCAATGCAGCAACAATTGTGACCAGCTTCTTAAGTTCTAGCCTAACATGGAAAGATCTCCTATTTTGCTTGTTCACTCCAGCTAGTGCACAGTGTACACCTGTGTAATCCAGTTACGTGAATCGCGGGAGGATTACAGTATCTTCAAAGAAATCTGCTTGTATCGTTGCTCATAAATAAACATCTCATCACTGATTGGATGAATTTGCAACAGTAGTAAATGCATGTGGTTAATATCAAAGAAATAAATTGGATAAGTGGGTATTATCTTGGGAGTCCAGTATATGTATTTTAATTACTCATTTATTAACATTTGCTAGTTGGAAAAAAAACTAGGTCAATGTTTGATAGTTAATGTCAGCATAGTCTTGCAAACTGCATGATGTGAAATAATTACTTTGTTACTTTACAATCGATGTACGTTTACAGGATTTTCAGACTTTGGCTAATTTTGATCTCACATGACCTTTGACCTGCAAAGGGAGAAAAGGTAAAGACAGACTGTCTATTCAGTGAGATTATCTATGTATAAAGGTCAAAGTTACAACCACTGCTTTTTCTCAGTTTTTACTAGGTTCAACTTTGGCAAATATACACACACTTAGATTCTGTGGCCACAGCAATTACAACCCAAATGGGAAAACCGTAGCAAATACTCTTTTGTGTTCTTGTACAATTTTCAAAGCAGAGTGTGTGAATGGATATGTAAATTCATGCAATTTTAAGCCTCCACATCCTGCCAACAGGTCTGAGAACTGAAATACAACTGAGATTGTTTATTACAGGTGTTGTTTTGATGTTGTTGGGTGGGAAGATATGCAGACAGGTTCAAACATCGAACACAGAAACAAATTATTTGCTGACAAGAAAATGCTGGTATCAGATAACATTACTCATACAACCACCTCTTCACATTAAACTTTAAGTAGAAGCCTTTTGTATTTTCTTAACAGCATGCTGTTTTTGGTTTTTTGCGTGGTAGTGAAACAATCTTAAGTTATCAACAGATCATTCAAAATGCAATGCAACTTTTCAAGGGATTCAAGGATTTAATAGTTCATGAGGAACAGAAAAGGAGATGGGGAAAATGAAAAAAACTTATAGGTAGTACTAATGCTTGAGGAAACTGTTCTTGAGAAGCTCACAAATTAATTTTTGATCTATTAAATCACAGTACAGAAGACAGCCTACGTGACACGCAATTGCTGAACCAAACGACACCAACAAGAAGACTCAGTCATGGTGACTTCTAGAAGGTTTCACTATCTCAATCCCAAAATGCAGGTATTTTATAGACTGAAGTTAGACCCTGATTATAAAAATGAAAATAGAATTGGCAGTTGTGCATGTTTTGAAACAATAAATACTAAGCATGTTGACAACATTTCTACGAATGTGAAACTTGCTGGACAATACAGGGCAAAGCTGTCAAAAGATGTACACTTGGACTTTGGCCGGGTGAAATTTCTCTGAAAACATAAACGGTAAAAGCTACTTTCAGTCTGTTGCACTTTTGATGTGTAGATGCACTTACCTCATACCACAACATTGCGCACAAATTTACTGAGAATTTGGGCAAACTTTTGCTATTTTGTGCTTTCATCACACTCACCCATGTGCAGGTGGTCTCGATCTAAGTTGCTTCTAATGGAATCACTGTGGATCACTCTGTCCATTTATCTGAAATTCAGAAAGTTTTAAAAGATAATTGAAAGCCTGTACGAAGAAATGAAAGATGAAAACTAGTGAACAAAAAAACTGCCATAATTGTAAAATGAATTCTGGTTTTAAAAGGGAAATACTGCCTTTTTCTTCTTTAAATCAATTTAAAGGACACAGAATGATAGATTATTCAAACCATGGCAGTAGGGTAGCCAAGCTTTTTCAAGAAAGAAGTATCTCAAAGATAGAAATTCAATTATTTGTTGTTCAAGAATAATTTCTTCCCCCTAACTTTAAAAAAGTCAAAAGATGCAACTCTAATTTAACTCTTTTTAAGCATAACTTGTTTGAACAGATGCAAGCTATTGATGTTGTTTCTTAATTGGTAAGGCTGTATGGCTAATGATAATGACTAAAGGTGTGTTCTTTTGACGACATGTTTGGGCACTTTAAGCACATCATTTTCCTACAGCATAATGTTCTCCATAGTGTACATATGCATAGTGTACATATGCATAGTGTACATATGCATAGTGTACATATGCATAGTGTACATATGCATAGTGTACATATGCATAGTGTACATATGCATAGTGTACATATGCATAGTGTACATATGCATAGTGTACATATGCATAGTGCACATATGCATAGTGTACATATGCATAGTGTACATATGCATAGTGTACATATGCATAGTGTACATATGCATAGTGTACATATGCACAGTGTACATATGCATAGTGTACATATGCATATGTGGGTAGAACTCCTTTCACAGTTTATCTCACAATTGGTCCATTCCTGCAAAGACTAGAGAGTAGACTTCGAACAGGTTGGTCCAGTTGCTTTGATTACAAACATAAATCCAGAAAATACCAGCAAACATATTACAAGTTGATTTAATTACCAAGAAGTATTTGTAGGCGTATATACCCATCAAGTGCTGAACTGAAAAAGTATTTTTTGAATGTCAAAGATGATTCAGTCATGTTGTGGGATTATAAACCAAGATGTTGGTTTTTATTACAGTGTGTTGCTGTATACATGTGACAACAGTAAGACTAAGCTTCAATCACTTAATTGTAGGATTACAATATTGAGAGTTTCATCCCACTGCAGAATTAATTTTGCAAATATTTTATGTCATTACCTTCTTTTTCTTCCATGCGAGCAAATAAAAGCAATGACAGTGTAACTTATTTGTAGAGGTTCTTTGTAAATCCTTTGCCCCATGCAAATACCCTAGCTTTTCCTCATTTTCTAGGTCACTATCTGACTTGAACTTCACCAAACACTACAAAGCCTCCTTGGTCAATCCTGAATTTTTTAAATAGAGGGAGCCATTTTAACACTGCAATCAGAAAAAAAACACACCCACGTGGTATCTGCAATTGCAGCGGTAGCCTGACGAAGGTAAACTATAAACAGAGCAGCACGTCCAAGAACACTTCCGGGTTCCACTTACATGATCAGTGTCTCAATATGAAGACGAATATGTCCATTCTAGGACACTGATGAACACACAATATAGCCAGAATATTTGCTGTGTACAGCGAATGATGGTGCAAAGGAGTACTGTTGACTGGCTGGGCATTTTGTGCATATAGTACAAGATGTATATCCATCGTGCACAGCAGCGTTAAGGTAGAATAACGGATATATCCTAGGCAGTTAATTGGTAAATGAACCAATCACACTGTTAGCCCACTTAACCGAATTTCACTTTGTATTTGAAACTATGCTTTTGAACAATCTTTCTTCAATTCATTTTCCAATATGCAACAATTGGCATGTTAAAATGTTGATACCTTCTGTGAGCTGCATCTTGTATGAACTTAAATTGTTATTGTTTAAATACTTGTATTTACAGGTTGCCAGCCTTTGATGTTCTGTGATTTTTGACCTTCACAACCCCAAAATATAAATACACACATTGATAAAATTGTCACTGAAGTGATGTGTATGTGCTAAGTCTGAAATGAAACCACTTTCATTATTATTTTGGTTTAATACATTATGGATACTGGAAACATGCACACATAGAAATGTACATAATCATCTTTAAACCAAAAATGCCACAAAACCTGTCCATCTGTCTATCATTTGCTGTATTCACTTGAGCATTTATTGAACTCAGACCATTTCATGTTGGACCCCAACAATATTAATCACTAATCATGCATGGTGATAGCAACAACAGGGTTCATCTAATCATGATGGGCTAAGCTTTATTTAACAGGCAGAGTGATGGTCCATCATTTCCTTGTCATTTTGTTGCGCATTTAGGTAGAAACGTTTTACCCTAATTTACACAATACATGTTTTCCTAACTTTACAGGTTTCTTTGCTGTCAACAAGGAGTCGAAGTACGCGAAATCCTCACAAATTATTTGTGCAAACATGTTTTAAAACCACAAGAGATGTCATTTGCTTTCAAATATTTCTTAAAATATTTCAACCATTACAAAGAAATTGCTTTCTCTTCAAATAACTGTGACTTAAGCAACTATGAGAATAGTATTACTGGCACTATTAAAGCATGACAAGAGCATGTGGGCGACCAACTAGGAAGTGAACACAGACAGATGAAGAATCAATGCAATCCGAAATCAATCAATTTTTGCATGAATAGGAGGATGAAATGACAGAGAGCACAACTTAGCCACTAGTTAACTACGAAAAGAATTTCAGTTAAAGTCACAGAATTTACAAATTCTAGTAACCTATATGCATCATGTGCAACTTGGCAAGCTGAGCAAAGTATAAATTAGTGTAGAAAACTTAGTGGACATGCAAAACCAACATTCAGTGAGCGATACATTTGCTGTTACACAACATTTCTTCAAGTTCTGACACATTTTATTTTGCTCTGCTTTCATCTGATCTTTTTAAATGCACCAAAAAGCTTAGCATTACAAAAGGCTAAACATTGAACCCTTGCAAACTGAGTCGATTTACCAACACCACACAGTGGGACAGTTACCATCTGTTCACAGGGTTTCATTCCAGTACTAAATTTAGCTCGATAGGAAGTGAAGTACAAACAGGTAGTATTTATTCAGACAGTTGAACTGATATTGCAACACAGACAACAGACTCCTCACATGCAGGCGGACATGAGGCATGGGAAAAATCTATAACAGAAAATCTGTTGTTAATCAAAAGAGAAAATGTATTATAATGAGAAAATATTTCCCACAGCTTTTCCTGCGATGTTTCTTTGAAACATCAACTATGCATTAAGTAACTACTAATGAACGGTCCATGAAAAAGTATCTAAAATGTTCAAAGTTTCTGCAGAAATTTGTGCCATAAAAATATAAATTTTTGTTCCATTTTAACAAGTCAGAAATGAACTCTCTCACTCTTGCTAGAAGGACTTTTACGAGGACAAACTTTATGAAAACTGTGGTTTGATGTTCACATAATATGAAACCAGACTGCAGGAATTTACAGTAAATATTAACCAAATTTTAAATAACAAGATGTCACAAAACTAACTACCAATTTCACAGTGTTCACAGCAGAATTTGATACTTTGAATGCTGTTTCCTGCTGTGCCCATTTTATTTATTTGTTTATTTATTTAGCTTTCTTTGAGTGAATATGGGTGTTGGTTTTAAAAATGGGAATGGGGGAACAAAATGGTAAAGGAAAAAATAAATGATACAAGACCTAAGTTAAAACCAGATACAAGTAGGTCAGGAACTGCAGCTTCATTCATTTTTACATTTATTTGCCGCACGTAATTACTTGGTGCATGAAATTCTATCAAAATATGCAGTTGCCATGGTTACACTGAGGTCAAAGGTCAAATGATAAAATGTACTCCTCACAGATTCCCCACAACTCACTGGTGTGGGTATTCAAGAGTGACTATACTTACCCCTTGCCACACCGCTGCATCATTTGACCTTTGCTCAAACTGACCTTGAAGTCAATTCTAACACCGCGCCCTCCAAGGCCTAGCTGCTCTCATTTGCCTTTCGCTCGAGTGGCAAGGGGTAAGTATATGTCTATTCATGAATGACTATCCAAAAACAGCCAGAGACAAAGAACACGCAGTGGCGACTCAAGTGAAAGGCAAAGGAGAGCAGGATACACCTTAGAGGGCAGAGTGCTAGACTAATGTCTAGGACATTTAGCGTATGTATATGCATTAGTGAAACAAGTGGTAAGTATATTTCTACGATGTGAATTCCTCTTTGCAAATTTGACACTGATTCAAGAACTCCCAAAGGACTTAAGATAATTAACTATCAATTTGGTGGGCACATTTCATCCAGTTGGATAGAAATATGTCTTACAGAATACAGCTGAACAAAAAATTTGCTGTAAAACTGCAAAATGCAGCACCAGTAATTCACAATACAAATCCTTGAACAAGCTTCAAACAATAAGGTAGAAACTATCTGGATACTGGAAAAGATGTTTTCTGCAATGCGCAGTGTACCAGTTACAATATTCAAGACCTTTTAGCAAATGACTTTATTTGTGTCTGATATCTTCATTCTTACATGTAATAAATACACAGCCACCTGGGGAACAGATCTAGGAAATGCTGACAACAGTGTGTAATCTGCAACATCTAATTGCTATTGTGCAGTATTTGTAAAAGCATTAATTACAGCATTAATGTAATATTTTGACTTGCCATTTGTTAGATCAGAAACACTTTTTCTTTTCACAGAGAAACATGCTGTATTCAGGTGAGAGGCTTTGCATTAGTGGCAGGAGAGCATGAATAGCACAAGGATATCCCAAAACTCACCTGGTTTGGTTATAACTCCTCAGTCCTCACTTATTTGTTTCAACACAACAAATGCACTCGAACCTACTGTGCCAAGGGCAGTGATTACCTTTAACCCTGCCTCTGATGCTGTACAGTCTAAAACCAGACTAGCGCCCCCTTCCCATACTGCCATCCTGATGTGTCAGGAGTGCGAAGGTCCATTGGATTTCTCATCCAAGTTTATCTTTGCATTTTTTCCTCCATCTGGTTTCCTACGTCTTGCAGTTCACTTGTGAAACCCATTTGTGAAGTAAATCACTGCAAATGTCGCATAAACATAGACCAACTGCAGGAGAATTGCACAATTTTTACCGGCCCCAATTGGGTTTGAAAATTTATACATTCCTGCATGTCTATCACAGATATGCAAACAGGTAAACCTCTTTAGGCCTAGGTATGGAGAAAGAGGCACAACGTTTAGCTGAGAGCAGAATTTTTGGCTTAAAATATTCAGGTAATTAAATCTGAACACATGAAATTTGAAAGACAGTACCTGTGCAAAAAAAAAAGGTGAGTGAGTTTAAGTGACTGAAACCCATAAACAGATCATCACCACAGCATGGTCTCGCTGTCTGGTAGTGATCTTAAACTTAACATCATCCGTTTCTTTTGAGCTACTCAAGTAAGTGACATTTCATACGAGTTTCATAAAGGCGATGGTACTATACAAATGAAATTTCAAACACCTGTTTGTGTCATGAATGAAATTCCTGATGTAGGTTTGTTTATAAATAATATATATGTAGATTATAGAAGTTAAGAGGCTGATGCAGTGAATAAAGTTCACTGAGTCCCCATGAAGGCATATGAAATCGCTACAAGAAAGAAGTAAAAAAAACTCCCCCTCGCAATGATTAACATGACGCATATCATAGTAGTCCCTCCATGGCATTACAAATTTACATATTTGGCGCATACGTTTATTCATGATGCATTTGCAAAACAGAAACTTGTTTGTAAAATGGTCAATGTGTGATGAATTTTGATGGAAATTGTGGCTATTTTTATCATACAGATACAGTGTTTACAAGGTTTTCAAACTGTGACCTCTACTGACCTCATGTGACATCCCAAAAACTTGACTGAGATAATTTACTCATCAAGTGCTACCACGAATGACTAAAACTTTACATTCTAGCAACTTTCACTTGATCAGATATCTACCTTAATAGGTTTTCAGACTTTCCCCTCTGGTGACCTCAAATGACCAGACCTACCTAAAAAGGAATCAGGATCATCTGCTCAAAATGGACTACCTACACACTAACTTTGAGGTTTTCAAACTGACCTCAAATGACCTCATGTGACCTTTGACCTCTCCAAACTTGACAGAAATCATCTACTTATCCAGTGCTACCAATGACTTGAGTTTGAATTTTGAGCAACTTTCAGTTGCTGAGATATCCTTCTTAATAAGTTTTCAGAGTTTCTTGTCTGGTGACATCAAACAACCTTTGACCTACCTGAGAAAATAGGGATCATCTACTCAAAATGAACTACCTTTACATCAACTTTGAAGTTCAAGTATCCATTTTTTCTTGAGATATCCTGTTTACAAGACAAGGCATCACACACACACACACTCACCATCACCATGACATGGAGTCCTTACCTGCCTTTGTCAAGGAATAAAAACACATTGGAAACTGAGGATGAAGTTCAAGTGCTGTGACAATGATGCAGGCAAAACAGAAGCTGCCTCAAGAAAGACGAATATCAGGTGATGGGTTGACTGATCAATAATGATGGCAAACAAACAAAGAAACAAACAAACAACAAATGAACAACAAAAAGACAACCAACAAATGAACAACAAAAATGGAAAACAAGAGATGGATGACAAATGAACAAAACAAAATAAAAGCTATCAGTTTTACTACAGAGCAAAAGATATGGTAAAAATTTCCATTTTAACCTTAACCTTGAATATTTACAATGTCAAATGTGTGGGAAATCACTCTGAGTGGTATTCCATTAGTTCCCTTGATCTGTGCATTATTGTAGAAAGAAAAAAATCAATTGCAACCACCCACAAAAATTGGGAGCCATTGAAACCTACACCCAACAGCTGTTTTTTTAGTTAGGCATTTAAAACCTCTCTTAACACTAGTTACTGATCAAACACTAGTGTTCAAGTTGCTTGCGTGCGACCCATGAAGGATATCCACAGCCCAGGTGGTTTTCCTGGCAATGTTTAACCAGATGGGAGACCCTACGTCAACCTGACGTAAAATGACTGCCAGTGTGAGCAAAAATATCCATCAAGTAGGAAGGGCGTGGCATTAAGTTGCGACGGAACTAGTCCACTCACCTTTTCACAATCTGTGCGGTAACACAAAGTAACCATGGTAATTGGAAGCGGAACAACGGATAAATTTAGCATGCACCTGCAATTTTTTTACCTGAACATATTTGGTGAGTAAACATTTCACGGAAACTGTTTGCACTCATTGATTTCAGTTTTAGAAACTGGTTCAAAGAGCAAAATGAAAATAATGAATAAAACGGAACTGGAATGGCATACTTCATCACAAACGTAGTCACGTATCCATTTTTGGTGAGAGATGTGGTATAGAATATTGCATGCAAATAGTACATATCATAAGTGGAAGTCACAATAAAAAACAAAATACCCTTACAGGGAACAGTTCCTTACAATTTTCGAGAGCTGCCACAAATCCACACACTACTGACACCTAGGTTGAATACAACATCCTTTGTTCATTAACTAAGAAATGAGTGGTCACTAGCTGTACCCATCACAGTTTGCACATTCGCCATTAATTACCACACAGAGACAGTTTTGCACCATCTCAAAAGAATACTGGGATGCTTTGGGGCCAATCCTGTTGTTTCACGCTTACCGAATAGCAGTTTGCCACGACCAGGAAATACAAAATATGCAGACCAAGATGATACCTGACTTACTAAAATGGGTATTATGTAACATGTCTTTGTCACCTCTCTTTCAGCTCACTCATAGTGGTTAGGGCATCCGAATTATCAAACAGAGGCTATGGGATTCAAATCTACATAATACCTTTGAAAAAGTCTTGATCTCAACTTGTTTCTCTTCTTGCAGGTGCTCATTGGGGTGTTGTGAGTGACCTGAGTAGTTGTCGCATGAATGTCAGCCACAAAAAACCACGGCTTGAGCCAGCAACCTGTCCAGCCGTCACTTGAATGGCGAGTCTTTGAACGAAAAATAAAAAAAATAACTAACAAAAGAATAATTTAAAAAATTTCATCGCTACTGTTTTCCATACTCATTACGCTCTTTCACATCACACCTGCATGTTACCCTATTATGATCATATGACCGAGCTCAAGCACACATGTTACACACACAGATTAGACATAGCTAGATACAAACACACTACACGTTGCCATGCCAATGTAAAAGACGCACAGTGGATGTGTGTATGTGGATGAGTGTAGAGATCAAAGTATTTCTACGCAGAAATTGTGCTTGCATGAGTAAGAGTAAAGAATTTCTTTATTTCTCACATCAGCATGCCGCCACTCTAGGTGTTTCAGAATAGTTCTGTGAACCACATCATAATCATTTGTGTTATTCCATTTCCTTTATCACCAAGACTTACTGTAAACAATTTAACTCCTTGCTTAGTGTATGCATGACAGTAAAAACATACTGAGTGAGTGTATCCACCCAAAACATGGACCATGACATTGTTATTAGACATAATCGCTATGGTTGCATAGGTTGAAATTGCATGGTAAAAGCAAAGATCTGGTAAGTTACATTGACATCTTGTACAATTGGAACCAATCACACTGTACTGTATGATGTAATAACTAAGACCTTTGACCTATGACATCATCCATCCAGTGAACACTACATATACACTCAGGTAACTAACAACCAAGTTTGAAGTTAATTAGATGTACTGTGTAGAAGGAAATCATAACTCACTTTTTAAAAACATTCGGTTGATTTGGGATTTTACCTCTGACCGTTGATCATAAATTTTGATGGGAGACGCTTTAAAACATGTGTTACCAACTTTGACCTTCACTGAACTGACATGGCAGTCTTGGAAGAGTTGCAAATGCAAACTTTTCAGTGTCTGATTTGACATTTGACTAAACCTTGATTTAACCGCTGACCTCAAAACCTATGCAAATATGATTTTTAGATAAAATATTGTATACCAGTCATGCATTTAAAGGTCCCACAAAATACTCATATTGGATTGAAAATACAGCAAAAATAAGATTTTCACTTATTTACACTTTAATCTATGACCTTCAGTTTCCAGAGGAGGCACAACTTCAGGCCATGGGTCAACTCTCTACCAAATTTGACCTTCATTGACACTGAGGTCTAAGAGAGTTGCTGACACAAACTTTTCACATTGGAATTTCTTTCAAGTAGCACATGCACACACAAAACTTCACACAGTTTGACCCCTACTCATCTGGGGATGTTCTGGGTCACCTTAAAAACCAAACCAGACTAGACCCCCTATGTATCAAACACCAATCACACATGTTACCATGGCAACTGATGCTATGGCAACTGAGAGAGTCATAATACCCTTTAACCATCACCCAAGTACAATATATCATTCCATACATTACATGTATAGGGATGAGATAAAACAATACAGATGACTGGATCAAAATAACCTGGAGGAACAGGCAAACTGCCCATTTGAGAAGAGCGTGCAGGTAAAACTACCATGTTTATTGTTACCAAAATTTCTGTTCTGTTAGAATGGGAAATGTCTATTCATTTTAAACATCATTCTGACACAGCCCTCCTGTTCCAATAATGGAAAATTTACTTATTCAATTACCTGAAACTTCAGCTAAACTAATGATCATACAATTATCTCTATTAAAACGTCAATCACATCAAGTTAAAAATAACTTGAAAAAAAAAAAATTACACATTGAAATTATTTTGGTAACATGGTGTTTGGATTCTGTGATAATGTATATGCAAAGTTTTAGAATCCTAAAGTGAGAGATTTTGGTCCCAGACAACATGGTTCCATCTAACGAGTTGTATTGCTCTCTGCAAAAATCAGTTATACTGTAGTAGAAACTAAAGCCTACTCAGGAAAGCAAGATCGATGTCGAGAAGTATCAGAAATACACAGGTCGGTCAAGTACGCCAAAAATATTTACCTGACATGTGCAAAAAACCCTGACGTAACAATCTGCAATATATTTACAAACTTTAGTTAGCTTGTTTTCTCCTGCTAGGTAATTTCTCAACTCTCTTGGGATTTTAGCTGTCGCCTACCATGTAAATGTATACTCAGAAGTCCAACCTAAACATGTGTCACTGATGTAAACATAATATCCTTACTGTACAGCAACAATGTGCAAGACTTTCAATTAATTTTTGATCTAAAGCATTTATAAATATTTAACATGTTGTCAAATAAATTGCTAAGCTTAAAAACGGCTATTATCAAAAGGATGGCTTTTTTTATGTCAAAACTTCACTCATTAAACTTACAAAATTTTTGAAAAGTATTTCACCACATACAACAGTGTTACAAGAAACACAAACTCATGACTGCCAAGTCTGTCCAATATGAATGCAGTTGAAATCAATTGTAATCATAATTGATTTGTCAACAGCCATAGGGGGATGAGTGATGGCATTTACAAGGACTCCTAAAAACTTCTACTTTACATTTCCTACCCTTAGCCTTATTAAGATTCTTGCACCATCTCACCCCATCTGATGTGTACTACAATTTCTCATAGATTATTATTTTTTTTTCTCAATGAGAAATTGCAGGCACGAGGTCCCTGTTTCAAGGTTCGGTAAAAGCAGCTTGGAACACCCACTGAGTCCTGTTTCTTTCTGACCATCTGGATGGTTTGCAAATCCCAAAAGTATGCTTCACACCAACTGATGGTGGCGCTCTGCTTAGACAAGCCTTCCAGCACTCAGTACTTTCAGTCCAATATTTATGACTTTTCCATGACTTTCACAGCACAAAAAAAAAATCCCATGACCTTCCTCCTGATGTTTTAAAGAAACTTTTCAACTACTGTGTAACAGTAAAAGTCAAAGTAGTATGAAGTATTAATTATCAATCTTGACACTATGAGTGAAAATGCTTTTTTGCATTCTAACTGAAGAAGAAACAACTGTCCTTTATAAAAATTTCCATGCATTTTCCAGGATTTTACACAATTTCCTTGAATTTCAAAACTTTTCAGGGCCTTGAAATCATTTTCCAACTTTTCATGACTTTTCGCGGTTTTCCATGACCACAAACATAACAGCTGCAAGTACCACTCCAAACATAACATGAATTATACAAAATAAACAACATAAATTAGGCTAAATGATGTAATGGCGCTATTCAAAGAAGTGTCTAGATTGTAAATGTGCATCATGTCTTTATTTAAAAAAAAAAAACATCATTTGTAACACTGGTTAATGCATGCAGCATACAGACAGTCTGATTAACTTCTACATAATGCACTATGTCAACATTATTTTCAGCATTTACAAGTCTCTGAAGTTTAATGTGTTCTAACTGTACTGCTGGTGGTCCGAAAACATGGACTCAACCCTGCACAGAGTGTGCTTAGCCTGCCCATGTCATTTGTGTTTAGCCTGCGTACTACACATTTGACGTGTGATCAAATTTTGTTCAACCTGAATAACATTCTGTATATTTAACTAGCATATACAATGAGGTCCAACCTGCATAAAATGTGTTTACGAAGCATTAAATCAAGTTAGCTTGCATTTTAGTTTTTCCAGGAAGACCCTTTCGTCAGTCTAACACAAGTATGTGCTCAGTGACCATTCAATAGTTTTAGAACACAATAAGCATTACCTTTAAACATAGCACATTTGATCAACCTTTTTAGATTTAGCAATCCAACAAGAATGTAACAGGAATTCAGCCATGACATGCAAATAAATAGTTGATGAAATTGCACCAGAAATTTACATTACCATTCATCTACCCACCTTTCTTACTGCCGCTTCTTATTCAATGCTCATTCTTCAGCTATGTATGCAGAAAGTACTAAACAAGTGCAAGTACTGAAAAAAATTAATCTGGTAACTGCTTGTCTCGACATTCTGAGATAACCTTTTAAGTACGAGTGTTTCAAAAAGAAATGGTACAAATGGAGTTGTCCAAAATTGACAGGTCGACAATTGTGATTATGTTTGTTTCTTCATGTTATGAATGGCGTACAAAAAGTTTTTATTTTTCAACAATTTACAGTCTGTTGTTCTTTGTATATGAGTCTGTCCTGCTGCCTTCTGTCTGTCTGTATGTGTAAGTGTTCCAGACGTGCCAACTTTCACAGTTTTCATGTGAGTCTCACAGTTGCAGACATCACCTAACAGTGAAAATGCCAGATCTCAAGAAGAAACTCACTTGATTCAAGAGCGCAAGATCTCTCTTTATTTTTGACTTAGAATAATGCTTTCCACCTCTGGTTTAAGTTATTTTATACATTGACAGGCTGAACAAAAAAGTTAAATCTTAACAGTTACAGAAAATGTTTTTTCACAATAACAGGATTTTATTACACCTTCAGATTCGGAATGTGATCACCAGCTTATCAAGGTTTGCTATTCCCGAGGACGGCAAAGCCGGTGTTCCAGCGACGACTACCTTAGTTATTAGTTGACAATGATATTTGTGGTCTCATCCCTGACCCTTACACATTTTGCTACTTACTTGGTATGTAATACTTACTGATCTCTATACATTGCAGCATCTCATATCAAACTCTCAATGTCTCTTTTATGGCACACTCCACATTGCTGTTGAGAGTGATATTTGCATCTGGGAGTATGTTTGACCAACTTCAACGACATCCTCAAAATGGCAGGAAAACCAGGCCAGTGCAGATGGGTTCACTGCTAGCTCAGTTCAATGGTAGTTTGCACCTGTTATTGTCTTGTCAAGAATTCTAATAGTAGAGGCAAACAATGCAGTTTACAGTGCTTAATCTATCACTGCCAGAGTCAGTGTTTATGGCAACGGTTTTTCGCATTACGAATTGGTGATTGTTGAAGGTAATAGATTTCAATAATCACACAGTTTTTAACCTCACATATGATGGAGTCTGCATATAACTAAGGGTACTTTTGCTGCATTAGAATAATTCAAACAAATTTTGCTAATTTTCCTGGAGAAACTGCAATCACTTTTATTAGTCACTCTTTACTTTTGAAATTTCAATGTACTGTATAATTGACACCAATATCAGCTGCCTACATTAATAGCTGGCAGAAGTAGGATCATTGAGGTGACAGAGTTCTATCACTACTAAAGTGCACAACGCTCTCCAAAGACGTACACACAAACAATGATCTTGAAGCAAAGAATGAAGGCAGTGCAAGCAAATTTGTAGACGCTGTAAGATGTCAATGATGTCATTAGAAATCTTTCCTAAAACAATGAACACACAGCAAAAAAAAAAGAAGCTGTCCAGGGCCATTATGACAGTGCTGGATAACCGTCTAGGGCCGTTATGATAAATGAATGCTATAACTGGCCAGGGCCATTAGGAGATGGCATGCTATAACCGTCAATGGCCATGATGACAGTGCATGATATAACTGCCAGAGACCATTATAACAGCGCATGCTATGACTGCCTGGGGCCATGACCATAATGCAGGCTACGACTGCCCAGGGCCATTATAACAGTGTGTGCAATAACTGCCCAGGGCCATTAAAACAATGCATGCTATGTTACTGTCCTGGGACATTATGACGACGCCTACTACGTCTGTCAGACCATTATGACATTGCAAGCTATACTGTCCTGGGTAATTTATACCACAGTGCATGCTACAACTGTCCAGGGTAATTACCGTAGAGCATGCTGTTACTTGCCCAGGGTCATTATGATGGACCTGCCGATCTACAGACATACATATGAACGATATGAACGATATGATACGATAATGTAGTGGTTGACAGTTTTCATTCAAATCAACGGTGTGCTTCTTTGAGCAAGCCAATGGGAAGTATACTAGTATTGAATATTCAGTTAACAACTCAGGATCACTGACACCGCGGGCAAGGTTGTGTTCAGTTCGTAGGTTATTTGTAAATACAGCGTTTCCTTTCACCAAATACTACAATTCCCGACACCTAACAAGGAGCAACGACTTGAGTAGTATGTTTTTGATACACTAGTGAGACCTGTACTGTTGCATATTCACTATGTAGGTGGTTATAGCAAGAACCCTTTATTTTCAAATATGATTTCTGTTTTTTACTGTTTTTATGCCAATCCCGTTGCTTTTCGAAGTAGTTACTGTCATTTTCCCTCATTGAAAGACATAGTCCGTTCATGTACAACCTCGCGTGTACATTTCAAAATAAAGAAAAAGTTAACATCAAACATAATGTTATCTTTTTGGTTTTTCAGTACACACGCAATCACTTTAAAGTTTGCACTCTACTAAAGTGAAACCATAATAATTGGCATGTGATTAATGCTAGACAACTTTGTAAAATCAAACGGTAGCAAAACTGCCAATGAAATAATTCAACTGCAAGTAACTATTACACATACACCTAGCAGTGACTAGTTCTAGATGAACATGAAGCACATGAACTCACTCAACGCAATTGAAACTTTGATTATTCAGGGACTGTAATTCTAATATCCACTGAGAGCTCTAATGTACATCACACACATTTGTTCTCATTTCCCACAGAGCTTTTACAAAGCACTACGGGGTGTTTACGTTTTCCTTCCAAAAACTCCAGACGATTAATGTTTTGGTGATATCGGTACTGACGCCGACCGTCCATGTGTGCTTCCATCTTGTCGGAGCTCTGTATGCGTTTATGGATGACACTTGTTTACCAATAATCAACAGCTGCATGTTTTTCTCAGCTAATGACCAATCCATTTCAGAGTTTAAAAAAAAAGTGCTTGTAGATAGATGAAATGAGAAAATCACAAAGTATCACTAAGGGGCAAGGCAACAATTGTCTGATGTTTAATTGATTTTACAGAACAATATTAGCATCATCTGGATTCTGTATATGACCTGTACAATGAGATCTACTGTCTGCTCTTCCACACAAGCCAGCTCTAAATTTAGCATCACTTTTGCACTTTTGGGGGGAAAAATAACACCAGCTGTGTCAAACGTTACCACATCTACAAAGATAAAACTTCACACATAGTGATGGCGTCCTTCCTATTTACCTCGCAAAGTTGTTTTTCAGCCCCGAAATGGCATGTACTATTGCCAATCACACTATGTCACAAATGACTTTACCGTCATGACGTGAATACAAAACACAACCTGATAATTTTCACAATAGGGAGATCTACACTGATAACAGATTAAAGATCCTGTTGTAACATACGGCGGCGGTAAAAATCCTTGTTGCTATTTTATTTTGATGATGTAACTTCTAACAAACACATTTGGTTGCACTATCCTGTTGTGCTCATGTCCCCATTCTCTATGTCCCTACTTTATGCAACGTCATCAATGTTTACACATACTATAGGCTGTTGGCATGCAAAAATGGTCTTCAACCAGGGTAGTTGTAGGTGGTTGTGAAAGACACTTTTAACATTCTTTTCTGCACAGTAATCCTTCAGTTAAGTTAAAAACAAGCCAATGGGACATATACTGAGTGTTGAATATTCAGTTAGTCAAAACAACTCAGGATCACTGAGGCCATAATGATGTGAACAGTTTGAAGGTTATTTGTAAATACAGAGCTTTCTTTCACAAAATATTACAATTCTTGATACCAAAAAAAGGAGGATGAAGTGAGAAGTATGTTTTTGATACACCAATGAGGACTGTCCTCTTGCATATTCATTAAATAGTAAGAACTGTTAGGTTTCAAAAATGATTTCTGTTGTTCTACTGTTTTTACACCAGTCCCATTACGTCTCAAAGTAGTTACTGGCATTTTCGTTCATTGAAAGATGTAGTCTGTCCAACCTCGCATATACATCTAAAAATAAAGGAAAAGTTAGGATCAAACATAATCTTATCCTTCTCATTTTTTAGCACACACAAAATCACTTTAAGGATGAGTAAAACTTTCCAATACCTTTTCTATCGATTGTTGATTTTGATTTGTGATTACTACGTTTTGATCCTTGTTTTAAATTTACTATTATCTTTGTACTTTGCATGGTTTAAAACTCATCTCCAGTAAGACTCAGCACACAGATTGTGAGAGCCTTACTCAAAAGCTCATCACCCCATTCAGGTGAGTGGGATGTGTTGAAAGTCCACATTAGTTTAATTAATATTACTTGGAATTTATCAACAACACATAGAAACTGCAGTTGTTGCTTCTTGTTTGTTTCTTTTGCTATTACTTTCTCATTAAATGGTGGGTGGGGTAAAAGGTTTTCTTTTGTGTTGTTTATATTTTGCTGTCCTTAAACATCTCATGCCAACGAATCATTGGGTAATGATAAGCAGGATGTAAGTGGGATAAAGGGGAAAATGTGGGAAAAGGAAGGAGGGGAGAATGAGAAAACAATTTTTACTTTTTTCTGATTGCCCTTTCAGTACTGTTTTCATCTGTCATCACATGAATGCAACTAACAACAATCATGTGTGGGAATAAATTTTGCACATTCTCAACTTTGTTTTCATGATGACATTCTGATTTCTGAGAAACTTCGGTTCCATTTATCAGGGAGTTTTATCATAAAATCTGCAAGTAGAGAGAAAAGCAACAATGTCCTAAAGATCAACACTACCACTTTCCGATGAACTAAAATTCATAAGATGTGGTCTTTCGAAACAGCTGGGTTTAACTTTGGGAGGGTTATAATTGCTATAAAACATCACTACTTTATGAAAAATCAGCTGATGATGTTGCAAAATCATACAGGCTAACTTGACCCTATTATGCTGATTTGATATTAAAAATGGCCCATAAATATGTTGAGGCAGTCCAGTGACTTCAGTCCAAATTAAGGACAATCTGATATAGATTAATTTGGTTTGTCCAATTCAGGGCAAAAACATAAACTTCCAACAAGATTTTAACAGGATATTCTATTCCTCCATTCCATCATTTTCATCAAGGAATAACAAACACCCTGTCTCAATATTATTTTGCACCCCCGGAAACATTAAAATCAGGACACATCCTGTCTTGCACGTAAACTTTTGCAGCTATGTTTGTTCTAAACTTTACCAATTACCCACGTACCCGATCTACCCCGTCCCACACACCGCATGCTAACCGGATCTGAAAATGCCTTGAATGTCTCCCTGTAACCCACGCATCATTTCACTCTCTGCAGACAGACTCAAAATGGTGCATCAATCATTGAGTAAGCATCATGCCATTTCCATTCTTTGACTTTCCTTGCAAATTTTGTTTGTACTTAATACTTCCTCTTTCCCTCCAATCATCTAGCGCTTCAACATTTCTGCAAACAATCTACCATTTCATAAAAAGTCATCACTACAAAAAAAAAGAAGATCTGACAGTCTACAACGATCATGGGCAGGAAAAACCAAAGCTCCACCCATTTCATCAAATTACCAATTATTTCATTTGATTCAAACTTTTAATTAATACCCTGTCATTCAATACACCGAGGATTCTTGGAAAAGAAATTTATTTATAGATTTTCCACTTTGTTTCCTTT
Source organism: Stichopus chloronotus (assembly GCA_021234535.1). NCBI lineage: Eukaryota > Metazoa > Echinodermata > Holothuroidea > Aspidochirotida > Stichopodidae > Stichopus > Stichopus chloronotus. The sequence goes on from CM037830.1 coordinate 3,943,308, forward strand.
TGTCCAGCGAAACAACCATCAATCCTCGGAGTAAGCGTACACTTTGTCTGTGCATGCCATCAACACATTTGTTATGTCAGGGGCTAAGTCGGTAATAAATGAAATCCATAAAGTTTGAAAACAAGAAAGCAAGTCTAGATCAAAATGTTGATTCGGCCAATTCCACATGAAATATTTATACGTTGGCTAGGTTTCCTGGAAGATGCCTCTCTGAAATGATATTATATTATGCACATAATCATGATAACTACTGATTCAACTGAGAGACTTCTCAATTTTATGAAATTGATGTGCTTTCAGGTCTTGTGACAATTTTTACAGATACTGCAAGTGCATAGCATGTTGGAAGCTCAATTGACTTTCACATTTTGCAGGGTGATGTTTTCAGTAGGTCATGTTGACAACATTTCCAGTCACAGTCCGATTTCGATAACATATCAGAGGATTCATTGCAAAACTTGTTTTTAAACCTGGATAGACTTCTCTACATGATGTTATTTGTTCACTTTTACCTCTTTGAAAGGGTTGATGCTTTTTGGGACAAGTGTGCCACATTTTGTACAGAAACGTACCTTCTGATGGTATTGTGGACTGAGCTTCACAACTAACAAAACTATACCGAGAATGAGACAAATAGCAAGAGTGAAGCCAATATAATATCCTCTGCAGTACCAGCTGTCAGCAACACATATTTAACAAGAAATAAGCCCCCTTTGAAAACTCTTTAATCAAGCTCCTCCTGCTTTCATGCATTTTCCTGAGAACGCGTAGAAAAACTGAATACTGTCTCATCATGTCATATAAACCCTGGATACATTGGCACTGTGCCAATAGGACAGGACGCTAACATTATCCAACCGGGAAGTTAAGAATCATCATAACTGTAGGCACTTCACAATCCGATCTGAGCACTTTATACAACTTCACGTTAAGTTGCACTCGAGATTTGAGATAATATGGTCATACTGTCAATGCATCAAAGTAGCAGGCTAATCAGTGGTGAAGCATGGGTGAGCTGGTGGGAGGGATGGGGGGGGGGGAGTAGAAGAGCAGTGACAGTCACTCATCTGGTATGTCCTACACAGCCCCCACCCATATGACTAATTGGTACTTAGTAGCAACTGGCTACTCCATCATTTGTCCCCAGTTCCTCTTCCTCTCTTGCATTTCCATCCTTTAAAATTCGAAGCTTGCTCAGATTCTGATGATAATGGCACAACAAGCAGGTGTTGATTCCTATCAGGTATTACACAAAACGATTGTCGCGACAATGTACTGTAAGTCATGTTCACACCATCCCGTAGCTGCCACCTACTCTGATATACCCCTGGACACTTTGCATTTATCTGCTAATGATTACCTTCAATGTCAATGACATGAAACTGATAACAGACTATCAGTAGAAAATACATGCATTCCGTGCAGGCTCAAGTATTACCAATGACAACAACCCTGGGACTCAAGCAACAACAGGAATGTAAAAGGAGGTATGTTGTAACTGCACCAAGTGTGGCATTTTTCTCAGAAGAAAAAAAGCATCAACCCTCGCTAAATACACGTAAAATCAACAAAAGATAGATGCATCTTTTCAAAAATAACTTCACAATTAATCCTCTCGACATAGGCTTGATTTAAAAGGGGAAAATCAACGATTGAGACAAAATCACTGCCCAATAAAACTGCCTAAGTTATCATCCCTATGTCAGCCAGGTTTTTAGCACGCAACGAAAATGCCATCCAATTCCAAATTTAAGGATCTATTCTAGGAATTTCTGTTCTAAAAATATCACAGTTGATTGCTATATCAGTTGGATCAGGACATTAACCAGTGACTTTTATCTTCTTTGAGATTAACTTTCACAGGTTACCATCCAATCAGGTACATTAATATCTACCAGAAGGAAAGTGAAAGCCTACTCTTTCAAAGAATGGGAGTATCGTTTACTTTGCAATAATTACTTCACTTCACTTTTATGAGAGCCGACGCAACCAGGGCAAAGTTAAGGCATACGTGCCATTCAAAGAATTTGGCGTTGTGTCTAAAATTCCCTAGATCACAGAAACTGAAAGGAACAGATGAATATATCTATAACAACAATTTCAAAATTAGTCAAATATTAAGAAGGTGCAGCTGTTTTAGGTTCCTTTATGTAGAGTACTTCAAATTTGAAAGGACTAATGCATAATGGAACATACTTTAAACATGTAGACACAACAAGCAAGCACCCAAGTAGACCTGCCCTTGTAAAGCAGGTCTCGAACTCTGCTTAGGAGCTATGTCTCTTGTAGAAGCTGTCAAAATTGGCTGCATTCACGTACGTATCTAGAGCACTTTTTTCCTTCAATCACAAAATTTGTCTCAGAATCACCTGATGATGATGAATAAAATGACCGACGCCTGGAGCGCTCTAGATGCAGATCAGGCAGGCTGCTGTACACCTACGAATGTACGATAAGACACCTTGCTGAAAGCATTTTGGAGAGTGGCCAACTCTACGATTGTAGTTTATGTATCATGCTGCAAGATAGTAAGACGATTCACCTACTTGACTGAGCATTAACATTTCTTTGCATCTGAGGCTGACACCTCTGAACATGCCCTGCCAGGCAACACAGTTTGTAATGAACAGGAGCTTATTGTCAACCACAAAACCAGGTTCTACTGACCTCATTTAATTCCATTTCTTTTTCAGTCTCTGTCTTACAGCCCACAGGTTTTTACAATTGCTTCTGTCTACTTGTGTATTAGTTACATAGATGTTTCACAATTAAATAGCTTTGTCTGAGGAGAGATTATCGTAAAATACCACGTTATAGTTCTTGTATATATACCATCTTACAATCTCACTATTTAGTATTTGTACATGATCTACAATTGGAAATTTTTAGCAATTGTATGGTTTATCTGAAATAGTAGGCCTTGACAGCAGGTACTTAGCCATGGGGCCAAGCAGAAATTTTTCAGTAGAAGGTCCTACTTTTTCCGAACATGATCGCAGGAAGAAAAGATGAAGATCTAGCACCATTTCGCACCTAGAACCCTTTTCAAAAAGTGGTTGGCTCACAATACTGCAACACTGACTTGCTCCCCAAATTAGTCTGGTTTTGGGCCTGCTTGACACTGCTTTTGTGTTTGATATACAATCACATCATTTCAGTGTGTTGATGGCTTACACCACTACCGGTATAATTATGATCTACTATCACAATTCTTAGTGCATGTACATACTGTAATCAGCAATCACATCTTTCCAATGAGGTATAAGTACATCTTTCACAATATGTCACCAGACAATGACGGCTGTTATCAGTCTTTACAGAACAAAAGCATTTATGTGCAGTATACATACCTAACATCCTTCACTTGGAATGGACTGTTGTGTTTCCAAAATTCATGTCACGATAGCACTGTATGGCAATTAACTTCCATCAGACATGTCATCTATATTTTGGTGATGCACATCAAAACTGAGAAAGAGTAAGGTCTTTTTCAAAATTTCAGCCGACCCACTGAGTCTTTTGTCAAATTTATGAAAACCCTTAGTGGAGATTAGGGAAACTTTGGTCAAGATATTCAATCTGCTTTAGAATTGTTCTACGTCTCATCAAATGCCTATAATTAGCAACTGGTTGACCTGCGAACTATAATTTGACAATTTTATCTTTGTCATCCTCTCATGCCACCTGATTGAAATTCCTGAATTTTTACTCACTCCTAAACTTTCACTAAATCTATTGAAGGCCTCACTGAATGAATTTACAATTAATTCTATTGCCATGATTTCATTAGGATATGACTCTACAAGGGCCCATACTAAAATGCAAGAATTCTATTTAATTAGTTTGTTATAAAATATACAAAAGCATCTAAAAAAAACTAATTAAAAGAACATGAATGAGAAGGTGTGATTGTTGGCTACATAACACAGCAAAAAGAGAGACAATTTAGTCTTAAAATATATTCAATATAAATGACACATATGTGGAATTTAAGGTTTCTGACAATAAAGAAAATGTGCAAAATATTCTTGAAATAAGAAAGATATTTCCAGTGGAGGCGGTGGAGTAGAACACATGTTACTATAAATATGCAACAAAAAGCTTCACTTGTAGCTTGACTAGTTAAATACTATGATGCAACTGAGTTTGAACTTTGAAGAAGAACAAACAAGAGGAAGGGGAAAATTGATGACGGGGAAGATCAGGTTGAACTTATCCAGCTCTCTTTATGTAACCACACTTTCAGCTTTCTGCAGCTGTAGAGTCTCCGCATTTAAGACAACACTTCTCTAATCATGTTGAAAATGGTATAGTATTTTGTCTATGAACATCCAGTATTTCATCAGGAATGAATCAACACATGTGTACTCATTACTGCTAATGACATAAACTAATGCCCTGCTAAGTAGAGGGCAGTATTCTTTAAAGGGAGCGCGGACCAACATGTTTACATGTTATCCTGAACGGAAATGGTAATCCTGCGATTGCTCAAAAGAGAAAAGTGAGGACCAGAAGAGCTTCTGATATCATGCACATTAACAGAAACATGTTTTCATTTACTTGTAAAGATTGGTTAAGTATGCATTGTGTAGTGGAAACTGTACTAGTAAAAGTGTTAGTAGTTGCAGTATTATTAGTGAAGCGAAGCTATCATTACTACATCAATGTGGGTGGTATCACTATTCTCTTAATTTCACTGCTAGTCCCAACAGTTTCATTGAACCACGTCACGGCAGCTACGGTGAAGTATCACTAGTAGAAACAGTACTGGTGGTAATAGAACATAGTGAGCTGCAGTAGTATGTAGTAAAAGAGCACTACAATTAGTAGTTACGGAAGTAGGCAGTAGTAGAAGCAGTAATGGAGAAATGCACCAGCAAATGTAGTAGTGGTAGTAGCAGTTGTAGTATAGCAGCAAAAAGATTTACCATTACAGTAATATTATGTCGAACAATGTGTTCCCAGGTAAGTCCTTGTAAAGCTTTAAGTGAATTGGTCTAATAGTTCTCAAGATATGCTGGAAATACAAATTTTTGGGCAAAGTTGGCTTTTTTCCCTCAATATCAGCAAATTTCACTCTCTTTACTGTAAAAATGATATACTTTGAATATTACATTCTCAGATAAGTCCATGCAAAATTTTGCACTAAATGCTTAAATACTTCTAAAGATATACTGGAAGTACCAAACTGGGGGCAAAATTGGCTTTTTTCCCAAAAAATCAGCAAATTTGACTCAATTTACCATATAACCAATACACCTTGGACAAGTTGGTATCAATGCACAACCTTACGAAGTTTAAACTTAATTGCTCATATGCTTTTCAAAGTATTCTGGAAAAACCGCAATGTGGGCAGGTGCACAGGTCTACGGACACAATCACACACACCACACATGCACGCACACACATTGGCACAGACATGTTTTCATCTATACCACCCAACAGGACCCACCTGTACCCGTGGTCACTCTACCATGAGGGACCCCTGGACTGTCCCTACTCATTCACTACCCAAAACGTTTCCATGGCAACTGTTCTCCCATAGATCCACAGTACCATTTGTAGCTCCACTAGTCAAGTCACTAAGGTACAATATCTCATCTTAGCCCTTATATTGGCTATGAGATAAGAATACAAAATGCATAGATGCGTGATGATTATTACAGTCACTATATGCATCTCTGGAAGCATCCATGCCATACAAAGGACACTAACATTCATATCAATAACCAATTACCATCAATCATTCACTCCTTTGGTAAGGAAACAAAGGAAACAAATACTGTATGTTTAAAATTTGAGCAGATAAAAACTGCCAGTGTTACCACTTTCAACTGCTTCAAAAAAAAAAGGAAAACAAAAGCCTAAAATCCTGCTTTTTCTCATATTATGCAAACAATTAAAAGTAATTCACCACTGTCAGTTTCTACGAGGAAAGCCCTTTTTTTTTAATTTTGTTTCCTACATGTATACCCAACTTCACTCACCTGAATGATTTCAGATGTTACCAGAGCGCAACAAATGACAAAAGATCACATTGCTTGTCTGCAAATTGCAAAATACTTTGCTCCTTAATTCCCACCATCCAGAAAAAAGAAGGAAAACATGTTTGTTCCTGATATAAAAAAAATTCCCAGAGGAAAATACAGCATCTCAAGGTTGCATTCATTTTCCCGTGCTCACACAAACACACATACACACAGTCATAAACACATACAAACATATACACACAGACACAAAACACAGAAACGAGCAAATACTGTCAAGTTATTGGTAAAATGCAGAGTATTTGTGATTTAGGATGTCAGTTTTTAAGACTTAGAGAAGTCAGCATCTGCTGCCACCTAAATAGACCAAGTTTCAACGACTTAAAAGTAAAGTGAACAGACATCAATGCTAATGTCCAAAACCGAGAGATTTGGGAATTGCACATGAGCAGCTTGACAAACATCAAATATCACTGCAGTGTCAATCTCTACCATTGTTTAACTTCAACAGATATACCTGTTTTTGTGAACAAACAACAAACTTACGAACTGGTGTAAAACTCGTACCAGAGGCATTCTGGGATGTTGTCCCTGTACAAAAACACATCAGCACACCAACTTCAAAAGACTGTTAAACAAACTCTTACTTTGTATCATCCTTGAAGTCCAGGACATCAACCTCAACAAGATTTTGCTTGCAAAGAAAGAACACTGAATTTTCTATTTCTTTCCATTCTCATTAATAAACTTTCAACCTCCACATGAGAGCATCTGCCTCCCACCCATGGACAATTGCAAAACACATTACTTTGTGTTTTTAAGTTGAGAAACTGATTAACCCACCCAAATTCCCTCCCGCAGTGAAGCCACCTGAAGGACAAAGAACGATTAGTCCAAATTTTCTGCATGAATCAAAAGAAGACATTTATACAACGTCTAGGAGCATTATTTCAATTTAGTTTTAAACTGCTCAAATGCAATACTGTTATGCAAGTCTGAGCAAACAGTCTTCCGACGGACTACTTTGCTAGTATGTAATTTGATATATTTGTGAGTGGTGGTGTTGTAAAAGGAACAACAAATGACTTACTAACCATGTCATAAACATCAGGTTGAAAGGATTATATCATGCAATCAGATTACAATTAACAAGCACAATTAAGGCTTGACAGAAAAAAAAAAAATTGCAGACTCTACAAAACAACAAATTATTAAATACTAATTAACTTTAGTGCCATATCAGCAGTGTGACAGTGAACACACCAAGAAGAAGACTTAAAGGGGAATTCTGGGAACGTATCATCTGACTTATTCCAGCCATTTCAAACCATTTTCGTTCATATTCCTGAAATTTTGGAATGAACTGCTCACAGATAACATGATATGTTTAACTTGCCCAACCAACAGAGTGAATCAGAGAGGGTACCTTTAGAAAATGTATTCAGTTCAAAATCTTGTATTTATTATTATAACAATGCTTTGTAAGCAACACATCACAAAAATGGCGATCATTCTTCCAGCTAACTTTTAGAATGGTATGATATCTCTCATGCCAGGATGGTCTGATAAGCACGTTCTCATTTTCTTACATATATTTCTATGTGTTCTAGTTTCTATCGATTCGATTTTTTTCACAGCATTTACCACTACATGGATACTGTTTATTAATACTACATGAATACTACGCTACATGAATACTGTTTATTCCAGTACCTTGACCATGTCTCAGCATGATGGTATCACATTGAAATAACAAGTAACTACTGATGATGCATCCAAATTTATAGAAAATTATCACAACATACTTAGGCCCTGAAAAGTTATAGAAGGGGGGAGGTGAGTGGACAGTTAAGAGGAGTGAGTAGGTAGTGGGAAGTGGAAGGACAAAGCAGCTTCAGAAAGATAGCAGTTTACAGTATCTGACAAAAATGTGATTATAATATCCATCATTTTCATTTACATTATGAGCTGTTATTGTAAAATATATCGTATGTACTACTGTGCATTGTAAACATTTATGAAGGAACAGAGTGCAGGACATATTACAAAAGCTAGGGATCCAAATAAAACTCGCCAACACCTCACACCAGACTAATACTTGATACCAGTCATGATGGGGGGGGGCAATAATGGAAAAGTATAAACCACTAAAGTGAAATTACGAAGGCCAAGATAGCTGCAATCCACATTGTGGAAGAATGCAGTGTAGGTTACAAGAATCTCTAGATAGTGCCCAGAGCTAAGATTCTTTATTCTAGAGTAATATTAATTAATCTTACAGAAGATATGCATAGATGAAGGCTGGATAATTTGCATATAAATGGCACCTACATTTGGAATGAGTGGTCTGTACTACACTGCTCTTTGTTCTGGGTGGAAGCTGTCAACTTCACTCAGTTGTCTATGGTGTTGATGATCATGCACTGCTGTTAGCAGAATTGATCATTGATCATATTATTTAGATAATCACAAGTTACAATGCATGTGTGAAGGCAGGGACTCATGGTTGCTAATCCTGTTGCTGAGAGGTGCTAGTTAATTGTTGAAGGGGAGGGAGAGGGGGAAATGTGGTAAACCAAGCTCTTAGCTTAAGTGTGTTATTTAAGCAGGATTGCTATCTTCACTGGGTGAAAATCCTTTCAACATTTTTTGACAGAACCAGTGGAATTGAGGTTGCTCACAAACTGTCGATTTCCTAGTATTGCCACATCAATATGTCACATCACTAATACTAGAAACCATAAAACTTCCTTCTGAGGCTGCTGTGGGGGTACTGAAGAAAAAGGATATGAGTATAAAGGAGGGGCTTTTCCCATCACTATTGAACCCATATCTTAGTTTTTCACACACACTAAATGTCTATACCTCAATGAATTTGTAAACGGGCTTCCAAAAACATCCGTCTCAATTGCCTGCGTGACATGGCCTTTGTACCTGAAGAGGCCAATAAATTCAGTCACTCAAATATATTTGCATGGAGTGCAACCAATTCTCCTAATTCCTCAAACAGAATCACCATACCAGAATTTCCTTAATGCAATCATGCTTATCGGTCACAGGACAAAGTCACAACAGAACACTGGTAGAGTCAGATTTATTCTTTTGTGACAAGGACAATGCATGCGAATCAGTCTCCGGTTGGCACCGTCTGTCACCCCGACATAGATGCCATTTACTTCATTTCAGATTCAACCACTGGCCCTTTTTAGGTGTAAACCAGGATAAGTGCATAAGTACCTACGTCAGTGCGTGCAGGGACGTACGTCAATGCCTTTCAAGTGTTGGCCTGGGAGTGACTGAGTTCTACTGAAAAGTGGCTGATGACTTTGCAGATCATCCCAAACGGTACTTTTCTAAAGGCTCAAAAAAAAAAATCAAAGACTACAGGTTTCTATTTATAATCACAAGAAAGACCACACAGGGTGTGCCTGCTAAAGCCACTGACTCAAAACACAACAAAGTTGGCTTTCTTTACTGGATTTGAAATCAATTTTAGATGAAATTAATTGCATACCATGAACGGGATTCTCACATGAACTCTTAAAGTAATTCACAAATGTTTTCAGAATAAATGTCTGCAGTGCAGCATTAAAATTTGTTATCAAAGAACGGCGCCTGTAGTATCAACATGGAAAAGTCTATAACCAACCTGCAGTTGGGACTAGCTCCTAACTTCTCCGACATCTCAAAACTCAACTGGTTTGTACATTTCAGAGTGGCAAATATTCATATGCCTCCATACAGTTACTGTATCTTTGGATCCATGGTAGAATGACAGGGGGCGCTCAGCTAGTATGGACCTAGAAGTAATCAAGGAAAAGGCATATAATGAATACATCTTTCTATGCTGGGAAAGGAGAGGAGGTGTAAGTTTTATAGACAGCTTTCATGTGACGTTAAAAGTGAAGCGCACTCCTCGAAGGCAAGCTTTTAATGTTAACAAGTGTATGTTGCATCCCTGCCATTCAAACTATGCCCACCTAGCGTAGCCACATATGCTGTTCATTTGGTGGCCCTCAGGGAGGGTGTCCCTGTTTCATTATGCCACATCAATGTGATGGGTCTATTTGGAGAGACTAAAAGCAGTAGCGAGACCTACGGTTCCCTCTCCTCCACTCCTCCTCCACACCAAATATTCTACCCGGAGTGGTCCACCATTTCACTATGCATGAAATCAATCCAAGTTTACCTTCTTCAAGTGAGAAGTTGTGTTTCTAACATTTGTAATGGTTTGACCTCTGTTGACCTTTCTCCCACTAAAAGCAATTGGGATGTTGAAGTGCATATATGGTTGATATACGTGAAGGCTCAATCAGTCCAAGCTTGCATTCTTCAGTTTGCCTTTACAGGTCTCAGGGAGGCAAAATCAATTTATGCTGCTGATATACTGCATGGAATCTGTGATTCTAAAAGCTGCACACATTCCACAAAGTAAAACAGGTTTTATAATTCCAAAAAAATTCAACTGGTAAACAGTATCAGTTTTTCTGAAGTCAACGAGACTTCGGCAAAGAACATTAAAATTGTAAAAGTGCTGACAGTGCTAAGTAGATTTTCATAGATTAAAGGATATGATATGTGCTCGCTGGCAACTTTCACTCCTGCAGTACAGTATGTGCACAGACTGGTCTGTCCCCCTATATCAATGTACAGTATGCATGTAAATGACCAAACATATTAATTAGAGGAGTGAACTAGCATGTACTGATCATATCGACTGTCCTTTCAGTTACGAAATATAAAATCAGGATTTTGGGGCTTTATTTTGTAATAAGGATACAAATAAAATATGAGCCCTGTGCATTCTTCCTGTCTTAAGATACTGTATTGTGTACTGTATTTATCACTTGACATCTGCTGACCCTAAATGCCCTTTGACCTCCATAAAAAACAATAGACTTGTTTTACTTAATGTGCTACATATACTTCTAAGTAAATATGAGATCTGTCCAAGCCACCCTTCTTGAGATGTCTCATGTTTACAAGGCTTTTGCAGTTTGAGCTTGTTGACCCCCACTTCCTTTGACCTCCACCAAAGGCAATATGGTTCTTGTACTAAAAGGTTTTTGTTTTCCATGTGGTACACCTGCATACTATAAATACGTTCACTCCAAATGGGTTTTGATCCCCACCGAAAACAATACTGTTCTTCGACTCAGTAATCAACGTGGTACGCCTAAATACCATGAGATTTGTCCAAGGTTCCCTTCTTGAGATACCATGTTTTTAAGCAAGGCATTATAAACACATACACACACACTCTTGATTACATAAGTTACAATTTCAAACCAAAAATGACTACAAGTGAGATTGGTAATACTTTGGAACAAAAGGATAGTTTTTTCTCAGAAAGTGCACGTACATTGTCATATTTCAAATGACTATAAATACTGCACCAAAATGTATTTCAGTCACACGGTCCATTTAATACTGGTTTTGAACTCTCACTCTGTGTCATTCCTATTTTTGGATGTCATTATCTCTAACATCCACTTGAGAGGCAGAACAAGATTGAAGCCATCTGATCTCAGTCTTAGTGTACTGCACACAATCAATGTTTCTCAGAGAACCATTGGTAGAACTGCTCTCACCTTATATTGATCCCCCACCAACGTGAGCCACATTTCTGAGATGATGAAGCTGTGACGAGACGTGACTAAACACCGATTGCCAGCTGGTGGAAGGCGGACATCTCAAGTCCGCGTGACTCTTCCATTCTCCCCTTACGCTGTGTTCGGTGTGTCATTATCGTCCTGGATAACAAAAGCATCGAGAGGTTCAAACTGAAAAGATGCTTAGTCACTTTCTCAAGCTTAGTCACAAGTTATATCACCATGGTGCAATTAGTGGTTCCTTGCTCCAGCTGTTTATTGGCTGATTTGATGTCCTCGACAAAAGTGTGGGTGATTTGAGAAAATGATGTCTCTCCGATTCTGTACTTTGCAATATTCAAAGACCTCATTATTACCTAGTGCCATAGTGGGAGAAGAGGCGGAAGGGGGGGAATTGGTTGTAGATGGAATGTTGGGTTAGTTGAGATTTTCTCACACAGGGGAGGAAAAGTTTTGAAAGAATGCCATCACTTTGAAGGTGTAAGGCAACAATTCATCCATTGTATTGTTTTCAAGACAGATGCTGCAACACTGGTCAAGAGAGTGAGGAATGTTCATTTTCAGAAGCTCTGGGAAAATTTTTCAAAATTTTCAAAATGTTTCCTAGCTCAATGTTGTTGAACAGTCACAGAGAGCAGTTTCTGTGTGAACTATACAATGATGGTAGATACATGTGTTACTGCAGAACCTATATTTTGCTGAAGGTCTGTCAATGAAACATGTGCCATGAGAGTTAATTGGAAAATTCCATCTTATCAGTACCCAAGGAAGGGCTGCATGATACACATAAATTACAGGTATTAGAGGTACCACTATATTTCTATCAAATACTTTTAGTACGTTACAAAAGGACACATGGTGGCATAACAGTATAAACATTGATGTATTATAACATTAGGCCTTTATTATGTATTGCAGCTATTTACCATACATACTGTAGGCCTATGAATGTGGGAATGAGGGTCACTGGTGGTGATGACATGATGAAACAAAATTCCTGCAAAAGCTCTCCTTTCCATTCATAAATTTTGTCCTTTCATACCTTAGAAATTCATTTGATTTTGAATGTCACAAACCCACAAGAACATGAGCCAGCAAGAATTAAATGACCCAGATGGAGTTTCCCTTATTACCACTGAAGTGTTCAAAGGGCTCTATGAAACTACCATCAATTCACAAATTAATGCAGTAATTGCTTACCATGTTACCATGTTTCAAATCCATCAACACATTTTGTTTCAGAAAGCTAGCATGATGTTTTGGCCATATTTCAACTAACCCCATACTTTTAATTTTGTAAGTTGCCCTAAATTTGTACTTGTACTTTTGTTTTCCAAGATAATCCCAGAGAAATTCCAGATGACCATGAGAACACAGTCGAACCTTTGTCGTCTTTTACACAGTGAGAACAAGTATCAAAAGAGTCCATTCAATATAAAGAATATATACCTAGTCTACAAGTACCAACAACATATACATGTATGACACACCCTTTATCAATATGCAAATTATATCAATTTGAAACAAAATCAACAACAGAGCTGAGTCAGCTGACATCACACCAACTGCCAGTTAACTAGTTAACGAGTTAATGAGCTCAGCTTGTGGGATTATTGTAATTTCATAATCTCCAGTGACCTCATTAATTTATTGAGAATGTAAACATCAAACGAAAGAGACATTTTTTCACAAGTACTACAATGCCGTATTTATATTCACCACACCTCTCATTAACAGGCAAATTTGACAAACAATAAAAACCCACTTATATGATGATTATGCAAGACAAGCATCAAATTTCACTTCAATTGAACTGAAATGGATTAAAACCTTTTTTATTTTTAAGTTTGATCCTGTTTACCTCATGCACATTCTTCACACTTTACAACATCATGAAGGATTAAGGTTTCACTCTTATTTTCGTGCATAGCAACAATTCCATTCCTGCTTTGTCACGCACCAAATTAGCTGTCCCATACACATTTGTAAACTCAGATGTATACCCTGCTGAGTACATACATGTTCCTCTCTTGTTGGCAAAGGATCCATCATGCATGAGTTCCTTTTTATAACAGCTTCCCAGTAAACCACTTTGGTTCCTAAAAAGAACCTATCTTTGGAATTCAGGATTGCCCCTCACATTCCCACAAGTATAAAATAAGTCACAACAAGGAAGAAAGGAGCAAAACAAACAAACTACCAACTATGCCAGTGCCTCGCATGTTATTGAAGCTCCCACCATCAAGCTACAAAGTCCAGGAGAGTCCTCACATTTAACAGTCTAGAACTCTAGATTGTGAAAAGTGAAAGAAAGTTTAGAAATCAATCAAAATTTGTGGCAGTCAAACTAGGACTGACTGGGGAAAACCCCTAGCAGTGATCTTTACTCAGTTGGTACAACAATCCTATTTTCAATGATTGTATTACATGCATTATGAATTTTGTTTCAAGAGGATTATAACAAATAGGTCTACACAAGTTTTCTCATTGTTTATGGTTTTTACTCTCAAAGGCAATCAAGTAACTTCAGGTACAGGACACAACCATTTTTTTTTTCAGTTTTCTTCTAATTAAGAGCCTGAAGATTTCCAGGTTGAATGCTTTTTCTTTTTATTCCTGTTTCTACATCTAGTAAAACAGAACTAACTGAATGATAGTAAAACTGGCATAGCTAAACATTCAGACGTAATCAATCAACAGCTGGTGAAGAACCAAGTAAACTAAAGCAATATCACTGCAAAGAAGGAAATTAAAAAATGCAACAATAAAAAAAAATCAGTACAATAAAGAGAAGGGTTTCCTTAAAAACAAGTTGATTACTACTTGCGGTGACACGACAAAAAAAAAAAAAAAAAGGAAAGGAATGTAAGGTATATTATGTTGAAAGTCACAAATGTCTTACTGCACATACATATGAAATTTCTCACCATCCAAGTATATCTTTCCAGACAATTGAACAAGGCCATAATAATTGGAGATGGTTGATGAATGAAATTTTGAAACCGGAAATTTGAATTGAAGTGACATAGGAAAATCATTGTTCATCAAAGCTGCTGATTCATGGACTAAAATACTTGCTACAATGAATGCCTAAGTTTGGGCTTGTCCTAAGATTGCTATGGCAACAGGACCAGGGTGCCATTGCCACAACAAACCATTCAACAGGGTCAGGTTATTAATACAGAAAGCAACCCACTCCAAAAATAGTAAAAAACCATACTCCCAACTCTGCAATTCCTTTGTACTTTTCTGAGAAACATTTAACTCAGGTTGCACATTCAGCAGTGAACATAGGCACTGGTTTAGTTCCAGAGTGACACAGATATGCCCCACACGACCCACCCCCTTCCAAAGAAAAAGGAAACAGAACTGACTTCGCCTAGTGACTCTGCTATGACAAGCTGCTAACTCATGGACTGACGGCTCACATTAGAGAGATGGTAGCTCAGTTCTGACGTCAGAGAGTTAGCACAACGTCACAGGCCTGCCAAACCGCGGGAAATTTCGCAATAGAGCTGGAGAAAGAAGATCATACACTGCAGCTGTCAGAGCAAGGCCTGCTGACACGTACACACGTACACGTACACTCACACAGCCTGATCGAGGAATCGTATTACCACCGATGCAGATTAACTAAGAACAGAATAGGATTGCCGACTGTAATCTATGTCCGACTGAACCGTATTGACCGAACTTGCTATATAGCTGTCATCTGTCATCATGTCAGGTAATTATAAGTTAGACCTAACGTAGTAACGAAATTGCGCTGAGTGATCCAGTACTAGTTTTAACTATAGGCCTACCTACTTTAGCATAGACAGACTGCCTATGCATACTGCATAGGCAGACTGCCTTAGGTTAAAGGCTCAAGCCTAAGCAGTAAGAATAAGATAAGCCCAGTGAGGTTATGACATATCATTACCAAAGACTGTGAGGCAGGGACGGAGGTAGAATTATAATTTTAGGGGGGGGGGTCAGTTGCATGAATGAGCGGGACAACATCGCAAACATACACTCATTTTTTCAAAGGCAGTAACTCATCACCCAATTTTGGCTTGGGGATAGCAAAAGAAAGGTTCTACCCTTGATATAGACGCAAATTGTAAAGATGCAAATCAGTGCATAGCATAAACAGGGATCCATTGTTTTGATAATACATCCATCCTGCACTCGATCTTTAAACAGGCTGTGGGAGGGACAAGACATAAGTGGTTGGGAGAGTTGTAACTGTCTGGGGTGATGAGTCTTTGTCTGTAAATATCAATGTATTAAACCAATAAATAATTCAGGGGTGTAGCTGCCCCTATGAGGACTGTTAGTACTTTGAGGACTGTTAGTAATCATGATGCAGATGCAAAGCAGGACTGATTTAGGCATGGACCCGTGGAGTATGTGTATTCACCCCCATCAGAAATCTGATGATAGGTAGGGAAGGGAGTCAAACAAGACTCTTGCGAATTACCCCCCAAGAACATCATCAGTCTGTCCATAGTAGGAAAAGCCTTGAAGGTGTCTACTGGTTTGGTGGTCTTCATAGTTACTGTATATCCTCAATACTCAGGCCTTCGAGGAAGCGTGTGACTAATTCATTTAAGTGAAATGATATCTAACGGGGAGTGAGAGATATAGTATGTGTCACAATTTATGTGTAATCTGATTACAGTACCATAATTGATACATGTATGAACCATCATGCATGTGCCAAAAACATTGCTCACAACCCTAACACATGCTAATGGTACTATCACAAGGATGTACAGAATAAATCCAAGCGTCATATTGTGATCTTGTTTGTTGCCAAACTTTGAGAATCTGTACATTCATACCTCATATACCAACAAACAGTGCCAGTTACCCTTGCTTAAGTTGTTTTTCCACCATTTTGTTTACTGCAGATTCCAAACTGAAGAACTGGTTGCCTGCTTGTTTTCACACACTCTCACAGTCTGAAACTCATTTGTCTGGTTATGTTTCATCAGAATCGGAATTGCAGTCTGTTCTAGAATGTTACTCACGAGTAACACTTACATCATTTGTGAAATGGTATGTACAAATTTGATACACAATTATCTCTTTAGTATCTGTTTGTGTGTGTGCCAAAGTAAAATATTGAATAATGAGTACTGTAGGCCTATTATGAGACGAATAGACATTAAAAAAATGTCACTATGCAATACAAATGTCAATAAATTTGTACAAAAACACCATTTTGTTCTTACTATCTATCACAGGTCAGATGACAAGGCTAGAATAAAGAAAAGTGGCAGCAAAAGAAGGTTACTGTGGAAATTTGAGGATTACTCAAATGATGTACCATTAACAATCCAAAATCGCCAGATCCTCTCTTGCCAGTTTGGAAAGGCAAAACCCAAGCCTGAGCAACAGGTAGCCCTGACTTTTTCTTTTGCTATGGACTTTGTATATTAGTGAGCAAAGTGAGCATCAGGAGCAAAGTGATGTTGTCCGTATTACTTTTGTACAGAATGATGTACCAGTCAAATCTTTTATGTGATTTTCAAAAGCCAACCATGTGTTTTTCGTTGGGTTACAGTAGCATTCACTTTTGCACCAAATACTGAGTTATTGGAACAATGAGCTCTAAAACTACAATCTGCACTGTCAAGATTTGGGTATTTCATGACTCTTGAAGAGAATCCTGATTGAAATATGTAAATCACTTCCGTGTGGTTGATACATTTTTATGTTGTTCATAGAGGGCCATGAATATGGCTGTTTGCAATGCACAAGTTCTAACCATAGACTTTTTGTCTTCCAGTGTACTGCATCTCAAGCACATCACCAGATTACAGTACACAGACTTGTAATGAATCATCAGCAGGACTTTGTAGAGTTATGCGAAATGCAATTATATAAACGGCGTGTTTTTCATAGCTATTGTTTCCTTTTTTACATCTTACTTTTCACGATTAGAGTATTTTAAAACCCCATCAGCAATGTGTAGGGAATTAAAATGTCTATGGGGTACAGTAAATCGTTACCTTTAAGATTCCAGATGCTCCGATTACACCTGTTATGGCATATTTCTACGTACAGTAGTAACATAGCAGGTACCACCACTGACCTGGAAATGTACTGGTGGTAGTAGACTGGTAATACAGTGGATGTAAGAGCAAAGAAAGTCTATAAAATATATTTTGTCCATGTGTCTGGACAGTCACATTTCTCTGTGGATTCCTCAACAGCAAACTGAGGACCACCATACCTACTCAAGGAAGAAAAGGTTTCATATTCAAAAAAGTAGGAAAGTTGATTGCCCTGCCAAGGTCTACATTCGTCATGTTCTCAGGTATGTATGCAACATATGAAACACATGAAAGCTTCTGTTTCATCTGAAGGTTGTAATTTAGAAGGAGATACATCTGACTCTTTCCTTTGAACACACTAAGTTGATGTCAACTTTCTGTTGATTGACCACTTACAAATTCCAATCGGCATGGAGGGCATTAGGAACTTAAGTTTACTTACAAGGTTCATGTTGTCAGCTTTATTTTGAAAATTTTTCCTATACAGTAACTACAACATTGCCAGTTGCTATTCTTAAAAATTAGTTTTCAACTTCCTACACATTGTGGTGCCTATCACAGTGGACCAAGTTGAATATAGTTGGACCAAATTGTGTAATTTGTTGAACATGCATGGGTAAACCTTTTGCAACTTGCCAAATTTTACAAAATTTGCTAACATTCTACTGTTAATTATATAGTCTCACAACCATTACAATCAGTTGCATATGGCACAATCTGAGTGACCTATTTTTATACATCAATCTATCATGTTTCCAAAGAGACAAACAATCATTTGTATTTGTATGTGCTGGCACTCGAGGCGTTACTCGAGGCGTCTTCAGATCCTGGGCATCAAAGTATTGTTCTACAATATTCTTTCATTGGGTATTAGCAGGTGGACAAGTTATTTTCATACCAACTAGAAATATGGTACATCACCCAAAAGAGAGTGTGCTGTAAGCCATCCTCATCACTTATGAAATGGAATTCTTATCACACAGAAGGGGAAATTGAACAGGCATAAACTTTCAAATGTATCTCCTCAATCGCCCCTCCCTGCTTGGCTTCATTCAACACCAACTTTTAATGTGTCCACCATTATTCTTTTCAACTTTACATATTTCAAAATAGTACTTGCACTGCAATCTTTACATGAATGTCTTCACAATCTCAATGACTACACAATTGCTTGTTTGAATGCTACCCTGGTTTGGGATGTTCATCACAGCCTATTTAATCCTACATGCATGCAAATTGCTTGCACATTTATACTTTAAAATAAACTGCTAAACTGTGTGACACTTCACATGATATTACTTTGCATTTAATTTTCTCCTTCATATGTCACTTGTTAGTTATAGGGGGAGGGGGTTGTGCTCACAAAGTTCTACCACTGGTGCTGTTCTGTCCAAATATCAATGGCACTGTTGTTATGTTACTACCAGATTTCCAAAGTCAACGTATTATTATAAACATGATATCTCAAGTATGATAAGCCAGAAGGATCTCATACTGGTTAAAGGATGCACTGCATGTTTTTTACTATACATTTGATATGGCAAGGAGTCATACAAGCCTTCTGACTTTCTGGTTGTATAATTCAGTTAATATCTTACTTCATTTCAGGTATGATGATTACAAGGTACCGAAAAACACATCTAAATTACAGAAACAGATTGTACTGGACAATCTGAATGCACATATGTCAGAGAGTGAAGAAATTCCATCACAGCTTATGATCCACATTAAACTTCCTTTCATTGAGGCTCATCAGAATCACAAAATATCCCTTGAGAGTGGTTTTGCAAGACGCATTCACCCTGAAATAAGGAATAAAATTTATGAGTATGTCTCAAACGGGGTAACATCTGTACCATTGCTGAAACGTGCTTTGAAGCAGCATGTTCTTACTGAGCTTTGTAAGAATGATGACGTCAAGCCTCATCTACATGATCGTTGCTACTTCCCATCCAATGCTGTGATTCGGAACCACGTTCATCTTGCGTTGGTGGCTGGCCAGTATTCTGGATTGGACCAGGAAAACTTACAATGGAAGGTCGACCAGTGGCAACTCTCTGATCCGAGTGCAGGTTTCTTCCTGCGTAAATGTATGGAAGGAACTACCAGTACACTGTCACACACAGTCAAGCCTGAGGGATCTGGTGATTCAAGCAGGTTAAAGGGTTTTCCCTCAGATACAGAAGATGATGTCGATGATGAAGAGTGTTCCAGTGAAGGGAGATTCTTGTTCATACACCAAACAGAAAAGCAACGCAAGCTGCTGGAACGATATGGAGAAATGGTCCTCCTAGACGCTACCTATAGAACCACCAAGTATGCATTGCCACTCTTCTTGATGGTTGTCAGGACCAATGTGAGCTACCTTCCTGTTGCTCAATTCATATGTGAAAATGAAACAACACAGGCCATATCAGAAGCCTTGCAAATGATGAAGCTGTGGAATCCAAACTGGAAGCCGAAATATTTTATGCTTGACTATTCAGAACAAGAATTTCAAGCACTGCATAGAATCTTCCCAGAGTCAAAGAAATATCTTTGCAGTTTTCACCGTGAACAGGCATGGATACGTTGGACAAGAGAAAGTAAGAAATGTTGGTTTTGACAACAATTGCATACTTAATTCATTGCAAAAATGAAGTCAACCCAGGTGTAAGTCTTAAGATGTCACTGATGTAGAACATAAGAAAAAAAAAAAAAAGGACAAGCACAGGAACATGATTATTTTCTGAATTACAGATAAGAATCAGCTATCCACCCCGGAGAAGGAAGATCTCTTAAAACACCTTCGCCGCATTGCACTTTCTGCAAATGAGGTAGCCTGTGACAGAGAGATCAAGCAACTGAGGGATTCTGCCCTGTATCAAACTAATATCAGAGTGAAAAACTATGTTGAAAACAGATGGTTAGATATCCGTGAGGTATGTCGGTTTATTTTCTGATTTCAATCATAATGGTTACCATTGTAATAACACGACCATGAATGTGTGTGGATGTGCTTGTGATGTCTACCATGTAAGCACAATATATATATATATATATATATATATATATATATATATATATCTGATATTTTGTCTGTAGGCGTGCCACATTAAGTACAGAACCTGTTTGTTTTTTGTGGAGGTCAAAAGTCATCTGGGGTCAACAGGGTCAAATTGTGACAGTAAACATGTCAAGAAGGAAGGTTGGACAACTCTCATGTATATGTGGTGTATAGGTGTACAACATAGAGTACAAAACACCTATTCTTATGGTGATGGGTCATTTGTGGTCGGCAGGGGTGACATTGTGAAATTCTCTGCAATATATGAAGGAAGCTGAGGTGTATCCCATATTTGGTAGTAATATAGGTGCACCACATTAAGCACAAATACCCTGTTGTTTTTTATGAAGTTCAGACATCAGTTAAGGTCAACAGGGGTCACAAAATGAAAATCTTGTAAATATGAATTGTCAAAAAGAAAGGCTTGGACAGATTTCATTTGGTTGTAGGTGTGAGGCATCAAGTACAAGAACCATAATGCTTTGGCAGACATCAAAGGCTATTTGGAGGACAAAGAGGGTCAAGTTGTGAAAAACTACTTGTGGAAATGATATCTGAAGAAGGGAAGCCTGAACAGGTATCAAATTTTGAATGTGAGTGTATGATCACATTGAAGAAAATAAACCCTACTGTTTTAGGTGGAGATCAAAGGTCATTTGGAGTAAAATGTCAACTTGTGTAAACGTTGTACCACAAAGCGGAGGACAAATATCATATTACTGTTGGTGGGGGTCAAGCGTTGTTTTGGGGTCAATTGCGGTCAGATAATACCTTGCAAACAAGGCATCTCGCGAAAGGGCACTTGTATGTTACTGTTTCTAAATATGTTTGGAGGTAGTGTCATACAGGGGTATTTGGTGAAGCAAACCATTTATTTGCTGCAGCCTCATCTACAGTAATAAGCACTGCATGTGCATGAGTGATGGGTTCAAGTCACAAGGTAACACACAATACTTGGTGTTTGTCTGTTCCTCCTTACTGTCTTGAAGGAGCATAGCTGTTGTTTGGATTGGAAGCAAATAGCAATAATTTCCAAGTTTAAGCACTTCACTTTTGCTTAAAAAAAGAAAACAACAACCACAACTAATGGGTCAAAATGATGTGTTTGTTCATCTGTGGACGTCTGCTTGGGATAAGAAAATCAATACTGTAACTTAACCAACCTGAAAACTCCTTCGTTCAGCAAGTTTTGAACATTTAATTCATTCTGTCAATTTGAATTTTGTTTCTTTGACCTGGATGACAAATGAAATGAGAATATGTGGTTGATGATTAATGACATTTACATGTTTGGTGTTTGTGTTGTTCTAGACAAGAATGTTCGACCTCCTTTCGATTATTAACACAACTTTAATAACACGAGTTTCATTTGTGTTACAGACTAGCAATTTACAATATTGTAAGTATGTTTGGAATTCAAATCACTGACAATAACTTGCATCTCACTGTTGCACCCTTCTTACTTTAGCTTTGCAGCATCCCTGCTTCATCATTGTGGTGAAAATAAATCTTTCTGTTTTGCTGCGTTATTTGCATTTTGCATCTATTAAATTGCTGCAGCACCCATGGATAGTCTCACTGGTGAAATTGTTATGTACAGTATATGTATATACAATGCGATTGTTTGCAATCCCTATGCCACCCATCTCTCATGGCAAATTTATATTTGAGTGAAGGTTTCCTGTTCCTCAGTCTATGTGGTAATCTTTCCAGGGTTACTTCTGTACATTATGTTCTGATATTTTGTTCTGACTTCTCTGCAGTCCAAATCCAAAAACAAAAATCTCCATTTTGACCAGTTAAAGGGTACATTGTGGGTCTATTAAACTGGACCTCACACAGACTTGTCTGCAGTGATGAAGTAAGTTGAATGATACTGTAGCCATGGCATCCAGATTTTCCACAGGAAAACCAAGTTTTGGAACAACCAACTTTGGTTAGTGTTGGAATCAAAGTAAGATTTTGAGATGAGATGTGATGATGATGAATTGCTAACAGCACGATGTAAGTGTGTCACTGGTACACCTATCTGGAAATATATACTGTAAGACATGACATGATTTTAAGCAGGACAAATAAATTTTGAAAACCTCATTTTACAGTTAGTTGTCCCTTGGACTTCCAGATGGAAATGCTGAAACTTTAGCACTGATCTGTACATAGAGATGTCAAAGCAAAGATGGAACTGACAACTTTCCACTTCTTTCCTACGTGGGGTGGGGATTTTAATGAAAATTGTGCATAGGGTTACCCAAAAGTTCAATGGCTGGAAAACCACATGAATCTATCCTTCTCTTTCTTTTACTAAATTTAAACAAGTGTTTTGCAAACTTGTTTTTCTTTTGCATCATGCCATTCAGTTTCATCCAGCATCTTTTTCTTTGTAATCGTTTTGCTTCTTTTCCTTGTGTAATTATGTTCTAAGGCAACAAAATATCTTATTGGTATAGCTGTTATGCTATGAAGCCATGGTGGCCTTGTGACACAAGGGTTTTAATTTTACTTGGCGGTTAATGATGACACGCTCAAGAGAATATCTGATAAATATCTTTCACTATTCTCCAGACAGAGCTAACCTTAGTAGACAGTGAATTAACTCAGTCCATGGGCACAAATACTTACAGACTTCCATGTGCTATCTCTAATTGACTCATGAAACAGTACAACTCGTACATTGATATTGACATCTTGTGTGGATTACATCTGAGTTTCATATGGATATACACCATGTTAAAATTGTCATTGAAAGAAAGCTTATTGAACTAGGCTCACTTGTATTTGCGAGTCTCCTTCACCATCTAAAAAATTAGCAGATTCAACTGGGAGTCACAAGTTCAGAAAACTGACATGAGCATGTGCTAGAATCATTTTTGAATTTTCAGATTTTTGTTGACTAACTTTTCAGTATACAATATGCAGTGATAATTTGGTGTCTGTTTGTCCATCAGTGTGTCTGTCTATTTACTGTCCATCTGTCTGTTTTCTATCTGCTTGCATTATCTCTGTTTCTGTATCGATGACTGCATGGTTGGAGTTCTGCTGTTGCCAGGTGAGTACCAAAAAGGAAGAAACCGGTCGTGACGTGGACTTTTCTGGTGTTGTTGATCACATCTCTCGGTTCATTTCTGGTATCCCAAAATCTTACAAGTATTCATAAAATGTGACATCATTGTTGGATCATTTCATGCCAAAACAAATCATGGGCTTAATGAGCACTAGGGGTGCATCCTACACATTTAACATGCATGTTCTTGAAACTCATATATGTATATAAATCAAAATAAACCTAGGGACATCAGAAACAGAGCTTTGTCCAATTGGTACAGGTATGATTGCTTGTGCTTGAGGTTAATGGTTCAAGTCCTGGCATCACCTGATGAGTCCCAAAGAGGACAAAACTGGTTGTGGCATGGATCTTCCTGATGTTGTTGAACAATTTTTCGTGAAATTACAGTCATCTTGGTTCAAATGGCTTTGTTACTTTTACAGATCAGAGTAATACTGATTTTCATGCAGAATGACCAAATACCGGTCATCAATAAATTTTGCGCATGTTCTGCACTGTTTGCAGTGTAGTTTCTAATGATTGGTCATACTTATATTGCCACTGCAATACAGAGTCGTTCCCTTTTAAGAAAAAAAAAAAAGTAAAATAATTTCATAAGTTGCTTGTCATACTATTTTACATTACATCTCTGGTGCACCAGCTAAGGATAAATGATGTTTTTTTTTGTTTTTTTTATTGCTTTTTTGCACAAATTTCAGAGATGGTGTAGAGCGTATGCCCCAGAAAACTTCTGTGTTGCAGTGAATACTAACAATGGAATTGAAGCCCTCAACAATTCATTGAAGAGATTCTACCTAAGCTTATCGGGTACCGGAACACTTTCCTCTCTTGTGGAAACATTGGTGTCGGATTTTGTCCCTGAACAGATTTTGAACTACACACAGCTGAATTACAGTTTCAGCAGTCAATACAGGACATACAACACACAAATCCCACAGTACCTCCACAATCGCCCTAGATTTTTTGTTCAGGTATGTCTGAAGCGAATGGCTGCCGCAGAAGATTTTTCAGAGAAGGACGTCGTGCAAATTGGAAGTCAAAAATTTAAAGTGAAGAGCGAAGTGTCTTCTGAGTGGTATGAAGTGGACTTAGGAGATGATCAGCAATATCCTTCTTGTACATGTCTTTCATTTAGAACGACGTTTCTGCCATGTAAGCACATGTTTGCCATCTTCAGCAACACTGCATATACATGGGATTCTTTGTCTTGCAAATATAGAGACAGCCCCTACCTCAACCTAGATGACAATTTCTTATCGTCAGAATCCTTGGAAAGATGTCATGCAGCTGTTCATGAAGATCCAATTGACCACAGCGAAGAACGTTCAATGCAGACTTCAAGTCCAGTGAAGGATGATTCATCAGTCATTGTTAAGCTCCAAGCCACTGTCAGGGAGAAATTGAAATCTCTGTATGATTCTTCCTATCTCTGTATGGATATTGACTGCCTACAAACAGCCACCACAGAGCTACACAGATTAGACCAGGAGTTGAAAAATGGCATTCCCATGAAAGACAATCTTCCTCTTCACCAACACCAAGATACAGTTCCAAAACAGAGTTTGCGTCAACTCCCAAGACGTAGCAAGAGCCGCAGTTTGAACCGAAAGCGGAAAGGAAACTTGAATGGACAGAATGGTAGAGTGTCTCCAAAAATGTCTCTTTGAAATACTGAGTAATTAATGCTAATGGAAATGTGCATAAACTGATTGGTTATGATGTTATGCTCCTCAATATGCTCCCATCACAGTAAAATATGTAGATTGCAGAGCTGACACCTGCAACAGCATTGGGACACAACTGGTGAAAATTTTGTAAATCCAAAAACTTAAGGCCAACAATATAACTTCTACAGGACTAATCCATATTCTGCCAATGCAACACCATGTTTTGGCAATACAACCTCAAGCATTGTTGGGAAAGGTTGAGTGGCAAGATCTCTTTGTTTTGTGTGTGAGGTTGGGCTTTTCAGTGAAAACCATTCATATCCAATGGTTTTGTAAGAAACGACTGCAATTATTGGTACTGAGTTGACAATACTGTATTATATACCATTGCAGATTTCAAACCTAGTTAATGAAAGTGATCATTTGCTGCACTAATTGCAACATGCGATATTGTATTCGTTAAACCTATGCAAAATTTATTTCACAATGCAGATACGACCATCGTTTGTGAGCAAATTGGTGAATTGAATAAGACTACTACACTTGAAGACACGTGGCAAGGTGAAGTTATCTTTGGAAGCTTGTACAGATCTCGTATTTCGTGTAAAACATGCATAGCTTGTAAAACATACTAATGCTATAATGTGAGATTCCAAAAAAAAAAATAATGCTCATAATAGGATCATCTAAACCACAATGCACTGTGCATTCTGGTTGTATGTGATGTTTAGAATTCCAGTCAGCAGAAATGGAGGTACACTACAAACTTATGTTGATTAGAAGGCATCCACCACTGTACCAGTGTAGTACCTTGTCTGCATCTTCATTGAAGTGAAATGTGTATACACAGTTTTGTTTTTGTGATGTTAGTTGACATTTTTACAATAAGTGTTATGAATTTGTAAATCATACATAACAAATTATTGGCAGTACTGATGTTCACCTTAAATATTCAAACATATAATGATAATTGTTAATAATTAGTATTTACCAAGAGTGCATCAAACAGATGGCCAGCCTACGTGCGTATATGCATCAGGCAAAGGACTTTGAGTATCATGTTATAGTGTTACATCATGTTAAATGTTTGCCTAGTGTCCTATACATGTTGATAAGGGAATCCACTTTCATATAAGTTACTTTTCTCTTACTCAGTTGAGGACCCAGAGAAGGGGGATATGCACAGTAAGAGCAATGCTACAGTAACTGACGAAGGACTACCAAGTAAGTTGTTGTAACAGAAAATCTTACAGAGTAAAAAGAAACAAAACAAAAACATTGTGGTTGGCATTTGGGCTGCAAAACATGCATGAAATTCCATATCCAAAATGTCAGTAAACTGTCCAGACCATCTCCTGTTAGGTCCAGTAATAAGAAGAAAGAAACATTATAATTTCTATCGATCATGTCTTACGTAACTACAAAAGGAGTAAGATACAAGAAATCAAAAACAGAACAATCAATTTTGGTGCTACCCAGATATAAGAAACCAAGAGTGAGTACTGCAAAGAACAAACAGAGATGACTTTTTTATCTTGTATTTTTTTATTTAAGGTGAAGTGAAACAAACACGCAAGAGCAGAAAAAGGGTGTGGTTTGCCAGTGACATCAAAATTTCCAAGACAAATGGTAGGATCAGAAGAACATTGTCTTCATACCTCTTGAACAAGTATTATCTGACTGCTCGTACCATATAGGTTGTGAAAGTAGATCTGTTCTACATACAGGACTTTACCAATGAGTACATATCACTTGACATTTCCATATTCTGTTTTGTGTTTGCTCACTAATGAATGAAGGAAAGCTCTTCAAAATTTACCAGTTTTACTAATAGCACACAAGATAAAATGCCAACACAAACTTTATAGTTGACCTGTCATGATCATTAATGAACTTTGTGCCTCATCATAAACAGTTTTCTTCTTTTCAATGTATGCTTTTGCATAGAAAAAGTATCTCAAAAAAAGAAAAGTTACCTCTGACCTTGAAATATTTTTTTCATACTTGTTATTCATCCCTTTTCCCTTTCACTTGCAGGTAAGACAAGTGTGCACAAGAAGAATAAAACAGCAGGTAAGCCATGCATTCAAAATCGACTGTCTATTATCACTTACTTGTTTATTCCTGGTTTCCTTGTCAATGGTGTTGCACGTGTTAGTTTGAATGGTGGAAGCCAAACGTCCCTAATCTGAGGCCACTGTATGTCAAAGTCAGAAAAGTCTGACACTGCTCACGTTATGAAGAATGATTTCTTTTTCTTTTATTCTTGTTTGATGTGTTATTGGAAATAATCATTTTGTGTTTGTCATGCAAAAGTTACATTAAATAACTAGACAAGGTGTTTGGGTTTTTTTTTTTTTATGTAAAAGTCCAGGCAGGAGTAAATAGAAAGAACAATGTTAAGAAGATGAAATCCACTTCAACTGAAAACACCTTGGACAAATATGGTAAGTCTAATGTACTTAAAATTGTACATGAGGATAGTATTAACATAGTAAAACATGTACAGGCAATAATTTTGGTAATGTGTTATACATTTCAGTTTTAAGCTTGCTGATGTATAGCATCATAATGTTGGCAATTGAGGCAGCCTATCATTAGAGGCTCAGACAGGAATTGACAGATTCGCTCATAGCCTGGATAGAAAATTACATAATTAACCTTTTTGATTTGATTTTAAATGGTAGCTGTATGTGAGCTCATGGTAAATTATACTTTTTCTTAACTGCAATTGGAGTATTCAATTTTGCTTGGTGTCTATACAAATAACCACTTACCCTTTTTCGACTTGAGATTTTCAAAACATGAATTGTTTCATACATTCAACAGCTAGATTATCCTCAGAGTTAGATACA
The DNA here is from genome assembly GCA_021234535.1 of Stichopus chloronotus. NCBI lineage: Eukaryota > Metazoa > Echinodermata > Holothuroidea > Aspidochirotida > Stichopodidae > Stichopus > Stichopus chloronotus. The sequence goes on from CM037830.1 coordinate 3,971,586, forward strand.
TACAAAGATGTGTCTTGCCCTAGACAGACCAAGAAGAGGTATTACGTATTTGGTGAAGTTCTGGAGGACACTGACTTTGCAACATTAACTCACCCTAAGTGGTTGAATGATAAGGTAATGCTCATCACGAAGAAGGAACACATTCTCTTCAAACTGCATGTGATATGTATATCATCTGACCAATTTCCAAATGTGCTTTCTGTTTGCTTGCATGGAATAGGTGGTCAGTCTCAAACAGTGAAATCATGCAAAAGGTTTCAACTCTTAAAGCAGTTATAGTTATGTGTGAATGTGACTTAAGTTGACAAAATGTTCAGTAGATGATGGAATCCATACATCATAGTTGCATTTAGCTGAAGAAGGCTGAAGATCACTAATAGGTACAGAAAGGTTAAAAAAATGGAATCATGCAATATAGTCTTTCATGTCTTTGAGTTTGTGTCTGAATATTCCAATTGCAAATCCGGCAAGAGTACCGAGTGCCTGATGTGTCAACAAAATTTAACTACTAAAGAAAGTCAAGGTTCATTTGTGGTTGCATGTTTTCAGGAAGATCAAACAATTGTATTGACTAAAGGTTTTCAACTGCTGAATATTGTGTTTGGGAATCTTTCAAAAGTTGGTCAGAGTAACTTTGTCATTGCGCAGTGGGTATACAATGTGTATGGTTTGCCAGTGACACCATGACAATGTTATTGTTAAGAGTATAATGCATACACCACTGAATCATCTTTGATAGGTCTAACAGATTAGTTCATTGATAGCACTTCATTTTATCAGCAAAATAACCAATAGCTGTGTGCTGAATTATAAATAAGAAATAAACTGGTCACAAGCTGAGTCACTTTGATCTGCCACAGTTTATGCTGCTTTTGTCAGGAAACTGAGGGTATTGTGTCATGATTTCCCATCACTCCTGACTTCGTATCTCTAAGGAAACTGTAATTGTGTAAGTTACGATACCATTGATGTTTTGGTAGGACTATTTTGTACCTTCAATAACACAAATCACATTTTTTGCTTTTCAGGTCATAAATTCATATCTGGCCTGTCTCAAAGCGGCAACAAACACGAGTGGTTCCAATCATGTTTTTGTCTTGCCATCCTATACTGCTGTTCTTTGGGACTTAGGTAGGATGGATACCTGGTTGTTTAAGAAGGTAAGCGGCAGAGAGCACTGGAATATCAGAATTCCATGTATATATTTAAACACATTGAATTATTTATATTGTCTTGTATCTGGTACATATCCTGCACTGTTATCCATTTACATCCTCATCAAAATACTGTGCTTATATTATTGAATCCTTGCAGTGTGTAATGAAGTCACAATATAACATAACATAGCAAGTTTAAGGGCAAATGAGGGCAAAAGCCCCATAAGATGCCCTGTAATCCAAACCCCCCCCCCCAAAAAACCCTTGCCAAACATATATACCATAGAAACAGATAATCTAAAATGATGTCACTGTAACTACCACACACTGAACAAATGAAGCTGAGCAATAGTTGGGGGGTCTTATGTTGTAAGGCAAGACAGCTCTGCCTTCAATATTTGCCATATATAATGCACATATGGCCTGAGAATTTGTTTGTTTGATATCCAACAACATCTTTGGAAAAGAAAAAAAAAACAAGAGCCCAAAGGCACTCTGGTTCCTTGCACGGATGGAGAGCAAATAATGTTAATTACGAAGTACAAGGGAGCATATTTCATTATTTTGTACGATAGCCTGTATAGTCCATTTCTGACCATGAACTCTCACTTTTGTAACATAAAATCTGTAGAGAGAGAAACATATTTCATGCTTTTATTAAATGGCCCATTTCAGACATCGGACCCCAAACATGCACCCACATGGAACCACTTCCATAGCACTGATGTTACCAACCATCAACAGTGTTGCATACAATCTGTAAGAGAAGAAGTATTTTGCATGATTTCACAACAGCCTAGGGGCACTATGGTTCCTTGAGCTTGGAATATACATACTGTAAAATGATATGCCTGAGTTCATAAATATCAAAGAAGCCATTTCAATTAATGCAGTGAATTGAAGATGTTGATTTCTGCAATATACAGCAATATCCCATTCATTTTACAAAACACAAACAGCTGTGCATCTCCCATTTCAAGATGGGGCTCTGCAAATTGCAATATTGCTTATCCCATCTATGCCCCTTTAAAGTTCCAATAAAATGATAGCATGCACTGGAGGGAACTACTGGGGTCTAGTTTAAACTGGTAAGAACACCAACTGACTTATTTTCTTTCATTGTTACCTGCCCACCTCACTACTTGAAAAGACACTTACATGAATGCACACATTAGCACTCAGGCATGAGGAGGTAAACTGATCCAGCCAAAACTTGTCTGGTGTGACCACCTACAGTAGTGCAAACAGCACTGCTTCTTTTTCATTTGATCAAGAAACTGCTAACTCAAGCAGTACTTCCATGATGCACTGGAGGGAGACTGATGGTACATATAAGCATCCGTAGCATAACAAGGTTTTCAAACTTTTGCCCCCAGTTCCCCCAGATGACCTTTGACCTCCACCAAAAACAATAAGGCACACCTTCTCAATATGGCAAAGCTACATACGAAGTTTGACTTTCATCGGACTTTCCCCTATTGAGTTAGAGCGTACCTAAGCAAGTGTCACAGATGCACACACCCATGCACACACACGCACACCCACACATACGCCAACCTGACTGCATAGGTTCCTTTGGTGACGCAAAGAACCAAAAACCAGAAGTCAAGGCTATCATATCTAGGAAAAACTATGTCTCAACATTTAGCCGTTTGCAAGTTATATTATTCTAAGATTTGCATTGGATTTAAAACACCTTTTGCCATATAGAAATTGGGCTTCACTTATTGTGCCATGATGTACATAATTCTCGCTTATTTCTACAAAGACCAAAACTTCCCATCTCCTTCATTTGAGTGACACCCATCCATTGTTTTCTTTTTGTTTGTTAGATATGATACTTTTTTTTAGTGATAAGCTATTCCTTGCTGTGTGGATATAATTTTGTTACCATTGATGCATGATTTGCAACCGTTTAATTGTAGATTTTCCATAAGCAAGCATTCCAACATTCCACAGAATAAAGATCAATCACTTTGATTCACATTAACTTGGTCAAGTATTGATTTCTTGGTAAAGCAGCCACTCCTTGTTCATTATCATTACAGGTGAAGTTTACAAAGTTTTCATGGATATTCCAACCTATCAATGTCAACAAATGCCATTGGATACTACTAGCTGCAGATGTTCCTCATAGGACAGTGTCTCTACTGGACTCCATGCATGGAAAAAGTGAAAAGTATCTTGACATGTGGAGGTAACTTGTCATAGTAGTAAATAGAAAATAGCTGTTTCAATATGTTGTGATGTTAATCATTACTCTAAATGTCATCAGTGTTTGCTGTATTAAAAGGTTAATCAGACTGAATCTGATACTCGTTCTACAAGTAACCTCCTGTTGACTTATTGATATATATATAATTAGATAAAATTGAAAGTAGCGATGAACAGCTTTGTTCTTAACATTGGACATGGTATATATTTAAACCCTTCACGACTCCAAGGGGATTTGAAACAAATTTTCAAAAATACGGCAGGAACAGAGAGAACCAAGTGGAACATAGTCAAGAGACCAAGCACTTCAAATTTTGCCTGCCATGATTCATCTTTTATTGGTAAAATCATGCAAAAGTTACGCTTGAGTGTAAGATACTTCTAAAAAAGGTTGCAATAACATGTAAAACCAAGCCACATAATGCATGAGCTCTTAATGTCAATATTTAATCATAATTCCTCTTTTGTGAACATGTCATCAGGTTGCAGCCTGTTATTAAGCAACACTGGCAATTTGGTATTCACTTGTTTTGTGCATCACTCATAGGAGGTTTATGCAAATTCGAGACTCTCAAGCCGATGAGAAGCTGGGTGAGTGGACTAACGGTACTGTCACGTCTGCCAAGCAAGAGGATGGTAACACATGTGGTGCATTTGTAATGTTGGTAAGGATGTGTCTTTGAGTGTACTGTTGTTGCAATATTGTGATATGTGCAAATGCTGTAGTTAAGTGAGACTTTGTTCCTGATATCATTTGTGAAATATTCCAAACGATATTGTCTTTACACCAAAAACATGTTTCTTAGAATAGATTTGGATCACATACTAAATAACATATTGGAACGAGACATCTGACCTTAAGATTGTATTACACCTTAATGAACTAGTTTGATTTACATGAACATAAAGTGTCATGTCAGAATTAAGGTTATACTTAGGCTGCACAATGTTACTTCTGTACCTTATCCACAGTTTTACACATATTGTTCAAATCAATTGTGCTTTGGTTCCAACCTACCCCTATGACATTGTGATATCATTTGGAAGTCGAGGCAAAACTGCTCCTGATATTGTTTGAAAATTCAATATCACAACAACACCAGTCTAGTCAGATTTATATTTACTGAAATCATGCACATTGCATCTACTCATTTTAAAGTGTACCAAAAATTTAAAAAAATGACAAAAATATGCAAATGTTTCAATTAATATTTCATGTTAATGTCAGCTGGCCATTATGCTGCCATAGTCCAAACTACATGATACTGATTACGTAACGAACATCACATAGGCCACTCTCTTATCTCTGTTGAAACTTTTTGAAACATGCAACATTGTGTTCTGACTGACTTGCATGAAGTATTGTGCTTGTGTGTGTTACTGGTTCTATGATCTTTCAGTATGATAATTTACAACACAATCACCCATCATTCTCTGAGGGTCAACCAAGGATCCATTGTACCCTGTTGAATGAAAGTTTGCAGCTACAGTTGCAAAATATCAGTCTATAATGTTTTTTTTTTTAAATTCCACATTTTTTTTTTTTCTTACAAGAAAAAGCTATCAACAGGGTGGGTGGAGTCAATGTTTTTTTTTTTTTCACACAAGGAAAAAAAAAGGAATGATTTTTAACTTTTACAGAATGCTTTAGCATTGACCAGAGGAATACCTCCCTACATGCTGAGGCATGCCGATGCTGTTTCTATGAGGAAACTTGCCCTTGGGACAATCATGGATGCAGCTGTGAAACCCCCTTCTCAACGGACAATGTGTGATATGGTAGGCTGCCTCAAGTTGGAAGAGCAGCAAGACTGGATTGCCTGTGATGTATGTGGGCGATGGTGTCACTTTAAATGTGTAAATATTAAGAGAAATCCAAAAGGAAGTTATGTATGTCCTATTTGCAAGGCTCAGTATGATTAGTTAGGCGTGGCATGATTTCAGTGTCCTTCACCTCAGAGGGTGATGTCACGACATGAATTGAGAGCAAACTACTTTGGGATGGATACTTTCTTTGTGGAATGTGTTTTATCTTCACATTGTGAGCAGTAGGCTGAACCTTGGTGGAGATACAGTGTTAAATTTAGGTAATCCTAACACCTTAAGATCCACCAACTAACTTTCATTTTTGATTCCTTGCCAAAGGCAGGCAAGGAATCTATGCTATGGTGATGTCGTGTAGTGATTCAGTGCATGCGTATGTGTGCGTATAGCGTAGTTGCATTTACTCAGTAACTTTACAAGTCTTTGACTTACTGTATAATGATGAAAATTTATCTATGCATCATGACAGCTGGCATTATGCTGGTTTCTGATGAAACATGTCTGTGCATGTTTGCAAAGCATTATGCTACGGTTATTTTCTCATATCATAACAAAGAAGTTCTGTGGAAAAGTGGTAGCTGAAAGAATTTCAGATGTAATTTCTTTCTTAACAAGGAATAGCATGTATGAGTGTGTGACAAGGTCTGGTTGGATAGATAAAAATGTAAAAATTTCTAACAGCTCCAAAATCCAAACATCAAGGATGTTTTCATGTACATTGGAGATAAGTGTAACATTGTATGAAAATTATGTTATGGGTTAGTCAAAGTTCAAAGGTAAGCAAAGGTCAAATCTTCAAAATTTGCTCTTGTGTGTACTTACTCTCAATACTTTGAGATAGGTAATTAATACAGATCTCATAGTTGGCAATTTGATTTTTTGTCATAGTGTTTGTGGTCAGCTGAGGTCAAAGAGTAAAATGTTTGAAACCCTCGCAACTACTTCAACCAAACATGTGGTTCTCTCATAATGGCAGAGTGGAGTAAAATTTTGTTCATTTTTTTCCATTCTTCTTGCAAGTTAATGATCATTTGGTATTGCAGTGATTGAAAACATTTGAACTTTAATATTTGAGACATCTTTACAATAAATCTGATATTTTGTATGTAGGGTGTCATCATATTTTATAGTACAAGAACATTCTTGTTCTTTTGGTTTGGTAGAGATCAGAGGTTTCCAATGTCACTGTAAGTGGAAGAGTAAAACTTTTTGTATGTATAGTATCTTAACATAGCATTGATGGACACTTGTCCAACTGCATGTATTCTATTGGTTTGTTGATTGATGTCAGAAGTCTTGTGAGGTCAGAAATTCCTGTTAGGAAACTATCTTTTGCAGAAAGAATGGATGTTTAGCGTACTTGACATGTAAGTTGCTCATGAAAAATGACAAGGTATAATGTTTTAAGTGGAGTTTAGAGGTACTTTAATGTCTTGTGAGTTTAAAAACAATGAATGATGAATAATGTTCATAAATGCTCATACCATTTGTATTTGTCATATTAACGCATGAAGAGATTTAATGCTTTTGCAGAGGAGATGTCATTCAAGCTTAACTACTAAAGACATTGTGAATGTGATGTACGTTGCAAGATATGAGCCATAACACTACTGATGTTATTTATGGCTTATGTTATTTAACCTTTAATGACCTAAGAAAGGGGTAAAAAAGAGAAGGGAGCATAAGCATCTGCAAATCAATTTTACCATGTATTTACCTTTGTCGCCCTGTGACCTATTGGATGCCATTGATTTGTCATCTGCTTACATGGCTATCTTCATGGTGGGTGCAACACTTGTGTATTGACACAACATCTTCAGAAATGTAACCCAAAGAACTAATTGGCATATAGCAGTGTCACACCGAGTACCTGAACAATGATGTTAGAAGTTCCCAACTTATGAAATTGCTACCTGGATTCAAAGTTTCACTGTAATGTACATTGTAAGTGCTGCAAAATTCAGCATCTCTGCATTAAGTAATAACTCTTTATTGTCATGCCCGTATGTTAAATACATGGTGCTAGACTAACATGCAAAGGATAACCAACTTGTATCCTCGTGAACAGAAGTTATATTTTTGGGTACCCGGCGGAATGTAAATGGCAGGTAACAATGTTTAGACCCAGTGCAAACATGAGCATATAGCTATCCCAATATTGAGTTGCATGTCCTTACATTTTTCATATCTGTATGTCATTTAGGTAACGATAAGGTTTGTTCAGACCATATAATGGCATAAATTATATGCATACATCGTGAAGGGACGGTTTGATTGTTTCTATATTTAACAACTTGCTTATGCTTACGTACACATGCTAAAAACCTTAATTTGGTTGAAGTCATTTTGGATACAAAAGGTCAGGCATTCATGCAATTACATAATAAATGTAAGTCTTTCATTATGCTACAGCCTATCGGTTGTGTCAGCAAACTTTGGTTGGTGGTAGACTCTGTTGGTTGGGAAGGAGTGGTAAGGTGTTGGTTGAGGGAGGGGGTGGAAAGGGGATGTTCGATCAAAATTTTTAACCATTTTGTACTGACTGACCAAAATGTAGCTAGGTTTGTCCAAATTGTAACAAAGCTCTGCCCAAAGTGTAACAACTATGAAAATGTCACAGCTTTCTGCCTATAAAATGTAACAACATGAAAACTTACATCAGATGTTATTGAAATACCCAAGATATCTTTTGAAGTGCCATAACTTAAGCAAGCAAGGTCGGATTGCACTGGTAGTTGCACCATTCAATTTCTTGTGATGTACTTGACACCTGAATTGTAGCTTTAATGGACAAACCCTTGGAAAATGTTCATTAGGGCAACAGTGTACCTTAGGGTGACATTTTGCTTTTGACCATCTCTAGGCATATTTTTACCACAACAAAAACTTTCATTTTATTCAACATATAATTTTAACTGATAAGGTTGTGGTTAGGATGGAGCTAGGGGATATTCAAGGTGAAATTTCACTTGTTTGATTCCTTGCCAAAGGCTGAAGGAATCCATGGGATGGTGGTGTTGTGTGTGCGTGTATGTGAGATGTTGCTTGTAAACATGATATCTCATGAAGGGTAACCTTGACTGACCTCATACTTGGTATGTGGGTTGACCATACTAAGTAGATGATCCCTACTGCTTTTTCGTGGAAGTCGAAGTTCATTTGATGCCACCAGAGCTCAAACTGCAAAAATGTAAATGCAATATCTCCAGAAGGGTAACCATGACTGATCTCATACTTAGTGTGTGGATTAGCCATACTGTAGATGGTCCCTAATGTTTTCAGTGGCAGTCAAAAGTCGGTTGAGGTCACCAAAGGCCAAACTGCAAAAATCTTTAAACATGATATCACCAAGTTGTTACATTTTGGTCACTTGATACAAAATGGGTTGTAACACACTTCCTGCTGCAACTAAAAGACACTAGCATTAAAAATAAATGGATTATAGCAAATGAGATGGGAGAGCAGCAAAAAGTGTGACCTTTACAGATGGCAACATGTGAGTAGAAGATATTGAAATGGGAATAGCATTGGCTGTAATTGAGGCTTCTTAGTGGCCCCATTACTGTGGCAGATTTAACAGTACTCCAAAAATTGTTGATAGTGAGAGGACAAACACCTCCAAGCGTGATCGGTCCAGTGGCTGTTACTCATACCAGTGGGACTATTTGCTATCGATACCTGCCCTCCCCACACTTTGGGGAATGGTTAATGGCTTCTGCCTCCAGCTACTGAAAAGTCCATCTCCCTTCAATTTGCCACTATCCAAATAACTTACAATAAAAGATGAATCACCAAACTTTTGTATTCCCCATTGCAATATATGGCCACCCATTATGTGAATTTGATATGTAGGCTGTACTGTATATCTCAAACATGAAACAAGTACTTCACGTTGTAAAGTATGTGCATTTTCATACATATAGAGAGTGTAAAGATGAATAAACACTATAAAGCAATATCATGTGAATTAGTATAGTTGTGTTTTGTTGTCCATTTTGAGTCCATATACCAAGCATCCAGCTTGGAGCTGTATTTTGTTCCATGTAATGTATGAAGTTAAATGGAATGAGATACCAAGCCTTTTGCTTTCATTCCATATCTCATATAAAGTTAAATTGCAAGCATGATACATGATATTTCATTCCATATATAGTATTAGGTTAAATGGAATGAGATGCCAATAGTGCTTGGTATTTCACCCCATATCTTGTACTAAAGGCTGTATTGCATCACTCTAAGCTATATTTTTACCTCCTGGAAAGGAAAATTCTCAACTGGTTCTAAGTTACAGTACTCTTAGATTGACAGCAAATTCGAAAGATGCAGAGCAGCTCATATTACACCGGGTACACAGGGACCTGTTGTTTTGATTACACATGTGGAGGAATGTAAGACAGGCTGAGGGAGGGACAAGAGGTAGGTGGTTGGGAGAATTTAAACTGTCTGGGGTGATGAGTTTTTGTCTTTAAGTTAAATTGAATTAGATATGCATAGTACTTGGTATTTCATTCCATGCCCTGTATTAAGGTAAATGGAATGAGATACCAAGTATAGTACTTGGTATTTCATTCCATATCTTGTATTAAGTTAGATGGAATCAGATCCAAGCATGGTACTTGGTATTTCATTCCATATCTTGTATTAACTACAGTGGAATGAGATACCAAGTACAGCACTCGTTATTTCGTTCAATATCTTGTATTAATTTAAAAGGAATGAGATACCAAGCATGGTAGTTGGTATTCCATTCCATATCTTGTATTAAATAAAATGGAATGAGATACCAAGCATAGTACTTGGTATTTTATTCCATATCCTGTATTAAGTTAAATGGAATGGGATACCAAGCATGGTAGTTGGTATTTCATTCCATATCTTGTATTAACTACAGTGGAATGAAATACCAAGCATAGTACTTGGTATTTCATTCCATATCTTGTATTAATTTAAAAGGAATGAGATACCAAGCATGGTAGTTGGTATTTCATTCCATATCTTGTATTAAATAAAATGGAATGAGATACCAAGCATAGTACTTGGTATTTCATTCCATATCTTGTATTAACTTAAAATGGAATGGGATATACTTGGTATTTTATTCCATATCTTGTATTGAGTTAAATGGAATGAGATACCAAGTATAGTACTTGGTATTTCGTTCAATATCTTGTATTAATTTAAAAGGAATGAGATACCAAGCATCGTACTTGGTATTTCATTCCATATCTTGTATTAACTAAAATGGAATGAGATACCAAGCATAGTACTTGGTATTTCATTCCATATCTTGTATTAATTTAAACGGAATGGGATACCAAGCATGGTAGTTGATATTTCATTCCATATCTTGTATTAACTACAGTGGAATGAAATACCAAGCATAGTACTTGGTATTTCCTTCAATATCTTGTATTAATTTAAAAGGAATGAGATACCAAGCATGGTAGTTGGTATTTCATTCCATATCTTGTATTAACTAAAATGGAGTGAGATACCAAGCATAGTACTTGGTATTTCATTCCATATCTTGTATTAACTTAAAATGGAATGGGATATACTTGGTATTTTATTCCATATCTTGTATTAAGTTAAATGGAATGAAATACCAAGTATAGTACTTGGTATTTCGTTCCAAATCTTGTATTAATGTATACGGAAAGGGGTACCAAGCATCGTACTTGGTATTTCATTCCATATCTTGTATTATAACTAAAATGGAATGAGACATGAAGCATCTTACTTAGTAGGCTCCTATTTCATTCCATATCTTGTATTAAATAAAATGGAATGAGATACCAAGCATAGTACTTGGTATTTCATTCCATATCTTGTATTAACTTAAAATGGAATGGGATATACTTGGTATTTTATTCCATATCTTGTATTGAGTTGAATGGAATGAGATACCAAGTATAGTACTTGGTATTTCGTTCAATATCTTGTATTAATTTAAAAGGAATGAGATACCAAGCATGGTAGTTGGTATTTCATCCCATATCTTGTATTAACTAAAATGGAATGAGATACCAAGCATAGTACTTGGTATTTCATTCCATATCTTGTATTAACTTAAAATGGAATGGGATATACTTGGTATTTTATTCCATATCTTGTATTAAGTTAAATGGAATGAAATACCAAGTATAGTACTTGGTATTTCGTTCCAAATCTTGTATTAATGTAAAGGGAATGAGATACCAAGCATCGTACTTGGTATTTCATTCCATATCTTGTATTATAACTAAAATGGAATGAGACACGAAGCATCTTACTTAGTAGGCTCCTATTTCATTCCATATCTTGTATTAAATAAAATGGAATGAGATACCAAGCATAGTACTTGGTATTTCATTCCATATCTTGTATTAATTTAAAATGGAATGGGATATACTTGGTATTTTATTCCATATCCTGTATTGAGTTAAATGGAATGAGATACCAAGTATAGTACTTGGTATTTCGTTCAATATCTTGTATTAATTTAAAAGGAATGAGATACCAAGCATCGTACTTGGTATTTCATTCCATATCTTGTATTAACTAAAATGGAGTGAGATACCAAGCATAGTACTTGGTATTTCATTCCATATCTTGTATTAACTTAAAATGGAATGGGATATACTTGGTATTTTATTCCATATCTTGTATTAAGTTAAATGGAATGAAATACCAAGTATAGTACTTGGTATTTCGTTCCAAATCTTGTATTAATGTATACGGAAAGGGGTACCAAGCATCGTACTTGGTATTTCATTCCATATCTTGTATTATAACTAAAATGGAATGAGACATGAAGCATCTTACTTAGTAGGCTCCTATTTCATTCCATATCTTGTATTAAATAAAATGGAATGAGATACCAAGCATAGTACTTGGTATTTCATTCCATATCTTGTATTACCTTAAAATGGAATGGGATATACTTGGTATTTTATTCCATATCTTGTATTGAGTTGAATGGAATGAGATACCAAGTATAGTACTTGGTATTTCGTTCAATATCTTGTATTAATTTAAAAGGAATGAGATACCAAGCATGGTAGTTGGTATTTCATCCCATATTTTGTATTAACTAAAATGGAATGAGATACCAAGTATCGTACTTGGTATTTCATTCCATATCTTGTATTAACTTAAAATGGAATGGGATATACTTGGTATTTTATTCCATATCTTGTATTAAGTTAAATGGAATGAAATACCAAGTATAGTACTTGGTATTTCGTTCCAAATCTTGTATTAATGTAAAGGGAATGAGATACCAAGCATCGTACTTGGTATTTCATTCCATATCTTGTATTATAACTAAAATGGAATGAGACACGAAGCATCTTACTTAGTAGGCTCCTATTTCATTCCATATCTTGTATTAAATAAAATGGAATGAGATACCAAGCATAGTACTTGGTATTTCATTCCATATCTTGTATTAATTTAAAATGGAATGGGATATACTTGGTATTTTATTCCATATCCTGTATTGAGTTAAATGGAATGAGATACCAAGTATAGTACTTGGTATTTCGTTCAATATCTTGTATTAATTTAAAAGGAATGAGATACCAAGCATGGTAGTTGGTATTTCATTCCATATCTTGTATTAACTAAAATGGAATGAGATACCAAGCATAGTACTTGGTATTTCATTTCATATCTTGTATTAATTTAAACGGAATGGGATACCAAGCATGGTAGTTGGTATTTCATTCCATATCTTGTATTAACTACAGTGGAATGAAATACCAATCATAGTACTTGGTATTTCGTTCAATATCTTGTATTAATTTCAAAGGAATGAGATACCAAGCATGGTAGTTGGTATTTCATTCCGTATCTTGTATTAACTAAAATGGAGTGAGATACCAAGCATAGTACTTGGTATTTCATTCCATATCTTGTATTAAGTTAAATGGAAAGAGATACCAAGTATAGTACTTGGTATTTCATTCCATATCTTGTATTATAACTAAAATGGAATGAGACACGAAGCATCTTACTTAGTAGGCTCCTATTTCATTCCATCTCTTGTATTTAGTTAAATGGAATGAGATACCAAGCATTGTACTTGATATTTCATTCCATATCTTGTATTAAGTCAAAAGGAATGATCGAGATACCACGCATTTTGTTTGGTATTTCATTCCATATCTTGTATTAAGTTGAAAGGAATCAGATCCCAAGCACAGTACTTGATATTTCATTCCATATAATTGTCCTAAGTAATGGGATGAGATACCAAGCATGGTGCTTGGTAGTCATTCCAAATACCTAGGAGTTAAATGGAATGAGATACCAATTGCATAGCACTCAATTGGTATTTCATTCCTAGTACCAAATTTTTGCGTATTTCATTCCATATCATAACTCATTGAGTTAATGAGTACAGCTTGGTTGGTATTTCATTGAAATAAAAGTTAGGTTTAGTGCCTGCATAGCGTTATACAGTAATGTTAGCTCTGCCCATGGCTATGGTGACGGACAGTTTAAAACTTTGGACCGAGTCCTAGGCCTATACCCATTTCTGGCAACAAGAAATACTTAAATATAGTAAGCATTGCACTGGATTGCAGCAGTGCCTTTGTACGTGTAAATCATGTTCTGAAGGTTTCGGCAGTTGCAACTCCTAATGTTACCAGAGTTTGGCAGTGTATGATTAAAAGAACCAGAAAAAATTATTTGGCGTCGTGTTTAATGCGTGTGCGGCTACTTAAAGATCATTATCTGGGTGAAGTCTGTTTCCCGCGCCTACGTTCACAACCACGGTAACGTTACGTAGCATGACGTCAGAACTGAGCTACCATCGCTCTAATGTGAGCCGGTTGAATTATCGCTTACCAAAAAATTAATATTGTACAATATAATTAAGAATTTTTAATTCCTTACTCGAGATGGATAAAGCGAAAATTAATTTCGCTATTACATTAAATTATTTATGGCCATATTGGTTACCATCTAGTATTTTTTGTCATCATTTCTCCTTCCCGATTTTTAAATTTTGCATAAATCACTACACTAGCAGCAGCTTTAACTAATCTTTATTCATGATTAACCCCGCGAGATCTCGTTGGTCAATGGCGCCGTCAGCTGTGTGATGACGTTACGCGCGAAATAGGAAGGATGCAAAACGAAAACAAGCGTATCTGTTGGAGGCGTAGGCTAAAGTAAAGTTTAGGTCTGCGTTGTAGAACTATAACAAACATAGGGGGACGAAGTACACTAAAATTAAGACGTACGTACTATATACGTAGGCTATACCGTATCGTCGATACTGGCTGACAAGTGTAACTGTAAGTAGGTTACTACCTTGCTGCAAGTTCAAACAAGTTACTGTGAATGAGGCAACTGAACTTGGATTGGAATCCGAAACAAGCGTGCCCTGGCAATAGGATATTCATGAAAACCTAACGTGTGGCTAGGGTAAGTGGTAAGTCTTCAGTATTTGCAAAGGAACATGCTTCACTCATTTCGAAAGAAATATAGAATTAGGCCTAACAACAGTTACTGTAGTGTAGCCTGTGTAACTTAGGCTAGGTATTTAGGTAAAGCCAAAGGCACTATTGATAAAACTAGGGCTTAGGCCAAGGCTAGGTCTAATTGTTACTGTAAAGTTAGTGTTACTGTAGTGTTAGGCTAGGTCTACTCTAACATGAATTGGACTTTAATTCGGAGCCTCTCTGAGCTACGCTTTAGGCTGGATAAGCTGAACTTAGATTTTTTTAAACAAAATTTTCCCCCATCATGCACACTGTGTTGCTCTTAAAATTGTATATACAGTACTCCGTAGTTGGCGCGCCCCCGAAATTGGCTCTTCCTTCAAAAATTACTCGATATCACTGTGGCGACGTTACTGAAGTGAGCCTAACCTTCTTGAATCTAACCACAATTACGTATTTCACGATAATGAACCCATTTCAGGTACGTTTCTTCTAAATAAGGGCTCATTTGTGACATTTAAAATATCAGCGATGGATTCCTTAAGTGCGCCAATTACGGGGTACTGTATATATTAGCTTTAGGCTACATCCAGACTGGAAAGTTTGCCTTGCACACGCAAGTTCTGGCCCGCGCAGCGTCCTCCTTGAATTCGGCATCTGGCTGCGCAAGAGCTTACTAGCCGCTTGATCTGGCCGCGCATGTGGGAGAAAGTAGTCGCAGCCGCGCATCGGACTGGACGCTGTTGAAAGTACCGTCCTGAAATCCTTTGAATTCATTCGTAGCCTATTCGATTTGAGTGGTTGCATATGCATGAGCCCGCCAAAAGTCCTGCTCCTTCAGCAGCTTTGGATCATCGTTCAGTTCAGTTATTTCTGTGAAACTGAGCTTCGGCCGCGCAAGAGCTAAAAATCTGTAGTCACTTGCCCGCACAGAATGAAAACTTTCCAGTCTGGGGCTACGTCAGTACAGTATGTGCGTGTTGTTTTGAGATGAAAATTATGTAATAGATATTGCAAGCAAAATTCCTTCAATTTCCCAAACAATACTCTATATCTCAATATTTGAAGTGGTAAGTTGGACTCAAAGCACACCTGAACAAATGTGTGTAAAACTATAGATTGTGTACACTTTGGTTGTAATGTGGAACAACCTAAGTTTCAAGTTCTAACATGATACGGTACAATTAATTTATTGTCAATTTACCCTGTGGTTAAAGTTTAATACAACCTATTTGATTTCTTGTTTCTATGTATTCATTTATATATGCCAAGAATTTACTAGTAGTAAATTAAGTGTCCAGAATAGGAACAAAGTCATATGAATGTCACTTGACAATATGAAAAATCGCAATGTCATAAGTTTCACAACAACATGAGATGCAGGTAATCAAGGATTCAAAAGTTTCACCTGAACTCTCTCCATCTCTCTATATCAGTTTCTTCCAGAACGATGTCAGAACTTGGAGTGCCAAACCTTTTAAGTGTCCCTGAATTACCAGGAGACTTCAAACCCTTGGATTATGATGATGCAGACTGCGATTTTAAGTTACCTCAGAGAACTCCGTTTTCAGACTTGACAAACGTGTCTGCTGGCCCTGAGAAACCTGAATCTGTTCCTACTACGGTGAGAATATCCGAAAATAAATTGATGTCCATGACAACCAGCTCAGACATGCAGATAAAGTCTCCACCAGAAAATCCCATCAGTATAGAGTGTCGAGAGGAGATAGTATCTATGAAAGAACTCTCAGATCAGAATCAGAATGAAATGGTCCACTTCCTATCACCACGGTCAAAGGCTGGTTCGAAGCCCAGCATCCACCTACCCCCTCTGACGCCGACGAAGCCCGTCGGTGAGCATCTGGACCCGTTGACCCCCACCACCAATCTGAAGATGCTGATAAGCGCAGCTAGCCCAGAAATCCGCAACCTCGAGAAGAGGCAGCAGTGTGAAAAGAAGGAGAGACTTTTTCACGCGATGCTCGCTGTTACCTCAGATGACCTCCAGACTCATCAAATTGAAACGCAGGTGACCAAATCAGCAATTTCTCCTGATCCAAGCGAGCAAGAGAACGTGAAAGAAAATTCAAGAAAAGCAAAAAGTCTTGGACTTCTTTGTGAAAGGTAACCTGAAAAGCTTTGGTTCTGTCAGTCATTCATCCCCTCGCAAGGCTTGAGGCAATCGACGGCTCTGCCGGTCATGGCCACCGGATGTTTGCTGATGACCTTACTCTCCTACAGTACAAATTGATCTTTACCATACTAAATGTCACCCAGAAGTTCTTTCCCTAATGTGATGTTTACACTTAAAGTGTCACCAAAATTAATTTCATTTACAGTATTTGCTTTCCATGGATGTGTTACAGTATTTGGGCCTTGGTCCTCTTCTTCCAAATAATTTTTGGCAGCCTCTGCAAACCACTTCACAGGCTTTTCTTCCAAAACTTGAGAATCCTCCCCACCCCCTGCCTAGCAAACCTTATTTTACCAGATTTGCATCTCTCTTCAAAACAGATCCTAAAGTTTTTGGCAAAACAAGACAAAAGGTTATTATTTGATCTACAGCATTTCATCCTGCCACCGACTGTAAACTTACCTGTCAAGTTGTGAATCATACACTATAACCAAACTGCTTTAGAATTCAAAGCTTGAAATGTGACTGTTCCATTTGCACAATTTCCAGTAAGTTGATTGCCACCAGCCCATCCAGTCACGTTCCCTCTCTGATTTGTTCCACTCTCTCTGTGCAATGAAGAGTTATATATGAAGTTATATGGAGCAGAGATCTTCGTTCCATTTTTTCCCTTTCGTTTCTTTAAATAATAAAAAGTGAAAACTCTACATGTTGCTCGAAGCTGGGATTCCCTTTCCCTAAAAGCTCACAGTCCGTTTCGCGGAATTCCAAAAAACAGGACTTAACCCCTGGGTCATTTTGGTCTTCTCTGTGGTATAATCTTAGGTCCTACAGTACAGGGCCCCTACCAACATAAAGTAAACCCTGACAAGAACTTCATGCCACCGCTGTGTTTTCAGCACCGATATCGCATAGTGTTTTTTTGAGATTTGTACGTCATCAGAACCATAGATTTGACTTTTCCAAATCACATCATAATTTTTTTTTACTCTCCGTAATGCCTCATCAACATTTACGCAAAAGTCCCAGTGGAATGCACATGAAGTTTTTGAACAACTGCAGTTAGCTGGGTTTGTTGTTTTTTGAGGTATTCTGTAAAAGGAAAACCAAAATGTTTGATAAGATTTACACAGCCAGTTCAGATATGTTGAGGCTTTTACCAAATGCAGACATATACCTGCGTAGACTGTCCGCAAAGAAAAACAATCAATGCTGCCAATGAATATTCAGTTTATTTACTGTATTAATTAATAATTCACATTAACCCATCTTAGCTGTCCATTGGACAACCAACTAGAGAGTTGCTCAATGGCAACTAACGTCACTTTTGATGCACTGATACGTGTTGTATGTGTTATGTTGTCTGCCCAATTTTTTTTTTTTTTTTTTTCAGGTTCCTTGAGAAGTATCAGGACTCTGGTGAAAGTAACCAAGAAATGGAAATGTCTCTTGATGTTATTGCCAAAGATCTCAGTGAGTTCTAAATTCGATTATTTTTGCAAACATACTTTAAGGTCGACTTTAAGCTGCATGAATATTCTGGTATCTTTCAATCGCTCTCTGTTTAAAATACTGATACAGCATACATTCATAATGTTATTTCTTCAAACTATTTTAACAGTCCTAATATCACTAGCATACCGTTAATTGGTTTTTACCAGAGGAGTGAAGCACTAATGTCCAACATTCTTTTAGGTCGATGTACGTGACTTGACTAAACAGGGACCAAGTGCTCCCCTCCTTCCCAACACACTGACTTCCCATTATAGGGAATATCTGTTACAATATTCTTTCAAATGAAGGCAAAGGCAATCTACCAAATTATGTTTTGGCTGTTGTTAGTGCAATGATATCAAGTTTAACAACAACGTACATGGGAAATTTAAAGTCATCTGTGTCGGTGGCGCCAAGTAGTATTAAGTCTGTACAGCAGAAACAGGTACAGACATCCTTTGTAGCTAATATGAGATAATTTAAATGTATATATGGGAACAACATTTCAAGGGGACTTTAAACTATATCTTATCTCGGGTACAATAGGCTCATCAAATGGAGGTTTACGTGTAGCCGATAAACGTTACAAGCAGTGTCTCAGAGAAAAAAAGAAGTATCCTTTGAATCAAAATGCCAACATTAGAAAGCTTGATTCACCACAAAATGAGGTGTGTCTATACTACTGTGTAGCATGAAGTCCTAACAAAGTGATCTGTAAGAGCTCTGGGATTTTCAAGCACCATACCTCTGAACACCTGTGTACCAGTTTTGGCAGAAGGTCAATTTTGCACACTTGACGAGCCAACTCACTGGCCAAAATGTAAATAATGCGTAATGGCTCTTCTTTGTGACAAAGATGTTATTTTATATTACCTTTTGTTGGCGGATCCAGAAAGGTCCCTAAATAATATAATGTTGGTGCAGTTGCATAGCATGTATTTAGCTGCTCTTCTTTGGCAATGCCACAGTCTTCAATTACCATTCTCATGTGAAATTTGAAACTTTTTGCAGATCTGACCAGTGCTAACGTCCTCGTAATTTTTGTTTTGGTCATTTCTCAGATGTGGAGAGACGGAGAATCTATGACATCATCAATGTCCTGGAGAGCGTGGAGATGGTGAGCAGGAAGGCCAAGAACAGATACGTTTGGCATGGCCAGCGCAACCTTAAAGAAACTCTGAAAAAATTGAAGGTACTTTCTACATGAGACTGTAGTCTTAGCTTGATGAGCATGCTTGATTTAACCACGTGCTCTACCTGATATCAAAATTGCAAAAGTGCATAGAAAGGAGGGCAGATGCTTTGCCAAATTCCACTCAAGCCAATACTTTGTGGTTCTTTTTTTGGGGCTCATCTTTCTATTTTTTCACTCGCTTGTCACATTATGCAAATGTCTCCCTAAGCTTTCCCCCTGAGCCATCTCTGCTTGTGATTCTTATATACCAAACATTGTGTCAGTTTCATCGTGTCCACTCAAAGCAAGAGGGGAAATTTAACAGAGCGTAAGATGAACAGCATGGAAACAATTTTTCCTGATTACTATGCTGCTGCCAAACCAAGTAGTCGTACAGACGGGAGGGGTGGGGGGTGACTGTGTTAGACAAGCCAAAGGGGAAGTTAAACGTAGCTTTAGGTGAACACTTACATATGGAAATAACTCTTCACGATTACTTTTACATACCTATTGCCAAATCAAGTTGTCATACAGATTTTTTTTTGGGGGGGGGGTTGTGTGGCTGTGCTAGGCCAGCAGGTTACCACCTCACTATCGTACGCATGTGGTTGCACTCCCTTTGAAACACAATTTTCCAGACACCAATATTATTTAGTGAGATAAACGCCCTTCATGCTACTCTATCTTAATTTTATGAAAGAAGCTCTCAGAAATTTCCCTCTGCACCCAAAATATTCCAACTAGACCGTAAACATTTTACTAATTGGTAATAGGGATCAATGTGGTTTTGCATCTGACACCAGGAGGTCTGATTTCAGTTAACCGTTTGCTCTCATCTCACATCCGGGATAATAGATATCAACAAACCATTCATTTATGGACAATGATAGTCTTTACACCATTATCATGCTTCAAACCCGTTCCATCCCCCCCCCCCTCTCTCAACCCAGTTTACCAATTTTGATCTCTCTCTTTTCTGTCCCGTCAAGTTCCTTGGTGCCCGTTATAACTACTGCGAGCAGCTGGTGAAGCTGAAAGAAATGGAGAAAAACAGAGTGGTAGGGTTGAGAGGCAGTTGCTCCAGTACGTCTGTGACAGAGAGTCTGCCGAAACCAGTCACCAGCGAGGAGGAAGGTGAGACAGAAATTGGTGAAGCATTTTCTGGTTGCGATCATTTATGGCAACCCCTGCCTATACTCTGACGTCAGTTACTGCTATAATCTGAAACCTTCCAGTTTACAAAATCATTCTGAACCCTTTAGACCAGTTTTGGTGATAGCTTGTGTCTCTATGACTGGTCCGCCTTCTGCAATAAAAAAACGTATGTACATGAGTATTGCATCAGTTGCGATCCCTCTTACACCTTTCATCTCTCGTGGCAAGATATCAGCACAGTTTTTAATGTTTTACGTGATAAAATGGTGAACCACATTGGGTAGCGTATTTGGCATGTGCCATGTCATGGACCAATTATCTTTAATAGCTCATATTTTCCTTTTGCTTGTGTTTCAATAATTGTGGGCCGTATCCACAAAACCGCACGAAAGTCTCGTTAATGTTTTGGTTAAGGATAGTCTGGACTTCACACACTGCCGATACAAAGTCCCACAAAGATATATTTCTACTGCATGTCCACTGCTGCATACGGTGGACACGCAGGTCAAGTCGATAAGATCGAACCAGACGTCTCAAGCTTCAGCAGTTCCATTGCTTGAAAGGGTCGTAAAACAGCTTTTATACAACGGAGGTAAATGCTAAATAGAACCCTCACCCTCTGCATCATCTATACGCTCCCTCGGTCGACACCTCCGTTCAGAATGTGACACTTTTCCTCTTTGTATTCCTTTATGTAGGTAAAAAGGAAAAATCTCTGGGAGTGATGAGCCAGAAATTCATCATGCTATTTCTGCAACCACTGGTAAGGAAAGCCATCTTCGATTTCTTAGAGGCAGTAGACATATCTAACCTGCTCCCTGTTCCCAGTAGGAGCATCTCTTATTGCAGACATGCCTCCTTCCGGTTTTCATAACATAGCTCTTGTTTCAGCTATTGTAGGTTTCATGACATCGGTATCAGTGCTCTCGAGCTATGGTGTTCAGATTGTCTGCTCTGGATGCACAATTTGTTTTTTTTTTCACCTTCCCCCTCTGTGGACCTTCAATAGAGAGCCTCTCTGTGTAACGACTGTTACTTATGTAGCTTGGAATTGACCTTTCTTAGCCAAACAGAAAGTTTACTCTGGGAGGGGATAAAGTGGAACTTTAATTGCAATCGTTAGGTGTGAAACAACTATTAGACAATGTCACCCCCAAAAGTGAAAGTTTAAAATAAGAACAGTCCACCTCAGAATGTTCCTCTACCAGCCGTGCCTCGTGGTCGTTCTGCAATCACACTTCTTCATCTTTTATTTTACATAGATTCTAAGATGAACATCTGTCTCTTCTTTTCTTTGTTCTCCACAGGAAAGTAAAGTCATCAGTCTTGAAACTGCAGCCAGAGTTCTCTACGGGGAACTCTCTGTGGACATCACAGACAATCCTAAATTCAAAAGTAAGTTTATTTTGTAACTATCTTGAAAAAGAAAAAAAAAGCATGCATCACTGAGGCAAAGTATGAAATGACCCAACCTTGAGGTAAAGGATACCTCAGATTCTCAGAAGAGGAGCATTTTCAACAGTTTCTTCATCAAACTTTCCTTGGGCAGGAGTTAGCCAACCTGAGCCGGTCAAGTTTACTTACAACTTTTCTTGAATGAAAGACAAGTCTAGTAATTTGGTATTAGATAGAAAAGGAAGAACAAGCTGAATAAATGTTCAGTTGTTTCAAAACAGATAAAGTTCATTTCTTGTATAAATGAAAAATGTCTGAAGTTGGATTCAGATGTAACAGGTTTTTTTTTCCCATATGAACCGTTTTGTCACATATAACATTCCTTTGCCCTCCGCATAGCCAAAGTGCGACGGTTGTACGACATTGCCAACATTCTCGGCAGTCTGAAGTTGATCCGTAAGGTTTACGTGCAAGAAGTTCGTGGAAGAAAACCGGCCTTCGAATGGATTGGCCCAGACCCTGATATAGAGGGCTTTGAACCAAGTGAGTTGTACACTGCTCGTAGGATATATTAATGTGCAGAACTTGTACCATATCATATATTGACAATTTTGAGAGGGTATTCAGCATATAATGTGTGACTTGATTGAAACACTGAATTTAGGAGTACATATGTCTGGTTGAAAGAGAATTGGCTGAAATTTAGTCCCGCCGAGAAGCAGCTGCTTTTAATATATGTGTGGAAGTTCATTTGACCCAAGAGGCGTCTTCAAAGAACGAAAGAGAAAGGTGTTGTGAGAGTTGCAGCATTTGCCAGATTTTCAAGCACCGGAAATAAACAGATTTGGAAGTTCCATAGTGGCCCACTTACTTTCTGTTTTGATTGTCGTCAGTGTATAGGAAGGGTGAGGATTCATCATAAAAGGTATTGACCTATCAGCATTCTGCATCCTCCTCGTCACATCCTTATTTCATAATTGTAACAAATTTTCCAGTTTTAGGAGCCATAGCAGAGGGACTGGAGCACTATTACAATGATATCGGGACTCGTCGCCGGGGCTTAAAATAACTGAGCCCCTCTGACAACAAAAATCTTACTGCAATAATTGGCCCTTTTGGTTTCGCTGTTTTCTGACGTTCCTTTAGGTGTTGATTGTAGAGTTTACGTAACTTCCATAGAGTTGTTTTTTTGCCTGCTTCGAAAAGAAGCAGATTCAGCTTTAATTTTTCAATTTTAATAACCTCAATTTCCGTAAACTTTTGTAGCATTTCTACGAGTCTCCACATGGGATAAGATCTATGATTTTTTGTGTGTGTGTCTGTGTGTAAGAAATTTCTGTTAGTGCTCTTTTTCAGGATTATATTTGCTGTGCCCTTTGTAAGGCTTTAATTTCAAGCCTGACATCACTTGTAGTATTCATGGAGGCACCAATTGACAAAAGTGTGGACGCCCATTACAGTGCACAGAGCAGTTGGTAATGCATAAGCTACAACTTCACAGGGGAATGTATTTAAATCTGGAAGCATACCAGAATGTGGCATGCTTTTTATTATCTTTGCATGTAATTCAAGAAGGAGATATAATCCCAAATGATCGATTTCTTTGCAATTCTTCCCCTCCGTCTCGACAGCAAACCTCCATTCTCTGCTCACTAGCCAGGACAAGAGGTCAAGCTTTGGAGAAGGTAGATATTAAACTTTTGACTTTCTGCATATGGTGTATGTTAACAAAACAAGTGAAGAGTTTAAGTGCATTTGGGAACATTCAAAAGAATTCAGCCAGCATTGACCTGATCTTTAAAACCATTGTCAAGAGTTGGAGATAATCTGCATCCAAATATGTTTTAATTTTTTTCCAAAGTGCCTTTTTAGGCTAATTGCTCACTGTTTTGACCAATTTACTTTCACCAGGTGAAGGCGGCAGAAGGAGAGTGAAACGAAAGCAACAGAGGAGTGGATGGGTTCGTCACCACTCCTGTAATGCCCTCCATCAAGGGACCCCGACAGAGACCAAGGCTCCCCTGTCGTTGCCCAGTAGTCCAGAAAAACAACCTCCAACACCTGTGACTGGTAAGTTACTTTAAT